>OZ020613.1:67963742-68654820 GCA_963971575.1 Liopterus haemorrhoidalis
GGGATACAGTCGTGTGTATTTAGCTCCACTAGTCTCTAGTATGACGCGGCTCAAAAGGTTGCTGAAGTTTGCGATTAGTGGACGCTTGTCAAGACCTGACAAACCCCATAATTTAATATTTGACTATATCGTCAACTGACGGCGTTTACCTAAACTACGTCTTAGGTGTGACACTAAATTTTCAACAGACTTACGTTTCTTGGTCACGACCAAAATGTCGTCTACGTAGATGGCAATGAGTATGGTGTTTTCTCCTCTGTTAATACGGTAGATGCATGACTCGGACTTGGTTGGTACAGCTCCGTACTTATCAAAAATGTCGTCTAACTTGTATGCCAATTTCTTCCAGCTTGCTTTAAGCCGTATAATGATTTTTTCAGTCTGAATACTTTATCACCTTTATGTAGTTGAAGCATCTTCTCACACTTCTTGATACATTTGTCATCACGCCCTCCGCTCTCGATGATTCTTTTCAAAGTTTCTGGAAGCAATTTCGGGAGCTCCATGTGAATCTCTTCTTCCAATTCTCCATTTAAGTAGGCAGTTGTGACGTCGAGCTGATAAATTTTCATATTTTCTTGAGCAGCAAGGCTTATTAAGCTTCTGATGGAACTAGTCCGGGCAACAGGAGCGGACGTCTGGTTAAAATGGATTCCTGGCTACTGTGCAAAACCTTGTGCAACAAGACGCGCCTTCCTCCTTTCTAGATTACCATCTGCTTTATATTTGTTTCGCAGTACAATTCGCCTTCCGATAACACGCTGGTCTTTGGGGCGGTCGACCAATATCCATGTATCGTTTTTAGAGTTTTGTAGGTATAACCAAAAAACGTGCGGCGATTAGCCTCGTTGCAGAAATAGACCGATGTAAAATAAATAAACTATAACCTTACAACATGGTTAACGATTCTTTATGCAACTGGGCCTTATTTTATTTACGTCAAAATAAAATGATCAAGAACTATCATCGTAGAAACTTTGATAAGTATCTCTTATCTGTTATCTAGATACAAAAAATCATTATCGGGTACAAGATTGGTCTGACATTGGTTCTGATCTTGAAACTGAGTGTCAGCAGTGATCAATTTCGGTAGACAAACTCTCTCCAGACGCATTTAACCCCGGCGAGTATTAGTTTCCGTCTTGTCGTGTGTAATAACTGAAACAGTATACATCTTATATCATTTGCATATTATATCTGGAAATAGCAGCCTCTGCAGCGACCCGAGGCACGAGGCACACAGCCAAATTCAATTTAGGTTATGATATATGCTTTTGCATGCTCCATCAACTTAGTGTTACTCCTTCATTAATGCACCTCGATCTACCTCTTTCATTTCATTAT
This sequence comes from Liopterus haemorrhoidalis, assembly GCA_963971575.1. Taxonomy (NCBI): domain Eukaryota; kingdom Metazoa; phylum Arthropoda; class Insecta; order Coleoptera; family Dytiscidae; genus Liopterus; species Liopterus haemorrhoidalis. The sequence continues at coordinate 67,965,087 of OZ020613.1, forward strand.
CAATACTCTTACATTTATGGAAATTCACTCTAAAAGGAAGTATCTTTGGATGTTTTTGAATAAGTATGGAAGACGAGGATTGGTAGAATTCTCTTCATGGCTAAAGTTGCCAGAAGTCCAAAGTTTGTAAAGAGGACTATTCTTTTACAAAAATAAATTTATTTAAAAATAGATTTACAAAAATTATGTGAAGTGTGAATTTCAAGGAATAGAATTTCAAGGTTTTGTACACTCTAAAAATATGGTGTTAAAGGGATTTCATGGTACACTAAAAAATGAACTTTTAGTGTACTCTCGTTTTTCGTGTTAATTATTTACACTTATTTTTACCGACCGCCAACATATACATGGGAGGTATTGTGCTCATACCGATTTTGAGATTTCGAGATTTCGATGGATCTCCATGAATTGAGGTCACTACATAAAGTTTTGACTATTTTTAGCATTATGTCTGTCGGTCTGTCTGTCGGTCTGTCTGTCTGTCTGTCTGTCTGTCTGTCTGTCTGTCTGTCTGTCTGTCTGTCTGTCTGTCTGTCTGTCTGTCTGTCTGTCTGTCTGTCTGTCTGTCTGTCTGTCTGTCTGTCTGTCTGTCTGTCTGTCTGTCTGTCTGTCTGTCTGTCTGTCTGTCTGTCTGTCTGTCTGTCTGTCTGTCTGTCTGTCTGTCTGTCTGTCCGTCCGTCTGTCTGTGTACACGTGCAGAGCAAGTTCTGCTAAAAGGATTTTTATGAAACTTCATATTTAAGTTTTTAACATCAATGGCACGAGTTAAAACTTTTGGTATAAATCGGTTAACTAGAAATGGGAGTTTACTCGTGTCGGTTTTAAGATTTTTGAGAATATTTCACAACAGAAATATTTCGAAAAAAATTATTTAACAAAAGTTGCTAGAAAAGCAATAACTAACAACTTTTATTTCATACAGCAGCATAAATTAAACAAGTACTTTATGATGGCGGTCGGTCTTGTGGCCACAGCTGATTTTATGGTTAAATTTAGTGTAAAGTTTACACTTACATACTAGTTAAATTATAGTGTTAGAAAATAAAAAATCAGCTGTGGCCACCACAGGACCGACTGCCATCACAAAGTACTTGCATAAAATACATTCTAGCAGCATAATAGAAATAACTTGGCCTAATATTTTCAAACAGAGACATTATTTATCATGACCATAAGTTTCATAAAAATCCTTTTAGCCGAATTTGCTCTGCACGTGTACACGGATCGACAGACAGACAGACAGACAGACAGACAGACAGACAGACAGACAGACAGACAGACAGACAGACAGACAGACAGACAGACAGACAGACAGACCAACAGATATCATGCTAAAAATAGTCAAAACGTTATGTAGGGACCTCAATTCGTCACTTCGTCATTCCTCGGAGATCCATCGAAACTTCGAAATGTCAAAATCGGTATGATCACAATACCTCCCTTATATATGTTGGCGGTCGGTAAAAATTATAAGAAGTTTTTATTGATCTGAGCCGGAAACGTACAAGAGGAATTTTTAATAAGATTGTGTTTTTGAAAAATATGGCAGTTTTTGTGTTTTTGAAAAAATTTATTATTTTTTTAATTCATGATTAAATTATGGCTAAAAATGTTATGGAGTTTTTGTATTTATAGCTAAGATAGTGCGTGTATTTTTTTGGAATTAAAAATATTAAAAAGATAATATATTTTTTTAATAGTTGCGAACTGAGTTACTCACACCACACCACACTACACTCTACACTGTAAAATATTTCTTATTAATATAATGAAGACTTGAATATGAAACAAATGCAGAAGAAACGCTGGGATATTTGCCAAATTATTTAAATATTGTTTAAAAAATTAAATGAAAGCCCTCAGTTCTCAAATAACGAATAAAAGTGATTATCAAAAAAACATTATCAAAGACATCCAGTATTATGTTGGCTTCTTACACCTATTAAATGCCTGTAAAACCCTGAAATGTGTGAAAATTCACACTTCACTTCTATTTTTGTATCTAGATCTCGTTAAAAAATTGATGTGAAGTGTGAATTTTCACACATTTCAGGGTTTTGCAGGCATTTAATAGGTGTAAGAAGCCAACATAATACTGGATGTCTAGATATATTTACAAAAAAATGTTCGTAATTTTAAATTTTAAACAAGTTCTTATTTAAATTCTAGTTAAGTTTATAAAGGTACAATTACATGATACATGATTAATAATACAATAAATGAAAACATAATAATACAATAAATGAATAGTACAATAAATGATTAGTAATAATTAAATTCCCAGACTTTCATTTATTAAATTCTAAACATTAAAAAAAAAAAGGATAAATAATTAATGCAAGCGCATCTCAAGTACGGTTATTGTCTCTAGATGAAAGCACTTGAATTCTTTTAAAAGTTACTGAAATTTATGATTTTTAATATATACCCACTTGTTATCACTTACTAAATACCTACAAAACCCTGAAATGTGTGAAGATCCAAAATTCGCATAAATTTTTATATATCCAGTCCTTTATTTTATCGTGTATATACATATATAAGTGTTTGTTTTAGCTACGAGAAATTATTAATGAGAGTGTCAGCAGTAACTAAACTGTGGTCACAAACCGCAACCCAAGTTTGCAATAAAATACTATACAGCAGTTGCACACAAGTACACAATTCCGCAGAGACTCGGAAATTGAGATATAACTTTTTTATATTTTATCAATTAAGTTAAAATTAAAAATAAACAAGAACATACCAGAACGGAAATTGGTTTAATGTAAAAAATATTTAAAAATACACAATATGAAATAGAACAGTAGTTCCTAACCAATGATCCACGGACCCCCAGGGGTTCACTATAATACGAGGGCTACCTTTTAAGTTTTTAGAATTTTTTTTATTTGGAACAAACTGTTTTATTGCTTTTCAAAATATTCGCCTTTAAGATTTATACACTTTTGCAAACGTTCAAACCAATTCTCGAAGCATTTTTTCTACTTTGAAGCTGGTATCTCAAAAACATGGTTTTCGAAGGCTTCAGCAGCTTCTTAAGGTGATGAAAATCTCTGTCCACGCATTTTTTGTTCGACATTGGGGAACAAAAAAAAGTCGTAAGGGGATTTATAGGGGGTTAAGTCGTAGAAGATTTTATATCTCCATAAATCAGGTTAATACGGGCAATGAAACATTAATTCGATTTTTTTCTCCTTCAAATAATTAATTGTTTGGCGTGCTGTGTGAGAGTTTGCATTGTCATGATGAAGAATGATGCGATGTTTTTGGTTGTTTTTCCTGATTTTGTCCATGAATTCTGGCAACAAATTGTTGTATACTATTCATCAATAACTGTTCTCTGATCCTCTAAAGCAGTGGTTCCCAACCGGGGGTGCCGGCAACCCCAGGGATGCGGGAAAGCATTTTGAGGGGTGCGAAACGATTTATAGAAATTCATAAAATTTATATAAAAAATCTAGTTTATTTAAATTTTAAATAGTCTAGATCAGTGGTACTCAACCTGGACCCACTAGTGGGCGGTAGGATTTTTTTGGTGGGCGGTAGGGGTTTTGTCCAATACTGGCTACTTTCCGTTTTTTTTTAAAATTTAATTGACGTTTTAAAAACATTAAAATGGAAATAATAATAAGAGATGATGCAGTAAGTTGTTTTATAAAGATTTTTGCAGCTAAATTTTGCGAAAGTATTTGGTAAGTTATTATTATTATATAGCAGGTGGGCGGTATGAAAATTTTTCTACCAATAGAAATGCTAAAGTGGGCGGTAGGTATGAAAAGGTTGAGTACCCCTGGTCTAGATGATCAATTTTAAAGAAATATTCATGCGATTTTCTTTTTTTTTTCTTGCTCTTCACTTTTTTTTTTTTTTTTTTTTTGATTACATTGACATATAAATATGACTCAACCAAAAAAATCTGAACACATTTTTTATGGGGATGCGGGAGCTTATTTTCATATTCAAAGGGGTGCGCACCACAAAAAAGGTTGGGAACCACTGCACTAAAGGAATGATTGCGACATGTCCAGTACAACCGAAGAAACAAGCGATTATTTTCTTGGAAGTGCTTCGTAAACGAACAACTCTTGTGGTTTTCGGTTTATCTTGGAAGACCCAAACAGTGGATTCTTGCTTAGTTTCCGGTTCATATGAATAAATCCATGTTTCGTCACCTGTAACGATATTACGGATTTTACAGTGCCTAGGTTGATTTTTTTTAACATTCCCTTACACCAATCAACACGAATCTTTTTTTAAGCTTCGATCAAATTATGCGGAAATAGATGTTTTTCACAGCTAAATGTTCATGCAAAATCGAATATTTTGCAGTCTGTGATATGCCAAAGGATGCCTCTATCTCACGGTAAGTCACATGCCGATCTTCTTCAAACATTTTGCGCACAGCATCGATGTTTTTTGAAACACAACCGATTTTGGTCGAACTTTACGAGATACATCACTGCCGGACGCACGACCACGACGAAATTCTGCAAACCAATTGTAAACAGTCTTTTCTGATAGCGCTTTATTACCAAAAGTTGAACGAAGCGAATCTATGCATTGTTATTGAGTTAGGCCTTTATTAAAATCGTAAAAAATCATCCAACGAAAACCTTTACGAGTAATATCTATTTTTCAACAAACTTTTTTTAACGCTCACTCAACAAAATTCTCTTCCAATTTATAAGCTGCCACTGATTTCACAATAACAAATGTCAAATTTTATATATAGTAGTGACAAATTTCGATATTGCCATCTAGTGATCATTTGTAAAAACAAAATATGGTGTTCAGGGGGGTGAAACTCTAATAGCAAAACGAAAACCATATTACGTTCCATAACCCAACACAAATAGCGCCCCAGTCGCTGCCAGTCGCTATAGCTACGCGCATGAGAGGATGTTGCCTGTTACGGCTTCTGTCATTAGCGTCAAAATCTGTAATTAGTGTCAAAATCGTCTTCTGTAATTTTATAATTTCATTGTTTAATTCGAAAAATGGGTGTTAAATGCTTTGTTTCGGGGTGTGATAGTAGTGAACCTACAAGATATCACTTTCCAAACCCGAAGACACGTGTGGCTCCAGAATTGTATAAAACGTGGATGAGGAACATTGGAAATCCAAAATTGGATGGCTTGTCCATGGAAATGTCCATAAATATTAAGTTTTAGTAAATATAATGTTATATGTTAGTCTACTTAATAAATAATTATTTCTGCTAGTTATTGTTTTTCTGTTTCTGTATAATTCCTAACTGATTGTTCTTAATTATAAACATAATCAAATGTTATTATTAAATGATACAATTGTTGTGATTTATTTTGTCTATTTTTAATATTGTTGTTGTTAATAATATTAAAAATAGACAACATAAATCATAACAATTGTTTCATTTAATAATAACATTTAATTATGCTTACAACTATATCCACTGAAGCATTTGAAATACCCGCGAAAACTCAACCCTTTCCTCCCCTACCAATTTTAGTTCCATAACCCAACAACTACAGCGCTAATTTGGTTTAAAAAAATATAACGGCAGTTTCGCATCTATTTCCTTCTTTATCTATGATGGTGTTTCAATTTTAGATTTTGTTGATGTATTTGTCGTCTTTTTCGGATTAAAATAAGGGTCCTTAATGTCAAAAGACTGGAAAACGTTTAAATAAAAAATTCATTCCATCTTTCTATGCCCACACTAAACGAAAATGTAAGACTAGTAGTTGTTAAGATATAAGAGTAGTAGTTAAAAGTTGAAATTGCTTAACATTTTACATGTTAATATCTCCGTCATGAACATTATAGTTTTTTCAGTTTTATGTTCGGAGGAAGTTTAGAAAAATTACAAAACTGCTCACATCAGCTAAACTGAAAATCTCTGCTATGGTACACATTATTTAAATAGTATTTTTATTCTGTTTTTCAGATGTTCAGCACTGAAATGTAGTGTAAATATCTTTTTTAATATACTATTTTACATAATGTTTCTTTAGCTAAAAGATTAAACGTGGTGTAAGAGACCGCTAAAAGTATCCTGCCTATGTTCGAGGGATGATAAAAATAAAACGACAGTCGGGTCTATTCTCTAAGCAAGATGTTAAAATTCTTAATGTCAAAAATTGACTTTAATTTTATTAAAACCATTTTAAACAGGCATATTTCGTCGTTCTTGAGACTTAATTTCTGGCTCAATAATCTCATAAGCACTACGTTGTAATACATATTGGTAAAAATGTATCTCTGGTTATTTTAATAAATAGTTTTGTGCATTTATAGAGAAACATTTTTATTAGCATATAGAATAAAAAACATAAAATTAATAAAAATAGTAGTAAAAAGAATAAAAAAAGTTACAAATTATAATACGTTAATTTCATACAAACATTTCTTGGTCAAATATTGGTCAACATAGACCTTATTATAATGTTTTCTGTAAATAATTTGCAATTGAATAAAAATAATTAAATTTTTACTAATTATTGTTTAGTTATGTCAATAACTAGTTAGGTAACAACAAATACAAAAAGTGTTGACGATGTAGGATTTTTATTAAATGAGTTATTTGAATAAAAGCGAAAAGTTGGGGGATGTAAAGTTAATGCCAAAATTGTTTCGCGGACCCCAGTTTTAGAACCGCTGCCCTAAATAATCGTGAAAATGCAAAAATCACAATTTACCAGAGAAAAGTGATTAGTCACTTTCGGCAAACTAGAGAAAATTATAAAAAAAAATCTTAAAAAAAATATTAAATAGCCAAACAAAAGTTAATTACCTTTATTATCCACAACAGTCCATTCCAGTACGAATATAATAATTATGACTCTACTCAACTAGATGAAACACCAGAAAATCACATCACTTTTCACAATACACTAAAATGTAGCCGCAATTCACAAAACACACCATCCGAACCAAAGAAAACATATACTGCACACTCATCAGCTGGTGACATGATATCGCCAATCCGGAATGAGCTCGCTAATGAGTTAAGCCGTAATCCGGCAATAATTAGGATACCCGAAAATACAATTAAGCAGGCTGATTCAAATAGTTTAAATTACTACCAAATAAATAAAAACAATACAAGGTGTCTCAAAAGAAATTTTATATTTATTTAGCTTACTGCGTGAACGCAACGTATCCGAGGGGCGCGGGGGTTATGTCAATCGGTTTCTCGGGAGAAGACCGCGCGTTATGCGTGCGAGAGTTTTACAAAAACGGTGATTCGGCGACTGTAGCGCGTAGAAAATTCTGCAGTATTCGAGGTTTTCGCCACTTAAATGATGCGCCAAGCATTCCTCTCATTCGACATTGGGTTAAAAAGTTTGAAGAGACTGGTACAACGCTGGATAAATCAAAATCCGGGCGACCTAGGTCATCAAGAACGGTAGAAAACGTGGAGAATATTAATCAGTCTGTTCGTGACGACCCGAACCTTTCAATTCGGAAGCGCGCAAGTGCTTTAAATGTACATAGATCATCATTACATCGCATTATGCACAAAGACCTAAAGCTGCACCCCTACAAAATTCAATTGGTGCAAGAATTAAAGCCTCAAGATGCCAGTCAGAGGCTTAATTTCGTAAATCAGGTGATTGAGCAATTTTCAACGTTTACCAACATTTTGTTTTCGGATGAAGCTCATTTTCATCTTAATGGCCACGTAAATAAGCAGAACTGCCGCTACTGGAGTGCAACGAATCCGAAACGCAAACATCAGAAACCCCTACATTCGCCAAAAGTGACCGTATGGGCTGCGATGTCGGCGCGAGGAATTATCGGCCCTTACATTTTTGAAGACGAAAGGGGCCGTGCAGTTACAGTGAATTCATAGCGTTATGTACTTTAAACGAGATGTTAGACAACTTCTTGGTACCTGAACTGCAAAACTTTCCTGGCTATAACCAAAGAACATGGTTCCAACAGGACGGAGCAACTTCACACACGTCCAATATGTCTCTGCCACGTGTTCGTGAAATTTTCTCAGGCAAATTGATCTCCCGGAGAGGTGACATAAATTGGCCTCCACGCAGTCCAGATTTAACCCCTATGGACTTTTTCCTATGGGGTTATCTTAAATCTAAAGTTTACGCCAATAAACCGACTTCACTGGCGCATTTGAAAGAAAATATCCGTCACGAAATGGCAGCCATCCCTGAGTCCACCTGCCGAGACGTAATTAGTAATTTTACTGTTCGATTAAATGAGTGCCGAGAACGCGAGGGTCTACATTTAGACGACATTATTTTTAAGAAATAAATCCCCAAAAAGTGTATTTTAATAATTAATAAACATTTTTTCTATATACGGCTTACTTTTTTTTTAATCGATCCACTAAATATAAAATTTCTTTTGAGACACCTTGTAGATCCAGCATTGTTGACAATGCTGGCGGCGGACCACAGTTTAAGAACCGTTGGTCTATATCATGTGTTGCCCGCAGCATTTCAAAATATATTTTCTGGTAGAATGAAGTCTTTGAACATATTTAAAAAAATTATGATATATATTTAAATATAATTGAGTTTTAATTTAAATATAATTGAGTGAAATTAAAAATATTAATTGAATTTTGAGTTTTATATATGAATTTTAAAACTGACAAATTTAATTTTTGTTTGTATTAATTTGTCCCCGGATTACAAATATACTGTATAAATAACATTAATTTCAGTTTGTTATACAATCTAATTAAAATTGTTTATTTTTCTGAATATCATACATTAAAAATGAGTAAATTATAGGTAATTAAATAATTTAAAATTGTTAATGATCTTGTTACGATTTTGTAGGTATAACCAATTCTACATTATACCGTCACACATTTGTCTGCTCGGAAAAAATTGTAGACAACCGGCTGAACCTATAGAGTTAAAATCTGGAATGCATAGAGCAGAACAGAAATCGTTAAATTAAAAATTGAAATGGACACAAAATTGAACCTTGTGGTACTCCATAGCGAAGTTTGAGCTAATTTCCCTCGTAATAGTTTCCCCCTGGGTGGAAAAAAGTTTAGACCTATTTATTCTTTAGATTAAATATGTTTTCAAAGGCGTCTTTATTTGGCTTTTAAATTCATTTCTACTATTGCTTCCGCAAAAAATAATTTAATCAGACAGTGCCTTAATTTATTTTATAAGCATAATTTGGATAGTTAATTACTCAGTCTGGTAAAAGTAGTGGAGCTAAACCGGTTCTGGATCAGTTTTGTGCATAGTAGGTTACCTTAGTCAGTTCTGGATCAGTAGGTTCCTAAGTCGGTTCTGGATCAGTAGGTTACCGAAGTCGGTTCTGGTGTACGGTCATTTTTAGTTGTGATATTTCTATCTGTTGTTTTTGTTTTCCACAATAAGAATATTGGCAAGATACGTAGATACAACTCCAAGTTTCTTGGCAACATTCTTAATATAACAAACTAAATGAAGTACTTTTGAAAACGAGAAACACGGCAATTAATAGCATCAGTGGAATATTAATTGCTACTGGTTGTATACGAGGTGTGTAAATTAAGTAACCGGACTGGCAACGTAGTGTTTGATCTGGCAACATTAGGGACGCGGGACTTGTAGAGACGGCCGGTGAACATGTAATACGCTTTCAGTACGAGTTTGAACTCGCTAGAGTAATTTTGTTGTCCTTAGAGATTTTTTTTGGCGAAACAGTTTTTTCTAGTGCTTTCTAAAAATGATTGACATCATTTCGAGCAACGGTATGATATCAGGTTTTGCTTCAGACTTGAGTACAACGGAAACTTTTGCAAAACTTCAGCAGTCCTACGGAGACAGTGTTTTGTCAAGGACCCAGATTTTTTGGTGGTTTAAGGCATTTTCAGAAGGAAGAGAGTTGATTGAAGATGAATCACGTAGTGGAAGGCTTTCATCTTCAAGAAAAGATGAAAATGTCAACAGAATCCGGGATCTTGTGCGTTCAGATCGTTGGTTGACAGTCAGAATGATCGGGGAAGAAATGAATTTGACTACCATTCATCAGAATCAACCAATGAATTGGGGATGAGAAAAATCTGAGCCAAAATGGTTCTAAAAAACCTTTCACAAGACCAGTTTTTGGCCAGTTTGCTTCAGACTTGGGCACAGTGCAATGGAAATTTTTGCAAAACTTCAGCAGGCCTACGGAGACAGTGTTTTGTGAAGGACCCAGGTCTTTTGGTGGTTAAAGGCATTTTCAGAAAGAAGAGAGTTGATTGAAGATGAATCACTTGAAGATGAGGCCTTCATCTTCAAGAAACGATGAAAATTTCGACAGAATCCGGGATATTGTTCATTCAGATCGTCGGTTGACAGTCAAAATTATCGGGAAAGAGTTCAATTTGACTCACACTACCTTTCATCAGATTTTGACCAATGAATTGGGGATGACAATGCGCCTTGTAACACAGCAATTTCAATAAATGAGTTTTAGATCAGTAAAAACATTCCTGTGGCTCCTCAGCCTCTTTATTCACCTGACCTTGTGTCCTTTTGACTTTTTCCTCTTCCCAAGATTAAAAAATCACCTCAAGGGACGTCATTTTGGGACACTCAAAACATTCAAACGTCCGTAATCGACCAGCTGAAAGCTATTCCAGTATCCAAGTTCCTGCACTGCTATGAGGATTAGTAGAACCGGCTGTGTGGATTCCCAAGAAAGTTATACTGAGGGACACAATATTGAATTTTAATTCTATTCAAATAAAAAAATATATATATTAAATCAGTCCAGTTACTTAATTTACACACCTCGTATTTAAGTACCTTATTAGGAGGTGGATATCTCAGCCCTGAGAAAAGAATAGGTACTAAGACGGTACCTTGTGGAACTCCATAATGCACGATCGTCACTAGCACACCTATGCACTGCTATGAAGATTGGAAGAACTGTCTCCAGCGCTGTGTGGCTTCCCATGGAAGTTATTTTGAGGGAGATAATATTGAATGGTAATTCTATTCGAATATATATTTTTTTTTAATCACGCGTATTAGGGAAATTAATAAGGTAAAGAAATATCATCTTTAAAAGCTTCTGATGAATTATTCAGTATCTAATAACCTAAACAAGATACTTATTCGTTGAATAACTATATTTAAAGTAGTTTTAAAGGTTAATTTCATTGGTAAATTAACACATTTATTCTTAAAGTGTGAGTCTGTGACGCTGGGACGGGCGACAGTGTGTAGATGCGATCGAAGTGCATGGAACGTAGTTCACCGGGTCACGCAGGGTCACAGACCTGACCTGCACGTGAGTCTCTCTCACTTCCACTCACAGAGTCTGAACGTGAGCCAACTACCCTACTCACTACAGCTCTGTAGCAAATAAAATAATAAAAAATTACGTCACTGGCTTTTTCTTAAGTTACATGGTGAGCTAAAAATTAACTTTACAACTTTCAGATAATTCCTATAACACAGCCCAACAGACATTTTGGTGCCTGCGAGTTTTTAACTGTCTCTAGGTAATTTTTGGGCACAGAATCCAAAATAGGCGTCAGATTTGGTCTATCAGATCTAGTTTTTGAGATACGCTATATTGGCCTCTTTTACATTAAAATATCTTGTTTCTTAACTTGTGTATTTTTAACGTTATTACTGTTACTATTTGCTTCAACTGCCAGTTACAAACACAAAACAGACAAAGTAAGGTATTTATTTCACAAAGTAGATAAATATACGAGGGATATTTCCAAAGTTCTGGGACTTTAGCTATAATTTTTATTATTTTGTTAATTTTCGTCAATATTACAATGTAGTTTTTCAACACAATCTCCATTTAACTGAATACATTTATCCCAACGATAAACTATTTTTTTTAAGCCGTCCTCAAAGAACTTTTTTATTGAGTTTCTGTTCTGGTCCCAACAGCCATGGCACCCAGCGCGGCGAAACCTTGCTAACGCCCAAACAATCATGCAAGATGTCATGAACTTGTCGTGTACCTATCCCTAGGCGCACACTAATTTGACGAATACGTCATTCGCCTGTCCTCTTTCAGTAGGTCTTCAACGGCAGTAATGTTTCTTTCATTTGCTGACGTGCTTGGGCGCCCACTGCGTGGATCGTCTTCTAGTGATGTTCTACCGGTTTTAAAACGATCGATCCACCGATAAACAGTACTTTTGGATTCTGCACACTCACCAAATACTCCTTGCAGACGCTGAATAATTTCTGATGTTTTCACACCTTCTTTCCACAAAAAGAAAATTATTGCTCCTTGAGATTTTGCTGCGTCTTCCATGGTTACAAAAACACTGCTATGAAAACGAGTCTATATGAGATGAACACCTAAATCAGACTGAACAATATTTCACTAGATAGTTGCATAAACATGTCAAGACTTATCTGGCACCAATAACATTGCCAATAAGTTCTGCGTAATTTAATTATAGCACAATTCCCAGAATTTAGGAACATTCATCGCTTATCACTTAAAAATGTTCTTTTGTACGACTTTCTAGCATGGAGTTTACCAGAACAGTCTTTCTGAAGACTCCAACAGTAGTAGGCCATCATGTGGCTATCTTATCTTCCTTGATATCTATCTTCCATAGTTTAATGTCCTGACGGAATCTTTCCTCCGGTTCTTCACTAAAATCACCTAGGTTTTCTGGTAAGTGGTCATAATACAACCGAGAATATTAAAGTTGGAAAGCATATTTTCCACTAATTCTCTGCCTTATAATTTTCAGGAAAATTTTGTACTACTTGAATAAATGAACACAAAGAATTAGATTCAATCTCGTTCATTGATGCGGTTGGATTGAATTGTGGATCTTCAGTAGGTTGCCTTATCTGAGGACCATCAAATATTCTGGCTTTCAGTTTTTCAGAGTTAATCCCAGGATATTTACGTGTCAAGTAGCTTACACAAAGTCCAACATGGTTTAAAAGCCTTCAAAAATTGCTACATAAGCCCAAACTTGATATGCAAAGGTGGAAATATAATTTTCTCTCTCGCAACCAAAGGTTCGTTGACAACGTTTTGTTTTTCTTGAATTATGACATTTCTTAATGGAAATCACCCAATTTCTATTAACCCAGTGCTGATCCTTAGCTCTGCTGCCCCAAACATATAAAAAACAAGGATATTTTGTATATCCACTTTGCTGTCCAAGGAGGAAGTTTATCGTTTTTAGAAAAAAGACTAAAATCAGTTAGTATGTATCTCAAAAACTAGAGCTGTTACGAAAAAGAGTCAGGTATTTTTGTAATCAGCACATCAAAAATGTCCAAAATCAGTTCTTTCTTTTCCGGCACCAAGATAAAAAAATTATTTTGTTGGGCAGTGTAATAAATACAAAACAATAAACAGTTTTTTCTACCATCGTGTGTAAAATAAGCACTTTAGGTACGCATACAATGAAATATAATGAAAAAATTTATGTGAAGTGTGAATTTTCACACATTTCAGGGTTTTGCAGGTATTTAATAACTGAATGATGATTCTTTGGGATGCCAAAACAAATTTTATGTCAAAATATTTTTTTATGAATTTTAATTCGAATGCCTAATACCATTATTTAAGTTTCTAAATATGTGCAGTATTTTTTTTACATAGCAAGGTTCATTAAGATTTTGAAAATTGCGCCTATGGCTTCTATTTGTTGCTTAAATCATTAGCCCCGCCCTCTGATTTCGTATAAATCAAACAGAATTAAATTATAATTTCAACACTTCCCACTGGTTATTAAATTTACGCTTTTAAAAATTAAATGCAACATTTACCAAAATATAACTAGAATTTTGACAAAATAATTTAAACAAAGAAAACTGCAAAAAAAAACAAAAAAATTAAAATTGACAGGATTCGAACTCTAGTTTGCAAGTTACCTGTTTGACAAATTAGAAAACCAATGACTAAACGCACATCGCTATGAGCGCTGATGTATGAACCTGGTTACATAGCGAATTAAATATTTAACCTATTTTGGTTAAAAACACAAAAAATGCATTATTTTCTGAAAACATAATCTGATCAAAAATTCCTGTTGTACTATTCCGGTTCACACCAATATACATTACTTAGAATTTTTTCAGATTTTTAGTTTAAACCATCTGGGCTACAGGGTGTGGGACAAAATTTTTTTTGCACAATTTTGACAAAAATCGCGTCAAAATAATTTATTTTACAAAAATAAAATTTTGATCGTTAATCCACGTACTAAGGGCTTTCATTTGATACACTACTCAGAATTTAAAAAAATATATTTTTGTTTTTCGTTGAACACATATTTGTTTATATTTTTAGGGGGATATGTTTTTTAGATGTGTTAGTATTTTTCCTATGTGCGGGTCAAAAAGTTGTACAAGCATGCCAAATTTCAACTCTCTAGGTTTAGCCGTTTGGCTACAATTTTTACCGAACAGACAGACAGACAGACAGACAGATAGATAGACAGACGACAAAATGACGGTATAAGTGTTTTTTGGTCATACCTACAAAACCCTAATAAATGAATTTTTGCCATAAATTAATTTTCTTATATTATTATGTTACTTTATATTTAATTAGAAAACTGATATTATTATACAAGAATATAATACAAAGGTAGCAGGTTTAGATGTAGTATTATTTGGTTTCGGTCGTTGTTTGTCCGGCGGGCAAATGAGAATGGTTGACCGCAACCGGCAGCGCGTTAGCCGCATACCACATCAAATGCGCGGCCTAATGACTAACAGTATTCTAACAAGTAATGAGCCCAAAATTTAACCCACCATTCCTCAGTTAATGTTAAAATCAGAATTAAAATATTAAAAAAAATCGAATTTATGTCTAAATATGACATTAAGATAACTTATCTTACTTTATTGTTGGCAACACTGTTTAGTATTTAATTTCCTGTTTTTCATTTTCTGACATTTATATTTTTTTTACAGTTGGCAGTACTACGAAGAACGGAAACTCATTAAGAAGAAGGGTTTATTATTATAATTTTAATTTTGTGGCATTCTTAAATGTCAAAGTTTGAATTTCGTAATTTGATATACAGGGTGGACTACAAATTACACCAACTGGCATTATGGTTAAAGTCTGTTCCTTTGGTTTAGGCGGAACTAGATTTTTAATTCTAGTTACTTTTACCGATTGATTGAAGCTTTTGATCATTTTGTTCAGGAAAAGCGAACTTCAATATATAAAAAAATAACTAATGACAACTTACAAAAATGAAAATTCCGGTTAGTTCCATCTAATCGTTTGGAATAGACTGTAGGTTCAATTTTGACAATATAATCCATTAACGATGTTTCCTCATCTTAGTAGGACATGCTAGTATGACATTTTTGTTGGTAACCACAAAATATATTGAATGACTTTTGATTTTCAATGTCAAAGACAGTGAATTTTGCAACAAATGGAACTACCTACTTATTTTAAAACATACACTCTAAAAAGAGTTGGGTTAAAGTTCACTTAAAAATGAACTTTTAGTGTACCATGAAGTCCCTCGCTTTTCGTGTTAATTATTTACACTTCTTTTTTGGTTAAATTTAGTGTAAAGTTTAGACTTACATACTGGTTAAATTAATAGTATTGGAATGGAAAATAAACAATGTTAAAGTAATGTTAATTTTATCACTGAAAAAGTAAGATTTCATAAAAATAACACTATCTGAATAAATGAAGATTTATACGGTGATTTGGATAAAAATAATAAATTTTTTACTTTTTTTTAAATGACAATTTTAACAATCAATTTTTGACCAAATTGAGAATGAACTTTTACA
Organism: Liopterus haemorrhoidalis; assembly: GCA_963971575.1. Taxonomy (NCBI): domain Eukaryota; kingdom Metazoa; phylum Arthropoda; class Insecta; order Coleoptera; family Dytiscidae; genus Liopterus; species Liopterus haemorrhoidalis. The sequence goes on from OZ020613.1 coordinate 67,980,809, forward strand.
CTTATAAATTTTTGCTGTGTAGTCTCTTTTTTTGTCGTCTTCGATAGTCTAGAGGTAGCGACCCTGCTTCTCGTACTAAAGGTCCCAGGTTCAAATCCCGGTCAGAGCATGGATATTTGTATTCGTACTTACCACCTTATTCTCATTTAAATAAATAAAAATAGGGGATAGGCATGATTTTTTTATTATATTCCTCTTGTTGCATATAAACATAAAAAAACAGTTTTTATTTTTTTTTTGTAATTTGAAGGCTTAAAAAAATCATAAATGTATGTAGCGCGCGAAAACGACGTGTGACGTCATACCCCTTCTAACTGGCGTATGACACTACTAGCTTACCGGCGTACATAGTCGTTGTGAACTTATTTGTTTGTATAACTTTCATAGGTTATGTAAAGTTAGAGTGATTTTAGTTAAAATAAAGTTTAATTCTATAAAAACAATTTATACATGTTTACCGAATTAAATTTTATATTAAAATAAATAACTTATATTGCAGTATTTCAATTATGCCTCTAACGTTTTGTAACTTCATTTAAACAATGTAGTAAAATTCTGACATCTAAATTACATAAATATTTACATTTTACAGCGTTGCAGCGTTTGTTTACATAAAGTTATAGAATATAAAATAAAAATTACTTTGACACCACGTATTTCCTCAGCACTGTAGCATTCATTATTTTTCATATATTCCATGATCATAAATGCATCAATGTTGGGTAAATTATCACTCTGAGCCCTAACAAAATCTTTATCTGCCATTTTAATAATAAATGCGTGAAAAATTGCTTAAAAACAAATACAAAACTCTCGAACAATACAATACACACACGTGTAAAGATTATGTTGTAGCTGTATCTGTGATGTCAACCCCTATCGTTTGACGTCATACTCAATCGTTTTACTCGGCAACCTTCGCTCCGTGGTCGGCTTATTTCAAATTTACAATATTTTAATTCAAAAATTTGGCTATAATATTAATTAAAATGTAATTTTGGTTTTGTTAGGTGACATAACTAACATTAACATATCAAAATAATGCAGTTTTAAGGAAATACAAATTTTATGCGTATCCCCTATTAAAAAAGCGTCATATCATAAATATATCACCGCTCCCAACACGGATTAGGTCCCGTGGGATTTGTAGACCCAATACTTCGCTCCTCGGAGTAAAAAGCTCGTGCCCAACATAAAAGTAGCAGTACGGTAGTGAAAAACTACGGTGAGACTACTGTGGGACATTTATGGGCCGAAGAAGAAGAAAAAATCTCATTTTAGCTTGGAAACAAAGACGTATTTCAATTCGAGGGGTTGTTCCAGAAGACTTGTACAAGTGGTTGGTTGACCCTAGGAGTAAAGGTATTCGAAACTATTCGAGTAAAGGTATAATTGTAATGATCAACTGAGCTAAATAAATTTGTATTATTATTAAAATTCTTCTCTTGAAACTTGAAACAAAAAAAAAATATAAAAAGATATTGTGGCAACCATTGCGTTTGTATTCTCCCATATTCTTTAAAGTACCTAGACTTTTTGATTTTATTCTGTTGGTTCTGCAGCTGTACCTCTCTATATCTTTTTGTTGTTATTTGTTCAATTGCAACTCCTTCCTCCTGCTTTCTTCATATGTTGTCTCTTACTAGATACCTACAAAACTCTGAAATATGTGCTAATTGACACTAAATAAAATTTTAATTTGTTCCATTTTAGTGACGAATGAGTTTATTTTTCCAAAAGCCACATATCAAATTAGTAGACGTCAAAGTAGTTTATGTAAAGTTTGGGAAAGTTTATTCGGAGACTGTCTGGTGACACAATATTCTAATTTGTCTTCAGAGCTAAAGTGCACAGAAATGTATTGTCCAATCTATCACTGAACTAGCTAACTAGATACTGCATTCAGATCTAAACCCAGGGCTTACAAACAATAGAATTAGATACATAATGCTAGTTGAATACTAGCACCGTCGGTTTAACCTACTAGCAAACGAAACATATGCTAGGGTCCCGCTCAAATTATATATTATATTAATGCTGTAATTATAATTACAAAGTCAAGCTGATAAAGTAATAATATCAGGTCTGGGAAAAAGTTCGTGGCGTTTTTTTTAGTAAAATTCAACTGGTTTTGTTATAGTGTGAAAATGAATTTATTTATACCAAATATGCTCCATTATTATCGGCAACGTTCGCCATTTTTTCCACTAATTCTCTGCCTTATGGTTTCCAAGAAAATTTTGTACTACTTGAATAAATGAACACCAAGAATTAGAATCAATCTCGTTCATTGATGCGGTTGGATTGGATTGTGGATCTTCAGTAAGTTGCCATATCTGAGGACCATCAAATATTCTGGATTTCAGTTTTTCAGAGTTAATTTCAGGAAATTTACGTGTCAAGTAGCCTACACAAAGTCTATCTCGATTTAAAGCCTTCAAAAATTGCTACATAACCCCAAACTTGATATGCAAGGGTGGAAATATAATTTTCTCTCTCGCAACCAAAGGTTCGTTGACAACGTTTTGTTTTTCTTGAATTATGACATTTCTTAATGGAAATCACCCAATTTCTGTTAACCCAGTGCTGATCCTTAGCTCTGTTGTCCCAAACCCATAATACACAAGAATATATTGTATATCCACTTTGCTGTCCAAGGAGGAAGTTTACCGTTTTTAGAAAAAAAAAACTAAAATCAGTTAGTCCATTATTATGAAAATATGCTCCATTATTATCGGCAACGTTTCGCCATTTTTCGGGTAGAGCCATGATGCCATCGGTGAAGAACTTCTGTGGTTTCTGGTTGAAAAATTGAGTCAAGTGATTTTCACAGACTTCTTTTGAAACCAGCTTCATTCCATTAAGAGAATTCTGCAGAGATCGGAATAGGTGATAGTTAGATGGTGCTATGTCTGGACTATACGGTGGAGTCAACAAAATTTCCCAACCATGCTCTCGCAATTTTTGACGGGTCATCAAAGAAGTGTGTGGTCTTGCGTTGTCATGATTAAAAACCTTTTGTTGTCATGATGAAAGACACCTTTTCTATTATTAAATTCAATTGCCTGGCGTAATCTCTCTAGTTGTCCACAGTAGAGTTGAGAATCAATCGTCTGACCAACTAAAAGTAGCTCATGGTGGACGATTCCCTTCCAGTCCCACCACACACACAGCATCACCTTGTTCGGCGTCAATCCTCGTTTCGCGAACGCTTGTGACGGCTCACCATCCCTTGTCCATGATCTTTTACGCTTCCGATTGTCGTAGGTGATCCATTTTTCATCACCGGTTATGACACGTTTCAGAAATGGCTCGATTTCATTGCGTTTCAGCAGCGCATCGCAGGTATTAATTCGGTCTATGTTTTTCGCGCTCAACTCATGAGGAATATATCGAGCTTCTTTTTGTAGCTAGCTTTCTGTAAATGGTTCAAAACAGTTTTGAGGTCAATGCCTAGCTCGGTACCAATATCAACACTACTGATATGCCTATCTTGCTGGACTTTTTCAAGAATTTCATCAGATTTTTCACTGATTGGACGACCAGAGCGTCATCTTTCACATTAAAATTACCAGAACGGAAGCCAGCGAACCATTTCCGCGCAGCAGATTTTGATAAAGTACCTTCACTGTACACAGCACAAATTTTTTCACAAGCCTGCGCACCGATCTTCCTTTTGTCGTAATAATCTTGTATAATATAACGCAATTTTTCATTACTTTTCTCCGTTTTCAAACGCAAACAACTTTCCAACCACTGCACAAATTTTGATGTTTAGACACTCAAAGTAACGCTCGAACTGTCACCTTTCCAACGAGCGCTTAGTGGTATCGCTGCGATCTGTGTTTTCTGAGTTATTTGCAATTGGCGCCGTCTATCGGCAAAAACGCCACTTTTTCCCAGACCTGATAGATATATTTTGAAGTTTAATTTATATTTTTCCGTATTTTACTTGGTTGACATTTAAGCTGTCTTCATTTTAGCGAACCGATCGTGTACTGTATCGCGTAAGCCCAAACAATCATTGAAGTAACACTGATAGTGATATAACAATTATCTGACAATGGTTTAACGAAGATATGACTTGGAATTAACGTGATTTGAAAGTTCAGTAACAATCATAGCCTCGGATGAAGATGTCTGATTTAAAATCTAATTAATATCTAATAAAAATTACGAGGACTTTAATTTAGTTATTCGAGGGCTACCTTTTAAGTTTTTACAAAAACTAAGAAAGAAATTTTTTTGGAACAAACTGTTTTATTGCTTTTTAACCCTTTACTGCATGAATTTTTATTTTTGGCTGAAATAATTCATGAGCATTAGGAATTGGTACTTATTGATAGAAAAATTAATTTAAAAAAATTATTTAAAATATTAATTATTATTTTTATGAAAAAATAATAATTAAAATAATAATTTAGGGTTTGTGCCACACATGGAACATTATGATTCTACATTATGTTACAAAAGAAAATGATTCCGTATTATTTGCTCGTCAATTGCTAGGTGTTTTTCATTAGGGATTAAAAGCAGTCGCCCTCGAATTTTTGAAAGAAAAGGTCATATCTTCTAGTTGTCCTTTCTCAATAAATTCAGAGATATCGTTGAAGTGCAAATTCCGCTTGATATCCTAAAATCTATTGCAGCCCATTACTTGAGATACTGCAGGATCCATTGCTGTGTATGTGGCATATATGAACATTCATGAAGTAACGTTCTGATTCAGTTTTAAAAGTAAAATAAAAAATAAAAATCGGAATGTGCCATATATGGCAAACTATGCGGTAAAAGGTTAAAATATTCGCCTTTAAGATTTATACATTTTTGCATGCGTTCAAACCAATTCTCGAAACATTTTTTCCACTCTGAAGTTGGCATCTCAACACATATCTCAAACATGGTTTTCGAAGGCTTTAACAGCTTCTTGAGTTGATGAAAATCGCTGCCCACGTATTTTTTGTTTGTTATTGAGGAACAAAAAAAGTCGTTGGGGGATAGTTCATGTGAAAATGGGCAATGAGACATTAATTCCATAATTTAGGGCCCCTTAAAACATACTACAGGCCCCAGTAGCGTTGTCCTGCACTGAAAACTAATTATTTGTTAGCATACGATACAACAAAATAATATATTTTTGTATTGTTTGATATTTCCTCTTTAAAAACTCTCTTTGATTTGTCACATGTCACCCTTAGAATTACAAAGGGATGTCACTGTTTCATGGAAAATAATTTCTTAATGGAAGCGAGGGAAATTCTGGAAGAAATATGTTTTTAATTAACATTTTAAGTAACTATTTCGGGACGTCAACTTTGGAAGTGTTAATAAATTAAATATTTACAGAATAAGGTAAACAATTTATATAATTAAATTTAAAATATGTAAAGAAAAGATTGTTAATATATTAAGATAATATTAAATAATTTTAAAATTGTTTAAAAATCTTTTTTCGATCGTTTTATTCAGCATTTCGAACCGATCAAGTCTTAATCACTCATGAACGAAAAATATCGTGAATTTATATTTTAAAATTCCTAGCTAACTTTTAAGATTGATAAAAGAATATTTTTATTGTCAGTACATTAAGAACTCTTTCAAAACTTTTAGTTTCTGTATTTTAAAGTAGTTTATATTATTTGCTAAAAGGAAGAAAGTAAATCCTAAGAAGATTTTTTTTAAAATCATTATACAAGGGCATATTGAAAACTAATGCCTCCATTGCCATAACTTTTATAATGACGGGCCAGACCGTGTCAAAAGTGGTTTGCCATTTACTTTAAGTATTACAGTGACTGTATAAAGACAGTGTGGCCATATGAACTGTAGCCGCCATGTTTATTCCAGATTTGTATTGGGTTATATGGAATAAATGTTAATATATCCTAATATATTATAATATTTCTTAATTTTTTAATAGTTTTACGTGTTTATGTTTATGTATATGTGAATATCAATTTATTGTTAAGAAAAAACATGTATATGATTCAACATTTATTAAGATAAATATTAAAATTGCCTACCGATGAAGGTATTTTTTAGAAATGTTTGCAACATAAAAAGAAAACAAATGAATTTTCGACAAATAAAATTTATTTAGTAGCACATTAAATATATTTGTTTTCTTGCAAAAAATTAACCAACAATTATTATTAGTGGTCCTCGTTAGAAAATTATATATTTTACTGGTCCGCGGTGCGTTTTTGGTTGAGAAACACTGATGTATACTACAAGCTTTATGTAACAATAAATAACTTATGACAACAAGAGTGATTTAGTTAATTCAGACAGTAAATTAATTCTAAAGCTTTCTGTTAACATTACTTTTATTTTCTATAGCCAACCCTTATGCAATTTCTTTTTGAACTCATGGTATAAATGATATATTAATAAAGAAAACTGATGTATATATTATCAATTATGCATTTATTCAACTAAAATTATGGTCAGGTGAAAAATAAAATGAAATCAGCATGGAATAACATTAAAATTAATGAAAGTAAATACTTCTTATAATTGTGAAGCCATCCATTGATTTACTGGCATAATGTTTTTTTATGTTCATTTTGCCTCTTTTTCCCAGCAATTTTAAATCTAAACATAACAAAACGTTTCATTATTTTTAATTTTAATTTGTGACAATTTAAAATATGTGCACAGTTTACATTATCTACGTTACTCATTACTCATCACAAACACAAAAATATTCACTATTAAACGTCTAAATATACGTATATTATTTGAAAATATCACTTAAATCTGTTGAAACACAAGCTAAACACATGTAAACCAAATATAATCTGTAACAAAGTTGGAAGAAATATGGCGGACTTCAGCTCGACCAATAGAAAATGAGACCATCGTATGGCCGCACTGTCTTTATACAGTCACTGTATAAGTATCTGTACATAAGTCCTCCTAGCGGAGATTCTCAGCAACGTCGCGTTTGCGCATGACAGTTCTAAACATGGCGGCCGGCACGGATGTGTGATTAAAACAACGAGCTGTCATTGAATTTCTTACTGCGGAGGCTGTAGCGCCCATTGATATCCAACGAAGGTTAAGTACCGTCTACCGTGAGGCGTGTGTTGATGTGAGTACTGTTAGGAGCTGGGTTAGGACTGTGAAAGACGCAAGTCCTGCTGAAACTCCATGATCGGGCACGCAGTGGCCGACCAGTGTCTGCATGTCGTGAAAGGCAGGTGGATCTCGTGGATGAACTGGTTCGTGAGAATCGACGGTGTAAACAAACTGACATAGCCAACAGGGTGGGTATTTCACAAGAAAGAGTACATCACATTATCTGCAATGTGCTGCAGTACAGGAATGCGCGGAGCACTGGAGAAGCTTGGGTTTCATGACGTTTTACCTCATCCAGCCCAGATCTTGCGCCTTGTGACTTTTTCCTCTTTCCAAAGCTTAAGGAACATCTCAAGGGCAAGCGTTTTTCTTCGGATACAGAGGTGATAGCGGAGTTGCGGAAATGGTGCCGTGGGAAGTCTTCAGACTTTTTCCGTGACGGACTTGAAAAACTCGTACCACGTTGGCGTAAATGTACTGTCAATGGCGATTATGTGGAAAAGTGAATATATCAGTGCGTAGAGGACAGTTTATACTATTATTTCACATTTATATGTAAACCATATATCAATTACTAATAAAGTTATAGCCATGGATGCATTAGTTTTCAATACGCCCACGTATTTTGGATTGTATGGCTATCAGGTATAAATATTGTAACTAGATCTAGCTGATCAGTTTCGAAATATTTAATTTCTTCAACAAAGCTGCATAAATAACATCACAATTTAAAATACAATAGCTGATTATAAAGTTTTATAAAAAAAAATCTTGATTTAATAAAATATGGTCATTTTTCGGTGGTTATAATTAGTCATGGTTGTAAAACAATAAATAGGAGTCAGTAGATAAACAATATATGTAATAAATAATTTAAAAATAAATAAATTAATAGTCAAAAAATTACAGTTACAATATACGAAAATTAAAACAAAATAAATTAAGATATCGCCGCGAATGGAGACTGCATTATTTCTACAGGAGAAATCATAAAAATGCAAAGGAAACTTGCAGAGACCTGATTGGGGTGAATAGCAAGGTCGATGACCGCGGGATTTTTCAAGGAATATTTATGCAGTGGAAAAAATTATTTCATAAAATTGCATTCAATTACAAATAAATTGCGGCTCTTAGAAGCGTGTCAGTAGTGTAGTGCAGTGTTTCTCAACAGGTGGTCCGCAGAAAAATTTGAGTGGACCGCGAAATTTTTGTATGTTTTTTTCAGTTTTTAGGGTTTTGTAGGTATGACCAAAAAACCCTTATACCGTCATTTTGTCGTCTGTCTGTCTGTCTGTCTGTCTGTTCGGTAAAAATTATAGCCAAACGGCTAAACCTAGAGAGTTGAAATTTGGCATGCTTATACAACTCTTTGACACATAGGAAAAATACTAAAACATCTAAAAAACATATCCCCCTAAAAACATAAACAAATATGTGCTCATCGAAAAAAAAAAATATTTTTTTATAATTCTGAGTAGGGTATCAAATGAAAGCCCTTGGTACGTGGATTAACGATCAAATTTTTATTTTTGCAAAATAAATTATTTTGAAGCGATTTTTGCCAAAATTGTGCAAATTTTTTTTTGTCCCACACCCTGTAGCCCAGATGGTTTAAACTAAAAATCTGAAAAAATTCTATGTAATATACATTGGTGTGAACCGGAATAGTTCAACAGGAATTTTTGATCAGATTATGTTTTTGGAAAAAAACGCATTTTTGTGATTTTTTGCTAATAATGTATACAAGTTATAGCTTTGTAACACGCTACACTGGAACGTGTATGCTGGTGTAGTGGTTTTTGACGTTGGTTTGTCACCCAAGTAACTCGATCCGAAAGGGATCGAACCCTGCGAGAAGAGACAATATTATTTATTGTTTTTTTTTTTTTTAAATTTTTATATTGTTTAAATTATTTTTTCAAAATTCTATTTATATATTGGCAAATGTTGCATTTAATTTTTAAAAGCGTAAATTTAATAACCAGTGGAAATTGTTTAAATTATAATTTAATTCTGTTTCAATGTACACGAAATCAGAGGGGCGGAACTTATAACAACCAATGGAAGCCATAGGCGCAATTTTTAAAATTCTTAATGAACCTTGCTATATAAAAAAAATACTGCACATATTTAGAAACCTAAATAATGGTATTAGGCGTTCGAATTAAAATTAACAAAAAAAATATTTTAATATAAAATTTGTTTTCGCATCCAAAATAATCATCATTCACTTACTAAATACCTGCAAAACCCTGAAATGTGTGAAAATTCACACTTCACATCAATTTTTTAAAAATATTTTTAATGCACTTTTTTTTGTAAATAATTTATATTTTGTTTGTTTTCGGTAAACTTTCAGTGATTTTCTACAAATAAAATAAAACGTAGTGTGTCTTTGTATATTTGTATGAATGTGTTCTAGTATTTATGTCAAAAAATCTCTGTCTACTTTTCTATTTGTGAATATTTGTAATTGGTTGAATAAGGCATCAGTAAGTTAAATGAAGCCTGTTTCGCAGTAGCTCAGAGTGGAATAGTAATTAGACATTTAATTGTAGTACATAGGGTCCTCGATAGGCAATCTACTAGATATCTTAATTGAGTTCGGTTCCGCTTCCCCCATTACCAACCGAACTAGAAGCGCACTTAAAAGGCCAAACGTTAAATACCATTTTATTCCCATTAACTTTCTTAATTACATATAAAAAAATTGATGAGGATGAGAATATTTTCACAAATTTAAGGATTTCACAGGTAATAATTGTAAGGTGATTGCGGATAACAGGGTGAACCACTTGCTGAATGCCTAGGACAATGTTATTTGTTATACGAAGGATGTCCACAAAGTAAGAGTATTCAATTTTTAAAAACTAAAAACATCAGTATATTGTCACAAAGGTAATCCTAGGTCAGGATTGCGATATCTATAGTGCGTTCAAAGGTGAGTTTGCAGTATAGTTCTTATGGCAAATGGGACCGGTGTTGCCAAATGTTGTAAAAGTGTGAAATGTATCAATTATAATAATATGAAAAACTCGTATGATTTACAAAAATCAACTCTTATAAAACTCAAAATAACACTCAACAAAAACAAATGGCCATTTGTAGAATACTGCGTCTTCACAGATCAGCGCGTTTTAGAGCTAGCAACGTCGACAAGCAAGAAAAAGATAGCGTCATTGTGTAAACCCATTAGAGAGTATGAAAAAGAACTACTCCATATGCCCTGTACTGTAAACTCACCTTTGAACGCACTATAGACATTCTGACGTTTGGATGTTTGATAAAAAAAAAACTACTTGGCTCCGGAGCCGCATGCGGCTCTTTTAGAAAATATTGTGGCTCTTTGAAAATTGGCTGGTTTTTATTTTAATATAATTTATTTTTTAATTTTCAACTTTTTGAAAATTACAGGTTTTCTACAGGTTTTGTATTGTTCAGGATGTTTTACGGTGCAATTAACGCCCGGTAATTCCCCGAGTTGCTGCATATTCCATTTTAGAAGAAGTAGTTTCTGAATGATATACGTGCGCAAACATTTTTACATTTTATTAATTTTCAAAAACCTAAGTACAATAACAACGTTGTTAATGCAATTTTTTTTTTGCACAAACTATTGTTAACATGCAAGAAGCTTTTGGAGAGAGATTTAAAGAGTTTCGAAAATATAAAGCTACACTAGCCCTTTTGACAAAACCAATTGAAGCAGATATGCAGCAATTACATTTATCACCATTCCCATTGATTAATCAGGTACAATTTGAACTTCAATTATTGGTTTTGAAATCCAAAGATTTATGAAATAATATATTCTTAAAACTTAATTCTGAACTGGAAAGTTTAGAAAGAGAAAAGTTCATTTTATCCAGCATAAGTGGACCGAAATTCGTAATCTTCAAGATGTAGATAAAGTTGTTTTCGAAGCTTGGAATCGTCTTTCAGAATCGTTCAATCATTTAAAAAATTATGCTTTTGGACTACTGACAATTTTCGAATCCACACATTACTGTGAGCAAGTCTTTTCACATATGAAATTAATAGTCAGTTAAGAAGTAATCTTACTGACCTGAAACTAGAGTGCTGCCTTAAGTTAAAGATTACTGAATATTTACCAAATATTGAAGTCTTATCGAACACTATGCAAGTAGCAATCGTCCCAGTAAAAAAAATATTATATTGTAATATACTGGCAAGTGCAATAGGTATCACAAACTAAATGTATAAGTAAATATTAATTTATTTATACATTATATATTAATAACAATTTTTACGTTTTTTTTCTTAAATATAGCATATATTTTTTAGCGGCTCTTCCATGTTATTGTTTTTTTTTTTTCAATATAGATTTGGCTTTTTGTCACTGAAAGGTTGCCGACCCCTGTGTTAAACTAACTGTTGATAACGTAATGGACGAAATTTGGTTTCTGCACATGGGAGCCGCTAATATCCACCTGTGTTTTTCTTATGTTAAACGTAGTCTACCATTTGTTCACCTCTCTCAAGGAGTCTATGGACGGAAAAAGGTTTTCCAGTGACAATGAGTATAAAGGTTTTTGGGTCATATCTATGAACCTCAAAAATTTTAATAATAATTTTGCTTTATTAATATTTCAGCATTTTTAAAACATTTAGAATTCATTTCTGTTATGGAATACACTCCACAACACATTAAGTGTATGTTTTTAGATTTCATTGCAGTACGTGTCTGGAATGGAATATTGCTGATATACAGGACCGTATAGTTGTTTTTTATATTATAATTTCATAGCTAACACGGTTGGATAACGCCAAATATGTATTATTAAACGACCTTTATTCGCTCGCTCTATATAGATATCTGTATTATTGTAGATTCTCTTTATGAAACTTTGATAAATACGAACCCAAAAAATTATATCAACTATATTTTTGGTTCATATTGAAACAATGAAACATTCTAAATAATCACGCATATAAAACGATAGTAGTAGAGACTAATAGAATGTAAAACTCTAACATAGAGAAACAAAAAATATTGTAAAAGTATGAAATAGAGAAAGTATTTTTTTGGACAAATAGAGGAGTAAGACAAGGCTGCCCACTAAGCCCACTATTATTCGCTGTATTATTATTTTAATTTAATTTTACATTGGCCTATTTCTGCGACGAGGCTAATCGCCGAGGCGAGGGGGCGAGCTCCTACACCTGGATGAGGAGTGAATGATTGTGAAAATGGGAGTAATCTTACCTAGAAGATTACATGAAAGGAAGGCAAGCAGGACGGATTGTTGTGGGAAATCAGAAGCTCCACATACTGGCATATGCCGATGATCTAGCGGTGATGGCGAAAACAGAGGAGGAAATAAAAGATGTCCTGATTGAATTAGAGAAATACCTGGATAAGAAGAAGCTTATTCTGAGCACAGCAAAACAAGGATAATTAAATGTAATAACGGGGAGTGGAAGAGAAAAAGATTAACAATGGAGTTGGACTGTCAAAATTTAACCAAATTAATTCCATTATAATGTCGAGAAAAGTGGAGGACAACAAATTTTACAGAAAACGAGGAAAATTTAAATTTCTGGAAGAAAAACGTGAGTTAAAATTTTTCTCAAATATTATCAACTGTATAGAATTATAAGCTAGTTTTAGTACCTAATAAAAAATGCCATAATAAGAGTGGTTTTTAGGTAAATTAAATTTATTAGGAAGTGGATATCCGAAAACAACATTTATGTAACAAATAAATATATTAAGTACCTTATTAGAATCTGGATATATCGGCCCTAAGAAAATAATAGGTTCTAAGACGGAACCTTGTGGAACTCCATTATGCACTACACATCGTCACTAATTTGGCTTCTCACTATTTCGTACTGTTTTCTAGCATTCAAATAGTCCCGGAACATATTTAGTGCTATATTATACGAGGGTTATTGTACCTTTTAAGTTTTTACAAAAACTAAAGAAGAAATTTATTTTTTTGGAACAAACTGTTTTAATGCTTTTCAAAATATTCGCTTTTAAGATTTATCCACTTTTGTATGCGTTCAAACCAATTCTCGAAACATTTATTCCACTCTGAAGTTGTTATTTCTAAAACATGGTTTTCGAAGGCTTCAACAGCTTCTTGAGGTGATGAAAATCGCTGTCCGCATATTTTGTTTGACATAGGGGACCAAAAAAGGGGGATAAATCAGGTGAATACGGGCAATGAGACATTTATTCGATGTTTTTCTCCTTAAAATAATCAATTATTTGACGTACTGCGTGGGAGCTTGCATTGTCATGATGAAGAATGATGCAACCTTTTTGGTTGTTTTTCCTGATTTTGTCGATGACTTCTGGCAAACAAATTGTTGTATACCATTCAGCATTAACTGATTTCCGATCCTCTAAAGGAATGGTTGCGACATGTCCAGTACAACCGAAGAAACAAGCGATCATTTTCTTGGAAGTACTTCGTGAAAGAACAACTTTTGTGGGTTTCGGTTCATCTTGGAAGACCCAAACAATGGATTGTTGCTATTAGTTTCCGGTTCATATGAATACATCTAAATTTCGTCTGTAACGGTGTTGTATACGGACTTTGCAGTGCCTAGGTTGAATTTTTTTAGCATTCCCTTACATCAATCAACACGAGCCTTTTTCTGAGCTTTGGGCACATTATGTGGAATCCATCGGGAACAGATCTTTTTGACAGATAAATGTTCATGCAAAATCGAATGTATTGCAGTCTGCGATATGTCTAAGAATGACTCTATCTCACTATAAGTCACATGTCGATCTTCTTCAATAATTTTGCGCACAGCATCGATGTTTTTTTGAATCACAACCGATTTTGGTCAACCTTCACGAGATTCATCACTGACGGACACACGATCACGACGAAATTCTGCAAACCAATTGTAAACAGTCTTTTCTGATAGTGCTTCATTACCAAAAGTTGAACGAAGCGAATCTATGCATTGTTGTTGAATGTAAAAGTTGAAGTAAAAAATCATCCAACGAATATTTATTTCTACACACTCGCCTCGTTAATGTCACTGTTCGTATTAATTACGTGAACTATTTTAGTTAATCTCTTCAAAAACCAAGTCATCTTCGATACTATCCAGTGCGTTTCTTGACTAAGGCCAACTTGATTGATAGTAGCCAAGAAGGTAAAGAAAGTTGACGAAATAGTAATTATTTAGACGTTTTTCGTAATTTAAATTAAGTACAGTATATTAGTGTAGTTGTTTAGTGTAAAGTTTTGTGAGTTTTCTGTCACTCCCTCTGGGCTTATAAGTACAAAACTTTAAAACTGTCTAATGAAGTTTGCTTGTCCGTGTGTCCGTGTGTCTGTCTCGAGAAAACTTTTACAACTCGCAGATGGGAAGCTGCAAGAAACAAACACAAGCCTACATAACAGAAGCCAACTATCATACTTTGTTCTTAAACTTATTGGGAAAAGAAACTGCACTTTCAATATGTTTCTTTCCTAACCTATAAATATAACACGAACATAGGCGGAACATTTTTAGATAACCCAGAAGGAAAAATATATTATTTGTAAGTATACCTAATCTCGATAGCGGCTCGTGACAATTGAGTGGTAGGGCCAATCCCCTACCCCCCCCCCCATTTACCTAAAGTTTTGAATCAGCTCAGCTTGCAGTAATTTATTACCTCGTTTATTATCAATTAAAAAATTGAAGTGAAGTGTGAATTTTCACACATTTTAGGGTTTTGCAGGTATTTAGTAAGTGAATGATGATTATTTGGGATGCCAAAACAAATTTTATGTTAAAATATGTTTTTGTTAATTTTAATTCAAATGCCTAATACCATTATTTAGGTTTCTAAATATGTGCAGTATTTTTTTTTATATAACAAGGTTCATTAAGATTTTGAAAATTGCGCCTATGGCTTCCATTGGTTATTTAAAGTCATAACGCCGCCCCTTTGATTTTGTGTATTTAATTTCAACAATTTCCACTGGTTATTAAATATACGCTTTTAAAAATAAAATGCAACATTTGCCCAAATATAACAAAAATTTTGAAAAAATAGTTTAAACAAAATAAAAATGTAAAAAAAACAGAAAAAATAAAATCGCCTTGAGAGCGGAGCGAACCTTAGTTTGCAAATTAGAACGCGAGCATACTAGCTATTACACTATCAAAGCATGTTGGTTCATTGTGGTAGACAAGTTATTAAATATTTTATGTGGTCAAGCAAAAAATACCAAAAAATACGTTATTTTCCGAAAACATAATCTGATTAAAAATTCCTGTTGTACTATTCCGGTTCACACAAATGTACATTACTTAGAATTTTTCAGATTTTTAGTTTAAACCATCTGAGATACAGGGTGTGGGACAAGATTTTTTTTGCACAATTTTGGCAAAATAAAAAAACTACAATTTTACAAGTTTTCTCCGGATAGCATTAAACTCATCCAGTCATACCTTTTCTACAAAAAACAATTCGTGAATTCTAACAACGATACTTCCAAGATGCTAGAAATTAACCATGGAGTACCTCAGGGGTCAGTTCTGGGTCCGATTCTGTTGCTAATCTACATAAATGATTTGTCTTTTTTTAATACTGACCTAGATGTAATACTCTTCGCGGATGACACTACCGCCCTCCAACGCAACAGTTCTATTACATCACTTATTGATGACCGAAATTTGGCCATGTCTACATTTCAAAATTGGTTCCTTGCTAATAAGTTGACCATGAACAACAACAAGACTCACAACATGGTATTCTCGACAAGAAACTTATAGGAGATAAACAACCCAGTTTCGGTAACATTTCTAGGACTTGTTATTGACTGTAAGTTAACCTGGGACCTCCAAATAAACAAATTAGCCAAGAAACTATGTTCAAATATCTATTGTCTATTTAACCTTAAATGGTGTACATCTCTGGCAGTGATGAAAACATACTACTTCGCGTCCATCCAATTTCAGTTAACGTATGCCCTTTTGATCTGGGGTCACTCTCCTCATACAGGGCGTCTATTCTCGCTTCAACCTAGAGCAATTCGTATTTTAGCCAATTTAAGATACAGATCGGACTGTAAATGTAGTTTTGTTGAATTAAAAATCTTAACCCTACCTTCCCTATGCATCCTTCATTGTATCCTGTACGTCCGTGAAAATCTTAGTGAGTTCTCACCTCATTCCTCGGTCCATAGGCACAACACGAGAAATAAGAACGAAATTCGTCCAACCTATACTAGACTGGATAGGTCTAGATATCGTGCTAATTACTTTGCAATTAAATTTTTTAATGTTCTTCCAACCCACATCAAGAATTCAAGACTCTCTAATTTTAAAAATGAATATCTTACAAATGACTTTAGGTATTTGAATGAGATTCGGTACCCTGATTAGTCTCTTGTTTGACGCCTTTAAATTTTAAAAGTCTATATATATATATATTTATTTAAATTTCATATTGTAATATTGACGAGTGTACAAATGTTCAACATTTTTTGAACACAATAAATATTATTATTATGGGGTTTGTCAGGTCTTGACAAGCGTCCACTAATCTCAAACTTCAGCAACCTTTTGAGCCGCGTCATACTAGAGACTAGTGGAGCTAAATACATACGACTGCATCCCAAACCCTGGCGACATGCAGCCGCGGAAATTACGCTAGATCCATATTATTATTATTATTATTATTATTATTATTATTATTATTATTATTAGTATTATCATTTATTGATCATCCCTCATAATTTGAAATGTAAAAAATATCTGTAATTTAACATCAACATGTTTTAAATGTCAAAGTGTGATTTGAATATTATAATGATGAAAAAATTAACTGTTGTTTTTCGTGTTTTAGAATTGGGTTCAATTTACATTTAATTACATTTTTACAACTGTTTTACAACCTTGTAGAGTATTAAATACACGGTTTTACTGTCTTCAAATCTCAACTTAAAAATTTTTATACCTAGAGGTACAACATTATTAATACACCAGAGAATAAAATGTAAAAAAAGACGGAATTAATAATGAGCAAGAAAAAAAGAATAAATGGGTGAAAAGAAAGCGTTAATAAAGAAAGAAGAAGAAAATTATATAATCACACACATATATTCTAATAATATGACTTATTATTTCTTTCCCTTCCACACAAAAAAAGTAGTATTTTTTCCAAGACCATATAGATATACGTTTATTACAGGCGTGTCAGTGATTAGTAAATGTAGCACGTTCCCCACTCCTTTTTATTACACACCGCTGACCTGTTACGTAATGAGCTTATTACGTAACAGGTTGAGCTCATTACATAACAGGTTCAAGCAGCAATGGTTGACCATTGCTAGGCAACGTAATAAATATGTTGAAAGCATGTGTCTAATTATTGTTAGTTAAAGATTAATAAATAAAACACTCGGTAAGTTTCACAAATATAAGTTTAATATACTCGATACGTATTTCGACAGTGACGCCATCTACAGGAGTTTCAATTACAAACTAAACTTATTTTTTAACAGATACATTCAGTGGCAACAAATATTAATGGTAGGGAATACAAGTGTAAACCATATTAGCAGATAAGGGAAAAAAGAGAAAAAAGGGAAAAAAGTTTTTTACCTATTTATTAGGGGTGAGTTGTAAACGTCAATCTGGTCATTCATTAAGGGAATTCCAGAGTTAATATTTTTGTGAATTTCTCGGCATTCTAAAAGGTTTTATTTAAGGAACGTGTTCACAAAACACATTCGCAATAAAAAAAAATATATATATATGTTAGCGAAAATATAATTATGCAACATTTACACTTATTAACGATGTGTGAGACGTATTAGTTGATCAATAAAATCATGTCTTATTATTCATAAAATACCTTTTTTATTAATATCAGAAGTGTGATTGGCCTATCACCCACAAGAAAATTAAAATAGAAGACTATAAGTGCAATATTAAAAATATTTTTTTTAATGCAACCATTGTATAGGCGTAAAGAAATTTTTGTATAATATTGCAAAGGCTTATGTAAAGAGAATCACATAAAGGTAGTATGAATTATGAACTAGATAATAAATTGGCAAATTTCAAGTTATTTTGTCAAAAATTATTTCAAGTGGTTTCTAAGGAAATGACACTTATTGGAATAAATATGAAATGTGACATTTGTTTGAAAAATGCAGAATCTTAACAAAGATCCCTAAAAATCGTCAGGATGAACGAGCGTTGCTTTGTTATTAACAAACACAATTTTCGAAGGTAACTGGTTAGATTGATGATGACTAAAATGGTAAGAGGCATTTTATTGTTTTGGTTAAATCATATGGCTCGTGTTAGCCATAATGTGTAAAAATTAGATTTGAGATTTTTTTTTCGATATTTCGATTTCGTAGGGTGCTATATCGTTGCTAAGGCATATTGTTTTATGTAAATAGAATAGTATAAAATATATCATATGATGTGCGAGACGTATTAGTTGATCAATAAAATCATGTCTTATTATTCATAAAATACCTTTTTTATTAATATATATATATATATTTTTAAAATTTTGATTGGCATTCAAATGAAACCACATAGTACGTGAATCGACAGACAAATTTTTATTTTTGAAAAATCAAAAAAATCAAACATTTTTTTTTAGGCAAATTTTAGGCAAAAATATATCAAAACTGTTGTCACCCTATCTCCCAGAGAGGTTGATCTAAAAATCTGAAAAAATCTCCATAATGAACAGTGATAAGAACCATAAGAGTAGTTCAAAAGTAATTTTTGATCAGATTAGTTTTTCGAAAAATGTCGAATTTTGTGCCGTCGATAGAAAAAATATATTTTTTTAATTTATTGTGTATTATCAAAAGAAAGCTCATAGGACGTAGATTAAGGAACGAAAAGGAGTTTTTTAAATTCGTTTTGTTAAATAAGATTTTAGCCAAAAATGTGCAAAAAAAGTTCTTTATCCACCCCCTTTTACCCAAAGGGGTTTAACTAAAAATCTGAAAAAATTAATGTATATTGATCTAAGCCGGTAACGTACGAGAGAAATTTTTGATCAGATTGTGTTTTTGAAAAATATTGCAGTTTTTGTGTTTTTGATAAAATTAATTATTTTTTAGGGTTTTGTAGGTATGACCAAAAAACCCTTATACCGTCATTTTGTCGTCTGTCTGTCTGTCTGTCTGTCTGTCTGTTCGGTAAAAATTGTAGCCAAACGGCTAAACCTGGAGAGTTGAAATTTGGCATGCTTATACAACTCTTTGACCCGCACATAGGAAAAATACTAAAACATCTAAAAAACATACCCCCCTAAAAATATAAACAAATATGTGCTCAACGAAAACAAAAATATTTTTTTTAAATTCTGAGTAGGGTATCAAATGAAAGCCCTTAGTACGTGGATTAACGATCAAATTTTTATTTTTACAAAATAAATTATTTTGATGCGATTTTTGCCAAAAATGTGCAAAAAAAATTTTGTCCCACACCCTGTAGCCCAGATGGTTTAAACTAAAAATCTAAAAAAATTCTAAGTAATGTATATTGGTGTGAACCGAAATAGTACAACAGGAATTTTTGATCAGATTATGTTTTTGGAAAATAACGCATTTTTTGTGGTTTTTGGTTCACAAAGTACAAAAGTTATACCAATGTAAGACACTCACATGCATAGCGTGCGATGGCTACATGCGTTAGAGCGCTCTTAAACTGGCTGGAAAACGAAGGGTTTCGAGTTCGAGTACGGAGTGAATTTTATTTTTTCTGTTTTTTTTTTTGCATTTTTATTATGTTGAAATTATTTTGTCAAAATTCTAGTTATATTTTGACAAATGTTGTATTTAATTTTTATGAGCGTAAATTTAATAACCAGTCTTATTATATGATTAACAGACGATAAATTATTTTAAAAATATCGTTCATTTTGCCGTGATTACTACAAAGTAAAATTTGTCCTAAACACTCAGCATACCGCCTTCACTTAATATATACCTGCGAAACCCTGAAATGTGTGAATATTCACACTTCACATCAATTTTTTAATATATTGCTTTTTGGCAAATTGTTTAAATTGTTTTGAAAAAAAATAAATGGAAGCTGTTAGACTTAAATTACGAATACAAATAATTATCAAAAAACTGTTGATTATGATGTGATTATAGAACAAATATTCCTAGACATCCAGTATTATGTTGGCTTCTTACACTTATTAAATACCTATAAAACTATATAAATTCACACTTCACATCAATTTTTTGAAAAGTCAGTCTACAACACACATGGATAAAGGTTCAATCCTTTTGCAATATAAAGTAACGATTCTGTCATGAAAGTCGTTTCTTCAAATCCCTTTCGTCACAGCCAACTAAGGGTATTTTATGAGCCCATTAAAATATACTTAATAGCCAATAATTTACTTCTTTCATTTCTAATTGTCTCCATTAGACACTCGATCTTTGCCTTTTATATAACTTTTCTTTCACCCACAGAATTGATTAAATAATTATATCAAATTCCCAAGTATCTACCAAGATCTAATAGGGATAGAAAAAACTACCTGTTAAGACCTGAAACAAGACTATGTGAAGGACTTTGTCAACATTGTAGAAATTCATTTTTTGTTTTATGTGATGGAATATTTAAATGTGGGTTATATCTGTAATTGAAGGTAAAGGTGAAAGTTCATCTCTCGTCTTTCAGTGTTTCAATTTTATTATTTTTACATTTACGTGTTCAAAATCATATTCGTTCACCTGTTTGAATTTTTTAAAACTTTTACTTGAAATGTGTTGAACAAGTGAAATAAAAACATATTGCTGTAATTATTACACTCTAAAAAAATTGATGTGACGTGTGAATTTTGACACATTTTAGGGTTTTGTAGGTATTTAATAAGTGTTAGAAGCCAACATAATACTGGATGTCTAGGAATATTTGTTCTATAATCACATCAAAATCATTTTTGATAATACCGTTTTTATTCGTTATTTAGATACTAAGAGCTTCCATTTAATTTTTTTAAACAAAATTTAATTAAACTGCCAAAAATCCCAGCGTTTTTTCTGCATTTGCTTCGAATTCAAGTCTTCATTAGATTAATAAGAAATATATTAATAAAAGGCTTCATTTTTTTAAATTTCAGTAACGTATTTCCCAGTATTAACAATGTGTTATTTTATTTAAGTATTTCATTAGTATAGTCGGATTGCTGATAGGTGACTGTTACATGTATGTATCAAGTAGTGCATACATATAATAATCTAGTTATCATTTTTCAGCGATTTTAAAAATGTTTTTGTTTTTTGTCTTAGCTGTCAGTGTCTATTTAATACATTTTTCTTTATATTTATCTCGGGATGTGTTTTTTTGAACTCCCAGAATTTTTACTAGATGTGAGTCAAAGTGTTGTATAAGCATGCCAAATTTCAACTTTCTATGTTAAGCCGTTTGGCTACAATTTCTACCGTACAGACAGACACATGAGTGACGTTATAAGTTTTTTTTTGTGGTTATACCTACAAAACCCTAAAAAGGAGATAAGCAAGACCTTAATAACTATCATCCTATATCGGTTTTGCCAAAAATATCTAAAATTTTCGAGAAAATTTTAAAATTCCAAATTGTGCTTTTTTTGAAAAAACGACCTTTTTAAGTCAACCACTGATGCCATACTATCTTCCATTGATTATGTAACAGAATACCTCAATGAGAAACATATCTGTTTCTCCACATTTATAGACTTAAGCTTTCGACTATGTCTCTCACTTTTACAAAAGCTCAAAGCTTACAATTTCGATGAGAATAGCTTTGTTTTAATTAAATTATATCTGAAAGGTAGAAAACAATGTCTCTAAACTCGGGAAAATCTCAATATAGATGTGTCCACTGTGGAGTACCTCAAGGATCTGTACTATTCCCAATTCTTTTTCAATCATTTTTCTCATACTTAAATGATCTTCCAACAAACATAAGTGCAAATTCGGTATTTTATGTTGATGACACTATCTTGTTAGATAGATTCGAATGCATTGATATTCTATTGAGAAGTAGCACGAACATAGCCGTCGATGTAAATTAATGGTTCCTTAACAATCAACTATTCCTGAATGTGAACAAAGCACAGAACTTCTAACTTCTAAGAAACACAACTTTGACAACGCCTCTGATATTCAATTCTTGGGTGTACGAATTGATCCACACTTAAAAAAGAATCGATACGCACAACTTGTTCAATAAGTTGTGCAAAACTATATTTCTCCCCAGAAGCCTAAGACATAACACCTGAAATTTTGCTTCTGACTTATCACTCTCTTTTTGAGTCCCATGTAACATATGCTCTTTTGCCTGGGGCCATTCTGCCTCGGCTAATTGGAAATCATTCTTAACTTCCAAATTATTCTTGCCTTGGAATCAATAATCAATCAATAATATCTAAAAACTACAAATTCTTGCCTTTCGGCCTCGAATTGGAGTACATTATTTTCTCTTGTTTACATTCTAAAATATGTGTATGAACTAAATATCCCAATTAAATCTACTTCCTAATTAACAAAAATATAAATAACTAAATAACTAACAAGAAATCTTATAACTACGAAAATAAAATATTAAAAATGGCTAAGTTAATTCTTTGTGTTTGGTTGAGTTCGGCTTCTTTTGACTGTCGTCATCCATTCTATCCCGCTTCCTGCCTCCTCCAAGATTTTTCCAACCGTGCTGGCTCTTCCCCTATTTCTGGACAGCATCTTAAGTGGTTCATGGTTTCTGGTTGTTCTCTACATGTCCGGCACTTCTTCCCTTCTGCATCCCTCCAAAATTGATTGGCTGCCGCCTCGTTCCCGCATCTTAATCCGGCAATCGTCTTCTGGTGTCTGTTATTGATTCTCAAGTATCTTGTTAATGTTTCGCCTTTTATCTGGTAGTCTTCATTGTATCTTGTTTTGTCTATTCTGTTCAGTCTTTCTTGGTCCTGTACTTCCTTGTCTCTGTCCACCATTCTTAGCAGGTAATCCTCGCCTTCTTCCTGCATTCTCCTTACTTCCTCCATGCCATATCCATTTCTTTCATAGTACTTTCTTCTCTTTGTTCCCCAATTTCTTTGCGTGTTCTTTTACTTTTCCTTCCTGCGTTCTCTCAGAATTTCGTTGAAGCTTAGTCTGATCTTATGCTCGAATTTTGCTGCTCTGGCCCCGGTGTTGACTCTGATTTTGTCCCATTTTGTTTCTGCTAGCACTATATAGCCAGGAGACTGTCTGTCTAGCTGTAGCGTCCATTTGATGTAAGTCTCTTGTGTTCTTTCTATGCCGTCGTATTCGCTCCACCGCCATATCACGGACCCGTACAGTAGAATTGTCTTTATCAATCTGTCATAAAGGAACATTTTCTTGCCTTGGAATCGAAAAACGCTCGAACTTATGAACCACGCAGTTCTGATTGTGAGGTAGCTTCAATTCCTCGTTGGTGATATTATTCGGGCGAGAATAATATGTTAACATTGCTCCCATTTTCACAATCATTCACCCCTCAGCCAGGTGTAGGAGCTCGCCCCTGGCATCGGCGATTAGCCTGGTTGCAAAAATAAGCCGGAGTAAAATAAATTAAATAAAATTAAAAAATAAAAATAAAAACTTATAAATCAACCATATAACTAAAACAGTGAAAACAGCTTTATATAATAAAGTATTTCTTATAAAAATTTGTTTATATTTTTGATTTATTTTCCATTTAAAGAATTTATAATAGAATAGACTGAGGGTTGTTTTGATACTGTGAAATAAAATACATGCACTTAACAGTTTCTTTCCTCATTACGAGTTAACATCATTTAACAATTAACCATTGTTAGGGTTTAAAAGCCCTCCAAGAAATTTATTGTTATAGTTTTCCATGCATACATTTTACAATCGAGAATACACAAAAACTTTTCAATGAAAAATAGGCCAACCGGAACTAATTGATTTAGAATAGTTTCAAAAAATGTAAATCTACAACTATTAATCTTAAACTTTCATGTTTTCTACATGTTAGTGTCTGTTCTGCTCTTATAAAGAGCATAGGACTTCAAAAAACTATCACCAGTAAATGTTGTTTATCATTAAGCTTTGTTCATCATCTGTTTAATCGGACAGACGGACAGAAGTTGTGAAAAAAATTGATGACCAAATTTTACCCAAAGAAGCAAATGGTAGTATTAAAATTTTCCGGAAAAAACCGGAAGTAGAAGACACCAAGGATAAATATGATTATTTAAACGAGAACGTATGTCGTGTTGGGTAACTTTGGATAGAGCTTTTGAAAAGGAAGAAATTTTACTTTTTATCTTTATATTTTTTTAATATCTTTTACGGTTTACGAAAAATTATATTTTCTATAACGACTTGAAAGTACAAGGTGTCTCAAAAGAAATTTTATATTTATTTAGCTTACTGCGTGAACGCAACGTATCCGAGGGGCGCGGGGGTTATGTCAATCGGTAGCCTGGCTCTTGGGAATTCAGCGCTATGGAGCGTTTCTCGGGAGCAGACCGCGCGTTATGCGTGCGAGAGTTTTACAAAAACGGTGATTCGGCGACTGTAGCGCGTAGAAAATTCTGCAGTATTCGAGGTTTTCGCCACTTAAATGATGCGCCAAGCATTCCTCTCATTCGACATTGGGTTAAAAAGTTTGAAGAGACTGGTACAACGCTGAATAAATCAAAATCCGGGCGACCTAGGTCATCAAGAACGATAGAAAACGTGGAGAATGTTAATCAGTCTGTTCGTGACGACCCGAACCTTTCAATTCGGAAACGCGCAAGTGCTTTAAATGTGCATAGATCATCATTACATCACATTATGCACAAAGACCTAAAGCTGCACCCCTACAAAATTCAATTGGTGCAAGAATTAAAGCCGCAAGATGCCAGTCAGAGGCTTAATTTCGTAAATCAGGTGACTGAGCGATTTTCACCGTTTACCAACATTTTGTTTTCGGATGAAGCTCATTTTCATCTTAATGGCCACGTAAATAAGCAGAACTGCCGCTACTGGAGTGCAACGAATCCGAAACGCAAACATCAGAAACCCCTACATTCGCCTAAAGTGACCGTATGGGCTGCGATGTCGGCGCGAGGAATTATCGGCCCTTACTTTTTTGAAGACGAAAGGGGGCGTGCAGTTACAGTGAATTCAGAGCGTTATGTGGAGATGTTAGACAACTTCTTGGTACCTGAACTGCAAAACTTTCCTGGCTATAACCAAAGAACATGGTTCCAACAGGACGGAGCAACTTCACACACGTCCAATATGTCTCTGCCACGTGTTCGTGAAATTTTCTCAGGCAAATTGATCTCCCGGAGAGGTGACATAAATTGGCCTCCACGCAGTCCAGATTTAACCCCTATGGACTTTTTCCTATGGGGTTATCTTAAATATAAAGTTTACGCCAATAAACCGACTTCACTGGCACATTTGAAAGAAAATATCCGTCACGAAATGGCAGCCATCCCTGAGTCCACCTGCCGAGACGTCATAAGTAATTTTACTGTTCGATTAAATGAGTGCCGAGAACGCGAGGGTCTACATTTAGACGATATTATTTTTAAGAAATAAATCCCCAAAAAGTGTATTTTAATAATTAATAAACATTTTTTCTATATACGGCTTACTTTTTTTTTAATCGATCCACTAAATATAAAATTTCTTTTGAGACACCTTGTATTTTTATTTACAAGTGTTAAAAGAGCCTTCTGTTTTGATTTGAACACTTTTGCCGACTTACTCTTGAGTTATCTGTAGCTCGGAGCATAATAATAATAAAAATATTTCACTTTAAAATACTTTCAAGTAATTGAAAGTGAATTTTTTTATTTTTATTATGCTTCGAGTTACAAATAGCTCAAGACAAAGGATGCGAAAGTGTTTAAATCAAAATGCAATGCATTTTGAACTCTTGTAAATAAAAATATTTTACTTTCAAGTCGTTATAGAAAATACAAATCGGAAGATACATAATAATAATAAACCTTTTAGTAAACAATAACACCGGTCAACAGGAATTTTGAGTCTGGGTTCTGCATATCTGATTTTTATTTGTTCCACATTATTAATTAAAGAAAAAATAGTTTTACCCGAAAAAGTTTGCTTTTGTAGCTATCAGAATGAAATTACGGATTTTAAGAAAATTTCCCATTTTTCAGACCTTTATTGTATGTAAAAATAATACAAACTTTTGTTATGAATTTGAATCAGTATTATTTACAAGAAAACCATTCGAAACAAACAACTTACTGTAACAGAATATATAAAAAAGTTTAGAAATGATTATTTTTCGTATTTCTTCTGTGATTGTATGGACTTTCTCGTATTGGCCCCCAAATATAGTCCCCCATTATATTGTATTGCCCCTGATAACGACGTTCAAAATCCATCACGTCTTGATGAAAACGTTCACCTTGTTCTTCCGAATAGGCTCCCATGTTATCTTTAAATTGGTCCAAGTACCTTGTAACATGCACTTTAAAGGACATTCTACAACCCATGAGTTTAAAGTTATCAAGCATAGCAATAAGCTCTTTGGAATTGTCTGATCTGTTGTTTCCGTGAAAATCATGAACCACTGCTTTCAGGCTATCCTTTCATGAGTATTGAGTATCTGTGAAAATTCGTCACTGGCCATTATTTGCTTTATTTGTGGTCCGACAAAAATAAAGGTAGCAAGGATATTTAGTATAACCGCCTATGCAAGGCGGTCGGAATCTCATGCATTCTTTCTGACTGGCGTCTTTTCATAGACAGTTCTACAAAAACTTTAAAAGCTGTCCTTCTTCACAATGGAAATAAATTTCCATCTCTTCCTTTCGACTTTGACTCATTCCGTAATGCTCAAAGAAAATTACGAAAGTGTGAAAATGGTGCTTGAGAGTTTAAAGTATGATGAGTATACCTGGCCAGTGATAGGGGATTTTAAGATGGTTGGATTTCTGATGGGATGCATTCCCATCAGAAATCCAACCATTCTCTTGTATTGATAAATTCGCCGCATAGCAGAATGAGTCTACCTCGTGTTTACAACTTTTTGACGCCATTTTTGGATTTGCCGCCAAACAAAATGCGTTGTATTGCTGCAATGCGCATAGGCATACCGACTATGAACCACGTAAGTGAAATGCCACTTGCTTTCCACCCGCTCGTCCCCACCCTTACTTAATATAACGCGCTTCTCCTTATATGGTCATAAAAATAAATATATATTGATCGTACTAAAAGGTACAAAAGCGAAGTTTTTCAAAAATAAACGAAGATTTTAGTTATTTTTCGATATAAAGAATCAGAAAATAGTCATTAAAATAAAGACTCAAGAAAAAATATATTTTTTGTTGACCGGTGTAATTGATAATAATGGAGATTGGACCAATTATTAAGTAGTAGCGTAATAATATTTATAGTATATTTTTAAATTATTTTCAGTTTTTCGTTTTCTCTCTTATAGTTTGTCAAAAATCAACAAGGACGTCTTATTACTAGGGATGGGGAAAAAACATCGATGTATCGACAAAATCGATGTTTGTTTTAAAAACATCGATGTTTTTACCATCGATGGTCAGCTGGCGATAGTATCGATAAAACATCGATGTCTACTACCGATATCGATGTTTAAACTTTGAAATTAAGAAACTACCGCTAGAGGCGCTGGAAACTTAAAAATTTAATTTTTATTAAAATTAGTACACAAAATATAAGCGCCATTTATTGTGATGTAACAATACTAATAGTGTTAGTTCTTATTCTTCTTAGCAGTTAGCAGAATACGAAAAAATAAGAAGAAACTTCTAATTTTTGCAAACAATGCGAACGACCAACGACGCCAACACACTTTTTCTTTTTGCGTCTTGTGGACACTTTCCCAGTTGTTATTCCTCCAATCCCTGGATTTTTGTAAGTTGTCATTAGCTATTTTTTTCTATATTGAAGTTGGCTTTTCCTGAACAAAATGATCAAAAGCTTCAATTAATCGGTAAAAGTAACTAGAATTGAAAATCTAGTTCCGCCTAAACCAAAGGAACAGACTTTATTTCAACTTAAAAAAGTATAAAAATAATTGTGTATGACAGTGTTATTTTTATGTTAAATAATATAAAATTAACATTAAGATTACTATATTAGTATTGTAATAAAATCCAATATTTCATTTTAGAAATGTAAAAATAGTAAGGTCTGTTCCTTTGGTTTAGGCGGAACTAGATTTTCAATTCTAGTTACTTTTACCGATTGATTGAAGCTTTTGATAATTTTGTTCAGGAAAAGTCAACTTCAATATATAAAAAAAAAATCTAATGACAAATTAAAAAAATGAAAATTGCGGTTAGTTCCGCCTAATCGTTTGGAATAGACTGTAGGTACAAATTAGGATTATTATATTGGGTATAATAATATTAATGTGAAATTAATTTCTATTAAAAAGGAATATTTCTATTTCAAAATCTAATAAATGCTTTTTGTGTATTATGTGTTACTTTTTTCGAATTTTATCTTTACATTATTAAATAAAAACTATATAATATAAATAAATAGCTTTTTTTAATATTAATAAAACATCGATGTTTCCGATACTTCGATGTTTTTCCTTAGATGTTTTTTCAACATTGATAGTAAGCGCCGATGTTAAACATCGATGTTTTGCCTTCGATGTACAACCCTACTTATTACACGGACTGTAAAAATCGGAAGGAGGTGGGAGGGATTCGAACCCATATCCTTGTGCTCCGTAGACAACTGTCTACAGATTCACGTAAATTCATGAATAACCGTCATGAATTCTATTTTTGATTTCTTGTTGAGCCATATTTGCCGGACTTATAGCGAGTAGAATATTTTATTTTCTCCTCGAGATCCATATATTATTGTTATCATTCTTTGACTTATTTTGTTCCGTCGGGAGTGGGTACGGTAACTCTAGCTTTTGTGCAGGTGATCATTTACCTTTGTCATATAAAAACCGTTTGCGACGTAATCCATAACACATGACATGATGACACGAACATAAATATTGTATAGAGTACCGGAGCTTGGTCTATCTCCGGTCTGTGGTTCCGCTACGCTCAACACGCACACGCTTCACTCCCTCAACAACCTAACAGGCTGGATCACATTGCGTCACTATCTATAAATACGAAGCGGTACAAATTTAACTTGCATTTTATTTATTTTTTTCTGATCGATACAAGTCATTAATTAACTTTATATACAGTGTGCTTATGGTCTTCTTATTTCTTTTGTAATGGGTGATACTACTACATTAAAAGAAGGTGAAAAACTTTAAAACACCTTTATAGAAGTCTTGTAATAAAAGAGATATTAAGTTTTTAATTTTTGTCACAAATTTCCATTCCGTGGCCAGTTTTACAGTTATGTTTTGCGGGTTGCTTACTCGCCAATGTTCAGGGGTTCAAATTAATCTTTCTATTATTTCATTTATAAAATAGGGGATAGCCACGATTTATTAATTTTTTTTTATTATATTCCTCTTGTTGCATATAAACATAAAAAACAGTTTTGCATTTTTTTTTTTAATTTGAAGGCTTAAAAAAATCATAAATGTATGTAGCGCGCGAAAACGACGTGTGACGTCATACCCCAACTAAGTGTACTGCGTACAGCCTACCCAGTGTACAGCGTACACTGAACGTGAACTTATTTGCTTGTATAACTTTTATAGGTTATGTAAAGTTAGAGTTATTTTAATTAAAATAGAGTTTAATTCTATAAAAACAATTTGTACATGTTTACCGAATTAAATTTTATATTAAAATATATAAAATATGGGAGATCCAGGCCCCAGTACTACGAAACATAGTCGAAAATATTGTTTAGTAGCGATTTGCACAAATAGTTCAACTAAAAATAAAAAAAAAACAATTTATATCATTACCTGATGGCGAAAAACAACAGAAAAGGCGAAATTTGTGGCTGAAAGTTATGAGGCGAAATAAAACCGATATTTCAGAAAAAAGTAAACTGTTTGTGAAGACCATTTTAATGTGAGTACATATATTTTATAAATTATTTGACAAATACAAAACTCTCAAACAATACAATATACACACGTAAAGATTATGTTTAATCTGTATCTGTGACGTCAAACCCCAGCAGTCTCAGTCGTATTTACTCGGCAACCTTCGCGCCGTGGTCGGCTTATTTCAAATTTACAATATTTTAATTAAAAAAATTGGCTATATTAATTAAAATGTGATTTTTGTTTTGTTAGGTGACATAACTAACATTAACAAATCAAAAAAATGTAGTTTTAAGGAAATATAAATTTTATGCGTATCCCCTATTGTTCCAATTTTTCTTTATACAGCAATCGCTTTATTACATGTCTGTATAAATTAAATATCATATTAGAGTTGTTTTAATGCCCCTGATCAAATAATAATTCCATTATTTGTGGATAAAAAAATGTAATTGTTAATACATGTATCAAAAACTTTCACTTGATTTTTTCTTCGATAAATAGTTCCTTTGTTATAGGCGGAACTAGATTTTCAATTCTAGTTACTTTTACCGATTGATTGAAGCTTTTGATAATTTTGTTCAGGAAAAGCCAACTTCAATATATAAAAAAATAGCCAAGGACAACTTACAAAAATCCAGGAATTGGAGGAATAACAACTGAGAAAGTGTCAACAAGACTCAAAAAGAAAAAGTGTTGGCGTCGTTGGTCGTTCGCATTGTTT
This sequence comes from Liopterus haemorrhoidalis, assembly GCA_963971575.1. Taxonomy (NCBI): domain Eukaryota; kingdom Metazoa; phylum Arthropoda; class Insecta; order Coleoptera; family Dytiscidae; genus Liopterus; species Liopterus haemorrhoidalis. Next base: position 68,011,563 of record OZ020613.1, read on the forward strand.
GCAAAAATTAGAAGTTTCTTCTTATTTTTTCGTATTCTGCTAACTGCTAAGAAGAATAAGAACTAACACTATTAGTATTGTTATATCACAATAGATGGCGCTTATATTTTGTGTACTAATTTTAATAAAAATTAAATTTTTAAGATTCCAGCGCCTCTAGCTGTAGTTTCTGAATTTCAAAGTTTAAACATCGTCATCGGTAGTAGACATCGATGTTTTATCGATACTATCGCCAGCTGACCATCGATGGTAAAAACATCGATGTTTTAAAAACAAACATCGATGTTTTCGATACATCGATGTTTTTTTCCCATCCCTACCATAGATACAACTAAAATCTGAGCTGTGATATATTCTGTAGTGTTTTGTTGTGTTGGTGTTGAAATTATAGTGGTGTGAATGCGGGCGATACAGGGTGTACATATACATAGAGAGAAGCCGGTACAGACAGACAGACAGGTAGGTAGGTAGGTAGGTAAACCAGGTGAGATGGTGAACTGTTCGGGCGTGCGCTCGAAGCCGGTTCCGCGGCTCGTCTCGCGTTGTCAGGGATGCAAACGGCACCGGCTCAGTGCTCGCCCGGCTCCCGAACACCAGACGCTGAACCCGCGTGCTGCGTTCGTATTCCCAGCGTCCAACAGGCTAAACGACATATGTCATAGTGAATACACCAAAAAATATGGTGGGTAACGTACATCTGGATATTATTCAAATTGTGGTTTTATGTGTAGTTAATTCATTATTTTAATACATAATTTTATGAATTAATTTTGGGTAAGATATTAAATATATATATATATATATATATATGGAATTTTGATTAATTTTTATGTAATTTATTATAATTTTTCTCTGCAGACTATCTAAGCATGCCCTTTTTTAAAAATAGTAAAAATGTCATTTTCCAAAATATTTATAACACGATTTTAAGACGCCCAATAAAATTACGCTCCAATAAATAACTGAAACTACGTTCTTTTATTTTCAATTAAAGAAGCAATATTTAAGCTTGCCATTTTTTTAAAATTCTAAAACTTTATTTTTCAAAGTATTTATAATACGATCTTAAGACGCCCAATAAAATTATGCTCCAATAAATAACTGAAACTACGTTCTTTTATTTTCAACTAAAGAAGCAATATTTAAGCTTGCCACTTTTTTAAAATTCTAAAACTTTATTTTTCAAAGTATTTATAATACGATCTTAAGACGCCCAATAAAAATTACGCTCTAATTAATTTATAATATTTGAAGGAAAAACATGATTTTTACATAACAAAAACTTCATAAGTGTGTCATTCTCAGTAGGGGTTGCATTGCCTGAAAATGGTTAAACGGTTTACCGGTTTTACCGATAAATATGATTGAATTTTTTAAAATATACGGATAATTTCGGTAATTTTTTAAAATTATGTTGAATATTATGTAAATAATGTTGTTTAGAGCAGCGTTTCCCAAAGTGCGGGTCGCGACCCAGCACCGGGTCGCAGAAAAATTTTGCCGGGTCGCGAAAAAAATTGTAAAAACACAAAAAAGATTTTTTTTGTACATATTTTTTTTTACGTCAGTTAATCACTAGAATAGTGTGTGTTTGTGCTCTTTATTACTATACTATATTCTTTTTTACTATAATATACTCTTTATTACTATAAAGCTACTGCTTTAAAATAAAATTTGTTTTGTAAATAAATGTTTTTTTTTATAAGGTGGGTCGCGAAAAATTTTAAATCCTCGTATCGGGTCGCGCTCAAAAAAGTTTGGGAACCGCTGGTTTAGAGTTAAGTTTTATTATTATCTTATTATGTTATTGCTGATTATTTTTTTATAGATAGAAAAAATAGTTTTTGGATTGAATTATCACAAATTTATGATTATTTTCAATGAAACAAAATTACTGGTATTTTACCGGTAAACCGGTTTTTAGTTAAAAAATTTACCGATTACCGGTAAATCCAAATCTTGGTAAATTTGTATGCCCTAATTCTCAGTTTAGTTAAAATTATAGTGTTAAAATTTTCATTTAAAAAAAGTCAAAAGTATTTTTTTTTAACCAAATCACTGTGTATATCTTCATTTATTCAGATAGTGATATTTTTATGAAATATTACTTTTTCAGTGTTGAAATTAATACTAACACTATTTATTACTATAATTTAAGCAGTATGTAAGTGTAAACTTTACACTAAATTTAACCAAAAAAAAAGTGTAAATAATTAACAGCCCTATTTATATTCTCTCTAATTTAACTGGTATGTAAGTGTAAATTTCACACTAAATTTAACCAAAAAAAAGTGTAAATAATTAACATGAAAAGCGAGGGACTTCATGGTACACTTAGAGTTCATTTTTAGGGTTTTGTAGGTATGACCAAAAAACCCTTATACCGTCATTTTATCGTCTGTCTGTCTGTCTGTCTGTTCGGTAAAAATTGTGGCCAAACGGCTAAACCTAGATAGTTGAAATTTGGCATGCTTATACAACTCTTTGACCCGCACATAGGAAAAATACTAAAACATCCAGAAAACATATCCCCCTAAAAATATAAACAAATATATGCTCATCGAAAATAAAAATATTTTTTTATAATTCTGAATAGGGTATCAAATGAAAGCCCTAAGTACGTGGATTAACGATCAAATTTTTATTTTTGCAAAATAAATTATTTTGAAGCGATTTTCGCCAAAATTGTGCAAAAAAATTTTTGTCCCACACCCTGTAGCCCAGATGGTTTAAACTAAAAATCTGAAAAAATTCTAAGTAATATACATTGGTGTGAACCGGAATAGTACAACAGGAATTTTTGATCAGATTATGTTTTTGGAAAAAAACGCATTTTTTGTGTTTTTTGGCTAATAATGTACACAAGTTATAGCTTTGTAACACGCTCGATTGGAAGGCTTATCTTGGTGTAGTGGTACTTGCGCTGTCGTTTTCACCCAAGTAAGTCAGTTCGTTCCCCACGAAAATAGACAATATTTTTTTTTTGCTTTTTTTTGCAATTTTATGTTTAAATTTTTTTTTCAAAATTTATATTTTGACAAATATTGCATTTAATTTTTAAAAGCGTAAATTTAATAACCAGTGGAAATTGTTGAAATTATAATTAAATTCTGTTTCAATGTACACGAAATCAGAGGGGCGGAACTTATAACAACCAATGAAAGCCATAGGCGCAATTTTCAAAATCTTAAAGAACCTTGCTATATAAAAAAAAATACTGCATTTATTTAGAAACCTAAATAATGGTATTAGGCGTTCGAATTAAAATTAACAAAAAAAAAAAAAAATTAATATAAAATTTGTTTTGGCATCCCAAATAATCATCATTCACTTACTAAATACCTGCAAAACCCTGAAATGTGTGAAAATTCACACTTCACATAAATTTTTTAAAAAATCTTAAAGCTTTATTTTCCATAATATTGATGGATGTAGCTGTTACCTCTTGATGGAACATTTTTAATAACACAGAAAACACGAAATACACTTGGTTAAAGTTCCACAAAATTAATTTATTAAATATCTTAATATATATATATTTCGGCTTATTAGGCCATCATCAGAAGAATGAGATACAAAGAGTATTGACAAATCGTCGGCTGAAAATAATATGGTTGTATGTCGAAGTGTATTACATTTGAGAAAACAAGCTTCAAAAATTTTGACATGGAAAAAACCAATATAAGGTTATAATACAAGGAAGAAATTATTTTAATAACTATATATTGATATGTTATTGTCGTTAATGCATTATTTTGAAAAAAAAAATTGAATAATACCATTTTAACAATTTGAAAAATGAACATACAACTTTGTGATTAAGAAAAACACGAAACTTAGTACCTTAACGTTACATACAGCTTTGTAGTTCAAAGTATTCGGGGGGAAATTCAGTTTATAGGTAAAGCTTCAGTTTTTAGGTTTCTGAAAATTGTTAAAAAGGTACCAGAAAAGGTAAAAGAAATGTTAGTCACGTATTAAATTTTTATTTGATTAAATAACACAAATTAAATAATATGCTTGCAAAATAATAACAAATTAAACATTAATCTTACAAAAAATTAAGATAAATTAAGATAATTTGAACTGAAACTGAAACATTCGAAATAAAAAAAATTAAACGAAATAAATTGTATTTTTATTATTTTCTTGAGATTTACTTTCTTGGCAATATTGTTTCATAATAAGATTTATCCCATAGTAGGCATCCAATCCAGCATAGATTTTAAAGCGATTACCTTGTTTTCTGGTAACGGATTTTTATTTGTAAAAACCTTAATGTCTCTAAATATATTTAACAAGTCTTCAAGACCTTGTTTTATTATTTTTAATATTTTTTGTAACCCAGGTGCCCGAAAAAGATGTTTTATATTTAACATAAAAGATGTATGTCAAACATACAACCATAAATTATTAATTAAAAAAAAACAATTAAAATACAAGGGTGTATGTTTTAACATACAACTATGTTTTGTAAGTTTTTTATTTTTTAAGACATACAACTTTGGTTTTCTGCTTTTTACTCCGACACCGGTAATGCTATCTTATGGAAATTATTGGAACAAGTAGGTTACGTGACATACAACTCTATAGTATTGAAAAGTGCATTTGACAAAAAAATGTCACATACAACCTTATTATTTTCAGCCGACGATATATATTTCGGCTTATTATAGGCCATCATCAGAAGAATGAGATACAAAGAGTGTTGACAAATTATAACTAAATGTACAGGTATAAACTATTTACTAATAATTACTTTATTATTTTACAAAATTACTTTAATTTCCAAATTATTTATAACATGACCCTTGAGACGCCCAATAAAAATTGGCACTATTCTACTTCTGCAAACCCACCTTATTGCGCATGCGTACTGTCTATTTTAGGTGCAAATTTAGGTAAATAAATTTACTTTTTGTAAAATTTTCAGTTAGCTTACCTTAGTAAATTATTTTTCTTAGTTTTATTTAGTCACAAATCATTTTATTTATTTTTATTTTTTAATTTTACTTGATTATATACTGACATGAATATAGCTGGGTTTGCAGTTGTAGAATAGTACCTAAAAATTGCGCTCCAATAAATAACAGAAACTACGATCTTTTATTTTCAACTAAAGAAGCAATTTTTAAGTTTGCCATTTTTTTTTAATTCTAAAGATTTAATTTCCAAAGTATTTATAACATGATCTTAAGACAACCAATAAAAATTACGCTCCAATTAATGTATAATATTTGGAGGAAAAACATGATTTTTACAACTTCATAAGTGTCTCAGTTTGGTTTAAATTATAGTGTTAAAATTTTAATTTAAAAAAAGTAAAAAGATCACTATTTTTAATCAAAGCACCGTGTAAATCTTCATTTATTCAGAGTGTTTTTTTATGAAATATTACTTTTTCAGTGTTAAAATTAACACTACTGTAACATTATTTATTTTCTAACACTCTAATTTAACCAGTACGTAAATGTAAACTCTAAAATGTAACACTAAATTTAATTAAAAAATTGATGTGAAGTGTGAATTTTCACATATTGCAGTGTTTCGCAGGTATATAATAAGTGAAGGCGGCATGCTGAGTGTGTAGGACAAATTTTGCTTTATAGTAAACACGGCAAAATGAACGATCTTTTTAAAATAATTTATCGTCTGTTAATCTCAGAGCTTTAAAAACAAATTTTATGTTAAAATATTTTTTTGTTAATTTTAATTCGAATACCTAATATCATTATTTAGGTTTCTAAATAAGTGCAGTATTTTTTTTATATAACAAGGTTCATTAAGATTTTGAAAATTGGGCCTATGGCTTTCATTGGTTGTCTTAAATCATACGCTCCGCCCCTCTGGCTTCGTATAAATGACACAGAATGAAAATATAATTCCAATTGGTTATTAAATTTACGCTCTTGAAAATTAAATTCAAAATGTGCTAAAATATAACTAGAATTTTAACAAATTAATTTAAACATAATAAATATGAAAAAAAAAAACAAAAAAAAAATTGACTCCACAAGCCAGGAACGAACCTGTGTAGTGAATAACGATCCTGTGTGGTTGTCGAGCAACTGAGCCACTAGACCACCAAACGCTTATCAACTTAGTGTGTTATAAGAGTATAACATGTATGCATCGTCAACCAAAAAACACAAAAAATGCGTTATTTTCCGAAAACATAATCTGATCAAAAATTCCTGTTGTACTATTCCGGTACACACCAATATACATTACTTAGATTTTTTTCACATTTTTAGTTTAAACCATCTGGGCTACAGGGTGTGGGACAAAATTTTTTTTGCACAATTTTGGCAAAAATCGCTTCAAAATAATTTATTTTGCAAAAATAAAATTTTGATCGTTAATCCACGTACTAAGGGCTTTCATTTGATACCCTACTCAGAATTTAAAAAAAATATTTTTTTTTTCGATGAGCACATATTTGTTTATATTTTTAGGGGGATATGTTTTTTAGATGTTTTAGTATTTTTCCTATGTGCGGGTCAAAAAGTTGTACAAGCATGCCAAATTTCAACTCTCTAGGTTTAGCCGTTTGACTACAATTTTTACCGAACAGACAGACAGACAGACAGACAGACAGACAGACAGACAGACAGACAGACAGACAGACGACAAAATGACGGTATAAGGGTTTTTTGGTCATACCTACAAAACCCTAAAAAGGTGTAAATAATTAACAGGAAAAGCGAAGGACTTCAAGGTACACTTAAACTTAATTTTTTAGTGTACCTTGAAATCTCTTTAACACTTTTAGAGTATTGTAGACGTCCCATTTTATTATTTTGTATAATGTTTTTATTCTTAAACTAAGATATTAATGACTCGCAAGCCACGGAAAACTACGTTCTTTTATTTTCAACTAAAGAAGCAATTTTTAAGCTTGCCATTTTTTTTAAATTCTAAAACTTAAATTTCCAATGTATTTTAACACGATTTGAAGACGCCAAATAAAACTTACGTAGTATATAATATTTAGTTTAGTTTATAATGTAAGTTGTTTATAATACTTGAAGGAAAAACATGATTTGACCCGTATTATTTTCGGCGTACACGTTTAATATATTATTCTGTATAATGTTTATATTTCTAAACTAATATTAATATCACTCGCGAGCCGTATGCAGCTCCTAGAAGACTACGTTCTTTAACTGCAACTAAAGAAATAATTTTCTTTTTTGCAGTTTTTTTTTTGATTTTTAGGTAAAATTAAGGCACTTTTATACTGTCATGAGTCTGTCTGTCTGTAAATCTGTATGTTAAAAATTGTGATCAACTAACTGGACCTACAGAATTAAAATTTGACATGTATATGAAAAATAATCTCAAATATATTTTCTGATAATTCGTACATATTTTTTAAATTTTATAACTACACCGTAAAAATTATGGCCAACTGGTTAAAATTAAAGAGTTGAAATTTGGCATGCATATACAGTTCTTTGGCCTAAATAAAAATACTGAAACTGGATAAACACTAAAAAAAATATATGTATCCATTTCGCCAGGAATGTATGGGGATTCCGAAAACTACAAGGGATATGATCGGTTAAATTAGGTCAAATTAGCACTATAACTAGTATATTTAAATGGTACGTTTGTTTAAAAAAAAATTATAGCGCAATGGATATAAGCAAGAAACTAATATTCGTCCAATTTAATTTTCCCCTTATTTATTTGTTTATTTATTTATTTGTTTATTTATTTATTTATTTATTTATTTATTTATTTATTTATTTATTTATTTATTTATTTATTTATTTATTTATTTATTTATTTATTTATTTATTTATTTATTTATTTATTTATTTATTTATTTATTTATTTATTTATTTATTTATTTATTTATTTATTTATTTATTTATTTATTTATTTATTTATTTATTTATTTATTTATTTATTTATTTATTTATTTATTTATTTATTTATTTATTTATTTATTTATTTATTTATTTATTTTTTTTTTTTTATTAATCCTAATTCTATTATCTTATATTAGCCAAGTGGCGCTATTTACATAGAAAAAAAATCAGTTGTGGCCACCACAGGACCGACCGCCATCACAAAGTACTTGTATAAAATTCATTCTAGCAGCAGAGTAGAAATAACTTGGCGTAATATTTTCTAACAGAGATATTATTTATCATGACCATGGAAATGTTACATATAAGTATGAAAAAATAGATACTTAGAAAAAAATTGTTATTGCTTTTAATTAGTTATTGCTTTTATAGCTTACTTATACTTTTCTTAAATAATTTTTTTCGAAATATTTTTCTGTTGTGAAATATTCGCAAAAATCTTAAAATCGAAACGAGTAAACTCCCATTGCTAGTCAACCGATTTTTACCAAAAGTTGATCAACTCGTGCCATTGATGGCAGAAGCTTAAATATGAAGTTCCATAAAAATCTTTTCAGCCGAATTTGCTCTGCACGTGTACACAGACAGACAGAGAGACAGACAGACGGACGGATGGACAGACGGACGGACGGATGGGTTGGACAGACAGACAGACTTCATGCTAAAAATAGTCAAAACGTTATGTAGGGACCTCAATTCGTGGAGATCCATCGAAATCTCGAAATGTCAAAATCGGTATGATCACAATACCTCCCTTATATATGTTGATGGTCGGTAAAAATCATGAAAGGTTTTAAACAAAACTTTCTTCAGGCAACTTTTGATTACCATACAGGGGCACATTTATTTCTACACTGCTGCTAGAATGTATTTTATACAAGTACTTTACGATGGCGGTCGGTCCTGTGGTGGTCACAGCTGATTTTTTACTATTGAAACGCTGCTAAAATAAAAATCAGCATATTATGCTTTTGAAAACTAATATTTTAATTTTTTATATATTTATTGTTAGAAATGTATCATGTAACATGATATGTTCCATTTTCATTCTTTAAATTAAAATGAATTTTTCAAAAATTTTGCTTCGCTTTCGTAGTCAATTAGTGGAATATTAACGCGAGAATAATGGTAAAATTACCCGTTTATTTTTAGTTTTGATAACTGAGCTAATTTGTAACAAGGGGAAGCCAGGTCCTTCGGTCATTAAAATGTAAAATTTACAACAAGTTTATTACAAATGAAAATTTTATTTAATACAACTCATCAACTCGTATTTCGTACGTTTATATATTGTATACAACCTATACAATATATAAGGAAAATAATTTTGTAATAGACTTGTAAAATGGTATTTCTTTGCTAATTTAACCAACCTCGTAGCTCTTATAGTTTTCGAGATAGCAATGGTGGCACACTTAGATCTGGATATCATAGTCACATATACTGTATGTATTATGTACTAAAAGAAAATGTCTTAAAGCATCTTGTGCAATTTCACTGAAAACTTTTAGACCGGGAGCTCATGACAGTTTTTGGTCTCCGATTTCATACAGCATGCCTTTTGGAGGAGAGAATATTTACCCTGTGACAACAAAAAAGGGATGGTACTAAACCCCTGCACGCTTTCCGGTCATAGGGAAAATTGCACTTCCACTTGCACAAAATTTTTCTCTGATTTAATATTGCTTGCTCTTTTGTCAAAAGAAAGTTATAACAAATTTAAAGTCTTTTAATTATAGGCATGCTGTATGAAAACGCGGAAAATCATATTTTTTTATTACAAGATCACATGACCGTTTGAGCCCTTTGGGACCCTCCGAATCGCATGCATATATTTAAAAGACTTTAAATTTGTTATAACTTTGTTTTGACAAAAGGGCAAGCAATATTAAATCAGAGAAAAGCACAAAAATTTTGTGTTTAAGTGGAAATGCAATTTTCCCTATGACCGGAAAGCGTGCAGGGGTTTAGTACCATCCCTTTTTTGTTGTCACAGCGTAAATATTCTCTCCTCCAAAAGGCATGCTGTATGAAATCGGAGACCAAAAACTGTCATGAGCTCCCGGTCTATTTGTAATAGTGTTTATGGCAAGACTATGTACATAAGCAAATACTGACGCGATCACTCAAATTTAACTAAAATCTTATAGACAGAAATTTTAAAAAGATTTTGTTTTCTGAAAGATAAATCAGGCTTTAAACTTATCAGTGTTACCACCCCAAAAAGACTAATGTTATTCAAATATTATTCGTGAATTTTTACATAAAATATCGTGAATACTTTTTAATACAGTTATATTTAAAAATTCATTAACATGTAGCCACTAGATTTGCTGACAAAACAGAATGACTTTTTAATTTGGAATTTTTTACAGCAAAATGAATAGCTTGTTTTTTGCTGTTTTCGAGTTAATGAAATTTTCATATACTCAATTTACATTTTGATTTCACATTCACTACATTTAATATTATTATAATATTGTTTATTATCCAATATATAGTATGGCCTCGGACCGAGTTTACAACATGTAAGGGTAAGGTTCTCGACAACGCACTACTTAAAATATTTTCTAAGATTAATAAAAAAGTTTTAATTCTTCTGCTATTATTTTACGGAAAAGTTATTTGTGTACCAGGGCCAAAAAGTGGATCTTTTTCGTCCGCCAACCTTTTTACCGATCGCCAACATATATAAGGGAGGTATTGTGATCATACCCATTTTGATATTTCGAGATTTCGATGGATCTCCACGAATTGAGGTCCCTACATAACGTTTTGACTATTTTTAGCATGATGTCTGTCCGTCCGTCCGTCCATCCGTTTGTCTGTCTGTCTGTCTGTCTGTCTGTCCGTCTGTCTGTCCGTCCGTCCGTCCGTCTGTCTGTGTACTCGTGTAGAGCAAATTCGGCTGAAAGGATTTTTATGAAACTTCATATTTAAGCTTTTGACATCAATGACACGAGTTGATCAACTTTTGGTAAAAATCAGTTGACTAAAAGTGGTAGTTTACTCGTATCGATTTTCAGATTTTTGTGAATATTTCACAACAGAAAAATATTTCGAAAAAATTTATTGAACAAAAGTTGTTACAAAAGCAATAACTAATAACTTTTATTTGAAACGTTTTTTGATAAAACGAAAAAATTCGAATAATTCCGCAACTAGCGCAATTAGCTTTTTTCGAGGTCTTCTAAATTTCAAATGAAGACCTAAAAAAAAGGTCCTCACTTCTAAATTTCAAGTGAAGATCTAAAAAAAAAAAAAATCAACTGTGGCCACCACAGGACCGACCGCAATCATAAAGTACTTGTATAAAATACATTCTAGCAGCAGAGTAAAAATAACTTGGCCTAATATTTTCTAACAGAGATATTATTTATCATGACCATGGAAACGTTACATATAAATATGAAAAAATAGACACTTAGAAAAAAATTGTTATTGCTTTTAATTAGTTATTGCTTTTATAGCTTACTTATACTTTTCTTAAATAATTTTTTTCGAAATATTTTTCTGTTGTGAAATATTCGCAAAAATCTTAAAATCGAAACGAGTAAACTCCCATTGCTAGTCAACCGATTTTTACCAAAAGTTGATCAACTCGTGCCATTGATGGCAGAAGCTTAAATATGAAGTTCCATAAAAATCTTTTCAGCCGAATTTGCTCTGCACGTGTACACAGACAGACAGAGAGACAGACAGACGGACGGATGGACAGACGGACGGACGGATGGGTTGGACAGACAGACAGACTTCATGCTAAAAATAGTCAAAACGTTATGTAGGGACCTCAATTCGTGGAGATCCATCGAAATCTCGAAATGTCAAAATCGGTATGATCACAATACCTCCCTTATATATGTTGATGGTCGGTAAAAATCATGAAAGGTTTTAAACAAAACTTTCTTCAGGCAACTTTTGATTACCATACAGGGGCACATTTATTTCTACACTGCTGCTAGAATGTATTTTATACAAGTACTTTACGATGGCGGTCGGTCCTGTGGTGGTCACAGCTGATTTTTTACTATTGAAACGCTGCTAAAATAAAAATCAGCATATTATGCTTTTGAAAACTAATATTTTAATTTTTTATATATTTATTGTTAGAAATGTATCATGTAACATGATATGTTCCATTTTCATTCTTTAAATTGAAATGAATTTTTCAAAAATTTTGCTTCGCTTTCGTAGTCAATTAGTGGAATATTAACGCGAGAATAATGGTAAAATTACCCGTTTATTTTTAGTTTTGATAACTGAGCTAATTTGTAACAAGGGGAAGCCAGGTCCTTCGGTCATTAAAATGTAAAATTTACAAAAATTTCGAAAATTTTTTTCGTTTTACCAAAAAATATCTCAAATAAAAGTTGTTAGTTATTGCTTTTATAGCTTACTTATACTTTTATTAAATTATTTTTTTTTCGAAATATTTTTCTGTTTTGAAATATTCGCAAAAATCTTAAAATCGACACGAGTATCAATTCCCATTTCCACAGGACCTACCGCCATCACAAAGTACTTGTTCAATTTTTGCTGCTTTATCAAAAAATGTCTCAAATAAAACTTGTTAGTTTTTGCCTTTATAGCAACTTTTGTTCTATTTGCAATTTGCTCTGCACGTGTACACAGACAGACGGACGGACAGACAGACAGACATACAGACACACAGACAGACAGACAGACATCATGCTAAAAATAATCAAAACGTTATGTAGGGACCTCAATTCGTGAAAAAAATATTTATTTTTCATTTTATACATATTTGTTTACATTTATCTAGCGATGTGTTTAACTAAAACATAGTTTTAGAGAAAATATGGGTGGTACGTTTTAGGAACCAACGCGATATTGGCAACCTTCCCCTCTATTCAGTATTTTTAAATTTATCGAATTTAAAAATCCGATTCTTCTCTAGGCTATGAATGCCTTTACCAATCTTTAAGTTATTTGTGAGAATTCAGCTCGGTTTTAAATTCACAGTTGACTGATAATATAGAAGAATGATCCCACAGACGAATATTTTATTATTTTTATTTTGAACTGTTATGTAAAAATCTCTGAAATGCGGCTTTTATTGAGAAATTCTATTCGTATTTACATTTGAAATATGTCAAGATATTATTCAATAGAACAATACATTTCAAGTGCGTATTGTGTTCAAAAATATTCAAACAAAAAAATTAAAAAATTGTTTAAAAAGAATAATCAGGCATACCAATATATAGGGTATAACAATATAGAGGAAACACAAATTTTTTCTGATGTATTTGGAGATACAAAAACATTTTTAACATTTTTTAAAACATTTTAACATTTTTTCATTTTTTAAAAATTAAGTAAAATAAAAAATTGACATGAAGTGTGAATTTTCACACATTTCAGTGTTTCGCAGGTATTTAGTAAGTGAATGATGATTATTTGGGATGCCAAAACAAATTTTATGTTAAAATATTTTTTTTTTGTTAATTTTAATTCGAATGCTTAGTACCATTATTTAGGTTTCTAAATATGTGCAGTATTTTTTTATATAGCAAGGTTCATTAAGATTTTGAAAATTGCGTCTATGGCTTCCATTGGTTGTTTTAAGTCAGAACCCCACCCCTCTGATTTCGTGTATTCAATTTCAACAATTTCCACTGGTTATTAAATTTACGTTTCTAAAAATTTAATGCAACATTTGCCCAAATATAACTAGAATTTGGAAAAAATAATTTAAACAAAATAAAAATGCAAAAAAAAACAGAAAAAATAAAATTGCCTCGAGAGCAGAGCGAACCTTACTTTGCAATTAAGAACGCGAGCATGCTAGCCATTACATTATCAAAGCATGCTGGTTTATTGTGTTAGATAAGTTATTAAATATTTTACGTGGTAAAAAAAACACAAAAAATGCTTTATTTTCCGAAAACATAATCTGAAAAAATTCCTGTTGTACTTTTCCAGTTCACACAATTGTACATTACTTAGAATTTTTTGGGACAAATTTGCATCATTTTGGCAATAATCGTGTCAAAATAATTTATTTTGCAAAACTAAAATTTTGATCGTTAATCCACGTACTAAGATCTTTCATTTGATACCCTACTCAGAATTAAAAAAAAAAATATATTTTTTTCGATAAGCAGATATTTGTTTATATTTTTAGGGGGTATGTTTTTTAGATGTTTTAGTATCTTCCTATGTGCGGGTCAAAGAGTTGTATAAGCATGCCAAATATCAACTCTCTAGATTTAGCCGTTTGGCTACAATTTTTACCGAACAGACAGACAGACAGACGACCAAATGACGGTATACTAGCGTCGGCGAATCAGTGCAGTTACGTCACAATACGTAACAAACGAATGTATTGTTTGGAACAATGCAATTGTTTGTTACGTCGTGTGACGTAACTGCACTGATTCGCCGACGCTAGTTATATAAGGGTTTTTTGGTCATACCTACAAAACTCTCAAAACGTCTCTTGAAAATTGTGCTGTGTACAAATAATGCATGTTTTTAACTGCACCTTAAACAATAAACTCCAATCAGTTTTCAAAATAAATCAGATTGTTAGTTTTGTAATAATAATAATAATAAGAAACTTGTGAGTGCTGTGGTGCTTACATCACTATCTATATCAGATTTTTTGTTTCTCTAAGATAATTCCCGAAATTTATGATGGTCCATTTCATATTTTATATCATTTTTATTTATTTTTTACAATTCTTCTTTATGATTTCCTACCCTGAATATTTTGCAAACATTGGACAGAAAGGTATAAAAGGTAATCTGAAAAAAATTGCTTTCTTTTTATTATAACAAGAATATTGCTATTTTCATCATCCACGTCATAAGACATGCATGCTGTTACAAATACGGCCATGAAACCAACCGACGGATGACTTGGAGTAAAAAAGAACGAGATTGTTCTTGAGGTGGCTGTTTAAATATAAATCATCTCATCAGTTAATTTAGATAGTGATTGAGTCACAGCTATCCAGTGAATACATAGTTGTTAGCTTGTAGTGATATACCGAAGAGTTTAAGTGAAACCTAGCTGTGGTATAAAAGTAGTTTAGTTTAACTTCCTTAAACTATGATGACTCAAATATGGGTCACGTACAAAGTTAATAATCACTATGGTTTTATTTTACTAAAGATATTTTGTATTATACAAGGTGTCTCAAAAGAAATTTTATATTTAGTGGATCGATTAAAAAAAAAGTAAGCCGTATATAGAAAAAATGTTTATTAATTATTAAAATACACTTTTTGGGGATTTATTTCTTAAAAATAATATCGTCTAAATGTAGACCCTCGCGTTCTCGGCACTCATTTAATCGAACAGTAAAATTACTTATGACGTCTCGGCAGGTGGACTCAGGGATGGCTGCCATTTCGTGACGGATATTTTCTTTCAAATGCGCCAGTGAAGTCGGTTTATTGGCGTAAACTTTAGATTTAAGATAACCCCATAGGAAAAAGTCCATAGGGGTTAAATCTGGACTGCGTGGAGGCCAATTTATGTCACCTCTCCGGGAGATCAATTTGCCTGAGAAAATTTCACGAACACGTGGCAGAGACATATTGGACGTGTGTGAAGTTGCTCCGTCCTGTTGGAACCATGTTCTTTGGTTATAGCCAGAAAAGTTTTGCAGTTCAGGTACCAAGAAGTTGTCTAACATCTCCACATAACGCTCTGAATTCACTGTAACTGCACGCCCCCTTTCGTCTTCAAAAAAGTAAGGGCCGATAATTCCTCGCGCCGACATCGCAGCCCATACGGTCACTTTAGGCGAATGTAGGGGTTTCTGATGTTTGCGTTTCGGATTCGTTGCACTCCAGTAGCGGCAGTTCTGCTTATTTACGTGGCCATTAAGATGAAAATGAGCTTCATCCGAAAACAAAATGTTGGTAAACGTTGAAAATCGCTCAATCACCTGATTTACGAAATTAAGCCTCTGACTGGCATCTTGGGGCTTTAATTCTTGCACCAATTGAATTTTGTAGGGGTGCAGCTTTAGGTCTTTGTGCATAATGCGATGTAATGATGATCTATGCACATTTAAAGCACTTGCGCGCTTCCGAATTGAAAGGTTCGGGTCGTCACGAACAGACTGATTAACATTCTCCACGTTTTCTACCGTTCTTGATGACCTAGGTCGGATTTTGATTTATCCAGCGTTGTACCAGTATCTTTAAACTTTTTAACCCAATGTCGAATGAGAGGAATGCTTGACGCATCGTTTAAGTGGCGAAAACCTCGAATACTGCAGAATTTTCTACGCGCTACAGTCGCCGAATCACCGTTTTTGTAAAACTCTCGCACGCATAACGCGCGGTCTGCTCCCGAGAAACGCTCCATAGCGAGTGAATTCCCAAGAGCCAGGCTACCGATTGACATAACCCCCGCGCCCCTTGGATACGTTGCGTTCACGCAGTAAGCTAAATAAATATAAAATTTCTTTTGAGACATCTTGTATAAGCACTAGTCCGTCAGAAATAACTCTTGCAACTAATGCGATTATTTTGTACTTTACCGCTGCTGGGCCGGCAATTGATACACCAATGGGCCAGCTAATAGCCACGGGGACACCGGGGTACTGGCCCATTAGTTTCAATGCCGGGGAGTATGTGCTTCAACAGTACTGGCCCGTATAAAAATGTTTGCTGGGAAATTTCAACTCTCTATGTTAAGCCGTTTCGCTACAATTTCTACCGTACAGACAGAGAGATAGACAGACAGACAGACAGACAGACACATGAGTGATGTTATAAAGGTTTTTGATAGGTTTTGATAAGGGTAGGTATGACAGTGGTCATACCTACAAAACACTAAAAAGCAAACTCAAAATATTTGTGTTTATAATTTATTGATTGTCAAAATTTCAATATAAAAATTTTAATCTTATTCCAAACTTGCCTTTCGTAATTATAAAAAGTCCTGTTACTATTAATCATCGTTTTGATCATTTTTTTCTCGTGGAAAAATATATCATGTCAAAGAATGAATGAGTACGTATGTTCCCAAGATTTATTATGTGGCAACTTCATGAGTTTTATTAGACAAAAGCATATCTCAAAGAAATTCTATACCATATTTGAAATCTGAAATCTTAATTACAGATTTAATGGCAATTAATTCACAAAGAGATTAAGCATTGAAAGGATTAGAATTTTACTGTTTGTTCAAAAGCAAGAATGCTTTCAATGAAAATAAAAAAATAATTCAATTCTGTGACCTGAAGTTATAAATGATCTATTTTACATTTTGGTCATAAATTTTATATCGCTTTATTTAGTTTCTGAGAAATTGTTAAAGAAAATTTGAATTTCTAAATATTTTTTAGAACTTTGACTATAGAAAGATTGATAGTTTTTTAACTTTAAAATTTTTTTCATTTGCAATGATTTCTTTCAGTTTTGGACTCACACACACAGTGGCGGAGATAGCTTTTGAAATTGGGGGGGGGGGGTCAGTGGGTGAGGAAGCTAAGGATTTGTCCGACCTATTTTTTACAAATGAACAAAAGATTCTATACTCCATTTCTTTAAAGAGCGAAATATTTAGTGTTGCTATAGCGAATTTATAATATTGTTATATTGTATTAGAAATAATTGCATTGAAAATGATTGTATTTTATATGCAGATGATACCACCATAATCTCTCACTCACTATCATTAAATTTAATAAATGAAAATAATATTGTCACATAGGTAATCCTAGGTCAGGATTAAGACATCTAGACATTGTGACGGTCAGCTGTCTGATTAAAAACTATTCGTCAGCGTCTGACGTATGTGGACTGATTACGAAAATGCAGACATCGCATTTTCATAATGAGGAAATATTTGTCATGACGAATGAATATTGGAACTGGGTTAATTTTCGTTACAAACAGGCCGGCAGTCACAAAATATGGAGTTAGTGGAACATAGCCAACTCCGCTGCACGTATTAGTCCACAAGGTGACGACCAAGACACTGACGCCAGATAATTGTATCGAGGGTGAAGCCAAGCAAGTAGTCACCATGTGAGTGGGAGAAGACTTCTTCAGGCTCCTCGACTCCCGGATGGGTATCCCCAGCCTCGGAGATAGGTCCAAGCTGATCCTGGCCAACACGGGGTGGACCGAAGACTTCCCCAACTCCATGGACCAATTCAAACATTATTTTTTAAATGTGATATACATATTTAATACATTTGTTATGTTGAAACCAGGAGTTGTGTCTCAATCAAATCACCCACGTGACAATATAATCATTGAAAAAGCAAATGACTGGTTTCTTTCGAACGAATTATGCCTCAATAATTCGAAAACTGAAAACCTTTTAATTAGTTGTAAAAACTATAATATTTCAAATCCTTCTTCTGTTGCTTTTCTGGGTGTTTATGTTGACCCTGCACTTAAGTGGGATCAGCACGAAGAGATTCTTGCCAAAAAAATCTGCAAAACTATATTTCTTTTTCGCAATCTGGTCAATACTGTCTCAAAATAAATAATGTTAATATCATATCATGCCCTATTTCAGTCACATATTTTTTATGCCCTTCTAGCTTGACGACATTCTGCTTCAGTTAATAGAATTGTTTCCCTTCAACGACGTGCTATTCGATTTTTAGCAAAAAAAAAATGACTATAGAGCTGATTTTAAGAATGCATTTTAAGAATTAAAAATAATGACATTACCTTCCTTCTATATTTATCAGTGTGTATTGTATGCCTATAAAAATAGAAATGTATGGCCAACTGGGGACAGAATGTACTCGTATGCTACTAGAAATAAATACCATATATATCCAAACTTTTTACGGTTAACTAAATCACGCAATGCCTCTAATTATTACAGCATACATTTTTTTAATATTCTGCCAGAGGAATATAAAGTCTTGCGTTTTCTGAATTTCAAGAAAACTGTGAAAGAATTTTTAATTAGTAACCCATTCTACTCGACTGACGGATTTTTTAATGTTAAATTTTAAATTTATTTATGTCCATATATTAACACCATATATTATTGTATTACCCTAATAATTATTGCCTATTATTTTGCTCCATATTAATATGTATTTGTACTTTGTATTGTACTGCTTGAATGACTGACTAAAACAAAGTTTTATTTTGTATTATGGTCAATAAATAAATTATTATGGGGTTTGTCAGGTCTTGACAAGCGTCCACTAATCTTAAACTTCAGCAACCTTTTGAGCCGCGTCATACTAGAGACTAGTGGAGCTAAGGACCCTCTGCCAATGGTGGCGCTAGCTCTAATTTTAATATTGTTTTCTTTTGTTGCAGGAGACGAAAATACGTAAAATGTACAAGAGAAATGTTTATAAGTAAATATTAAATACAACGAATAGACTTATAAAGTAAACTGTTAGAAATGTAAAAATAGTGCTTAGTGAAGCAGTGACAAAAGGGTGTAAGTGAATATTTTGTGACCAAGAATCCAACTCATAGATAGACTCTGTGTATATTCATAACTGGTAAGTCAAATATATATATGTATTTATTTTCTACACCTAATTAACTATTTTGCTATGATGAATTAACGCTATGCATATGAAACTAAATCACCACAAGATACTTTGTATCTTCTGTGACAATGATTTGTTTATATTGTTTTTCTGCGTTATGTATATAAATATATTGTTCCGCGTTTCGTTGCACACAGGGTATTTTGGTACAAACATATTTTTAAAGTTTTCGCAAACCAGTTCAATTTTGCCATCAACCAGTGCTTAGGAAACACAAATCTAGTATCAAATTCATCAGATTAATGTTGCCACCTTTCTAGACAGTATATTTAATATGATATAAGTGAGGTAACTCTTTCTATAAAGTTGGCGACATCGTATAAACTAGTATAATACAACACTGTCTCTTTAAGCTTTTGAAATATGTCTTAAACGTAACTCACGCTTGAAGCTGGCTCGAATTATGTGATTTTAAGGACGACAGAAAATCTCTGTTTACAGCTATGTTGGGCCTTATTTTAGCCGCACATTATTATATGTGTTTTGTGTTCGTTGTCCTGTCAACAAGGACGTAAAGGCTTCGTATATTTACGAGGATATATTGAGGAGCATTATGAAAATGTTATAGGCAAAAAAATGCTCGAAAAAATATATAAAATGATGTCTTTAGCATTAGTCTAGTCTTAAAAAGTTAATTTATTTGATAAATTATTATAATCATCATCAACCAGGGTCTGGTAACTATTTAATGGCTTTTTAAAGTAGCATTTTTTTCTCATGACGATTTGTCTCGAAGTAGCGATGTTCCGATACTACTGATACGATACCAGTATCGATATTTTTCATTCGATATTATCGATGCCCAAATATCGTTACTTTTTCAGTATCGCATATCGCTATCTAGAAGTAGCCACAAATTGTCAATTTTAATCAAATTTAACTAAAATTTTAACCAAACTAAAAACTTTTACACTTTTTTGCTATGTAGGATATCAAGATTATAATAATAATAATAATCTTTATTAAACTTTAAAAAGGTACAAGTTAAGTCATCAGAATGTAATTAATAGACAGAAAATAATTGAAAAGTATTAATAGAATATAAAATTAAATGGTGTATACAATTTTGTCATTAAAGAATTCTTGCAATGAATAGTAGATCTTTTCAAGTAGAATGTTTTTAAACTTCTTCTTAAATATAGAGGTTCTTTCTTGTCTGAGATCTTGTGGGAGATGATTAAGGCCAAGGAGGGTAATAAGGCCCACCTAACACTTTTTATTTTTTTAAAATTTATACAATAACAATTTTGTTATAAATTTATTTTTAAATAATAATTTGAACATATTTTTATAATATAATAATTTATTACATATGTATTTGATAAACGAATCACTAAGTTATGCAATTAAAAAAATGTCTGCATCGGGCCTTATTTATAGAAAAGTCGTTAATTAAGGCCCATATAGCAAATATAAATTAGGGTATAAAAAAGCGTATAAAACACCGGAATATTGGTCTTATTGTTTTATTTTTAAATTATTTTGAAAAATTATGGCAAAACAATTATTTAATTCATGCAATTAGGGCAAATAAATTGAAAATTAGACAACAAAAATTATTAAATAATGGACAAATAAAAATAAGACAAACAATTATTTAATTCATGCAATTTGGACAAATAAATTCATCTTTGTCCTCCTTCGTCAGTCCAACACAGTCTTCGCGGACCCAAAGACGGCAATTTATGCAGCAACGCATGTCGGCCCAACGATTTTACACTGTGGACCTTATTATCAGCTTGGCGGTTAAATGTTTACACCATAGTTTTATTGACTAATTGGTAGGTTATGAAAAATAAAATAATATAGAATGTACTATTATGTACTAGCAAGTTATTGCAATAAACATGCATGATATTTAAATAATGGCATATAAGTAAAAAACATACTTACAGTTAAATTCACTTACAGTAGAGAAGCAAACACCGCGCTATTGTTGTTTACATGTGTATATATATCTATACATTAAAAAAAAACAAAGTACTGCCACCTGTTAATATATAGCAATAGCACATACTAATATACTGTGAACATGTGAATTCTGAATTTCACTGCTAAGGCGCCTAATTCAAAAGTGGGCCTTATTTCCGCCCGGGCCTTATTACCCTCCTTGACCTTAATATATGCGGATTCCTATGTTCTGTTTTGATGAAGGAGGAATAATCTGACTTTAGGATGTAAGAAACTGTAAGATTTTTCTTGGGCCGAATGTTGTGGTTATGACATTGTTCTCTAGTACTTAGGGTTGAATACATTTTCTTAATTTCCAGAGCTTGAATTAGTACAAATTGATCATAGAAAGTAAGAATCTTGAGCTTGTTGAAAATGAGTCTACAATGGCTAGTTCTTGAGGAAGCTACAATAGTTTGACAGCCTTTTTCTGTAGTTTAAATATCTTGTCTGCTTGTGGCGAACCGCCCCATAGTAGTAAGTCATATGACATGATGGAGTGAAATAAACTAAAATAGGTTTGTAGGGCAATTTGTTGATTTGTAACAGTCCTGATTCGTCTAATAGCAAATATTGCTCTATTGAGTTTCAAACTGATTTTGTCAACATGAAGACTCCATGTCAACCTGGAATCAAGGTGTAGTCCAAGAAATGTGCCTATCTCATTACTTCCACGTTGTCTATTAGATGTAAAAGTTATAGTTTTTTGTTTTGTTCTGATTGAGCGTTAATTCATTAGCTCCAAACTATACTGCTGCAAAATAAGAAATAGATGTTTTCTGTTTCAAAGTTTCTGGATCGTTGTCCCTAGTTTCTAATGTTATATCGTCCACAAATATAACAGGGAAAGATGTTACGTTGTCCGGCAGATCGTTGATATATATTATGAAAAAGAGGGGTCCTAAGATCGAATCTTGTGGTACACCTTCCTCAATAATTGAGGGTTCACTTAATCAGGTTTTGTGACAGATATTATCTGTTTCCTATTTGTTAAATAGGACTATATAAGCCTGAGAGGCAGGACCGGATTAACCTATTTTGGGGCCCTAGACATTTTTTCCATGCCGGGCCCCCACAAGAAATAGACAAAAAAAAATAAACTCAAAAAAATCAGAAATCAAACGAAATTAAAAAAAAAATAAATAAATAGTAGAATTCCTGGGGTAGTTAAAAAACTAATGCATATGTTAATTTTTTGTTAAAAAAAGAATTTTCAATACAAAACAAAATAAATAAATTTTAGTTTTTATTCCAATAGAATCAGTAGGGAAAACGCCAATTCAAAAATCCTTTTTTTTTTGCTTTTAATTCTGCAAAATTTAGTATAGCTAAAGAAGTTAATTTTGATTGGCTCAATGAGTTTCCTAAATAATTTTTTACACGTTTTAATACTGAAAACGACCTTTCATCAGTTGCATTTGATACAGGCAAAGTAAAATATATGCGCAATAAGATTTCTATATTTGGAAATGTGGAGACAATTTTTGTGGTCTTTATAAATTGCAGCATATCAGATAGCAACTTTAAATTTTGGCTTTTACAAATTAACATAAATTGCAACAGTTCCTCGTCCAATTCTTCAGTATCAATGTCTTCATTGTATCATCTTTTTGGCAATGCGGTATGTTCAGTTCTAATTTATACGTCGTCATCTAAGTCTGTATGAAATATTTTAAAAATCTCGTTAATATCTTTTGCTACGTAGTTTTAGTACAAAAGATATTTTGTCACAAATCACATAAAAACAATTTCGCTTAAAGGCTTCTTGACCCTGACTACAAGAACTTACGTCCTCCGCATCATGATGAACTTCATCAAAAAATCCTTTCCATTTTCGGGACCTTTTTTTTAATCGGAATAAGTTTTTATTCCTGACGCGTTTAATGCCGCCGCTTCTATTTCGGGAAATAAACTTCTTAAATTATTTACGTAATTAAATAAATTGTCAAAAATATTTGCCGCAAACGAGATTGGCATAGTGGGATCTTGTAATGATTTACTGCTTGCATTTATTCTGGAAAGAATTTTATCCCAAATAACTGTTAATAAAATGAATTCTAAATTATTAATTTTGTATGCTATTTCTCGTATTTTTTTTTTTTTTTTTCAGTATTAACTTTTATTTATTTTGTGAAATAAAAGGAAACTTTATTTTGTTTCTTCAAAGTGGACGGTTGGACCGGGCCCCTCAAAAAACCGGACCCTAGACATTTGTCTCATTTGTCTATGCCATGATCCGGCCTTGCTGAGAGGAGTATCTCTGATACCATAATACTCTAATTTATTCAGAAGTTGTTGATGTGGATTAGACAAACATTTTTGATATGACTAATTTTGGATTCACGGTAAGTTCATCGAAAATCAATTCATCGAAAATCAATTCATCGAAAATCAATTCATCGAATATCAATTCATCGAAAATCAATTCATCGAAAATCAATTCATCGAAAATCAATTCATCGAAAATCAATTCATCGAATGATCAATTCATCGAATGATCAATTCATCGAAAAAAAAAATATTTTGCAAATATTTGAGAGGAATGCCGAGGGGATCGGAAAGCCAAAAAAGCAGTGGTCAATAAAAGTTGACAGACTACACTTATTAAATAACTAACATACTTGGTCTATTAATAATTATTTAATTTTCCATTCAGAAAATACGCCAGGTAAAAGATACCTGTTGGATTATTTTGAAATCGAACAGGGCTCTTTAGATCAGAAAAACCCGGTTAATGGGATCATAAATGTACTTAATACACCCACTCTTAAAGGATCATAAAAATGGTATTTCCCCATCTGTTACGTCTTAAGGGTTTTATGTTATGTACATAGTTTTACTATTCATATTTACTATACCACACATGATTTGTTCAATGTACGGTGATTCTAAACAGGTGGCATTGTTATGTTAGTGTGAGTTTGTTTTGTCATTAAACTAGATGATGGGTAGCTCGCTTCGCTCGGCTTCTTCTAACCAAACCATTACTAACCTAACCTAACCTAAGATAGTGTTTTGACATTAAACTAGAAGATGGGTAGCTCGCTTCGCTCGGCTTCTTCTAATAAAACCCTTACTAACCTAAAATAGTGCTTTGTCCTTAAACTAGAAGATGGGTAACTCGCTCCGCTCGGTTTTAGACTTTTACTAACTAAACCTAACCTAATTACCTTGTTTTTAGGCGCATAGTACTTTATTTTCCCCCATATTAGCCCAATTAAAATGCATATCATTATGTATGAATTTATAAAAATTATTTACGTGCAATTGCCCATAACCTGTCTTATTAAATCTTAAAAACAAAACATTTATTTCTTTTATTATATAAGTTTTCTTATTATATTTCTTTATTTATATTCAAACATTATGTCACTTTATTTACCTTTTTTTAAACTATATAAAAAAATGTACGCAATTATTTCTTAGTCTGTCTACTTTTATTGACCACTGCTCTTTTGACTTTCCGATCCCCTTGGCATTCCTCTCAAATATTTACAAAATATTTTTTTTCGATGAATTGATCATTCGATGAATTGATCATTCGATGAATTGATTTTCGATGAATTGATTTTCGATGAATTGATTTTCGATGAATTGATTTTCGATGAATTGATTTTCGATGAATTGATATTCGATGAATTGATTTTCGATGAATTGATTTTCGATGAACTCGTCGGTTACCCTAATTTTGTGATCTGTAAGAAATTTTAAATAAATAGAAATTTAAGCGGAGATCCACATGGTTGAACTTTTCAAATATTTATCGTATCCGAGAGGCTTATTGATCTTAGCTACAAGCTACAAGTGGCTGGATTCACAGGAAAATTTAAAATCTCGCTTTTTTACAGATATCGTTTAGCTTTTCATTGCTTCCCACAACAGTTTCACACTAAATAAAAACAAAAATACATTTTAAAACATAATTAGTTGAAAAAAAATGAAGCTCTTAGTAATCAAATAACGAAAAAAATTGATGTGAAGTGTGAATTTTCACACATTTCAGGGTTTCGCAGGTATTTAGTAAGTGAATAATGATTATCTGGGATGCCAAAACAAATTTTATGTTAAAATATTTTTTTTTTGTTAATTTTAATTCGAATGCCTAATACCATTATGTAGGTTTCTAAATAGGTGCAGTATTTTTTATATAGAAAGGTTCAACAAGATTTTGAAAATTGCGCATATGGCTTCCATTGGTTGTTTTAGTCATAAGCTCCGCCCTTCTGATTTCGTGTATTTATAGGAATATAAATAGCAGTAATATATTTAGGCACTAATATGATACAGACATTATAACACATGACAACATATATTTTATATATTTTATTTTTTTACTTGTATCTATGGTATTATATATAAGTTACTTGTTCAAGAGTATTCAACTTCCACTGGTTATTAAATTTACGCTTTTAAAAATTAAATGCCATATTTGCCCAAATATAGCTAGAATTTTGAAAAAATAATTTAAACAAAATAAAAATGCAAAAAAAACAAAAAAAATTAAATTGCCTCGAGGCCGGATTGAACTCGAGTTTGCAAATTAGAACGCCAGTATTCTAAGCATTACACCATCGAAGCACTCTGTTTACTGTACTACATAATATCATTAAATATTTTACATGGTCAAGCAAAAAACACAAAAAATTCGTTATTTTCCGAAAACATAATCTGATCAAAAATTCCTGTTGTACTATTCCGGTTCACACAAATGTACATTACTTAGAATTTTGTCAGATTTTTAGTTTAAACCATCTGGGCTACAGGGTGTGGGACAATTTTTTTTGCACAATTTTGACAAAAATCGCGTCAAAATAATTTATTTTGCAAAATTTAAATTTTGATCGTTAATCTACGTACTAAGGGATTTCATTTGATACCCTACTCAGAATTTAAAAAAAATATATTTTTTCGATGAGCACATATTTGTTTATATTTTTAGGGGGATATGCTTTTTAGATGTTTTAGTATTTTTCCTATGTGCGGGTCAAAGAGTTGTATAAGCATGCCAAATTTCAACTCTCTAGGTTTAGCAGTTTCGCTACAATTTTTACCGAACAGACAGACAGACAGACGACAAAATGACGGTATAAGGGTTTTTTGGTCATACCTACAAAACCCTAAAAATGATAATCTAAAAACTGATTTTTATTTTATTATAGAAAATATATTGCTAGACATCCTGTTTGCTTCTTACTTTTATTAAATACCTGTAAAACCCTTAAATGTGTGAAAATTCACACTTCACAACAATTTTTTTCAACTCACTATCGTAGTATTTAATGATAGCTGCAATGAATAGATTTAATTTTGAGATTTAAACACGAGATATATTTGAAAATTCTCGTTGGTCATTTGTGTAAAAACTAATATTGAAATAATGCCAAGAGCGTTATTAATCCGGGCGGTACCCGGAGTTCGAAGCCCGGAGCCTGGAATATGTTGGAAATTCATCAAACCGACAATAAATAAAAAAATCTCAACCAACTTATTGATCGAGATTTATTTTCATTGCTAAACAATGACAGCATTGACATATGAGATTTCAAAATGTACTCACTGAAGTGTGATCTGTTTTTACAAACAGATTAATGAAACAAAATATTCTTCTTTTTAGATTGTGTGTGTATAAGCAAAAAATCTCTATACCTCAGTCATATATGTGTCTGTACGGCAGAAATTGTCGCCAAAGGGCAGAACCTAAGTAGTTGAAATTTGGTATAAATGGATTTTTGACATATTTTGTTTGATTAAATTTTATTGATGTTTGATTATTATTTATTTATTGCAAAAATTTCAACATTTTTGCAATAAATAAATTTTTTTTGTTTAGGATATGTTTTAAAATGTGCCTTTACCATATTTCAGACCTTAGAACTTCAAAAATTCCAACCGCAGGTCCCTATCTTTTTTAGCTTTTGAAATATATATACATTTTTTTAATTTTTTTTTTTGAAAAAAACAAAGTTTTCCGAATACAATCTAAAATATGGCCGTTAGGTAATTTTGGGATGAGAATTAATAAAAAAATATTTTAAAAAATCAAGAGGCCTTAGTTTTTAAGTTATAGTCAATTTTACGTACTTTTTTCCGATTTACTCAAAAACAGTTGGCCAAAATCCAACATGAACCTTATTTTTGTGATCTACGGCCCAAAGTGTATCAATTTTGAGCAAAATCCGAAATATTTTTTTTTGTAAAAATTCGCGATTTTTTTTCAAAGGAATACGATTTTTTCGATATTTTGCCATTTTTAAGGGTTTTGTTTAATGATCATGCTTTTTGTATAAGTTTGGTTATTAAGGCCCCAATTTTTTTCGACTAAAATGGACTTGAGGAACTCAAAAATTTAAACCAGAGGTCCCTATCTTTTACCGTTATTGAGATATAATTTTTTGAAAAATTAAATTTTATTATAAAAATTTCAAAATTTTTCAAAATTTTTTTTTGTTTAAAATATGTTTTAAAATGTGCCTTTACCATATATCGGACCTTAAAACTTCAAAAATTCCAACCGCAGGTCCCTATCTCTTTTAGTTTTTGAAATACATGTTCATATATTCTCTGTTCATTTTTTTGAAAAAAAAAAGTTTTCCTAATACATCATAAAATATGGCCCTTAGGTAATTTTGGGGTGAGGATTAATAAAAAAATATTTAAAAAAACCAAGAGGCCTTAATTTTTGAGTTATAGTCAATTTTATGTACTATTTTCCGATATAGTCAATTTTAGGTACTTTGTTTCCGATTTACTCAAAAACAGTTGGCCAAAATCCAAAATGAACCTTATTTTTGTGATCTACGGCCCAATGTGTATCAATTTTGAGAAAAATCCGAAATATTTTTTTTTGTAAAAATTCGCAATTTCTTATCAAAGTGGTACCCCTTACGATTTTTTTCCAATTTCAAGGGTTTTGTTTAATGATACATTCTTTTTGTATAAGTTTGGTTATTAAAGCCCCAATTTTTTTCTAAACTAAAATGGACATGAGGAACTCAAAAATTTAAACAAAACAATTTTTATCCGTCAGGTGTTCATCCCAGTGAAAATAATCTAAAATCATGAAAGTACCAAACTCCTCCTACAAACGGTTTTTTTCCTACATCAATTTGTCTCTTTAATTATTCAATGTCTTTCGTAGGTGTGTTGGGTACCTATTGGGAATTGGTTGATTTTGGGAGCACCTGTAACGTTACATGTAAATATTACGGTTGCGAGCAGAATCAGCTAGTTGCTTATATATACCCGCAACACCTATTTTTACTTACGGACTCGTAACGAGTTGCACATAATTAAATCATCAGAGTTTCGCGCACCACAGTTTGGGAACTGCTGCGATGGATTCTTTTATATGACACATCCGGGGTAATCTCATTTTGGAAAGTTCATAGAGAATATTACATGACCTTTAGATATGGTATTAGTTTAAATCTGTTAATTTTAGGTATTACTTTAGTTTTGGGGGATCATTATGAAAACACCGAATTCACACCACAAGCTGGGATGATTCTCTCAAAGTTGCCTTCAAATGGAATTAACATATTAAAATCTGGCAAATAAGTTGGGACATAGGGTCAAATAACATCAGCAACAACATTATTACGTTGTAAATGTATTTATATTCTTTCTTTTCTTTTATTACAAAACTAGGTTATTACCCGTCAACAATGACGGATTTATAATATAAAAATTTAAATTGTTTGTATGTGTATTTGGTTTTATATTTTAACGTATCCTAATTTAGCCGCAAGTTTCTTGTTTATGCCTACGAAACCCTAGACATTTATGTATATAATTATATTCGCAGATTTTTAAATAATAAATCTTTAAAATATTTTTCATATCGATCAAAGAATATAGAAGTGTCTACAGTTTCTTATTTATGCCTACGAAACTCTAGACATTTCTATACGTTGTTTTATCCGCAGATTTTTAGAGAATAAATTTGCAAAATGTTTTTCATATCGATCAAAGAATATAGGAGTGTCTAGAGTTTCTTATTTATATCTACGAAACTCTAGATATTTCTGTATGTTATTTTATCTGCAGATTCTTAGAGAGTAAATCTGCAAAATATTGTTCATATCGGTCAAAGGATATAGGAGTCTCTTGTTTATGCCTACGAAACCCTAAACATTTATGTATGTAATTATATTTGTAGATTCTTAGAGAATATATCTGCAAAATATTGTTCATATCGGTCAAAGGATATCTCAGTGTCTAGAGTTTCTTGTTTATGCCTACGAAACCCTAGACATTTCTGTAAATAATTATATTTGTAGATTTTTAGAAAATAAATCTGCAAAATTTTGTTGATCATATCAGTTAAACGATATAGGGGTATCGAGAGTTTCTTGTTTATGCCTACGAAATCCTACAAATTTCTATATGTAATTATATTCGTAGATTCTTAGAGAATAAATCTGCACAATACCTGTCAATCAAGTCAAACTGGGAACACCCTGTTTCCCAGTTAGCCAATCACGAGAACCTTAAGAAAAATGGCGTCACAGTGTTACGAAGATCACTAACACACGGTAGCTAATTATATATGTACGATATTGTAAAGCGTAGTTAAAACTTTATAACTTCGACCTTGAGGTTAATTTTTAACTTGGAAGCAGTTTATACTTTTTGGTGATGTCAAATCTGATATCAACACTTTGGTGTCTCGCAAGGATCTATTCTTGACCCTTTGCTATTTCTGCTGTACGTAAATGACTTTCCTCTCTTTATAAATTCAAAATCTATTCTTTACGCAGATGATACTACCTTACTCTGCAAAAATTCTAACTTAAATTCCTTTCGCTTAGAGAGTAAATCCGTGGTAGAACACGCTGCATCTTGGTTTGATAGGAATAAATTAACTTTAAATACTGGCAAAACCGAATCAATGATGATTTCCACCAAGAAACACGATTTTTCAAACCCCCCGTACGTCAAGTTTCTTGGTATCCACATCGACCCACAACTTCGCTGGGATCAGCACTGTGAATTCTTAAGCCGAAAACTAAGGTGTACAGTATTTTTAATTCGCAATTTGAAAGCAGAAGTTTGCCAAAAAGTCGTGCTAATGACCTACTTTTCGTTATTTCAATCACACCTGAACTACGGCATTCTTGTCTGGGGAGACTCACCACCAGCCCATAGAATTTTCGCTCTTCAACGCAAAGTTGTTAGGGTCATAGCTGGTGCTCCTTTTAGAGCTGACTGTCGTGAGATCTTCATGAAATTAAAAATAATGACTTTACCTGCCTTATTTATCTACCAATGCCTAATGTTCATGCACAGGAACTTATGTAACTTCCCCTCTTCCAACCAAAGGCATGACACACAAAAAAAAAATAATATACGTAGTAATTTCCTTCGTCTTCAAAAATCAAGAAATAGCGCAAACTACTACGCCATTAAATTTTTCAATATATTACCTGAGGAAATAAGATCCCTACCAATCAAGACATTTTCAAACAAACTTAAAGAATATTTATCGACAAATCCCATATATGAAATTGATGACTTTAATAATGTTCATTTTTGGGGTTTTGTAGGTATGACCAAAAAACCCTTATACCGTCATTTTGTTGTCTGTCTGTCTGTCTGTCTGTCTGTCTGTTCGGTAAAAATTGTAGCCAAACGGCTAAACCTAGAGAGTTGAAATTTGGCACGCTTATACAACTCTTTGACCCGCACATAGGAAAAATACTAAAACATCTAAAAAACATATCCCTCTAAAAATATAAACAAATATGTGCTCTTCGAAAAAAAAAATATTTTTTTTAAATTCTGAGTAGGGCATCAAATGAAATCCCTTAGTACGTGGGTTAACTATCAAATTTTATTTTTGCAAAATAATTTTTTTTGAAGCAATTTTGCCAAAATTGTGCAAAAAAAAATTGTCCCACACCCTGTAGCCCAGATGGTTTAAACTAAAAATCTGAAAAAATTCTAAGTAATGTACATTGGTGTGAACCGGAATAGTACAACAGGAATTTTTGATCAGATTACGTTTTTGGAAAAAAACGCATTTTTTGTGATTTTTTGCTAATAATGTACACAAGTTATAGCTTTGTACACGGTACACTGGAACGTGTATGCTGGTGTAGTGGTTTTGTCGTTCGCTTTTCACCCAAGTAACTCGATCCGAAAGGGATCGAACCCTGCGAGAAGAGACAATGTTATTTTGTTTTTTTTTTTTAATTTTTATATTGTTTAAATTATTTTTTCAAAATTCTAGTTATATTTTGGCAAATGTTGCATTTAATTTTTAAAAGCGTAAATTTAATAACCAGTGGAAATTGTTTAAATTATAATTTAATTCTGTTTCAATGTACACGAAATCAAAGGGGTGGAACTTATAACAAATGGAAGCCATAGGCGCAATTTTTAAAATTCTTAATGAACCTTGCTATATAAAAAAAATACTGCACATATTTAAAAACCTAAATAATGGTATTAGGCGTTCGAATTAAAATTAACAAAAAAAAATATTTTAATATAAAATTTGTTTTCGCATCCTAAATAATCATCATTCACTTACTAAATACCTGTAAAACCCTGAAATGTGTGAAAATTCACACTTCACATCAATTTTAAATTTATATTATTTCATTATGTAACTTAGACTGACTGTAAACATATTTTATGTAATGTGGTCAATAAATGTATTATTATTATTATTAACTGCACATATTTAAAAACCTAAATAATGGTATTAGGCGTTCGAATTAAAATTAACAAAACAAAAAAAATTAATATAAAATTTGTTTTGGCATCCTAAATAATCATGAAATATGTGAAAATTCACACTTCACATCAATTTTAAATTTATATTATTTCATTATGTAACTTAGAATGACTGTAAACATATTTTATGTAATGTGGTCAATAAATGTATTATTATTATTATTAACTTTGTAAGATACAGAATAGACCCGGAGAAGTGTCGATCGGTAAAGAATACAAAACTTCAAATTTGGCCAAAAAGTATATATTTTTAAAATTTTTATGTGCATAAATTATCCTTGTGGATTATTTTACAAATTTAAAATGTTATTTTGAATTTACACGCATGAATTTTTAGGTAATTTAATTATAAATTCTGGTTGTAACAGGGAATACGTCGAGCTTAAAGGATCAGGTGCAAAAGCGTGCAGTGCTTAATGATAAATTCCATATGAACTCTACCTGTACATGTTCCATGATTCATGGACCTCTCCTTCAGACAAACCTGGGGGAGAGAGACACAGAGGGAAAATGCTCTTAACAATTTAGGATTTAGAATCAATTATTTAGGATTTTAGTCAAATAAATTTATGGGTATGTAATTTTAGGTTGTGTACATTGAGTTTATTTGTACAAAAATTATTTCTAAATTAAAAAAAAAAAGAATAAAAATTGGGGATTATATTATATGGACATAAATCTTTTATAATGAGGGATACATCAAAAGTAATTTTTTCCACAAATATGAAGTACAGTCAACGATCAAATTCCAGCTCTATTTATCCTTGCAAATAAAATTTTATTCCTGGTGCCATATTCATTACAATAATATCATTATTTTAACAGTTAGAAATTTAAGATTTTTTATAAACATAAAACCTTAAATTGATGTAAAGTGTGAATTTTCACACATTGCAGGGTTTCGCAGTTATATAATAAGTGAAGGTGGCATACTGAGTGTGTAGGAAAAATTTTGCTTTGTAGTAATCACGGCAAAATGAACGATATTTTTTAAATAATTTATCGTCTGTTAATCTGAGCTTTAAAAACAAATTTTGTGTTAAATTTTTTTTTTGTTAATTTTAATTCGAATACCTAATACCATTATTTAGGTTTCTAAATATGTGCAGTATTTTTTTATATAGTAAGTGTCGATGGATCAGAGGAGTGGACTGTAAAAAACTCGTTTAAACTCAGGATACATCAGCTTCAAGTAGAAAAAATTTATTCATCCAGAAAATATTGACAAAGTACTCGCTTCATATGTCTGTTGCTAATCACCGCCTACTATTTTTCATATTCATTTGTGTACAAAGGCACAGCTTACTATTTCTGCGACCTCTGTACACAAATCAAACGCGGTAATTTGAATTTATAAACTAAGCAACGACAGTAAGGTTCATAAAGATTTTGAAAATTGCGCCTATGGCTTCTATTGGTTGTTTTAAGTCATATGCTCCACCCTTATAGTTTCGTATACATGACACATAAAATGAAAATATAATTCCAACTGGTTATTAAATTTACGCTCTTAAAAATTAAATGCAACATTTGCCAAAATATAACTAGAATTTTGACAAAATAATATAAACAAAATAAGAATGGAAATAAAACAAAAAATAAATTTGTCTCCTCTGCCCAGGAGCGAACTCTAGTTTGTTGCGTAGCAAGCGAGCAAGCTAACCATTAGACCAGGATACGCCTTCTAGCATAGTGTGTTACATAACTATAACTTTTATACATCGTCAAGCAAAAAACACAAAAAATGCGTTATTTTCCAAAAACATAATCTGATTAAAAATTCCTGTTGCACTATTCTGGTTCACACCAATCTACATTACTTAGAATTTTTTCAGATTTTTAGTTTAAACCATCTGGGCTACAGGGTGTGGGACAAATTTTTTTTGCACAATTTTGGCAAAAATCACATCAAAATAATTTAATTTGAAAAATTTGATCGTTAATCCACGTACTAAGGGCTTTCATTTGCTACCCTATTCAGAATTTAAAAAAAATATTTTTGTTTTCGATGAACAATATTTGTTTATATTTTTAGGGGGATATGTTTTTTAGATGTTTTAGTATTTTTCCTATATGCGGGTCAAAGAGTTGTATAAGCATGCCAAATTTCAACTCTCTAGGTTTAGCAGTTTGGCTACAATTTTTACCGAACAGACAGACAGGCAGACAGACAGACAGACAGACAGACAGACAGACAGACAGACAGACAGACAGACAGACAGACAGACAGACAGACAGACAGACAGACAGACAGACAAACAGACAGACAGACAGACAGACAAACAGACAAACAGACAGACAGACAGACGACAAAATGACGGTATAAGGGTTTTTTGGTCATAACTACAAGACCCTAAAAAGGAATAAAAATTAAACTGAAGAAAGAAAGAAATTTTTTATTTCTTTGCATTTTTTCATTTAAATGAATATTTGGGAGTTCTATAGCTTTACATGGGGGGGTCATGTCATTATCACTATTAATAGTTCAAATTTTTGAACGTAACATGAAATCGGCGTGGATTGTATTTATGAGTGAAAACGAAGAAAAATGTTTTCTTCGTTTTTCCTTTTTTTATTATTGCTAGTTATCATCATCATTGGCGCGACAGCCCGAGGTGAGCCTAGGCCTCTTGTTTTCAGGTGTCATGACCATGTTTTCAATCTGTGTATATTCAGGACTATAATGGTCAGTATTACGTCCAATTTTTAGCGTACACAGAAAGGCACCTACAGTTTAAAGCCGGTTGAACGGCTAAGCAGAACCTGTAAATTGTATAAATATTTTTTAACAAATTATTTGACATAAGCAGAAGTTGTACTCACGTCCGTGCTCTTGCTTAGAGGACAAACAGCAGGTTCAAGCGGTTTAACCTTTGCAGCCACACGCTTACTATATTCCTAGTACTGGATAAAAAACATATGTCATAGTTTAGGTAAAATTACCATAGTCATTTCAAAAAGTACGTATTTTCGGATTAAAATAAGGGTCCTTGACTGTCAAAAGGTTGGGAACTGCTGGTCTATCACATTTTGCAACTGTGAACTGATAAATCCGGTTAAAAAATGACCGGATGTGACCGGAATGTAATGAGGGGGTTGTTAAAAATTTAAAATGGAATTGGGAAATGAATATGTTGGATTATTTTATTAGATAAAAGGGTACAATTTCGATAAAATGTTATCCGTAAAATTTTATTTGTAGATCTAAGTATTTTTAGGAATGAAATTGAAGTTATTAGCGTCGAATTCGAATCTGCAATGCATCAGAATAAGTGGCTTTTCATGTCGGATGCGGGAAACAAGGAAAGTCAAACTTAATCCAAATATAAAAAGTTTTAGAAAGTCACCAGGGCGTTAAGTGTTAAATTAAGGGATAAAGTAACTATACTAGTAGTTTTCTTTTAACTAAAAAATCAGAATAAATTTTTCTTGTCCGTCATTAGTTTGTTTTATTTTTTATAAAATTGCTACGTTAAGTATTTTTTAAATAAATAACCTTATCTATCAGATAGTTACCTAGAGGCTTACCTGAAGATGGAAAGACCGGGTCTTCATGGCGTAGAGTTGACTTTATCCATTACCCTGAAAACAAAATTTTTATTTACTAACTTAAATAAAATAATTTTAGAAGTATTTTGTCGTAAACTGAATGTTGTAGTTCAACATGTTTACCTGTAAAATAAATTAAGGTAAAACAGTTCAGTAAAACTTTACCATGTACATAAATGTCAAGTCATTATCCAACTTCAGAGTTAAATTTAACTATTATAATATGTTTAACTTAGTTTCAAGTTGAATTTTGCGATCTAGTTTATAAAATTTCATCGTCAAACATTTAAATGCTTAACAGACTTCGAAGCGGAAGGCATACAGGAGTTTAGTGACCAGGTTTACCAACCTACGAATCATGTAAAACAATCTTAAATTTGATTAAATTGTTAATTTTGGTTAAAAAGTGTGTTGATTTGGGATATAACCCAGAAGAGTGCTTCTCAAACTATCTGACGTAGATAATCGACAGGTTTTATTTCCAATGTACCACGTATCGGTATTATATATTTCATTTTGTAATACGTTACTATAACTGGTGACTTTGGTGTTTATTGTGTTGTATATGGACATTTATGGAACCATATGAACTTGTAAACCTGGCTTTTCAATTTTATTTTTCAAGTTATATTGTACAAGGTGTCTCAAAAGAAATTTTATATTTAGTGGATCGATTAAAAAAAAAGTAAGCCGCATATAGAAAAAATGTTTATTAATTATTAAAATACACTTTTTGGGGATTTATTTCTTAAAAATAATATCGTCTAAATGTAGACCCTCGCGTTCTCGGCACTCATTTAATCGAACAGTAAAATTACTTATGACGTCTCGGCAGGTGGACTCAGGGATGGCTGCCATTTCATGACGGATATTTTCTTTCAAATGCGCCAGTGAAGTCGGTTTATTGGCGTAAACTTTAGATTTAAGATAACCCCATCGGAAAAAGTCCATAGGGGTTAAATCTGGACTGCGTAGAGGCCAATTTATGTCACCTCTCCGGGAGATCAATTTGCCTGAGAAAATTTCACGAACACGTGGCAGAGACATATTAGACGTGTGTGAAGTTGCTCCGTCCTGTTGGAACCATGTACTTTGGTTATAGCCAGGAAAGTTTTGCAGTTCAGGTACCAAGAAGTTGTCTAACATCTCCACATAACGCTCTGAATTCACTGTAACTGCACGCCCCCTTTCGTCTTCAAAAAAGTAAGGGCCGATAATTCCTCGCGCCGACATCGCAGCCCATACAGTCACTTTAGGCGAATGTAGGGGTGTCTAATGTTTGCGTTTCGGATTCGTTGCACTCCAGTAGCGGCATTTCTGCTTATTTACGTGGCCATTAAGATGAAAATGAGCTTCATCCGAAAACAAAATGTTGGTAAACGTTGAAAATCGCTCAATCACCTGATTTACGAAAATAAGCCTCTGACTGGCATCTTGGGGCTTTAATTCTTGCACCAATTGAATTTTGTAGGGGTGCAGCTTTAGGTCTTTGTGCATAATGCGATGTAATGATGATCTATGCACATTTAAAGCACTTGCACGCTTCCAAATTGAAAGGTTCGGGTCGTCACGAACAGATTGATTAACATTCTCCACGTTTTCTACCGTTCTTGATGACCTAGGTCGCCCGGATTTTGATTTATCCAGCGTTGTACCAGTCTCTTCAAACTTTTTAACCCAATATCGAATGAGAGGAATGCTTGGCGCATCATTTAAGTGGCGAAAACCTCGAATACTGCAGAATTTTCTACGCGCTACAGTCGCCGAATCACCGTTTTTGTAAAACTCTCGCACGCATAACGCGCGGTCTGCTCCCGAGAAACGCTCCATAGCGACTAAATTCCCAAGAGCCAGGCTACCGTATGACATAACCCCCGCGCCCCTCGGATACGTTGCGTTCACGCAGTAAGCTAAATAAATATAAAATTTCTTTTGAGACACCTTGTATTAAGGTTAAATTAATTCAAAAATTACAAATGTCGGATTGTCGTTAATGTCAAATATTTTGAAGTGCCATTTCAAAATTACCTCTTTAAGATTATATTATAAATACACAACATAAAAATTGATGTGAAGTGTGAATTTTCACACATTTCAGGGTTTTGCAGGTATTTAGTAAGTGAATGATGATTATTTGGGAAAAAAAGGAAACAAATTATATTAAAATATTTTTTTTGTTAATTTTAATTCGAACGCCTAATACCATTATTTAGGTTTCTAAATATGTGCAGTATTTTTTTTTTTTTTATATATATAGCAAGGTTCGTTAAGAATTTTAAAAATTGCGTCTATGGCTTCCATTGGTTGTTATAAGTTCCGCCCCTCTGATTTCGTGTACATTGAAACAAAATTAAATTATAATTTAAACAATTTCCACTGGTTATTAAATTTACACTATTAAAAATTAATTGCAACATTTGCCAAAATATAACTAGAATTTTGAAAAAATAATTTAAACAATATAAAAATTTAAAAAAAAAACAAAAAATAATATTGTCTCTTTTCGCAGGGTTCGATCCCTTTCGGATCGAGTTAATTGGGTGAAACGCCGTCAAAACCACTACACCAGCATACACGTTCCATTGTAGCGTGTTACAAAGCTATAACTTGTGTACATTATTAGCAAAAAATCACAAAAAATGCGTTTTTTTCCAAAAACGTAATCTGATCAAAAATTCCTGTTGTCCTATTCCGGTTCACATCAATGTACATTACTTAGAATCTTTTCAGATTTTTAGTTTAAACCATCTGGGCTACAGGGTGTGGGACAAAAAATTTTTTGCACAATTTTGTCAAAAATCGCTTCAAAATAATTTATTTTGCAAAAATAAAAATTTGATCGTTAATCCACGTACCAAGGGCTTTCATTTGATACCCTACTCAGAATTATAAAAAAATATTTATTTTTTCGATGAGCACATATTTGTTTATATTTTTAGGGGGATGTGTTTTTTAGATGTTTTAATATTTTTCCTATGTGCGGGTCAAAGAGTTGTATAAGCGTGCCAAATTTCAACTCTCTAGGTTTAGCCGTTTGGCTACAATTTTTACCGAACAGACAGACAGACAGAGAGACAGACAGACAGACGACAAAATGACGGTATAAGGTTTTTTTGGTCATACCTACAAAACCCTAAAAATGAAGTTTCCCTCTTAGATACGTACGTGGGTTACTTTTTATGTAGAAATATAAAAATAAAAATACTAGGTTAAGTTTCACAAATTCTTTAATACTCGGTAGGTGTTTCGGCTATGATGCCATTTTAAAGAGTTTCTTACAAACTAACAAATATAAAAATTATTTTCTATTATATAGTTATTCAGGTAAATATTTATGGCAGAAAGCAGATCAAGGGTCAATATATTATATTCTAATTTTCAGTAAAGGACTATTTCATAATATTAGTTGCTCGTTCATTAATCCTCGTACTTTTCCTGCTGAAAGTTCTGTTCATTTAATTATCGTAATTTATCAGGGTATAAATATACAGATAATTACTTTTTCGAATTTTGTAATGAAAGCCGATGTGATACTTAAAATGCAAGAATCTCGCAAGATTTAAATTATGATTGAATTTTCAGGCTAAGAACTATTTAATTTCAGCTGAAACTCAATTTTCAACTAATTACCCTTACAATTAAATTAAGAAAACGTTTAAACTTTTCCTAGTTTTTACCGACCGCCAACATATATAAAGGAGGTAATCAGAGCAATTCTGTAACTCTGTTACTATGATAATTGTAACTAAATTTGTCTCTATGAGCAAGGTCAGTTACTATCATGAATAAAAGGCATTATACTTTTTATAACATTTTATCTTGTAGTGACGTTACTACATAGTAATTTTTTACAGAATTGATCTGATTGTGGTCATACCGATTTTGACATTTCGAGATTTCGATGGATCTCCACGAACTGAGGTCCCTACATAACGTTTTGACTATTTTTAGCATGATGTCTGTCGGTCTGTCTGTCCGTCCGGCCGTCCGTCTGTTTGTCCGTCCGTCCGTCCGTCCGTCTGTCTGTCTGTATGTCTGTCTGTATGTCTGTCTGTGTACACGTGCAGAGCAAATTCGGCTGAAAGGATTTTCATGAAACTGCATATTTAAGCTTTTGACATCAATGGCACGAGTTGATCAACTTTTAGCAAAAATCGGTTGACTAGAAATGGGAGTTTACTCGTGTTGATTTTAAGATTTTTGCGAATATTTCACAACAGAAAAATATTTAGAAAAAATTTATTAAACAAAAGTTACTATAAAAGCAATAACTAATAACTTTTATTTGAGACATTTTTTGATAAAACGAAAAAATTTTGAAAAATTTTTCGAAATTTTTTGTCTCAATATTTTCATACTTAAGTTGGTTTTACACAGTTCAATTAATTGATCAATAAATTGATCAAGTTTCTTGTCAATTAATTGAAAAATTTATTGGTAACCTTGGAAAAAAAACATCAATTTATTTATCTAGCCGACCGGCGTAGCGTAGTGGTAACACTTGTGCTCTGACTTGCGAAGGTCTCGGGTTCGAATCACGTTCAGGCATGGAAATTTTCTCAAATAAAAATTGTCCTGGCTAATTGCCACAGAAGCAAAGGCCATTAAATTAAAAAAAAAAAATTATTTATCAATTTTTTTGAAAATTTTTACATTACCAACGGTAAAACATGTTGACATATTTATCAAAATAAAAATATTGAAAATTCACAAAATTACGAGCTGTGAATAAAAACAAAAGAAATAACCTAGATGATGATAAATTAGAACGTTTGAGGTTATGTTAGATTTGAAATCGAAACACAAATGATATATTTCGAGGTTATGCTACAGCTAAACAGTTGGCAATATCTTAACAGATAAAAATATACCTAGAATTCCCTAAAAAATTGACGAAAAATAGAACTTGTTATATTTTCAAAATAAATTGATCTAATTTTTGTCAATTAATTAATCAATTGACGAAATTTTTACACTTTACACACATCAATTAATTGAAGGCCAACTTTTTCAATTAAGTGATCAACAAATTGAATTGTGTAAAACCCACTTTATATGTAACGTTTCCATGGTCATGATAAATAATATCTCTGTTAGAAAATATTAGGCCAAGTTATTTCTACTCTGCTGCTAGAATGTATTTTGTACAAGTACTTTATGATGGCGGTCGGTCCTGTGGTGGCCACAGCTGATTTTTTTTCTTTCTTAATTTAAAAGGTAGCCCTCATACCTACAAAATTCTGAAATGTGTGAAGATTCACACTTCACATCAATTTTTGTTTTAGACATTTTCATTCGTTTTTGGTTTAAATCCGTGTTAGACAAACTATCCCTAATGATAGCTTATAATTCGCTTGTGACAGTTTGAAGAATGGGTTTTTAAATAGCGGTTTATCCTCCTGAGTCTGGAATGTCTCCGGGTTTCCGGTCCATTTATAACATCCAGATATCCCTGCATATTTGCTTCAAAAGTTAGAATTTAGAAAACGTTAACGTGTTGCTTTTCTGTAGCTGACAAAATAATCTTGTTAAGAAGTTCGTGGAAATGGAAAAGTGTTTTATCCTTTACTAACTTAATTAATTTGTCAATATTTCCTCTTTATTTCCTCATCCGTTTGGCTTTTTCCGTTGATCTTATTTACTCCCGGTTCTAAAATTGGTGATTCGTTTATGGATTTAATCAATCGATTAATCATTTACAGAATTTTCTTATAATCTTACTGAAA
Organism: Liopterus haemorrhoidalis; assembly: GCA_963971575.1. NCBI lineage: Eukaryota > Metazoa > Arthropoda > Insecta > Coleoptera > Dytiscidae > Liopterus > Liopterus haemorrhoidalis. The sequence continues at coordinate 68,052,930 of OZ020613.1, forward strand.
ATTTGTGCTGACGATAAGAGTAGATAAATTGGGTAAAGAAATTAAATCCTCTAGAGAATAAAAAAATCTTGAAAACTGCTTTATACGATCAAGAAGCGAAAATAGAAATATCAACTGGTTGGCATTTTTTTTGGGTATTTCCCCAAAATATTTTTATATACAAAAAATATATTATAGTTAATTTTTACTTGCCCGACCTTAATATATAAAGGGCAAGTATTGTAATCGCGAAAATTTTCGATGTCGAGATTTTGACTGATGACCACGTTTCATGGTCCAGGGAATCCAAAAAACCTATTTTCGAAGTGCCGTCTGTATGTGAATCGTCATACAACTTTTATCTTTTCATAATAGGATGAATTTAGTTTTATTATTAAGATCTTATTTTTTTAAATTTGCTGATCTTATATATCCTTGTTATTTATTGGTCATAAATGTAATAAATTATTTAATTTTTATTATTTCTAAACTAGGTTATTACCCGTCAACAATGACGGATTTATAATATAAAAATTTCAGTTGTTTGTATGTGTATTCGGTTTTATTTTTTAACGTATCTTAATTTCATCGGCGGTCAGTAAATCGCGGGACAGGATATCATCCATTAGCCAATCACGGGAGAGGGTGTCACCTGTCAGCCAATCAAGAGACAGGGTGTCCCCAGTTAGCCAATCATGAGAAAATTTGACATCATAATGTTACCGACACTACATACAGACACTTGCTAATTATATAATTAGATTATTTATTCATGAACTTATTAAGATGGAAAAACTTAAATTGTCAAAATTAATTTATGCCTACGAAACCCTAGACATTTATGTAGTTAATTATATTCGTAGATTCTTAGAGAATAAATCTGCAAAATATTGTTCATATCGGTCAAAGGACTGTCTAAAGTTTCTTTTTTATGCCTACGAAATCCTAGATATTTCTATATATAATTATATTCGTAGATTATTAGAGAATATATCTGAAAAATATTGTTCATATCGGTTAAAGGATATAGGCGTGCCTAGAGTTTCTCTTTTATGCCTACGAAACCCTAAACATTTCTATATGTAACTAAATTCGTAGATTCCTATAGAATAAATCTGCAAAATATTGTTCATATCGTTTAAAGGATATAGGCATGTCTAGAGTTTCTCTTTTATGCCTACGAAACCCTAAACATTTCTATATAAAAATAAATTCGTAGATTCTTAGAGAATAAATCTGCAAAATATTGTTCATATCCGTTAAAGGATATAGGCGTGTCTAGAGTGTCTCTTTTATGCCTACGAAACTTTAAACATTTCTATATGTAATTTTATCCGCAGTTTCTTACAAAATAAATCTGCAAAGTATTTTTCATATCTATCATAGGATATAGGAGAGTCTAGAGTTTCTTTTTTATGCCTACGAAACCCCAGACATTTCTGTAAATAATTATATTTGTAGAATCTTAAAAAATAAATCTGCAAAATATTATTCATATCAGTCAAAGAATGTAGGAGTATCTAGAGTTTCTTGTTTATGCCTACGAAACCCTAGATATTTTTATACGTTATTTTATACGCAGATTCTTAGCAAATAAATCTGCAAAATATTTTTCATATCTATCATAGGATATAGGAGTGTCTAGAGTTTCTTTTTCATGCCTACGAAACCCCAGACATTTCTGTAAATAATTATATTTGTAGAATCTTAAAAAATAAATCTGCAAAATATTATTCATATCAGTCAAAGAATGTAGGAGTATCTAGAGTTTCTTGTTTATGCCTACGAAACCCTAGACATTTTTATACGTCATTTTATACGCAGATTCTTAGAAAATAAATCTGCAAAATATTTTTCATATCGATCATAGGATATAGGAGTGTCTAGAGTTTCTTGTTTATGCCTACGAAACCGTAGACATTTCTATATGCTATTTTATTCGCAGTTTCTTAGAGAATAAATCTGCAAAATATTATTCATATCGGTCAAATCATATAGGAGTATCTATAGTTTCTTGTTTATGCCTACGAAATGCTACACATTTTTATATGTAATTATTTTCGTAGATTCTTAGAGAATAAATCTGCAAAATACCTGTCAATCAAGAGACCTCAAGAGTCCCCAGTTAGCCAATCACGAGAACCTTAGGAAAAATGACCTCACAGTGTTACGTAGATCACTAACACACACTAGCTAATTATATATGTACGATATCGCTGCTCTAAAACAATAGTGAGATGTCTTAAAAAATTAAGTTTCTGAGATATTGCTATTTAAAGTTTTACATTTCATATAAACTTGGTTTAAGACAGGTCGAATAATTGTAATTTACATCCTTATTTTTTAATCTATATAATCCACAATATACATTTGATAGAAAACATATTTCTGAACCCAGTAATATGTAATATGATAAAAAAAAAAAAAAAAATCAAATATGTCGAAACATGTTAGTTATATCTATAAACAGACAGTAAATCCTATTGTGCGGATTATGCGGATATGTTTGCGGATGCGGATCCTGGATATGCGGATGCGGATACAGAAATACGTATCCGCGCAGGGCTCTACCCATAGCATCAACTATCTCACGCTTAGTCACTCGTCGATTGTCCATTTTCATTCCATGGATTTTATCGGTCAATTCTGGCGTGGTGACCTCTTATACCATTTTCACACTAGAACTTTAAGATCGGATGTTAAAGTGAATGTATCTTTAAACGCTAATGTGAAACCGTATAGCCTCGTCTAAATATAAGCGATGTTTAAGACAGAGATCTGCGTCTTAAACATCGTCCGCATTGCCAACTTAATTTCTATTATAAAAAAATACACCTTGAATTTGTGCCGTCAACATTTTATATTATCATCAACAAGAATACTGTATTATATCGACGTTATAAGAAGTTTATACTTATTGTTATAGTAAAATTATTTATTTTAATAATGTGTTTAATAAAATACAGAGCTACAATAATTGAGATAAAATGTATCGACTTACATGTTAATACAGGTGTAATATATTCTTTATTGTAGTGTCTTTATTGTAGAATGAAATGAAATATCCATATTTGTTTATAATAATTCAAAATGTGCGTCTGCGCAGACAGTTCAAAACTGGTAACTTAAGGACAAAATTACTGTAGCTGATAACAGCACCAGAGATTTAAACATCAAGTGTGAAAGCATACCGATGTTAAACATCGGTGAACTTTAAGTTCACTCGTCTTAAAGTTCTAGTGTGAAAAGGGTATTATGGACGGCCTGGACGCTCATCAAAAATGCTCTTACGATCGCGTTTAATTCAGCTGTCCAATATTTAATTGATCTTCAGCAAAACCAATTTTTCTTCATTCTTTCTTAGTTTTTGAATGTTTTTTGAATTTTAATGCAAATAAAATAAAAAATATTATAAACAAAACCCTGAAATACATAAAAATTCACACTTCAATTTTTTATTTAGCTGTTTCTGTCATATTTAACCCTCTACCCTGAAGCTACGGGGCGTAACCTTTGACCCTATATTTCATACAAGTTTTATTGTAACCCGTGAAAATTTTACGATTTTGAATCAGTTCAAATGTATTTTTTTCTGTAAAAGACCTGTGTAAACACGTGCTTTATCATTCGGCACTCCACATAACATTTATCTGTCTGTACAGGTTTGTAAACAAAAATATCAAACAGTGTTTTTACGCCGTATATCATTGTTCGGTTTGTTTTTCAAAATTGCTAATAAAGAATTGTTCAACTTGTGTTAACTTGCTTTATACTAGGCAATAATATCAGTTCAATAGTTATTGATGGTTGACATCGATGATAACATGGGATGTCTTACGTTGATATTGGAAAAATATCCAACATAAACATTGACCACTACGCATGAACTTTCCCGACGTTGGAAATGTAATCAGCGCTCTCATATTGGAAGCGACTTGGGGCCGCTTTTACAATCGTTGGATAAAGCTCGAATAACGCTATTCCCGGTATAAAGTCAAAAAATCGCTTTTACAATGCTCGGATAAAGCTCGGATAAGATAAACATCGGAATAAACACCAGAATATCTTATCTGACCAACGACACTTCAGATAAAGGGCAGTATAAGTTATTCCCTTGCCCTGATTGGCGAATAAGTATTTATTACACAGCAACGGTAAAAATATTAAATTGACTTATGATAAATGAAACATTATAACGTTTTATTTGAATTTTTATTACAGTTATATAAATGTGGTTGCAGCAGCGTAATGGTTAGCTCTCTTGCTTTGAAAGTGTGGAATTATGAGATCGACCTAGTATGGGCAAAAAGATTAAAATAGAAAAAACTTGGCTGTTGCAAACATAGGCTCAGATTCTTTACAATGAGTGCCTGTATCTCTGAATTAATTTTCGGAAATATGGGGCATGTTTCACAGGGCACGGTGGTCTCAGCTACTGTAAAAAGTAATCGTTAGGTCTTGCGAGAGGACACTAGTCGCGAACTTAAAATCTCTAAAACCTAGACAGTGCCATACGAAATAATGGTAGTACGTAATCCCTCGTTATCCATGTATTTGTTCAGCAGTTTTGATTTATTTTATTTATTTTTTAAAAGCGTAACAATGAACAGTAGCAGCCGATTACCGCTGGAATATGGTCCTAGCACTTCGAATCTAACTGGCGACTATCATCCCTTTCACACTATGTATATATAAAGCCAGTTTTTGTATATGTATATAAGCAGTATTGGGCTGGAGCTAATTTCAATAAACCGGTTGTTTCCAATGAACCGGTTGTTATTTATTTATATACTAGTAGACCCATTGCCAACTGTGTTGGCAAATAAATCATTACCTTAATGTGAAACTTGCTCGACACCTCAGACTTCTTTCTCTATCCATACGCCTAACTTCATCCAATTCAAATTGAATCAACTCTTCGCGTATTATTAAAAACTGGACAAATAATGAGTATTATTCCGAATTATTTATTCATTATCTTTTTAAGATGGGAAAACGATTCATTTTCACTCAGTGCATTATATTTATAATTTTAAAACTAAAAATTATTTGAGACGTTAAATTTAAAATTTATTTATTAAAATTAATTTTCCATTTTCTTATATAATATAAAAATACGCACACGGAAAAAACGCACACGGATTAATATGCACACGGAAAAAAGCACACATGAAAAAATACACACACGGAATAAAGCGTACTTACACTATATCTCAAATCAGTTTGAAATAAATCGTGAGAAACTATTGCATAGTAAAATTTAATTGTTTGCCCGCTTTAATATATCGCGTTCATATTTGGGGGTAGATTTACAATATACCACTGAACACTGCGCATGCGTCACACACACACACTCTTCAGGAATATCTGATTAACCCATTCCGTTCTTCTTGAACGTCTTCTTCTTCGCCTCATCAACAAACTACTATTTTCAACCAGATAAAACAACCCATTCATATTTTCAAATTATTCCAATACGAATAAATACTACAAATACGACAAAAATTAATCAAAATTCACGGCAACCGCAAAACAATAATCACCTGTGAAGGACAATCGAGTCCTATGCTCCAATGTGATAGCTCAAGTCGTACGATTAAGTCGTCTATAGACGGTAGTCTTACGTAGTCAATGAAATCAATAAAACATTATGACCGTTGTCTATTTTATACATTTATTAAAATATTCTGAAATCTAAAATGTATCTCTGTGAACTGAGGCACTTATACTTTGACACAAGACATAAATATTTGCGACAAGTGAGACGCTGTTATGAGCTTTCAGGCATTCACTGAAAACAGATTCGATCAATGGAATATTTGTACTTCTGTCAACTTGATGGAGTCTGTCTTACAAAATAAATACGTTTGATGTTCGCAAAAAAATAATACTGTTTTATTTGTTAAGAATACTAATATGAAAAAAAATATTGAACATACAGACGCCTGTGCGTCTTCGCATGGATCGTTCGGATGAAAATAAACCGTTGTTCGTAAAAGTGTGGTTGAAGAGCCAAGAATATCAATATCATCCCGTTCGCTGTAATTAGGCATTACCCAGACCACCACAGCGCCAATTTTGAGAAATTTTTTGAACCAGAATTTAATCTCATTGACTTGAATGTTATGTGATTCCAACAAGATGATGCTACATGCCATAAAACTCGCGAAAAAATGGCTATATTGCAAATGAAATTCAGAGACCGAATCATCTCACAACATGATGTTAACTGAACCAAGATTAATTAGACGTTGTTGAATATTTTCTTTCAACCAAGTATTGAAAAATGGAGGCCGTCCATAATACCCTTTTCACACTAGAACTTTAAGACGAGTGAACTTAAAGTTCACCGATGTTTAACATCGGTATGCTTTCACACTTGATGTTTAAATCTCTGGTGCTGTTATCAGCTACAGTAATTTTGTCCTTAAGTTACTTAAAAATGATATAGAAAAGATTTGTTTTATATTTATTAACAATTTTGTCATATAGATTTTTGCTGTCAAGTCAACAATAAGGAAGATATTTCAAAGGATCACTTTTAGGGTGTCCTCTTGTAACTCTCCAAATATTAATCTAATTAACCCTTTACCGCATAGTGTGCCATATATGGCACATTCCGATTTTTATTTTTTATTTTTCTTTTAAAACTGAATCAGAACGTTACTTCATGAATGTTCATATATGCCACATACACAGCAATGGATCCTGCAGTATCTCAAGTAATGGGCTGCAATAGATTTGAGGATATCAAGCGGAATTTGCACTTCAACGATAACTCTGAATTTATTGAGAAAAGACAACTAGAAGATACGACCTTTTCTTTTAAAAATTCGAGGGCGACTGCTTTTAATCCCTAATGAAGAACACCTAGCAATTGACGAGCAAATAATACGGAATCTATTTCTTTTGAAACATAATGTAAAATCATAATGTTCCATGTATGGCATAAACCCTAAATTATTATTTTTTCATAAAAATAATAATTAATATTTTTAATATATTTTTTAAATTATTTTTTCTATCAATAAGAACCAATTCCTAATGCCCATGAATTATTTCAGCCAAAAATAAAAATTCTTGCAGTAAAGGGTTAAAAATATACACAGAGAAAAAATATTTGTTTTATTACTATAAACAATTTTTGTTATACAGATTTTTGCTGTTAAGTCAATATTAAAAGAAGATATTTCAAAATGGTGTCTCCCCGTCAGTGACGAACCCAGGAGTTTCTGTTGGGGGGGGGGGGGGGGGGTGGGCGGAAGAAAAAATTATATAAATTATGAATAAGGTTCACACTCCTAAATTTCAAGTGGTGATCTAAAAAAAGGTCCTCGCTTCGAAAATACAAAATTCTGAACAAAAAAGAAAAGGTCCAAACTTCTAAAATAAAAAAAAAATTGATGTGAAGTGTGAATATTCACACATTTCAGGGTTTCGTATATAATAAGTGAAGGCGGTATGCTGAGTGTGTAGGACAAATTTTACTTTGTAGTAATCACGGCAAAATGAACGATATTTTTAAAATAATTTATCGTCTGTTAATCATATAATAAGATTGGTTATTAAATTTACGCTCTTAAAAATTAAATGCATCATTTGTCAAAATATAACTAGAATTTTGACAAAATAATTTCAACATAATAAAAATGCAAAAAAAAAAAACAGAATAAATAAAATTCACTCGGTACTCGAACTCGAAACCCTTCGTTTCACATCAGTGCTCTAACCCATTTCGCTATCGCACGCCCTGCATGTGACTCTCTTACATTGGTATAACTTGTGTACTTTGTGAACCAAAAATCACAAAAAATGCGTTATTTTCCGAAAACATAATCTGATCAAAAATTCCTGTTGTTCTATTTCGGTTCACACCAATATACATTACTTAGAATTTTTTTAGATTTTTAGTTTAAACCGTCTGGGCTACAGGGTGTGGGACAAAGTTTTTTTTGCACAATTTTGGCAAAAATCGCATTAAAATAATTTATTTTGCAAAAATAAAAATTTGATCGTTAATCCACGTACTAAGGGCTTTCATTTGATACCCTACTCAGAATTAAAAAAAAATATTTTTGTTTTCGATGAGCACGTATTTGTTTATATTTTTAGGGGGGTATGTGTTTTAGATGTTTTAGTATTTTTCCTATGTGCGGGTCAAAGAGTTGTATAAGCATGCCAAATTTAAACTCTCTAGGTTTAACCGTTTGGCTACAATTTTTACCGAACAGACAGACAGACAGACAGACAGACAGACGACAAAATGATAGTATAAGGGTTTTTTGGTCATACCTACAAAACCCTAAAAATCACTGATTCAAATAAAAGTTGTACAGTAACTTTCTTCCAATATATTTTATTTTTCCAAATATTTCTCTGTTAACAAATATTCACAAAAAAACTTTAAAAAAAAATTATTATTTGGCCTTCTTGCTGAGACTATTGGCCAACAAAAAAATTTAAAAATGTCTTAGTAAACTTTCACTTCCGGTTGACCGATTTTTACCAAAAGTTGATCAAATGCTGACATTTATATCAAAAGCTTAAATATGAAGTTTCATAGAAATTAGTTTTGCCAAATTCGCTCCACACGTTTCCACGGACTGACAGACAGACAAATAGGCAAACCGACAAACAGACAGACCGACAGACATACCAACAAGCAGACTCCCATTTCTAGTTAACCGATTTTTACCAAAAGTTGATCAACTCGTGCCATTAATGTCCAAAGCTTAAATATGAAGTTTCATAAAAATCCTTTTAGCCAAGTTTGCTCTATACGTGTACACAGACAGACAGACAAACAGACAGACAGACTGACAGACATCATGCTAAAAATAGTTTAAACGTTATATTGGGACCTCAATTCGTGGAGATCCATCGAAATCTCGATCACAATACCTCTCTTAAGGCGGCGCACAATCCTATAGTCCTCAATAGTTTCTTATACAAAACTAATAATCAGAAATAAAATTAATAACAATCTATATATCAAAATTTGCAGCGAATTTTTATCTATCTAATAGGATATTTTTAATTGTAGAAAAAACTGTTAGGTAGTTGGAAATAAGCAAATTGCATTATAGACGCCATCTTGTAAACCAATCGACGCATATTTGCGTACGATGCGGCAAATTGTACCTAAAGCTTCATTCTACAAATATAATTTTAGCTATTTTGTTGTATTGTGAAAATTAATTATAGTTATTGTACTTGGTAATCTATTTTTGCCGCTCTCTTGAATGTGCCGCGGTTTTCAAAATTGGTGTTACGGGTAAAAATGATTTATTTTTCGTGAAGAATACGTGTACAAAGTGGCATTCTATTATCTTTAAGTATAATATTTTTCGACGAAGGTTCTAAACTATAAGGAATCAAGTCGAAAAAAAAAATGACGTATTATTTGTACACTTCTACACAAAACTATATAAAAATAAAAGTTATTCGAAATCCACAAATAGATTTAAAAAATTACAGAACAATATCGCTGATGTCTATTATTAAGTTATTGAGCGATAATATTTTTACAATAAATGTTTCTACAATTAAAACTATCATATTAGATAGATACAAATTCGATGCAAAATTTGATGTATAGGTTGATACTAATTTTATTTCAGATTGTTAGTTTTGTATAAGAAACTAGTAACCTCCGGGGGTTATACGCAGCCTTAAACATTTTGGGTGCTTATAAATATCGTGAAGCCCTTTCTGTAAAGCCCTATATGTATATGTATATGTGTAATATAAGAAAATACTTCCCGTATTATAGATATTTTGTTTCTCTCAGTATTCTCTAGGGCTGACTATCAATGTCATTTTAGTGCCTTCCTTTTTCTGCCACTACCTTTCTTAAAGCGTCCTTTTATTACATTTCTAACTTTCAAATGTGCTGTTATATTAAAAAAAAAGTTTATTTCGAACCTTTGAATAAAGTTTACAAAACTTCACATAAAAGAGAAGTATTAACCCACAAAATCTAAACTTTCAATACAAAAATAATTTAAAAGAGGAATATAATTTTCCAGTTTTTTGACACAAGATACGCGAGCGTTTCAAAATAAAATCTAATCGGTTTAAATTGTAGTTTTTTTCTTATTTTAATAAATGGTCTTGCGCATTTATAGAGATGAATATTTTTATTAGCATATAGAATAAAAGATTGATGTGAAGTGTGAATTTTCACACATTTCAGGGTTTTGCAGGTATTTAGTAAGTGAATGATGATTATTTGGGATGCCAAAACAAATTTTATATTAAAATTTTTTTTTTGTTAATTTTAATTCGAACGCCTAATACCATTATTTAGGTTTCTAAATATGTGCAGTATTTTTTTTTTTTTTTTTGTATAGCAAGGTTCTTTAAGATTTTGAAAATTGCGCCTATGGCTTTCATTGGTTGTTATAAGCTCCGCCCCTCTGATTTCGTGTACATTGAAACAGAATTTAAATATAATTACAACAGTTTCCACTGGTTATTAAATTTACGCTTTTAAAAATTAAATGCAATATTTGCCAAAATATAACTAGAATATTGAAAAAAAAAAAATTAAACATAAAAATGCAAAAAAAGCAAAAAAAATATTGTCTCTTCTCGTGGGGATCGAACTGACTTAGTTGGGTAAAAAAGCCAGCGCAAGTACCACTACACCAAGATAAGCCTTCCATTTGAGCGTGTTACAAAGCTATAACTTGTGTACATTATTAGCCAAAAAAACACAAAAAATTCGTTTTTTCCAAAAACATAATCTGATCAAAAATTCTTGTTGTACTATTCCGGTTCACACCAATGTACATTACTTAGATTTTTTTTCAGATTTTTAGTTGAAACCATCTGGGCTACAGGATGTGGGACAAAATTTTTTTTGCACAATTTTGGCAAAAATCGCTTCAAAATAATTTATTTTGCAAAAATAAAAATTTGATCGTTAATCCACGTACCAAGGGCTTTCATTTGATACCCTACTCAGAATTATAAAAAAATATTTTTATTTTCGATGAGCACATATTTGTTTATATTTTTAGGGGGATATGTTTTTTAGATGTTTTAGTATTTTTCCTATGTGCGGGTCAAAGAGTTGTATAAGCATGCCAAATTTCAACTCTCTAGGGTTAGCCGTTTGGCTACAATTTTTACCGAACAGACAGACAGACAGACAGACGACAAAATGACGGTATAAGGGTTTTTTGGTCATACCTACAAAACCCTAAAAAACATAGTGAATAAAAATAGTAAAAAGAATTAAAAAAGTTACAAATTATAATACGTTAAACTCATACAAACATTTCTTGGTTAAAAATTGATCAAAATAAAACTTATTATAATATGTTTTCGGTAAATAATTTGCAGTTGAATATTAATTATTGTTTAATTATTTTAATAAGTAGTTAGATAACAAATACAAAAAGTCTTGACCATGTAGGATTTTCATTAAATGAGTTATTTGAATAAAAGCAAAAAGTTGGGGGATGTAAAGTTAATGTCAAAATTGTTTCGCGGACCCCAGTTTTAGAATCGCTGCCTTTAATAATCGTGAAAATGCAAAAATCACAATATGCCAGAGAAAAGTGGTTAGTCACTTTCGGCAAACTGGTGAAAATTATAAAAAAAAATCTTAAAAAAAATAATAAATAGCCAAACAAAAGTTAATTACCTTTATTATCCACAACAGTCCATTCCAGTATGAATATAATAATTATGACTCTACTCAACTAGATGAAACACCAGAAAATCACATCACTTTTCACAATACACTAAAACGAAGCCGCAATTCACAAAACACACCATTCGAACCAAAGAAATCATATACTGCACAGTCATCAGCTGGCGACATCATATCACCAGTCCAGAATGAGCTCGCTAATGAGATAAGCCTTAATCCGGCAATAATTAGTATACCCGAAAATACAATTAACCAGGCTGATTCAAATACGTAGTTTAAATTACTACCAAATAAATAAAAACAATAGATTCAGCATTGTTGACAATGGCCCTTATATCATTATATTAGAAAGCAAAATTAACAATGCTGGTAACCTACATCCTGAGCGTAGGGAAAAAAATTGCGAAAATTTCAGAGAGGAGGCCAAATATATTATATATATATGTATGTACGAACCCTGTCCACTATCAATTGGCCCAGCTACAAAATTTTTACTTATTGCTGTTCAATTAACAGAATGTGAATAGCTTATGAAATCTAGGTAATATTTTATTTTCAATTAAACATTTTAGAGATTTACGATTAATATTTACAACTATTAAAGTAAATTAATAAGAAAAAATTAATATTTCCATTAGAAAGCCATTAACTTGGAAACCTATTTCAGAAGTTACCACTGGGTAACTTCACCTTTCATTTTTATAACGGCATTAATTCTTCCAGGCATAGTATCTACAAGGTCTTGGCATTGTCGAGGAGTAAAATTATCCCATATTTCTTGAAGCTTTAGTCTTTATTCTGGAATTGTTCTAGCCGGTGTTATACGCAATCGTTTTTTCATTTCGTCCCAAAGTGTCTCGATGGGGGATAAGTCTGAACTACTTGAAACCCACTCTAAAAGTGGAATAGAATGATCACGGAACCATTTCAAAGATTTTTTTGAGGTATGGCAAGCGGCTCCATCTTGTTGAAAAATAAAATCCTCCCCAGAGATTAATGCATGTTCCATAGTTGGCAACAGAGACTCCTCTAAAATACTTAAATATTTAGCTGTGTTAACAATGCCATTAAAGTGAAGTTTTCCTACACCTCTTGCAGACATTGAACCCCACACCATGACAGATGCTGGAAATTTCACCTTCCTTTTCAAGCAGTCGGGATGATACGCTTCATGTTTCTGACGAACAACTCTGTTCTGGTTGTCCCCTACACAGACTTCAAACCTAGACTCATCGCTCCATTGCACGCTGTTCCACGTTTCACAATTCCATATTTCATGTTCTCTTGCCCATTTCAACCTTTTTTTTTTTTTTGCTTAGACGTCAGCAATGGTTTTTCCTTGGCCTAAGAAAGTTTTATAAATTTCTGTAAATATACATTTAAGAGTCCGATTAAAAAAATATTACCTTATAGTTTCCAAATCCTAATTTTTTAGCTTCCTTATGACATGTAGACCTTGAAATACGTCTTCCAACAACATCGCTCCACAGTACACTCAATTGACTGTAGTTAACACGTCTGTTATCCTTAATAATTCTTTTCAATGCACGTTTGTCATTGTCCGTCAGTGTAGTTTTCTTCACGTACTGGGGCTTTGGGGCAACTGAACCACTTAAGTTCACAATGATTAACCGAATTTTTTCATCAATAGCTTTGCCTTTGCCCATGTTTTAAAATTATTTAGACTTAACACTTTTAATACATCACAGTCAATAAACAAGCATATAGCATATAGAATAAAAAACATAAAATTAATAAAAATAGTAGTAAAAATAGTACAAATTATAATAGCTTAAACTCATACAAACATTTCTTGGTCAAATACTGGTTAAAATAGATCTTATTATTATATGTTTTCTGTAAATAATTTGCAGCTGAATAAAAATTATTAAATTTTTACTAATTATTGTTTAGTTATGTTAATAACTAGTTAGATAACAACAAATATAAAAAGTTTTGACCATATAGGATTTATATTAAATGAGTTATTTGAATAAAAACGAAAAGTTGGGGGATGTAAAGTTAATGTCAAAATTGTTTCGCGGACCCCTAAGGCTCCGCGGACCGTAGTTTAAGAACCGCTGGTCTAAATTGTACAGGAGAACCAATTTCTGCCCTTCTCTAAAATCCCTTGTTAATTGCTATGTTCCGCATTTCGTTGCACACATGTTATATTAAACAATATTTTACATTGAACAGTTATAAGAATATAATGTTGAATAATGAACTATAGGATTTTTAAAGAACAGCTCTAAAGTTTTTCTTCTTCGGTCTTTTTGTTTTTTGCGAGCTGGTTGTCAACAATTTACTAACACACCACTGGACATAACTGAACGTGTTTTAATTATTTTAAAAATAATTAAAAACAATTTTGTTTTAATTTTGATGTTTAAATGCGTCGTAATAGTTTCAATTTATATTACAAGAAGCAAAAAATTATGTTTTTTTCGTTGACAGAAAAAAAGACGCAATCTGCATTGTAGTTTTCTAAAAGTTTCAAACAACTCTCTGTAACTTAGCTGCCATTTATATGACTTTGTAAATATTTTTCTCGTGGCACACAGATTTAGAAGCACTGGTAAATGTAACATGTCTAGAGGCAAATAGAGAAATATAGAAACACCGCAAGCAAACAGCGTAATGGACAAAGACTGATGTTGTTTACATATAATTATAACAAACTTTATAATATATGGCACTAAATGTCAGTTGGAAACGTTACAATTATATACAATAATATACATATATAGAAACACAACTATATACAAAACAAAACGTGCTAACTTTTTAGTTATGCTAGGTATGATAAAAAATGCCTGCAATTTTTATTAATATTTGGTTAATCTTGTCCGTTTATTTGGAGTGAAACACTCACTACGCTCGTGTTTCAATTATCAAGTATGGTGTAAAAAAAGCCGCTCATTCCGTAATTTAATACAAATAGCTATTTCCGTTTTTTAGGGTTTTGTAGGTATGACCAAAAAACCCTTATACCGTCTGTCTGTCTGTCTGTCTGTCTGTCTGTCTGTCTGTCTGTCTGTCTGTCTGTCTGTCTGTCTGTCTGTCTGTCTGTCTGTCTGTCTGTCTGTCTGTCTGTCTGTCTGTCTGTCTGTCTGTCTGTCTGTCTGTCTGTCTGTCTGTCTGTCTGTCTGTCTGTCTGTCTGTCTGTCTGTCTGTCTGTCTGTCTGTCTGTCTGTCTGTCTGTCTGTCTGTCTGTCTGTCTGTCTGTCTGTCTGTCTGTCTGTCTGTCTGTCTGTCTGTCTGTCTGTCTGTCTGTCTGTCTGTCTGTCTGTCTGTCTGTCTGTCTGTCTGTCTGTCTGTCTGTCTGTCTGTCTGTCTGTCTGTGTCTGTTCGGTAAAAATTGTAGCCAAACGGCTAAACCTAGAGAGTTGAAATTTGGCATGCTTATACAACTCTTTGATCCGCACATAGGAAAAATACTAAAACATCTAAAAAATATATCCCCCTAAAAATATAAACAAATATGTGCTCATCGAAAAAAAAATATTTATTTTAAATTCTGAGTCGGGTATCAAATGAAAGCCCTTAGTACGTAGATTAACGATCAAAATTTTATTTTTGCAAAATAAATTATTTTGAAGCGACTTTTGCCAAAATTGTGCAAACAAATTTTTGTCCCACACCCTGTAGCCCAGATGGTTTAAACTAAAAATCTGAAAAAATTCTGAGTAATGTACATTGGTGTAAACCGGAATAGTACAACAGGAATTTTTGATCAGATTATGTTTTTGGAAAAAACGCATTTTTTGTGTTTTTTGGCTAATAATGTACACAAGATATAGCTTTGTAACACGCTACACTGGAACGTGTATGCTGGTCTAGTGGTTATGACGCTGGCTCACCCAACTAACTCGATCCGAAAGGGATCGAACCCTGCAAGAAGAGACAATATTATTTTTTGTTTTTTTTTTTTGAATTTTTATATTGTTTAAATATTTTTTTCAAAATTCTAGTTATATTTTGGCAAATGTTGCATTTAATTTTTAAAAGCGTAAATTTAATAACCAGTGGAAATTGTTTAAATTATAATTTAATTCTGTTTCAATGTACACGAAATCAGAGGGGCGGAGTTTATAACAACCAATGGAAGCCATAGGCGCAATTTTTAAAATTCTTAATGAACCTTGCTATATATAAAAAAAAATACTGCACATATTTAGAAACCTAAATAATGGTATTAGGCGTTCGAATTAAAATTAACAAAAAAAATATTTTAATATAAAATTTGTTTTGGCATTCCAAATAATTGCCATTCACTTACTAAATACCTGCAAAACCCTGAAATGTGTGAAAATTCACACTTCACACCAATTTTTTAGGGATTGCAGAAACCTGCAAACCAAAATAAAAGCAGTCACAGGACCTAATCCTAAAATGGATAAAAATAATTCATAAAAAAATCCACATTAAATTTTATGTGACTTCTGTTATATTCTTTGTAATTTTTTAGTTCGTCTTCTAACCACACCTAGACAAAGTTTGTCCCGTTTGCGGTCACTTTGACCTTTGACCTTCTAAATTTTACAACCCCATCCAAAATTTACAAAGTTTAATGACTAAAAATACAGTTTACTCGTGCACTTAGGATGTTTACGTAAGTCTGGGCTCGCATTCTGGCCTTATAAATAATTGGCATTTCTTGTGGAGCGCTGACATCCCAGATGGGTCATCAGAGACCCCAGACAACAGTGGTTTGCCGCTCGATAACATACTCTACGAATATAATTTTATCACAAAAACTTTTACCCAACACAAATAAATGTCACAAGTTTTTTTATTATTAAGTTATTTTGAAGATTATTGGTGATTCAATTTTTGACTTTTTTAGACATAAATTCAGTTTATTATATTGTTATTTATTTGACGTAACTAAAAAAATCTCTTGGGTCAAGTAAATATTTTTAACTCCCACTCGAGATTTATTGGTTTCAAATAATGCGTATTAAAAAAAATTAATGTGAAGTGTGAATTTTCACACATTGCAGGGTTTCGCAGGTATATAATAAGTGAAGGCGGCATGCTGAGTGTGTAGGACAAATTTTGCTTTGTAGTAACCACGGCAAAATGAACGATCTTTTTAAAATAATTTATCGTTTGTTAATCTCAGAGTTTTAAAAACAAATTTTATGTTAAAATATTTTTTTGTTAATTTTAATTCGAATACCTAATATCATTATTTAGGTTTCTAAATAAGTGCAGTATTGTTTTTATATAACAAGGTTCATTAAGATTTTGAAAATTGGGCCTATGGCTTTCATTGGTTGTCTTAAATCATACGCTCCGCCCCTCTGGCTTCGTATAAATGACACAGAATGAAAATATAATTCTAATTGGTTATTAAATTTACGCTCTTGAAAATTAAATTCAAAATGTGCTAAAATATAACTAGAATTTTAACAAATTAATTTAAACATAATAAATATGAAAAAAAACAAAAAATAAAATTGACTCCACAAGCCAGGAACGAACCTGTGTAGTGAATAACGATCCTGTGTGGTTGTCGAGCAACTGAGCTACTAGACCACCAAACGCTTATCAACTTAGTGTGTTATAAGAGTATAACATGTATGCATCGTCAACCAAAAAACACAAAAAATGCGTTATTTTCCGAAAACATAATCTGATCAAAAATTCCTGTTGTACTATTCCGGTTCACACCATTATACATTACTTAGAATATTTTCACATTTTTAGTTTAAACCATCTGGGCTACAGGGTGTGGGACAAAAATTTTTTTGCACAATTTTGGCCAAAATCGCCTCAAAATAATTTATTTCGCAAAAATTAAATTTTGATCGTTAATCCACGTACTAAGGGCTTTCATTTGATACCCTACTCAGAATTTTAAAAAAATATTTTTTTTTTCGATGAGCACATATTTGTTTATATTTTTAGGGGGATATGTTTGTTAGATGTTTTAGTATTTTTCCTATGTGCGGGTCAAAAAGTTGTACAAGCATGCCAATTTTCAACTCTCTAGGTTTAGCCGTTTGGCTACAATTTTTACCGAACAGACAGACAGACAGACAGACAGACAGACAGACAGACAGACAGACAGACAGACAGACGACAAAATGACGGTATAAGGGTTTTTTGGTCATACCTACAAAACCCTAAAAATATATAATTCAGTTTTGGTTGCTCCTTATATTTCGGGATTGCGCTAAACTATTGCTGCCATCTGGTAACTGACGCCTCTATCGTAAAGTTTGTCATATTTGATGGTGTAACGTACTCAGAACGTTTTGACGTATGAGCGCTATTTGTGTTGTTTACAGTAACTTGAAAAAATTGATGTGAAGTGTGAATTTTCACACATTTCTGGGTTTTGCAGGTATTTAGTAACTGAATGATGATTATTTGGGATGCCAAAACAAATTTTATGTCAAAATATCTTTTTATGAATTTTAATTCGAATGCCTAATACCATTATTTAAGTTTCTAAATAAGTGCAGTATTTTTTTTTATATAGCAAGGTTCATTAAGATTTTGAAAATTACGCCTATGGCTTCCATTGGTTGCTTAAATCATAAGCTCCGCCCTCTGATTTCGTCAAACAAAATTTAATTATAATTTCAACACTTCCCACTGGTTAAGCTAACTTTACGCAATTAAACGCTTTTGAAAATTAAATGCAACATTTACCAAAATATAACTAGAATTTTGGCAAAATAATTTAAACAAAATAAAAATGCAAAAAAAAACAAAAAATAAAATTAACAGGATTCGAACTCTAGTTTGCAAATTACAAAGCCCACGACAAAACCAACTACGCTATTAGAGCTACTGATCTTGTGTGTTACATAGCGAATTAAATATTTAACATATTTTAGTTAAAAACACAAAAGATGCGTAATTTTCCGAAAACATAATCTGATCAAAAATTCCTGTTGTACTATTCCGTACTAATGTATATTACTTAGAATTTTTTCAGATTTTTAGTTTAAACCATCTGAGCTACAGATGGTTTAAATTGCAATTTTTTTGCACAATATTGGCAAAAATCGCATCAAAATAATTTGTTTTGCAAAAATAAAATTTTGATCGTTAATCCACGTACTAAGGGCTTTCATTTGATACCCTACTCAGAATTAAAAAAATATATATATATTTTTTTTGATGAGCACATATTTGTTTATATTTTTAGGGGAATATGTTTTTTAGATGTTTTAGTATTCTTCCTATGTGTGGGTCAAAGAGTTGTATAAGCATGCCAAATTTCAACTCTCTAGGTTTAGCCGTTTGGCTACAATTTTTACCGAACAGGCAGACAGACAAACAGACAGACGACAAAATGACGGTATAAGGGTTTTTTGGTCCTACCTACAAAACCTTAAAAAATCATCTCGGCTAAAAATGGAATTAAATCGTGAAAATTTTCGAGCGATTATTTTTTACAACTTTCGATGCGGATTAACCCAACAACAGTGCATCGAAGAACCTAATTCGACTTTTGCGATGAAGCACCATCAAGGACTGCTGTTTATCGATGGTTTGCCGACTTCAATCCTGGCCGTATTTCGCTTAAGGACGAATTTCGTTAAGGTCGTCCAAAATCGGTTGTTGTTCCGGAAAACATTGATGCTGTGCGTGAACTGATACTGCAAGATCGTCATGTGACTTATCGTGAGATTGAGGTATCCTTGGGCATTAGTGGGACCAGAATACATTCACTATTGCATGAAAATTTGGAGATCAATAAGATTAGTTCGCGTTGGATCGCACATAATTTGACAATCGCAGTGGAAAATACTTCAATGGAGTGGAAAAAGTGCTTCGAAAATTGGTTCAAATATTCATGGAGGATATTTTGAAAAACATTAAAACCACTTTTATTGATAAATAATTGTTTTTGATCTCAAATCTCACACAACTCCTGGTTTCAACATAACAAATTTATTAAATATGTATATCACATTTACAAAATCATGTTTGAATTGGTCCATGGAGTTGGGGAAGTCTTCGGTCCACCCCATGTTGGCCAGGATCGGCTTGGACCTATCTCCGAGGCGGGGGCTGTCCATCAGGGAGTCGAGGAGCCTGGAGAAGTCTTCTCCCACTCACATGGTCACTACTTGCTTGGCTTCTCTCTCGATACAAGAATCTGGCGTCAGTGTCGTGGTTGTCACCTTCTGGACTAATACGTGCAGCGGAGTTGGCTATGTTCCACTAACTCCATATTTTGTGACTGCCGGTCTTTATGTAACGAAAATTAACCCAGTTCCAATATTCATTCGTCATGAAATATTTCCTCATTATGAAAATGCGATGTCTGCATTTTCGTAATCCGGCCACATACGTCAGACGCTGACGAATAGTTTTTAATAAGACAGCTGACCGTCACAATGTCTAGATGTCTTAATCCTGACCTAGGATTATCTATGTGACAATATAAAAGGCAACCCTCGAATGAATTAATATGCACAAAATTATTCGAGAGATTTGTTTGCGAATCACTGTTCTATATTTTAAATTTTTAGTCTAATAAAAATTTGTACGAAGTAAAAAACTAAAACATATTTTCACTTTTCCAAGTTAATTTAGACATTTAAATTACAGTTTAAATTAAAATTTCACGTTTTTAATTTATCTGTTAGCATGACAGTAACCATTCTAGAAATTACGCTGTAGACATGGGAGATATAAGATTTTCTCGCACACTGCGTCAGCAAAACGACATTAAAACATTTCACTACAACTTTATAAATATATTAACATTTACAATAAAATAATGTTTTATCAAATTTCATATATATATATATATGCAGCATTTAAGTTTAATTCAAAGACTTTTAATTTTCCATTAATATTAACATAAGTTTTCATTGTTAAGAGATGTAAAGTTGTCAGACTGAAAATGAGAGGCGTCCTTTCAGGACAATAGCCTGAAAAAGGCTGAACAAAAGAAAAAATACTGCTTTTTCATGATTATAAGTGTACTTACGACGACAATACATAAAATGACGAACAATGAATAAAATATCAACAATACAACTTTAATAAATTACCAAGTTGATCAAACCTTTTTAACGACCGTCAACATAAATAAGGGAGGTATTGTGATCTTACCGATTTTGACATTTCGAGATTTCGATGGATCTCCACGAATTGAGGTCCCTACATAAAGTTTTGACTAATATTAGCATGATGTCTGTCGGTCTGTCTGTCCGTCCGTCTGCCCGTCTGTCCGTTAATATTTAGCAACAGAAAAATATTTCGAAAAAATTTATTGAACAAAAGTTGCTATAAATGCAATAACTATGGTCTATTTCAAAGTAGGAAAATGTGTGTAAGAAGATAGGAGCTGTTTGTCCTTGCTTCGGATTGGTTTAGATCGACATCCCTATTACACTGTAAAAATATTTTTTTTAGTCCAAGTTGACAGATGTTCAGTGTCGTACATTGGAAATATATATTATTTAAATTATTTAATTTTTCTCATATATTTTGTTATTATTTACATATTTAGACTTTTATTTATATTCTTGGCGTAGATTTTATGGAGAAAATTCTCCATTTAATTTGTTTTTACGCAGTTATATATTTTTTAGGTTATCTGACATATAAATATTTTTTGACACTTGACAATTAACAGATCAAGAGAGAGGACTAATGTCAGGCCAAAAGACAGCCCAGCTGATTGTGCCCAAAGAAGAAGTTATTGATATAATTTTTAGACCTTCATATATACAAGTTATAAATATCTATAAAAGCAATTAAGTTGACACCGGACATGCACCAAAAAATCTTAATCGCTTTCACGCGTTGGTTTACTAATCAGAAGTCACGATTAGAATATATTATCACATCATGTATTGGTCATTGCTCTGACAACAAAACATATAAATACATGTTAGTTATCAAAGCAAGACAGAATTAATCTTACTGTGGTCACCCACACTTGTATGTAAACAAATAAACTTTTTTAAAAACAAAGTTTGTTAAATATATTATTTAACTGGCGCAGTCGGTAGGACAAGTCCAAAACGGCCGTTCGAAAATCTTTTTGAAAAAAAGACTCAATTCGTTTAAAACTACCGTGGTTCGTTTCAACGATTTGTGGACAACATCCTGTAGAAAAAATCAACATCAGATTTTCTCTACAAAATAAAATCAAAGAGTCTGCAAAGCCTAGTGCCCGACAACTCTTGAAGAATCAACAAGTAAGAATTCTCCGTTGAAGAAACGTACAACTCTAACCCGATCAAGAAAGAAGATCCTCATAGTCGCCCGTATACCGAGAGCCGAGAACTTCTTCACAAGATCAACTGAACACCGAAGCCCGCAAGCCGATAGCCCGTTCAATCTACATAGCAGCCCGCAAGACGAGTGCCCGTAGAAACAGAAGTAACTGAACAAAGCAGTCCGTATACCGAGTACCCGTTCAAATGCTTCTCGTAAAGCTAATCTTAGCCTTACTGTTATTGTAAGTACAAATTTTTTTGTAAAACTAAATATTCAATCTGTCTTGTCGACGATTTTGAAATTTAGATTTAAGAAAGTCACAAAGACTTCAGATTAAAATAATCTAATTAATAATTAAAACAATTTAAACTGGATAATAATTCAGATCTATTTGCTACGATTCAAGAAATCGAAAATAATTTAAGATCAGAAATGGCTGACCGAACGTCATTAATCGAAAAAGTAGTTAAAGCTATACCCCAATACGACGGAAACGTCAATGAATTAAATATATTTATAAATGCGACAAAAAAGATAACAATACTGTTAAGTAGAATCAACCCAGAACTTAATGAATTTGAGAAAGAATATTACATTCTTTTACTAATAAATAAAGTAAAAGGTAAAGCCGCTGAAAGTATTGCAGAAATTACGATAACCAACCCGGATACCTTAATTGAACATTTATCGAATAATTTTAAAGATAAAGCGACATCTACTACCCTTATGATTGAAATTCTTAAAATTTCACATAAAAATCCATACAAACTTATGGAGATGATTAAAGAAAAGTTCACAAAGTATAAATCAAAATTAGGAATCGAAGTCCACGATCCTATAGAAAAGATACACAAATTAGATATTGTTGAGAAACTGATCACAAACAGTTTCATAAGTAATGTAGGAGATCCGTATAGAAACAATTTAGCTACACGCAATCCACAAACACTTAGAGATATTGAAATACTACTAGAAAACGATTTTCAATACTTAAAACAAAACACACCAATAACCTTAAACAATTCCAGACAACAACCTGTACCACAAAGAAACTATGTACAACCTAGACAATTCCCTGGAACAAGTTTTCCATCCCAACCTATTAAATTTCAACAAAAACCTGCTGCAAATAAACCCTTTGCACCACGTCAAAATTTGAAAAACGTTCAAGGAATAAAACCCACGCCAATGTCTACACAGACCAGACAGACATTTAATAAACCCCAACAAAACCAAAATTATTTTAACTCACAAAATAGGCAATTTGGCACTTACAAGCCAAACTACATAGTCGAAGAATTAAATTATGTTGAGGACGACGATAACGAACAAGAACAGTTAACGGAAGACGGTCTAAATATAAATTACGAAGACTATCTGTATACCGAAAACCCAGAAAACATTGAAGTAACTGAAGAAGAATCAGAACAAAATTCTTTTTTAGGAATAGAGAACATAGCTTCCTAGAAGTTATGAATACGAACAACACAAAGTCAAAACTACCCTTTTTAAAATTTAGAGACTTATTTATTTTGATAGATACAGGATCTACTATAAATTTAATTAATACACATTTCGCGCACTCATATCCTAAACGATTCAAAATTTATAAAGAAAACTTTGAATTTTTTACACCTACCGGTAAAAATTCAGGAAATGAATACACCCTAATGCGTTTCGAAAACAAAATTCTAAAATGCTATTTGTATAATTTTCATAAAAACTTTAATATAATGTTAAGTTTACCCTCGATGATTGAGTTAGATGCTAAGATAGATTTTCAAAAGAATAAAATAAAGTTATTAGGAAAATACTACGATATTAATTACTTCCAAAATCCCAAAAGTCTTCACTGTACTGAAACCGAAGAAATTAAAATTAGAGCGGAACACTTGAATTCAGAAGAAAAGAAAGCCCTATTCAAAATTATTAAAGAATACCAAAATATATTCCCAAAAGAAAAAGATAAACTCACGCAGACAGACATTATTTCTCATAAAATAATAACTTCAGACGAGACCCCGACTTATACAAAATCCTATAGATACCCTGAAATATACAAAAAAGAAATAGACTCACAGATAACTAAATTATTAAATGATAAAGTCATTAGAAATAGCAGCAGTCCTTGGTCATCCCCTGTCTGGATGGTACCTAAAAAGGCTGATGCCTCTGGTAAAAAGAAATTTAGAATGGTAATAGATTATCGTAAAATTAATGCGAAAACAATTGATGATAAATTCCCAATTCCCAACATCACAGACATATTAGATAAGTTAGGTAAAAACATATATTACACCACACTCGATTTGACACAAGGATTTCACCAAATCCCTATGCATAAAGATAGTATACCTAAAACAGCTTTTAATACGGATAAAGGCCATTTTGAATATGTTAGAATGCCTTTTGGTCTCAAAAACGCCCCAGCAACTTTCCAAAGAATGATGAACCATGTCCTAAGAGACTACATAAATAAAATATGCCTAGTATATTTAGATGACATTATTATTTTTGGAACATCATTGCAAGAACACTGCGAAAACATAAGAAAAATCTTTAAAGCTCTTAAAACTCATAATTTAAAAATTCAGTTAGACAAATCTGAATTTATGCAAAAAGAAGTAGCATTTCTTGGACACGTAATATCACAAGATGGAGTGAAACCAAATCCCTCAAAAATATCAGCAGTAAAAGAATTCCCTATTCCGAAAACGCCTAAAGAAATAAAACAGTACCTTGGTTTACTCGGATACTATAGGAAATTCATACCAAACTTTGCAAAATTAACAAAACCTCTAACAAATTGTTTAAAGAAAAATAATAATATTGATATCAATAACAAAGAATATATAAGAAGTTTTGAAAACAGTAAAGATTTACTCATAAATTCCCCTATTTTACAATATCCTGATTTTAGTAAACAATTTATTGTAACTACAGATGCAAGTAACTTTGCAATTGGCGCAGTATTAAGTCAAAATTTTAATGGCAAAGATTTGCCTATAGCGTACGCTTCACGTACTCTAAACGAACACGAAGTAAATTACTCTACAACGGAAAAAGAATTATTAGGAATAGTATGGTCAGTAAAATACTTTAGGCCTTATATTTATGGAACTAAATTTGTTATAAGAACAGATCATAGACCCCTGACATGGCTTATGAGTCTAAAAGATCCTAACTCTAAACTTATGAGATGGAGAATAAAGCTCGATGAATATAATTACACTATCGAATACAAGAAAGGCACATTAAACTCAAACGCTGACGCACTCTCTAGAGTACGCCAAAACTTTAAAATTTATAAAACACATGATGACATTTTTGAGAAATATCATAATATAATACATTGTATATCAAAAGATAATTCACTGAGTAAAGGATTTGCTCAACAAATCGATAAACAATTTAATAGTAAAAATTATTTGAATAAGATTGATAATACAAAATTAAAAGTAATAATCCAACCTATACGAGAAAACAAATATAAATTATTTCATTTGATAACAAAAGAAAAGCACTTTGAAAAACCAAAACTAGAAGAAATAGAATTATGTTTAAATACATTAAAACAGTATTTAATAAAAAACGAAATCTACGAAATACATATGCCCAAAATATGTTCTGGATTAGATAAAATTCCATTTAATAAAATTGAAAATTTGTTAAACAAAATATTCAAAGAAACTCACATAAAAATAATTATACATGAACTTAAATTCGAGGAAGTATTCGTAAATGATAACGAAAGTGTAATTGTTAACCCAGATGACGACATTGACACTGTACATTCCGCTGACGAGAATGAGCTCAATGGAATAACATACAAAGACACAAGTATTAATGTTGGAAAAAACCAAATAATATTAAAATTAACTGATAATGCTACAGAACAAAAAATGATAAAATTATTTGAATACAAACAGAGATTGATGATAACAATCAATAATAGTAATATAGAAAAGGAACTAATGGCATTCCTAAAGGAGTATTTAGCTCCAAGGGTTAATTATTATTGTTTAATAGACAAAGAATTGTTATTACCACTTAACAATATTTTAATGAAACATTTTGATAAAACCAGTTATAAATTAATACAATGTACCGAAGTGTTAGAAGACAGACAAACTAAAGAGGAACAGTTAGAAACCATAGTAGACTATCATTTAGGAAAAACAAATCATAGAGGAATACTAGAAACATACCAAAAACTAAAAAGGCAATACTATTGGCCGAATATGCTAAATGATATTCAAAAATACATAAACAATTGTAAAATATGTCAAGAAAACAAATACGAGAGAAACCCTTATCAAGTCATTGATAATTTGACCCCTACTGCGAAGTACCCTTTTGACATAATACACATGGATGTATTAACTTTAGAGAAACAAAAATATTTAACTGTAATAGATTCCTTTTCAAAATTCGCACAAGTATTACCGCTAGATAACACAACCGCGATCGAAATTGTAAATTCCTTAAAACTTTATATATCACGTTATCCTATCCCGAATCAAGTTATATCTGATAAAGGCCTTGAATTCGATAACAAACTAATAGAAAATTTCATGAACAGCTACAAAATAAAATTCCATATTACTAGTACAAATAGCCCAAAATCAAATGGACTTATTGAAAGATTCCATTCGACCCTTATTGAACACCTAAGAATTTTAAATCAAACTGAAAAGAAAAACAACGTATTAGAGAATATATCCTTATCCCTAATAGCCTATAACAATACAATAAATTCAATTACAAAATTTACCCCTAACGAAATATTATACGGATCCGAAAGAAATAATAACGCTATGACATTTGAAAACCAAACTCAAGACTATTTACAGAAATGGAAAGAAAAATTAAAAACACTCAATGAACAAGTGTATTCCAACTTAGAAAAAGAAAAGAACAAGAGATTTACGAATCAAAAACCTGCTAAAGATAATGTGGAACGTTTACAATTCAATGACGCATTAGTCAAACAAAATACGAGACTCATTTCAAAATTTAAAAAACCATTATATAAAAAATATGATGTTGACAAATACGATCCAAAGTTAAAAACTTTAAAAATAAAAGGTAAAAATACAGGCAAACGCAGAATCACTGATATAAAAAGAAAACGTCTTTTTACAGATGGACTTGCGAATGCGAAGACCTAACAGAAGTACCCAATGGACCTGGCATAAATATTCTCAATCTTGGAAATACAAAAATTTATCTAACTTCCCGATATTCTTATTTTTATTATAACTTAGAACCAATTTACAAAGAATTCGATAAAATCAAATTATATAAAAAAGATACCGAGAACGAATTAGAAAAAGAAAAATCTATAAAAAACGGTTACAAACGAGAAACAGAAACTTATTTAAATATATTAAATTTTAATGTTCATAGGTTGCAAAATAAAATTGAAGATTTAAAACCTAATACAAGCAATAGATTTAAAAGAGGATTAGTAGACGGTTTAGGCTCAATAATCAAAAGTATTACTGGTAATCTAGACAATAATGATGCTGAAAAATATGATCGATTATTCAAGCAAATAAATGAAAATCAAAAAACATTACAACAACAAGCCTTTGAAAATATCCGCATTAATAAAGAAATTGTCTCAAAATTTAATAACCAATTGGAAAACGTGAAACACAATGAAATTATTTTGAAATCAAGAATCATGCAAATAGAAACTCTAATAAAAGAAAATTTTAATACTGAAAATTCCCTAAAAATCAAAGAAATAATAAATCAACTAATATTATTAAGTATTAACTTGATAGAAATTCTGAATGAAATAGAAACTAGTCTAACCTTTTGTAATCTAAATCAAATACATAATTCTATAATTAATAAAGAAGAATTGAAAAAGTTAATAACAGAGAATAATCCCCATTCTAATTACTGGGAGATATCTCAATTTGTAACTAGCCATTGTAAAATAAACAAAAATCAGATTGAATATTTAATTGAAATACCTTTGTACGAAAGTAAGAGCTATGAGTTGTATCAAATAACACCTATCCCAAGAATCGAAAATTCACATATGTACCTTATAAATGAAGCCAAAACGCTAACTATCAAAAGTAAAAGCGAATACTTTATTGCATATGATTGTAAGGCAATAAACACGACAAACTACTGTCGAACTAACTACATTAAACTAAGTAAATGTATCTCTAATATACTTAGAAATCATAATAATAATTATTGCAATTATCACGAAATAAATGAAAACTTTGTATTGACTCAGGTAGAAAATAAAAATATTGTTTTTGTAACTAGTATCGTTCCTAAAACTGTCAAAGTCCAATGCATAAATAAAATTAAATATAAAGAAATAATCGGAACTTACAAATTCCGAACAGATTCAAACTGTCAATTAGAAAATTACAAACTAAATGTCAAGAAACCTTTAAATGGTCAAGAAATTATCTTTGAAAATGTTTACTTTCAAATTACCCCTAAACAAATAACTAATACTATGTTAGAATTAAGGGACATAAAGCAAGGGAATATTGAATTTAAAGAAATCCCCAAAATACACGAATTAACTGTGAGTAATCAACACCATGTTAATTCTGGTATGATTATTGCAATAATATTAATTATAAGTTTCACATGTTTATATTTTATATTTAAGAGAAAAATTTGTACAAGGAATAGTAAGAATAATAACCCTATGGTTGAATTAGAAGAAATAGATAATCAAATTCTTACTACTTCTTATTCTCTTAGTAAACCAACTTCTTAAAGAAGGGAGGAGTTATAAATATCTATAAAAGCAATTAAGTTGACACCGGACATGCACCAAAAAATCTTAATCGCTTTCACGCGTTGGTTTACTAATCAGAAGTCACGATTAGAATATATTATCACATCATGTATTGGTCATTGCTCTGACAACAAAACATATAAATACATGTTAGTTATCAAAGCAAGACAGAATTAATCTTACTGTGGTCACCCACACTTGTATGTAAACAAATAAACTTTTTTAAAAACAAAGTTTGTTAAATATATTATTTAACTTACATATATTTTTAATTTTTATTTACAATAATTATTTAAATAAGAAACTTTAGCTCTGAAGATATATTGTTTGTTTTATTGCTTTGTTTAAACTTTTTTAGCCAAATCTTTCTTTTTATATATAGTACATAATTTTTAAAATTAATATTTTTTTAACTTTTTCAAATTTCCCATTAAACTGAATTTATGTCGTATAAATAACGTAAGTGTATTATCTGCCTTGTTTATTTCAATATCTTATTAACTTTTTTATATATATAAAAAAAAATCACTTGCTAACCCAGTTGCTACGCCCATACCCTAGTTGTAACTTATTTTAAATTTCCCGCGATACTGTATTTGATCAGTGTAAATCGTACTCGGTTCGCAGCGCTATCTACTTTTTTCTACTTTGAAATAGACCATAATAACTTTTATTTGAGACGTTTTTTGTTAAAACGAAAAATTTCGAAAATTTTTTGTAAAATGTTTTAGTCTTAATTTTTTCATACTTATATGTAACGTTTCCATGGTCATGATAAATAATATCTCTGTTAGAAAACATTAGGCAAAGATATTTCTGCTCTGCTGCTAGAATGTATTTTATACAAGTACTTTATGATGGCGGTTGGTCCTGTGATGGCCACAGCTGATTTTTTTAGAGTTAAACCAGCTACCCACATGTCTCGACATAATGCTGCTCTCCGTGTGCTCTACTACCATCTTAGAAATGCCTATTGTATTGTCCAAATACCGGTTATACCGTACATTCCTTTTAGACCGGGAGCTCATGACATTTTTGGTCTCCGATTTCATACAGCATGCCTTTTGGAGGAGAGAATATTTACCCTGTGACAACAAAAAAGGGATGGTAGTAAACCCCTGCACGCTTTCCGGTCATAGGTAAAATTGCATTTCCACTTGCACAAAATTTTTGTGTTTATCTCTGATTTAATATTGCTTGCCCTTTTGTCAAAAGAAAGTTATAACAAATTTAAAGTCTTTTAATTCATGCTGTATGAAAACGCAGAAAATCATATTTTTTTATTACAAGATCACATGACCGTTTGAGCCCTTTGGGACCCTCCGAATCGCATGCATATATTTAAAAGACTTTAAATTTGTTATAACTTTCTTTTGACAAAAGGGCAAGCAATATTAAATCAGAGAAAAGCACAAAAATGTTGTGTTTAAGTGGAAATGCAATTTTCCCTATGACCGGAAAGCGTGCAGGGGTTTAGTACCATCCCTTTTTTGTTGTCACAGGGTAAATATTCTCTCCTCCAAAAGGCATGCTGTATGAAATCGGAGACCAAAAACTGTCATGAGCTCCCGGTCTATTTACCGCATTTTTTAAACTTACGATTTTTTAGCATATTTTTGTCAAAAAAATGATAAACTAATTTGAACAAAAATTAAGATATCTGAAAAGAACTAACACACAATAGAGAGGATTCTGTAAAACAAGCAAAAACACGACTGCGGCCACTAAGACAAAGTTTATTTTGCTTATCATTTTAAAAAAGTTCTTTTTATGTTCTTTGATTTGTTTTTTAAAATAACATTTTGTTAAAAGTCTTTTTCTCTATCGTATCTCTCACTCCATAACTTTAAACAAAAAGAAGTTTTGCAGTGTTGGAATGTTTCTTTTAGAAGCGCCAATCCATACGTTATCAGAGGTCAGAGTGCAGAGATAGTGCAGTGCCGCTGGCCAACATCAGCAACGCTATCCCACCACTGACACCGAATACTTGGCTTTATCGGACTTTTATTAGGCGATACGGCTTCAATAACAGATCATTATTATCCTGACAAACAACTCTCGACAATGAAAAATTGAAAAACTCTTTTAAAAACATAGTAAACACAAAATTTATCATAAGTTTTTTATACTAAACCAGCAAACTGAAATAAAATTAGTAATATTCTATACATCAAATTTAGCAGTGGATTTTTATCTATCTTATAAAGTATTGCATCGACGCACACTTACTGTATAAATAATTAAAAAACAATATTGTACATCAAGTAACCTGGATAACGAAATAATTATAATTTTAATTACAAGGTGTCTCAAAAGAAATTTTATATTTATTTAGCTTATTGCGTGAACGCAACGTATCCGAGGGGCACGGGGGTTATGTCAATCGGTAGCCTGGCTCTTGGGAATTCAGTCGGTATGGAGCGTTTCTCGGAAGCAGACCGCGCGTTATGCGTGCGAGAGTTTTACAAAAACGGTGATTCGGCGACGTTAGCGCGTAGAAAATTCTGCAGTATTCGAGGTTTTCGCCACTTAAATGATGCGCCAAGCATTCCTCTCATTCGACATTGGGTTAAAAAGTTTGAAGAGACTGGTACAACGCTGGATAAATCAAAATCCGGGCGACCTAGGTCATCAAGAACAGTAGAAAACGTGGAGAATGTTAATCAGTCTGTTCGTGACGACCCGAACCTTCCTCAATTCGGAAGCGCGCAAGTGCTTTAAATGTGCATAGATCATCATTACATCGCATTATGCACAAAGACCTAAAACTGCACCCCTACAAAATTCAATTGGTGCAAGAATTAAAGCCCCAAGATGCCAGTCAGAGGCTTAATTTCGTAAATCAGGTGATTGAGCGATTTTCAACGTTTACCAACATTTTGTTTTCGGATGAAGCTCATTTTCATCTTAATGGCCACGTAAATAAGCAGAACTGCCGCTACTGGAGTGCAACGAATCCGAAACGCAAACATCAGAAACCCCTACATTCGCCTAAAGTGACCGTATGGGCTGCGACGTCGGCGCGAGGAATTATCCGCCCTTACTTTTTGAAGACGAAAGGGGGCGTGCAGTTACAGTGAATTCAGAGCGTTATGTGGAGATGTTAGACAACTTCTTGGTACCTGAACTGCAAAACTTTCCTGGCTATAACCAAAGAACACGGTTCCAACAGGACGGAGCAACTTCACACACGTCCAATATGTCTCTGCCACGTGTTCGTGAAATTTTCTTAGGCAAATTGATCTCCCGGAGAGGTGACATAAATTGGCTTCCACGCAGTCCAGATTTAACCCCTATGGACCTTTTCCTATGGAGTTATCTTAAATCTAAAGTTTACGCCAATAAACCGACTTCACTGGCGCATATGAAAGAAAATATCCGTCACGAAATGGCAGCCATCCCTGAGTCCACCTGCCGAGACGTCAGAAGTAATTTTACTGTTCGATTAAATGAGTGCCGAGAACGCGAGGGTCTACATTTAGACGATATTATTTTTAAGAAATAAATCCCCAAAAAGTGTATTTTAATAATTAATAAACATTTTTTCTATATACGGCTTACTTTTTTTTTAATCGATCCACTAAATATAAAATTTCTTTTGAGACACCTTGTATAAGAACCTATTTTGTGTTTATTCTCATTTGGACAAAAAAAATGGAAATTTTAAAAAAATATATATTTTCATAAATTTGTTAATTTTGGTTTTTGTATCATTGACTATCTGTGTTCCACTTTATCATTCTTGAGAGGTTCTATTGTTCCTTCTGGAGTAGGTACATGACCTATCAAAATTCACTTCTGTTTTATGAAATATATCCATCCAAACAATATATTTTTTTGAAATTCTTTGGTCGTATTTTTCTGAAAATCTGAAAGACAGAGATCTATTGCAAAAGCATAGTGAATGGAGTCACGCATATTCCATTTAGAAGGCAAACATTCGCACTCACTAAGAAAATATATCTGTGTTTACCACAGAAATAATAACGTTCTACAAATACCAATGAATCAATACCAGAAACGAACGTTCTTCAATATTTCATCGGAAAACAACACGCTAAATAACAAACCAAGATTTACAACACAGATTTAAGGCTTTTACTTTGGGATACAGGCAATAGGTTCGGTTGAAACGTTGTGTAGAACTTTCAGGTAGTCCCTGAAGCAAACTAGAAAACGTACTGTCTCAATTCCCGACTTAAGTGGGGAACAGAATGCAACGAGTTCTACGGCGCGTTGACGGCGTTTGGACGGCGCTATCTGTCAGAGGAAAGTTAAAATCAAGCTGTCGTACGCAAGTGCACAGAATGTGTAACGTCGTTCTAACGCCGTTGATACTGAATGTTCGTCAACTTCCAACTTTTGACGCCGTTGAACGTTGACGTAGAACACCTAACCTCAGTTTTTACTGAATGGTAAAGTGTTTGCATGTATAAATAACTTGCATACAACATAAATAACATCACACACAAGTCTTCATCATCCATTATAATTTTAATAAAAGAAAGCGCACGTATAAACACAGATATAGGTTGTCACGTGACACTTTGACGGCGTTAAAAATTATTGAATTGTGTGCAGGCGAAAATTCAACGCAGTTCTCAACCCAGGTACTTAATATGTCCGCTACATTAAATGTTCAGGTTTGTACTTGTTGTTCAATAAGTTTCCCAGAAAAGGCTTAGTTGCTTATGAGGATGTCGTTGAAAATTTGATTGAAAATTATCATCATCTGGGGTGCAACATGAGTGTGAAACTTCATTTTTTAAACAGTCATCTTGAGAAATTTCCTGTCAATCTTGGAGATGTTAGTGATGAACAGGGTGAACGTTTCCATAAGGATTTAAAAGAGATGGAGAGACGTTATCAAGGAAGGTGGGATACTCACATGATGGCTGACTACTGTTGGAGTATTAAAAGAGACTTATCGGGAATGGTGCACTCCAGAAGATCTTACAAACGACCATTTAATCCTTAAATTATTTTGTATTTTTATTTTAACATTCCAATGCATTAAAATGTAATTAAAACTGTTCTCATTTTCTTTCTTTCACTATAAATAAAATTATAAGAATATTTTCTAATTATTTAGTCCTTATTGTTCGCCAGATTTGTACCAATTACAGTATCGACGTCTAAAATTAAACGATAGAAGCATTATTTGGCCGAAAATATGTATTTGTTGTAGAGCAAAAATCTGATGTGATACGCAAAAACTGATGTGATATTTGAGTTCAGCAGCACCAAATTAGTAAGAAACAAGTCTTAGATATAAGTCAGCAAAAATTCTGTTGACCAGTGTGATAGGTCTCTGATGTCTTTAGATGTTTTGGGTAACACGCACGCTTCTCTGAAAGTATCAGCGTGTCCTCCCAAGCCGTGCGGTGAAAAGGATACGGAAGTTTCTTTTCCGAGTTAAGCCGTATAGATTGTGCAAACAATATAACCAGGAATATACTTCTGTTTCCATTAAATTCATTTCTAAATAATTTGAAACAGTTTGTTAAAGTTTTATAATTTGCATATATCTTTAATAAGCCCATACATAAGCATAACAGGGCTGTTCTTTCACAATCCTCTGGTATTTTTAATATAATTAAAAAAGCACAAAGCCCAAACTTTATTATAATGTTTATACCAAACTGAGAGCTTTTAAGCTTTTAATTAAAACGGCGCAGCAACAGGACTAGATTGTAATGTAATATTAGAAGGCCATAAATTATAAGCACGAACATAGGAATATCTTTTAGAAATATTCAAAAAGTATAGGAGGAGAGGAAAGGCAGGGGGCAGAGTTAGAAGGATTGCCAGATTAAGATGCGGAAATGAAGAACGGAGTAGTAGGTATTGGGCAAAACCGGAGGATAGGGTATGCAGAATGTGTAGAGAGGAGGAAGAATCCTTGGAACATCTTACAAAAAGATGTGGAAAGATGACAAAATGGGAGGGAGAGATAAAGGAGCTGTTGAGTGAAGAAGGAAAGGGAGAAAGGTGGGCGAGAGTACTCGAGGAAAGAAGGAAGGTATGCGGAGAGGTAAGACAGAACTGAGTACAGGAAGGAAGAAAGAGGCAATGGAGGAGGAAAGAAAAGAGGGAAGAGAAGCGAAGAAAGAGGGGAAGAAGAACTGGAGTCAAGAAGGAAGGAGACCGGAGACGGAAGCCGAAAAGAGATTACGAAGAAAGAGATGAACACCGGAGGTAGAAAGTAGAAGAAGAAGAAGAAGAAAGAAAATCATAAAATGTATATTATATTATTTTATTTTATTATTATTATGATTATTTTTTCTCAATGTAATAGTTAAAACCCTATACGCCGCAAGGCCTAGGGGAAATAAAGAATTATATAATATTCAAAAAGTAAATTGAAAAAACTATTTTTTCTCACTACCGGGTAAAACCGAATTTATGTACCTTGTTTTTGATATATAAAGTTTCACTTTATTCCGATATCTGTGGAATTCATTTAATTTTATAATCCATAAAATTATATATTAAACGCTTTAATTATTAATGTAATATTCGTTAATTTTATGACATGTTTCATTAACATTAAACTTAACTTTTAGAATTAATTAAAGGCATAAAATAATATTATATGAACATCAAGTAAAATAATGTTAAATAGTCAGTTTAGTTGGAAAATATATACAACTTTTTCAATTCAGTTTTTCATCTGATAAAACTATTTTGAAAGCAGAAAGTGCGACTGGCGTGTCATGTCGAGAAAATATTTTGGTTGAAAGATATAATACACTTGATTTTTCTTGCAGTTCAAGTGATGGAAGTATTTGACAGTGATGTAGAAGTCTATTGTTAACATTTCTTTTACAAAAGAAAAGATATTGTTGATCAGAAAAATACCACGAGAGAACCCAAAAGTTCCATATACGAGAGTTACCTTTTATGTTTTTACAAACGACCACTAGATGGTAATATTGAAATTTGTCATTACTATTTTCGTAAAATTTTATATTTGTTATTGTGAAATCAGTAGCAGCTTATAAATTGACCGAGTAGTTTGTTGACAGTGCGCGTTTAAAAAAACAAGTTTGTGAAAAAATGGATATTACTTGTTAAGGTTTTCGTTGTATTATTTTTTTTACGATTTTAGTAAAGGCCTAACTCAACAACAATGCATAGATTCGCTTCGTTCAACTTTTGGTAATGAAGCACCATCAGAAAAGACTGTTTACAATTGGTTTGCAGAATTTCGCTGCGGCCGTACGTCCGTCAGTGATGAATCTCGTGAAGGTCGACCAAAATCGTTTGTGATTCAAAAAAACATCGATGCTGTGCGCAAAATGATTGAAGAAGATCGGCATGTGACTTACCGTGAGATAGAGGCATTCTTTGGCATTACAGTCAATTGAGTGTACTGTGAAGCGATGTTGTTGGAAGACGTGTTTCAAGGTCTACATGTCATAGGGAAGCTAAAAAATTAGGATTTAGAACCTAAAAGGTAATATTTTTTTAATCGGTCTCTTAAATGTATTTTTACAGAAATTTATTAAACTTTCTTAGGCCAAGGAAAAACCATTGTTGACGTCTAAGCAAAAGAAAAACAGGTTGAAATGGGCAAGAGAACATAAAATATGGAATTGTGAAAAGTGGAACAACGTGCAATGGAGCGATGAGTCTAGGTTTGAAGTCTGTGTAGGGGACAACCGGAGCAGAGTTGTTCGTCAAAAACATGAAGCATATCATCCCGATTGCTTGAAAAGGAAGGTGAAATTTCCAGCATCTGTCATGGTGTGGGGTTCAATGTCTGCAAGAGGTGTAGGAAAACTTCACTTTATCAATGGCATTGTTAACACAGCAAAATATTTAAGTATTTTAGAGGAGTCTCTGTTGCCAACTATGGAACATGCATTAATCTCTGGGGAGGATTTTATTTTTCAACAAGATAGAGCCGCTTGCCATACCTCAAAAAAATCTTTGAAATGGTTCCGTGATCATTCTATTCCACTTTTAGAGTGGGTTTCAAGTAGTTCAGACTTATCCCCCATCGAGACACTTTGGGACGAAATGAAAAAACGATTGCGTATAACACCGGCTAGAACAATTCCAGAATAAAGACTAAAGCTTCAAGAAATATGGGATAATTTTACTCCTCGACAATGCCAAGACCTTGTAGATACTATGCCTGGAAGAATTAATGCCGTTATAAAAATGAAAGGTGACGTTACCCAGTGGTAACTTCTGAAATAGGTTTCCAAGTTAATGGCTTTCCAATGGAAATATTATTTTTGTCTTATTAATTTACTTTAATAGTTGTAAATATTAATCGTAAATCTCTAAAATGTTTAATTGAAAATAAAATATTACCTAGATTTCATAAGCTATTCGCATTCTGTTAATTGAACACCAATAAGTAAAAATTTCGTAGCTGGGCCAACTGATAGTGGACAGGACTCGTATGTTAAAATTTTATTTCATTCCAACTGTTCATATTATGCTTGCCAGTGTATTCTATTCCAAACGTGTATGACTGGTTTACCAAGTATTGTTATACATAACAAGATAAATTGTAATTATATTTTGATAGGAGTGACAATTGCACAATTGTGCTTTGTATTGAGAGGTTCATGAATATTTTTCTGTGTGTTACCACAATATAGTTAGGGTCATTAATGGGCGGGTAGGTGGGCAGGCGGTCAGTCGGGCACAGGGTCATGATTAATGCTGGCGCATGAGGTGATTAATAATTACTCTCTCCGGGCTTCAGGATAACAGCCATATCGCTAATTTGTCAGAATTTAGGATGTTTTTAAAATCACACTAAACATGACAAACGATTTATGATTCTTTACAGTGTTCCACTTAAAAATAAACTAAAAATTAAAACAAATTGATGTGAAGTGGAAATTTTTATACATTTCAGGGTTTTGTAGGTATTTAATAACTATAAGAAGCCAACAGAGTGCTGGATGTCTAGGACAATATTTTACCACTTCAAAATCAACAGTCAACAGAACAAAGAAATATCTTCAGAGAGACGGATGAATGTATAAGGGTTCTGATAGCATTTCCTGGAATGAAAGTCTAAAATTGTCCAAGTGTATTTCAGTGTTCGACAAATTATTAGACAATGACTTTGAACGAAAGTCATTTTGAACAATAAAATGTATAAAATAATGAAGTTACGTTTTGTAATTTATGGATTCTATTTTTCCACTAGCAGACCCGTTGGCAACAACGTTGGCAAACTGATATCGAATAAAAATCAATATAAGCAGGAATCAATTATTAAAATTTGCATGATTCTGCGTATATTAACAAAACAAAAACGTTTCTTGATTATACCTAGAAAATTCTAAACAGCTGCTTAATGCGTGTCGTATAAAAATTAATATCGGGCCGGGTACGGCCCGCGGGCCATATGCTGGACATCAATGGTATAGCTGTTTCTAATTATACCTAGGAAATCCTAAAAAGCCGCTCAATGCGTGTCGTTTAGAAATTAGTATCGGACCGGATACGGCCCGCGGCCCATATGCTGGACCTCAATGGTATAGCTGTTTCTGATTGTACCTAGGAAATCCTAAAAAGCCGCTCAATGCGTGTCGTTTAAAAATAAGTATCGGGCCAGACACGGTCCGCGGGCATAACGTTAATTGACACAACATTCTTTAATTAAGCCAAGGTATATACTGACTGGAGAGCTAAGAGCTATATTCTCGCTAAGGCTAAACACATAGTGAAGCAGAGAGCAAAGCAGAGATGAAAGCAGAGGGCAAAGCGGCGAAATTAAATAAATGAATTCCTGTTAACACGCGCATAGTGGAGCGTACTGCAGCGAGGTTATATCGTTGTTATAGTCGAGCAAAGCGACGCGTTCAAACAATTTTGATTTCTCTGCTATCATCGTTGCTAAAATAGTTGTTTAAAATGGATATTGAGGCATTTACAAGTAGTTCTCATTTATAAGAGGTATTTATAGTAGGTTCCGATTGAAATTTGTCCATTTTTTACCAATTTATGTTGAATTTTTTCCCAAATATAATCAAACGTTGAAATACTCATGCGAAAATAAGAATGAAACTTTTCTGGATGTTTTCTGTTAGTAAAAAATCCATTATAATTTTGTGAACTTTCTGCTCGATTTTAAACGCGTCACTATGTGTAGACACTCTTTTATAAGCGCGACATTCTTTCGCTGTTTTACTCTTCGCTTTCATCGCTGCTTTGCTCTCTGCTTCACTATGTGCTTAGCCTATAAGTGATGTTTTATATTTTTTATTGCTTCCAAATGAACCTCCATCATATACGAGACAGCCACTAAATCCTGAAATGTGTCCCATTTAACATAAATTTTTGTTTGAAGTAGTAGTTCAACATAGTTGTAACATTCCGCAGTGTGTATTATATTGGTGTAGACATTAGTATAGGCCCTTAACAGAGGTAATATTAGTAATGTAATCAGAGTAGCGACTATTATTACCGCTAATTAGAGACGCATACCTCAGCAGAGAGCTTTGGCACCTCAGTAATGGAACACGATATTATAATATTACATATGTTTCAATCATTCCACACGCCAAACGTTACCACATCAAACGAAAAATAATTATACACTTACAGAATAAACGAATTACACACGGGTGCATTTTCACAACTTTTAAAATCAGTTTAAGATCTGGTTTTAAGTAACTTGAGTATACTGATTACGAAACTGGGTGATTTTAGGGTTTTGTAGTAGGACTTCTCATTTCCCGCAATTTTCAAATCCCGGGATTCTGAGATAAAATTTGATCTATGCCCAGGATCCCAGGATATCCCGGGGTTTTTAAAATTGCATTAATACAACTAATTAGTCCATAAGCATATTGTGTGTGCAGTAATATCTTTAATTCTGATTCAGAATTCGAAAAAATATTACTACTAATTTCCAAAAAAGAGATTATTTTCATTTAAAAAAACTTAAATAATAATACAAAAATAATTAAACTTAAATATAATTCAAAATAAATGTGAGAACCGAAAAATAAATTTTGTTAGGAAATATTAAGTTTTATAAGCATTTTTCAAAAAACATAAGGTGTCAATGGAGCTACCACCTAATGATGACCGAATTTTTTTGACGAAAAGACCTGCCGCTGATAAGGTACTTTCAGATTCAATCGATGTCATTAGTCTGGAATGGTCATTAGTGCATCATATAATTTTTCTTCTATTTAATTTAATTTTTTTTCTAAGTTATTGGTGCGTTTTCCCGTTGCTTCATAGATATTCATTTCTTTTGCGATGTTTTTGACGTCATATAGAAAACCTTCGGCATTCTCAACTCGTGTCACATTCGAAATAGCAACATCCAACTTCTGATGAAGTGATAATTCAGACATGATTTCTCGCTCTGCCATCAGTGAATTTTTAGCATCATCACCACTACTATCTAAATCTTCCATACTACAAGCATCCGCATTTGCAACAAAAAGTTTAGCAAATAACTTTTTAATTGTATCTTGCAATACTGATTTAGACGGCAGTAGTAATATGGAATTTACTTCTGATTCGTATGTAGTGTTATAATTTGATGAGTTGTTTAGGTATTTTAGTAAGGCAACTAAATTATTATTCCTCCTTCGACAGTTCTCTGTTGGACAGATTCCAGCATTTTAGACGAAAAACTATTATTGTTTTTGCGTAACTCATCCAAAATAAACACAAATACACCCTCTGCTTCAAGTGTTGCGCCGCGTTGGCCAAGTCTCTCAATACGAATTTTTAATAGCTGTAATGCCGTTACCACCTCATTAATAACTAAATATTCCTTCTACGAAAACAGCGGGATTCCCGGGTTGAAATCCCGGGATAACGGGATATATTTTTTCATACGGGATCCCAGGAAAACGGAACCGTTTAAAAGCCCTATTTTGTAGGTATGACCAAAACACTCTTACACAAGGGTTGCCTTTTATATTTCGGGATTTGAGATCAAAAACAATTATTTATCAACAAAAGTGGCTTTATTGTTTTTCAAAATATACTCCATGAAGATCAATACACTTTTGCATGCGTTTGAACCAATATTCGAAGCACTTTTTCCACTCCAATTGACGCATTTTCCACTCCGATTGTCAAATTATGTGGGATCCGACGCGAAATTTTTTTGACGGCCAAATGTTCATGCAATAGTGACTGTATGCTGGTCCCACTAATGCCCAAGGATACCTCAATCTCACGATAAGTCACACGACGATCTTGCAGTATCAGTTCACGCACAGCATCAATGTTTTCCGGAACAACAGATTTTGGACGACCTTCATGAAATTCGTCCTTAAGCGAACTACGACCACGATTGAAGTCGGCAAACCATCGATAAACAGTAGTCCTTGATGGTGCTTCATCGCCAAAAATCGAATTAAGTTCATCGATGCACTGTTATTGGGTAAATCCACGTTGAATATTGTAAAAAATAATCGCTCGAAAATGTTCACGATTTAATTCCATTTTTAGCCGAGATGCATTTTTTCAAGGTACTGTAAACAACACAAATGGCGCTCATACGACAAAACGTTCTGAGTACGTATACCGTCAAAATGTCAAACTTTACAATAAAAGCGTTAGTTACCAGATGGCAGCACTAGTTTAGCGTAATCCCGAAATATAAAAGGCAAGCCTCATAGTAATTTTAGTCCTGTTTAAATAAAATAACAAAAGATAAATATAATTTTATATTTTCTGTTTTATAATATATTCTCTAGAATGTGTTGTATTTCAGAATTGAAAATGTTATGACATTTCACTTAGTACGAGCTTTCGAGTGACAACAACTAATTAAACCAAATTTGAATTGTTAATTCTGTAACAGATCCGAGTTTATAAAATCACCGTTTATTAAAATCTCGCACTCTTGACAGTTACTGTCAGCGAACGCTTCTTGCCATTCTGACATTTCAAATATTTTACAAACAATTCAACACAATATTAGCATTTAAAAGTACGCAGAGAGGAAAGCACAAATTATAAAACAAGGAAGATAGCGGACTCCCACGTTACGGCTTTGGACAGCGATAGTTGCGACATTCGTGGTTGTAATATGAACTAGGATTAGATAGAATGCAACCCGCAGGGCACACAAATATCTACTATTATATTGTACAAGTGTTGGTATGTATGTTCTATTCAACTTCTGGTGTATCTTAATTTTTCCGGTAACGCGTAGAGAGGAAATTGAACCGCCGTCTTATCCGGGTGATATTTTTTTAGTGCTTATACTTAATTTTATTTCGACAGGGGGTACTGACTAATTTTTATTGATAAAAATAATGCATTTTTTCCTCGAAACCGTGTCGAATCAAAGTCACAATTGATCGGCACGGACAGGTTTTATCAGACGATAATTTAAAAATATTCTTAATACAAGACGGCCGGTCCAGAATATCTACGGCGAGAATCAAAGTGTTAAATGGTAATAATGATTCAGGATAGCTTTTTGGACATGCGAGATAATATTTTGAGGTATCAGAAAACATTTTTCAAAGAATCTGGGCCATTATTGGAGCATTTTGAGGCAAAAATATGCTTACAAGGTTTCTCGACAGCTGTCAAAATTTTTGCATTTTAAAATGGGACGAGATTTCACATTTTGAACGTGTTTCTTGACAGAAGAATACTAATTAAGGATTTAAGGTGAATTAACGATAAAGTTTAAGACATTTGCAGGGCGAATTTCCATAAAATAGTGTTAAAAAAAGATTTATATATATTAAAAATTTCAGGGTTAATCAAAGTGTTA
Source organism: Liopterus haemorrhoidalis (assembly GCA_963971575.1). Lineage (NCBI taxonomy): Eukaryota > Metazoa > Arthropoda > Insecta > Coleoptera > Dytiscidae > Liopterus > Liopterus haemorrhoidalis. Next base: position 68,095,299 of record OZ020613.1, read on the forward strand.
AGTGGTGATAATGGTTCAAGATAGCTTTTTTGACGTGCGAGATAATATTTTGAGGCATCAGAAAACATTTTTCAATGAATCTGGGCCATTATTGGATTGTTTTGAGGCAAAAATATGCTTACAAGATTTCAAAGGGTGACAGCTGTCAAATTTTTTGCAATTTAAAATGTGACGAGATTTCACATTTTGAACGTATTTCTTGACAGAAGAAAACTAATTAAGTATTTAAGGTGAATTAACGATAAAACTTAAGACATTTGCAGGGCGAATTTCCATAAAATAGTGTTAAAAAACGATGAGCGACGAGTTTTAACAACGTAGGGGAGAAGACCGGCGTAGCCGGGCTGAGGCCCCTAGTATTTTTATATTTTAAATTGCTATGAATCGCGCAATCATTAATTTTCTACCAAGATTGAAAAATAAAATGTAATTTTGGTAGAAAATTAACGATTGCCTTGAACCGAAAATTATGATTAATTTATTTACAACTCTCCTAATTAATTTCCTAAAATTAAAATTAATTACAATTGTTAAAAGTTAATACTTCAGTAAGCATTAAGTTTTATTATTTTATTTGCAAGCAAGCATATGAAATAAATAAACAAGTATTTATTTTTTACTTTTATATTTACTTTTATTGTACATATTAAATTTAGTCTGTGCCATTTTTTTTTATTACACTATTTATATTTCTTTTGCATTTACCATTTAAAATATTATTAATTACACTACACCATTTGAAAATAAAAAAGGTGGTGCTAATATTTAAAATTTCTTATAAAATTCATCACTGTCACAATCACAATTTACTGTCACCTATCGTTACAACGTCAAAAACAATTGCCGCAAATTGCCGATAATGAAGTGTTCTCAAAATGTTGGTTAAAAAAAAAAAACGCTTTTAGCGCTGTCGGTGGATGGAATATAGCTTAAAACCGTTTCAAGGCCGTGTATATGAGTTTCATACCCCTGGAGGAAAGTTCTCTTTATGATTTCATAGGTGACCAGATGAAGGTTGTTTATCACTTGTTTATATGAAGGTAGTTAAGTGGTGATAATGGTTCAAGATAGCTTTTTTGACGTGCGAGATAATATTTTGAGGCATCAGAAAACATTTTTCAATGAATCTGGGCCATTATTGGATTGTTTTGAGGCAAAAATATGCTTACAAGATTTCAAAGGGTGACAGCTGTCAAATTTTTTGCAATTTAAAATGTGACGAGATTTCACATTTTGAACGTATTTCTTGACAGAAGAAAACTAATTAAGTATTTAAGGTGAATTAACGATAAAACTTAAGACATTTGCAGGGCGAATTTCCATAAAATAGTGTTAAAAAACGATGAGCGACGAGTTTTAACAACGTAGGGGAGAAGACCGGCGTAGCCGGGCTGAGGCCCCTAGTATTTTTATATTTTAAATTGCTATGAATCGCGCAATCATTAATTTTCTACCAAGATTGAAAAATAAAATGTAATTTTGGTAGAAAATTAACGATTGCCTTGAACCGAAAATTATGATTAATTTATTTACAACTCTCCTAATTAATTTCCTAAAATTAAAATTAATTACAATTGTTAAAAGTTAATACTTCAGTAAGCATTAAGTTTTATTATTTTATTTGCAAGCAAGCATATGAAATAAATAAACAAGTATTTATTTTTTACTTTTATATTTACTTTTATTGTACATATTAAATTTAGTCTGTGCCATTTTTTTTTATTACACTATTTATATTTCTTTTGCATTTACCATTTAAAATATTATTAATTACACTACACCATTTGAAAATAAAAAAGGTGGTGCTAATATTTAAAATTTCTTATAAAATTCATCACTGTCACAATCACAATTTACTGTCACCTATCGTTACAACGTCAAAAACAATTGCCGCAAATTGCCGATAATGAAGTGTTCTCAAAATGTTGGTTAAAAAAAAAAAACGCTTTTAGCGCTGTCGGTGGATGGAATATAGCTTAAAACCGTTTCAAGGCCGTGTATATGAGTTTCATACCCCTGGAGGAAAGTTCTCTTTATGATTTCATAGGTGACCAGATGAAGGTTGTTTATCACTTGTTTATATGAAGGTAGTTAAGTGGTGGTTGTTAACGGATTAGTGACTTGAGGGTTAGAAAAGTTATTTTTGATGACAGGTAGCCAAAGCTGTGGGGACTCTGCGTTGGTTGCCTGAGAGCATTTTCAGAGTTTTCGATCGATTTAGACCTTTTCAATTTCATCTTACATTTATCAGCAATGGCAGACGTCTAATTATTACAAAATAATTTAAAAAATATTACCTTTTAACTGTCACTCATGTTTCTGACACTCTGTTTGGGAGAAACTGTGGTCATATGGCTGATCAGTTGACTGTAGAAAGTGAAATTTGTTATGCTTATAGATTTCTTTGAACCACTTGTAGGAAAAATACTGAGATACACACCACACCACATCTGAATTTGATGGCCAAGGTAGAGCCGAGGCCTTTAAACAGATGAGGACGGAAAAGAACTTTTTGGCAAAGGTATATATTTTTTGGGCGAACAAGAGTAATTTTAACTAAAAAAAATAAACTTATTTTTTTATTTTATTTTATTTTTTTAATTTAATGGCCTTTGCTACTATGGCAATTAGCCAGGACAATTTTTATTCGAGAAAATAAATGTCCATGCCTGAACGGGATTCGAACCCGAGGCCTTCGCAACGCAGAGCACAGGTGTTACCACTACGCTACGCCGGTCGGCTTATTTATTTATTTATTTATTTTTTAATTTTTGGACCTTGCTACTTTGGCCATTATCCAGAAGATGCATTTTGATCTTGAAAAATCCATGCCATAACCGGGATTCGAACCCGAGCTCTCATGGTCTAGAAGTTAGTGCATCGCTACACTAACCACTACGCCATGGTGACCGGCTTATTTATTTTAATTAGCTACATAATTTTAAACGTTCGCTTGTTATTGAACAAACATCACTATCGTAGATGGCGTTACCATCCAGCGGATTAAAAAGTAAGCGAATTGGTCTAGGACGGGGGTCAGCAACCGGTGGCTCCGGAGCCGCATTCGGCTCTTTAAGAAAATATTGTGACTCTTTGAAAATTGGCTGGTTTTTATTTTAATATAATTTATTTTTTAATTTTCAACTTTCTGCCTGTACTATACAGGTTTTGTATTGTTCAGGATGTTGTACGGTGCAACTCACGCCCGGTAATTCCCCGAGTTGCTACATATTCCCTTTTAGAAGAAGTAATTTCTGATGAATGATATACGTGCAGAAACATTTTTACATTTTATTAATTTTCAAAAACATAAGGACAATAACAACGTTATTAATGCAATTTTTTTGCACAAACTATTGTTAACATGCATGAAGCTTTTGGAGAAAGATTTAAAGAGTTTAGAAAATATAAAGCTACACTAGCTCTTTTGACAAAACCAATTGAAGCAGATATGCAGCAATTACATTTATCACCATTCCCATTGATTAATCAGGTACAATTTGAACTTCAATTATTGGATTTGAAATCCAAAGATTTATGAAATAATATATTCTTAAAACTTAATTCTGAACTGGAAAGTTTAGAAACAGAAAAGTTCATTTTATTCAGCATACATGGACCGAAATTCGCAATCTTCAAGATGTAGATAAAGTTGTTTTCGAAGCTTGGAATCGTCTTCCAGAATCGTTCAATCATTTAAAAAATTATGCTTTTGGACTACTGACAATTTTCGGATCCACACATTACTGTGAACAAGTTTTTTCACATATGAAATTAATAGTCAGTTAAGAAGTAATTTTACTGACCTGAAACTTGAGTGCTGCCTTAAGTTAAAGATTACTGAATATTTACCAAATATTGAAGCCTTACCGAACACTATGCAAGTAGCAATCGTCCCAGTAAAAAAATTATTATATTGTAATATACTGGCAAGTGCAATAGGTATCACAAACTAAATGTATAAGTAAATATTAATTTATTTATACATTATATATTAATAACAATTTTTACGTTTTTTTCTTAAATATAGCATATATTTTTTAGCGGCTCTTCCATGTTATTGTTTTTTTTTTCAATATAGATTTGGCTCTTTGTCACTGAAATGTTGCTGACTCCTGGCCTAGGCCAGGAGTGACAGACACATGATAAAAAAAAGAACTGTTTTTGATGTGGTCTCCTAAAAAAGTGTATATTTTTTAAATTTATGATTAAATTATGGCTAATAATGTTATGGATTTTTTGAATTTTTGAGTGAGTCAGAAAGAGAGAGAGAAAGAGAAACAAAGTTAAAATATTTCCGAAAAGTTTTCTGTTTCAATTTAGGTTTATTTTTAATTGCTTGAACTTTAAAAGCCATTATATATATTTTGTTGTGCAGATGTGTGCTATGCTATGCCATATATCATGTCCAGATAAAGATTAATCTAAGCCACAGAATTAAATAAAATTCATTAATTACTAAAATGTCTAGATACTAACAATATCTTTACTCGGAAAACATATATTCCAAAATATATTTTATTTTGTTGCAAAAGATTGTGATAAAAATATCGTTAGAGAGAACACTAACAAAGAATTAAGGCTGGGGTCATGACCCCTATATCTTTATTCCTCTGTCTCTCCCCTTCCTCTTCAATTTTACGGCCCGGTTACTAGAAATTTGGATATTTGCAAAGATTCTGTGTACGACTTTATTTTCAAATATTGTGATGTCATATTTTTTCTGAAATTTTGAAATTTATCTCTGGTTTCTTAGGTTGGTCCAGCCACTTCAAAATCATGAATTATTAGTAGTTTCATTAATGCACAGAAGCTGACTCCTCGAGTTTCCCCTGTTCCTCCCACCCCCCGCGAACAAGGAACGTCTCATCTGCCAGACAACAGGGACGTAGGGAAATACCACAATTTTGCACTTAAGGGTAGGATGCACACCATAGGATATAAGATACTCATACAAAATGAACAATATGAAAATAAAAAATAGTACATGATACAAATTTGTATCTCTCGAAGCGAATTTGGTAATTTGGACGTTGAGACATTGGGACGTTTTCGTTGAACAGGTTTGATAAAATACGCAGAAATAAATTTGTTTTTTCGTTTCATTAAACGATTTTTAAAAATTATTGTGCATATGTAAACGTCTTTCTACGTTTCTTTTTTTAAAGTTATTTTACAAAAATACAACTAGGCACTCAACAAATTAAATTTAGAGTAACTGAATTTATATGTTTGGCTGTAAATGAGATGGAAAAGCATAGTTCAGGATAGATATTGATATCCAAAGATTCCTTCTGGAGAGATGAATTAGAATACAAAGATTTGCTTCTAGAAAATGAAACTGACAAACCAATCCTTAATGTTCAGAAATATATTAAAAGTAGTGTGCATAACAGTGGCGTACGTAGTGTGCATAACAGTGGCCCCTAAGAAAGAGAGAAAGAAAATTTACCATCACCATGGTATTAGGTATTTAGAGTAGATATAGTAGATATTTTACTTCTATAACCGTAACTTTAAAATATTTTTTTAAAGTTTATTCTTCAAGGAGACTTTTGTTCAATGTTATTATCTAATAACTTTGACAATTCCTTGAACAACCTTTTACCCTTTTTCCACGAAATGCCTAATAATGACGTCTCTCTGAAGAGGAGATCAGACAGTATTCGGTCCTGCTAGTATTAACATCTAAGTAGTTGCATTCGTAGAGGCACTGTGTCGGCATTTCTGGTGGTCTATTTGATTTTGTTTGTTTAACATTTTATTCATTATTTTAAATACATTTTAATCATTTAAACTATTTGTACATATTACTCTTAATAAATTTAATTCATTAATTTTAAACCATCTTAACGTGTGTAAACCTTCACCCTTAAGAACTTAAGTGAACAGCTAAGATCCAGACTAATTAAATAGATGCCTGATCAGTTGGTTGGTAAGTACAAATACATATCATTTAATTCACATATCGTGATGAACCCTGGATAACACTCACGCCTACTACGCGAACTCCTTTCGTCAGGAATCTCATTTCAGTTTGAGATCAGACTTTATATATGTATATCACAGGCTCGCTACCTAGTGAACAGTAAATGGTACGTTGTAAAGTAACATACTGGGTTCGCTACAAAATGTATTATTACTATATTTGCAAAATTTGACTGTAATTGTGAAATCAGTGGCAGATTATAAATTGACCAAGTAGTTGACAGTGAGCGTTAACAAAAATAAGTCTGTGAAAAAATGGATATTATTCGTAAAGATTTTCGTTGGATGATTTTTTACGATTTAAGTAAAGGCCTAACTTAATAACAATGCATAGATTTGCTTCGTTCAACTTTTGGTAATGAAGCACCATCAGAAAAAACTGTTTACAATTGGTTTGCAGAATTTCGTCGTGGTCGTGCGTCAGTGATGAATCTCGTGAAGGTCGACCAAAATCGGTTGTGATTCAAAAAAACATCGATGCTGTGCGCAAAATGATAGAAGAAGATCGGCATGTGACTTACCGTGAGATAGAAGTATCCTTTGGCATATCGCAGACTGCAATACATCTTTTTTGCATGAACATTTAGCTGTAAAAAAGATCTGTTCCCGATGGATTCCGCATAATTTGACCAAAACTCAAAAAGAGCTCGTGTTGATTGGTGTAAGGCAATGTAAAAAAATTGGACCCATGAACTGCAAAATCCGTATACAATATCATTACAGGTGACGAAACTTGGATTTATTCATATGAACCGAAAACTAAGCAACAATCCATTGTTTGGGTCTTCCAATATGAACCCAAACTTACAAAAGTTGCTCGTTCACGAAGCACTTTCAAGAAAAGGAAGGCTTTTCTTGAAAGTCAACGACATGTGCGACATGTCAAGTACAACCTTCGGTTGTACTTGACATGTCGCAACCATTCCTTTAGAGTATCGGCAAACAGTTAATGCTGAATGGTATACAACAATTTGTTTGCCAGAAGTCATCGACAAAATCAGGGGGAAAAAAACGTCACATCATTTTTCATCATAACAATGCAAGGAGAAAAACATTAATATCTCATTGCCCGTATTCACCTGATTTATCCCGACTCTTTTTTGTTCCCCAAAGTCAAATAAAAAAAAAAAAAAAATGCGTGGACAACGAATTTCATCATCTCAAGAAGCTGCTGAAACTTTCGAAATTAATGTCTCCTTGTCCGTATTCATCTGTTTTATAACGATGATTGCTCCCCAATATTAAACAAAAAATGCGTGAACAGCGATGTTCATCACCTTAAGATGCTGTTGAAGCCTTCGAAAAACATGATTTTGAGATACCAACTTCAGAGTGGAAAAAATGTTTCGAGAATGCAGGCCAAAGTGTATAAATCTTAAAGGCGAATATTTTAAAAAACAATAAAACAGTTTGTTCAAAAAAAAATTTTTTTTTCTTCCTTAATTTTTGAAGAAACTTAAAAGGTAGCCCTCGTACTTCTCATCAATATATTTTAAAGATACAAATAACTCCTTACCAATAAAAGCATTTAAAAAAGTCCTTTTGCAATTCGATGAACACATTACAAAGAAAAAATTGATGTTAAGTGTGAATCTTCACACATTTCTGGGTTTTGCAGGTATTTAGTAACTGAATGATGATTATTTGGGATGCCAAAACAAATTTTATGTCAAAATATTTTTTTCTGAATTTTAATTCGAATGCCTAATACCATTATTTAAGTTTCTAAATATGTGCAGTATTTTATTTATACAGCAAGGTTCAGTAAGATTTTTAAAATTGCGCCTATGGCTTCCATTGGTTGCTTATATCATAAGTCCCGCCCTCTGATTTCGTCAAACAGAATTAAATTATAATTTCAACACTTCCCACTGGTTATTAAATTTACGCTTTTAAAAAATAAATACATTTACCAAAATATAACTAGAATTTTGACCAAATAATTTAAACAAAATAGAAATGCAAAAAAAAAACAGAAAAAAATAAAATTAACAGGATTCGAACTCTGCTACGTTCGCACTGCAAATTACAAAGTACATTACGAAACCATCTGAGCTACCAGAGTTTCTGATGTGAAGTGTTACATAGCGAATTAAATATTTAACATATTTTAGTTAAAAACACAAAAAATACGTTATTTTCCGAAAACATAATCTGATCAAAAATTCCTGTTGTACTATTCCGGTTCACACCTATGTACATTACTTAGAATTTTTTCAGTTTTTAAGTTTTTCAGTGTGGGACAAAAATTTTTTTGCACAATTTTGGCAAAAATAGCGTCATAATAATTTATTTTGCAAAAATAAAATTTTGATCGTTAATCCACGTACTAAGGGCTTTAATTTGATACCCTACTCAGAATTAAAAAAAAATATTTTTTTTTTCGATGAGCACATATTTGTTTATATTTTTAGGGTGATATGTTTTTTAAATGTTTTAGTATTTTTCCTATGTGCGGGTCAAAGAGTTGTATAAGCATGCCAAATTTCAACTCTCTAGGTTTAGCCGTTTGGCTACAATTTTTACCGAACAGACAGACAGACAGACAGACAGACAGACAGACAGACAGACAGACAGACAGACAGACAGACAGACAGACAGGCAGGCAGGCAGACAGACAGACAGACAGACAGACAGACAGACGACAAAATGACGGTATAAGGGTTTTTTGGTCATACCTACAAAACCCTAAAAATTGCAATTTTTAGTCACGTAATATATTTTGGTTTTTAATGCACAAATTATGTGGTTCTATTTGTCCCTTAGTGAAATTGCCTACGTACTCCTATGTATTTAAGAGGCTGTAGTAGGCATAGGTAGGAGGTAGGGTAATAATAGAGTTACTTAGTAGTTATAAGCGCTCTGAGATTGCAGCTGGGTCTTATCATAAGAATAATTAACTAGGGCCTACTTACTAATGTGTCAAATCATTAATTATGGCGCTTGTAAATAAGGATATCAAATCCGAGGATTACATGAGCATTTCATACATAGCTAACTATTCAAAATTACTTAAATGTTATTAATAGAAGGAATAATTACAACGAATTAAAAAAAAAATATTGTACAGTGTGAATTTTCACACATTTCAGGAAATTTTACGAATTTAGTATAATAAGAATAAACTACCCACTTCCATCTGGAGACTTACAACCTTACTTGAGATACGCTCGCATCAAAACACAGTTATACCTATCCTAGAAAAATGGATCAGTCAGATAAATATTTTTTCCACGACTATATAGATATACGTTCATTATGGGCGTGTTAGTGATTAGCCGCTGATCTGTTACGTAATGAGCTCATTACGTAACAGGTTGAGCTCATTACATAACAGGTTCAAGCAGCAATGGCCGACCGTTGCTAGGCAACGTAATAAATAGGTTGAAAGCATATGTCAAATTATTGTTAGTTTGTAAAGGAAACCGGATTAAAATTAAATAATATAGTTAAAGTTGTCGAATTTTGCAAATATATTTTTTCATAGAGTTGGTCTTGGTCAGTCAGTTAGTCAGTTGACGCAAATATTGTTATTTTAACTGAATTTACATTCCGTATGCCACGTACATGACCGTTGCTATACAACGTAATAAATAGGTTGAAAGCAACTGTCAAATTATTGTTAGTTTTTAAAGGGCACTGAATAAAAATTAAATAAATAATTAAGTTTTAGTTGTGGAAAAAGCATAGTATGAAACTTGCATGGAATAGTCATGTCTCGCTCGTATGAGTTGCGCTATCATTCCATGCTCTTTGAATAATATACTATTAAGCACGATGTTGCAAAAAATTCGATAACTTTCCAAATAACAATCAGATTGCAATTTCTGTGATACTATTGCGGTTCACATTAGTGCATTACTCAGAATTTTTTCAAATTTTTATATGAATCACCGCGTCAATTATAAAAATAGAAATTACAAAAGAATTATGGCCCGTCAAAACGATTTGTAACTGAATGCTGCAAACCACGTAAAAAACGTATAACTTTGTTACTCAATACGGCTCGCGACGTAAAAAAGGTTGCCGATTCCTGATCTCTATCTTGATAGTTTTATTTTAATACCAAACAATAAATTTTGACAAAAAAATTTAAAACAAAAATTAGCATATTTTTGGCTAAAATCGTGTTAAAAAAATTAATATTAAAAAACTACTTTTCGTTCCTTAATCTACGCCCTAAGAGCTTTCTTTTAATACCACACAATATATTGTTATTTTTTTTTTATCGACGACAAAAAATCGACATTTTTCGAAAAACTAATCTGATCAAAAATTCTTGTTTAACTATTCCGATATCCATCAATGTTCATTATGGAAATTTTTTTCAGATTTTTAGATCAACCCCTCTGAGAGTTTTTGACATATTTTGAAGAAATAAAATGATTTTTCAAAAATAAAAATTTGCTTGTTGATCCCCACGCATTAGGAGGTGTATGTCACTCAAAATTGAAAAAAATTATATATTTTTTATTAAATACATATTTGTTTATATTTATCTCGGGATGTGTTTTTTGAACTCTCAGTATTTTTCCTATATGTGGGTCAAAAAGTTGTATAAGCATACCAAATTTCAGCTTTCTTTGCTAAGCCGTTTAGCTACAATTTCTACCGTACAGACAGATAGACAGACATGAGTGATAGTATAAAGGTTTTTTGGTGGTCATACCCACAAAATCCTAAAAATTGATGCCAGTACCATTTCAAAAACTCAATGCAGCCACAAAAATGTCAACTTCATTAAATAATTACGACAAATGGCATCGTGAGCCGTAAATAATAAATTGCTGTAAAAATACATGTTAACAAATTAAAGCATTAGCCTGGAAAGGGTTAAGTAATTTTTATGACAAGTTATTAACTGTATTGGACGTTTTTAAATTGTATTTCACAGCAATCTTATTTTTATGTTATTTATTGTTTATATTTACAATCCATTTATTTCAATTTTATTTGGTATGCATTTCGATTTGATAAAAAATTGAAAACATGTTTTTCTCATTTTTCCTTTTCCAATAGATTTCTTTCTTCTTCACACATCATTTACTAGAAGAGGGGAAAATTTTTTATTTATAAAAATGTATTAAATTTTCGTTTTCTAAACTATCGATTCGAGATATCTTGAAAAAAACAATTTAATTTTTAAAGCTAGGATTAAAATAAGTGATAGTTAAAGATGAGAGATGATAAAAAGGATATAGGAAAGAGGACTAAAAGTGAAATCTAGCATGGGTATAGAAGATATCTGGATGCTAAGAATTAACATTTGTGAAAAAATTGATATTACCCGTAAAGGTTTTCGTTGGATGATTTTTTAGGATTTTAGTAAAGGCCTAACTCAACAACAAGGCATAGATTCGCTTCGTTCAACTTTTGGTAATGAAGCACCATCAGAAAAGACTGTTTACAATTGGTTTACGGCGTCCGTCAGTGATGAATTTCATGAAAACCATGTTTTTGAGATACTAATGTATCATTTTCATTCTGGTGTTGGAAGCGTGGAACAAGAAATTCAACCAATAGGATCGCTCTATTTTGAAAAAACCCTTACCATGGTGTCGTAGGCGCGGTGTTACAAGCGCGGTGTCGCAAGTTCAGAAATTTCAACTCTAGCGCTGGCCGCACCGTCGAAACCATAGAAACAAATATATTTTTTCGGAAAGGTGAGATCTTTAGCGAGACACTTATATTAATTTCCTAAAAATAAATCAAAAAATGTAAATTGATGTAGCGAAATAGCGACTTTTACAATGTTGTCGGCAGTCATAAAGTTTATTATTATGGATTCGGTTTCAAATATCTGGTCTGCAGAAATGTCATGCAGTGGGTATACTAATAATACACCTCCAAGCAGGGCCAACAGAATCTTCATTCTAAACTGTGATGTCAAGTAAAAAAGATTGTGTATTAAATTCTTTTCTTGTAATTGAAGTAACTGTCTGTGTTTTTTGCGTCTCATTTCTTGCAACAAGTTAAAATAATCTCCCTGTTGCCTTCTGTTTCTATGTATATATGGCACATATCCACCATCGCTTTTCTTCATATCGCAATAAGTCTAAATGTGTATGTAAAAGAACTAGACATCTTCATCGATTTGATGACATATTTAATGAAACTGAATAACCGTTTCCTATAAACTTTTAGGTTATCACGCCTATAACGCCACCATGAAATTCGAACCTTCAAATATAACACCACGCCTCTCAGCCCTGTCGCGCCTGTGACACTACCATGAAAATGATGCATAACTTCTACCACTAAGAGTAGAAAAAATGTTTCGAGAATTGGTTTGAACGTACGCAAAAGTTTATAAATCTTAAAGGCGCATATTTTAAAAAGCAATAAAATAGTTCAAAAACATGTTTTTGTAAAAACTTAAAAGGTAGCCCTCTTATGTAAAAGGTGTTTTTTTTTTAGAGGCGGAGAACTTTAAATTGAAATAAAACACAGAAAAATGTTTTTAATATCCATGAAATTGACTTTATTTGAAAGATAATTTTTTGACATTAATGTTTGAATATGATTTCGGGCTTGTGGCCGCCGCGTAGTTGGCGTAATCTGGAGGTCCAATTTTCACACACTCTTCGCAGTAAATCAGGCTACATTTTATTTCGTAATATTTTTCAATATCTCGGCAATTTCAGTATTTCGGCAATATCGCGTCGAATGTTGGCTTCCAAGTGCCCAATTGTTCCTGGTTTATCGGCGTAGACATGCGATCATTGCTCCAAATGCGGAAATTCTGTTTATTGATGTAACCATTTAACCAAAAGTGTACTTCATCACTGAACAAAATTTTCAAATGAAATTGTGGATCAATGGCAATGTTTCCTATGGCCCATTCAGCAAATGTACGGCGCGAACAATGATCATGTTGCTTCAATTCTTGCACATGTTGAATCTTGTAAGCACGTAAACCAAGATCTTTACGCAAAATTTGATGTGGATGGGCACAAGTTAAATTGTTGAGCACAATGACGAATTGACACATTTGAATCATCATCTCACACTTCGCTGCACACCAGCAATCGCTTGTTGTGTGCGCACTGTACGACGTCTTACGAGATGCGTATTATCGTTTAGAGTAAAAGTGTTGCGAAGACGATCCATAGTTTCTCGAATTCATTGCTCTGATGGATGATTAAGAGCACCATAAAATGCACGTAATGCCCGATATGTTTCTCGAATTGAACCGTGTTTTTCAAAATAAATTTGAACAATTTGAAAAAGTTTCTCCAGCATGAGTCTATTCATGATGAATTGCCAAACCAACTTAACCTCAAAACAACCGAGAACTGTCAGATTGTCTGTCACAGAATACAGTGTTGTCAATTTAAAATTCTCCGCCTCTAAAAAAAAAACACCCGTTATATTCGGAAAGCTCCCCCTTTGACGTAAGCCACTGATTCGTATGTGTTAATAATGATACTGCATGCATTATGAAAGTTGAATTAGATATTAGATAGATCTTCAACGATGCAGACTATGTTCGTGTGGCTGTGCTTGCTCTATGGATTACTGCGGCATAAACTCAATTTATATTTTAAATTAGGGCACCGGATTAGTTTAATAAAACGAGACCAGATTATATCAAAGATTAAATTGCGGATCATTTTTTATCTTTTTGCTAAAATTGTTTAACTAGTAAAGTAGGTCAACATTTAAAAAAATATTTGCTTCTAGAATTGATCTAAAATAACAGCGGTCAACAGGAATTTTGAATCTGGGTTCTGCGTATCTGATTTTTATTTCTTCCACATTATTAACTAAAGAAAAAATAGTTTTACCCGAAAAAGTTTGCTTTTGTAGCTATCAGAATGAAATTACTTTATTGTATGTAAAAATAATACAAACTTTTGTTATGAATTTGAATCAGTTTTATTTACAAGAAAACCATTCGAAACAAATATCTACTGTAACAGAATATATAAAAAAGTTTAGAAATGATTATTTTTCGTATTTCTTCTGTGATTGTATGGACTTTCTTGTATTAGCCCCCAAATATAGTCCCCCATTATACTCTCATTGTATTGCCCCTGACAACGACGTTCAAAGTCCATCACGTCTTGATGAAATCTTTAAATTGGTCCAAGTGAGCATGTAACATATGCACTTTAAGGGACATTCTGCAACCCATGAGTTTAAAGTTATCAACCATAGTTGCAATAAGCTCTTTGTAATTGTCTGCTCTGTTGTTTCCGAGAAAACTATGAACCACTGCTTTCAGACATTCCTTTCATGAGTATTGAGTATCTGTGAAAATTCGTCAGTGGCCATTATTTTCCTTATTTGTGGTCCGACAAAAATAAAGGTAGCAAGGATATTTAGTATAACCGCCTACGAAAGGCGGTCGGAATCTCATGCATTATTTCTGACTGGCGTCTTTTCATAGACAGTTCTACAAAAAGGTTAAAAGCTGTCCTTTTTCACAATGCAAATGAATTTCCAACTCTTCCTTTGGCTCATTCCGAAATGCTCAAAGAAAATTACGAAAGTGTGAAAATAGTGCTTGAGAGTTCAAATTATGATGAGTATACCTGGCCTGTGATAGGGGATTTTAAGATGGTTGGATTTATGATGGGATGCATTCCCATCAGAAATCCAACCATTCTCTTGTTTTGATAAATTCGCCGCAAATATAGCAGGATGAGTCTACTTCGTGTTTACAACTTTTTGACGCCATTTTTGGATTGCCGCCACACAAAATGAGTTGTATCGATGCAATGCGCATGCGCATACCGACTATGAACTACGTAAGTGAAATGCCACTTGCTTTCCACCCGCTCGTCCCCATCCTTACTTAATATAACGTGCTTCTCCTTATATGGTCATAAAAATAAATAAATATATATTGATCGTTGTAAAATGTACAAAAGCAAAGTTTTTCAAAAATAAACGAAGATTTTAGTTATTTTTTGATATAAAGAATCAGAAAATAGTCATTAAAATAAAGACTTAAAAACAAATATTTTTTTGTTGACCTGTGTAATCGGATTAGCCCGTAAAAGTTAATCAACAAGAAACAGGGCCGAATTAACCTATTTTGGGGCCCTAGACATTTTTTCCCTGCCGGGCCTCCACAAGAAATAGACCAAAAAGACACTCACTTGTCTCACTACTCCCTTGTTTCATTACCTACTAGATGTATACAACTAATTATTATTAGGACAATTCTGTTAGCCAGGGAAGGACTGCTACAACACCTTTTTTTTAAATATGTACCCAGAATTTCTTGTCTAAAAATTCATAGTTGACATAAATGTTTGAACGCCCTGTACGCTTGATAAATTCATCATGTTACGCAGTCCAATGTAGTAGGGTGTTCCGAGTTACGCGACTTACCGTTGTAGAGGGAGCCACTTACAGTCGACCCTTGACATAAGTTCAGGCCACTTCTTGTGACTCCTGTTGCTCCTGAATTCGCTCAGATATTTGCACAAAACCTCTGAATGACAAACTCCAACTACCTCACTTAAAAGGGTTACAATGCTTCTGTTAATTATGAATTTTAACTCCTCAAGGATTTAATTAATAATTTAAAAGGCAGAAGAAAGTTTTTATCAGATTTTACAAGAAAATATAATGCAAGTGTATTAATGAATATTCACGTACGAACTGGTTCATCAGTATTTTGATTATGGGATGTTATTTAATGTAATTCTACTTAATACAGGTTTGAAAAAACAACACTATTCAAATGGGCCAGTAAAAATGACAAATTGTAAAAATTATTGGTAATAAAAGTTGTTAAATCGAGAAAAGGATAAATGTTGATGTCGTCAGAACTAATCATCAAAGTAAACCTGTTTGCTTACTTCTTCTTCAATGGAAGTTTTAAGCCCTTTGTAGTGAATACATAACCCTTATCAAAGGTCCTAACATATTTCATAAGGGTAATATAGTTAGAGCGTTATTGCTGAGCGAATTCTTAAACACAAATCATTTGAATGTGTAACTGCGGTGAACTTACTTCATATTACACCATTATGTCGCAGCTATGCCGTTTTATTAAATGAAAACATAAATTCTAAACTTACTGCCTAGTTAACACACTTAGAATGAAGTTGCAACCATCTATTGGCATGAATTTTGCTTTCATTCATAAAATTATCTATATGACGTAATTCTGTGGCAGATCTGTAAGCTACAGATGATCGTATCTAAGATGTTGTTTTATGTGTTGTTATGGATAGTTTCTTATAGATTTTGTCTGTAAACTTACAGATTTTCCACATAATTGTGCCAATAGTTTGTTAAATCTCTATATACCAGGGTGATTCAAATATAAACGGTATTTTTTTTTATACATATTTATATATTAATAATATTCACAAGTAAAACCTTCAGTTTTTCTCTACATAGCCTCCTTAACACTCTATACACTTTTGCCAAAGTTTTGGAAGCTTGAATATTCCTTGTTCAAAAAAAGTTTGAGGACTCGTCCTCAACCAATTGTGTACACGCTCCTCGATCTTCATTGTTTTCGACCTCCACCAGATATTTCCCTTTAGATATCAACCAAAAAACGTGTTCCAATAGGAAATTAATGATTGCTTATTGTGCGGAATGTTGAGTTATCGCACAGCCCTAGTGGAATGGACATTTAGCCTTACAAAATAGCTTCCAAATTCTGTCCAAGAAAGTCTGATCGCAATCAACGACACGAACTGGTGAATGCTTTCTTCTGCAATGTCTTATTACCTCCCTCCATTTTTCTCCAATGAAGCTCATGTTTTTGTGCCGTAGTAGGACTTTCATTATCATTTCCCCCCCGACGCACGGGACTTCTATTGATCTTCCCCCTTAGTGCATATTTTTGAATGTATTTTTTACTGGACTCACACTGGTTTTCCCCCTTAAACGTTATAGTGTAAGGGAGGTAATTTTGGTATTATTTCATAAATAAATTCAGAATAATCATTAAATTAGAGTAAAATATTTAAAAAGTAAAAAAAAAAAATCTATTTCTTAGAAAGGGCATCCAAGATAAGAGTAGACTTGTTTATTATTGTAACTTGAGCCTGTAAATGTAACATAAAAAAGAATTATAATATTGAAAGACAACTGTTAATAAATTAGATTAGAAGTGTTAGAACCATATGGGAAAATCTATTAATCTCTGTTTTAAAATAAATATTAGTTGGTTACTTATCTGGGGAGATTATACAATTTAATTTATGAATAATAAATGTCGTCTCGATTGACCGTTAAATGATATTTAACAGTTGGGCGATGTAAGCTTTTCAGGGTGGTTCTCTTTTTATGGGTAGTTGATTTTAAACCATCATAACCTCAAATCATGTTTAAATGAGTTGAGTCTAAAGAGTGAAAAAATTAAATCGTGTACTAAGTAGAGTGAGAGATTTTGTTCATCATGGGTTAGAGTCATTTAGTGTTGTCGGTCAAGTCGAGTTAAATTAACAAGTAATTCCGTATGGAACGTTAGTGTAGTAACCAGCTAAAAAGTGGAGAGACAATATTTAGAAACATATAGTGGTTAAATTAGTGTTTGGTGTAAATTGTGTCTAGTATGTACGAAGTTGTCTCATTTGGATTTAGCTGTATCGACGTAATTGTAAGTCTAGTGTAATTAGTGTAAATATTTAAACCGTATCATAATTAAAGTAGATTAGCTAAAATCTTGAGTTTAATTGAACAACCCTTAATCCTTCCAAGAATCATAGCAACCAGCTAGCGGACCAAAAGGGGGGGTCCAGACTTGATCCGCTTGCAAGTCTGGATACTCATAATGTGAGGGAGACCTAAAGTTGAGGGATGTACAGAGTAAGTACAAATGAAGTAAATTAATCAGCCAACCATGACATTTTCTATTCATATATATAGAGGCTCCCCACAGTACATATAAATAGTTTTGATCCCAAACTAACATCATTTATGACCTAGTCACCTCAAGTGGACGTACCGAACGATGTTCATCACTTGTGGATGTACGACCACTTTTAAACTCATTCACCCAATTGTAAACACTGGTGCAAATGTGCCATGAAATTCATCCAACACGGCTTTGATTTCTTTTGGTGTTTTGCCTTTCAAATGAAAGTGTTTAATCACTGCATGAAACTATTTTTATCCATTGTTCGAAAACTGCAAATGTTGTTTGTTTCAATCGATTGTAAAAAGAAAACCACGGGATGGATATGGCTGAAAATTTGACAGCAGTCTACTGTTAGATGGTACTTTTTAGAAACACACTTGTTTCGATACTACTAACGCCATCTCTTAGATTTTGTAAGAACTTATTGAACTTCGTATTTACTGTAATTTTTAATGCTTTTAAAATTCTGTTTGGTTCAATCAATAGAGGGACGTTTTACAAATATCCAGTATTTAAAAGGCAGCAATAAATAATGTTTTTGTTCAATTTCCGGAGCCGTCTCTGCGCCCATCAATCTGTCAGATGTGAAATTTTATTCCTTATATAAGTAGAAGTCAGTTTCACGAGGTCTTATTGCTTTTCTGTCCTGATACATTGCAGCTTGCAATCTCAGGTGAATTTTAAACCAACGTTAGAAATTTTATGATACTAAATCAATATTTTTATTTTCTATAAACCTATATTTCCTAGAAAGTTTTGATAAATTGTTTCAAGTGAAAATATTTTTGACAATTTTTAAAGTTTTGAAAAATAAAAGCACTATTCTAAATAGTGCCCAATGGGGAGATGCAAAATATAAAATATATACTTGTGGAATATAGATCTGAGTTGGACTTTTTTATACGGGAAAATATATGGGCACATCAGGATATGTAATAAGCGCGACAAAATATGTACTCAGCACGACATATTAAGTCATTATAGCGACAACAAATTGATGAGGTAACATTCAAAACGTGATTTGATTCAGTAATACTAATTTCTTTGATTTAAGCGGAACTAAGTGGGAATTTCGTTCTTTTAGGTTGTCATGAGAAGGAACCTTACTTGAGAATCCCCCTAAAAATATAAACAAATATGTACTCATCGAAAAAAAAATATATATTTTTTTAAAATTCTGAGTAGGGTATCAAATGAAAGCCCTTGGTACGTGGATTATCGATCAAAATAAATTATTTTGATGCGATTTTTGCCAATATTGCGCAAAAAAAATTTTGTCCCACACCCTGTAGCCCAGTTGGTTCAAACTAAAAATCTGAAACAATTCTAAGTTATGTACATTATGGTGTGAACTGGAATAGTACAACTGGAATTTTTGATCAGATTAGGTTTTCGGAAAATAACGCATTTTTTGTGTTTTTAACTAAAATATGTTAAATATTTAATTCGCTAAGTAACACAGCAGATAAGTAAGCGCTCATAGCGTAGTGCATTTTGTCGTAGCTTTGTACTTTTCAAACTAGAGTTCGATTCCTGTCAATTTTAATTTTTCTTTTTTTTTTGTAGTTTTATTTTGTTTAAATTATTTTGTCAAAATTCTAGTTATATTTTGGTAAATGCTGCATTTAATTTTTAAAAGCGTAAATTTAATTACCAGTGGGAAGTGTTAAAATTATAATTTAATTCTATGTTTGAATGTATACGAAATCAGAGGGCGGGGCTAATGATTTAAGCAACCAATGGAAGCCATAGGCGCAATTTTGAAAATCTTAATGAACCTTGTTATATATATAAAAAAAAAATACTGCACATATTTAGAAACTTAAATAAAGGTATTAGGCATTCGAATTAAAATTCATAAAAAAATATTTTGACATAAAATTTGTTTTGACATCCCAAATAATCATCATTTAGCTACTAAATACCTGCGAAACCCTGAAATGTGTGAAAATTCACACTTCATATCAATTTTTTCATACTTATATGTAACGTTTCCATGGTCATAATAAATAATATCTCTGTTAGAAAATATTAGGCCAAGTTATTTCTACTATGCTGCTAGAATGTATTTTATACAAGTACTTTGTGATGGCGGTTGGTCCTGTGGTGGCCACAGCTGATTTTTCTTTTTTAGTTCCACCCTAAATAAATAAGTTTTACGAAATTCTGTTTTTTTTGTGTTCTCTCATTGTATTGATATGTCTATGGTCGTTGATTCAGTCCATCCTGTGGGATAGAGATCGTTATCCTTTGTGTCTTAACGATGTTCCAGGATTAGGAGGGTTTAGCACACACGAAATCTTAACATATCACCAACCAGTATACGGGGCGATGAAATATAACCATTGTTGTTAATCTAGAAAATTCGATTAAGTTCGAAGATGATGTTAAATTAGTTTGTTTTTATGTTACAGGAGAGTTGGTGGTGTGAAGCTGAAGTTGACCCCTGACCTCCAGGTGGTGAGACATGTGTACTGGAGAGGAAGACGTCCACAGACTCTGCTGACCAACAGCGATGGACTGGCTTCTATTATTCATTCTCATGATTTCCATAATTATTCTAACGGGTAAGTTATGCAGTTCTGTTGTTCATTATCTTTACAGTTCATTACAGTTAAAAACAGGCTAGTTCACAAGGAGGGATCACGGGCTTGAGCCCCCCCCCTCCCAAATATATTAAAAACATGTGGATTTTACTTATTTTCGTCAAAATATAAGTGATGAGCGAATCAAGAGCTCCAAAAACATGTGGTTTTTATGTATTTTTGTCAAAATATACGAGGTGTGTAAATTAAATAACCAGACGCTTTTTACCGACCGTCAACATATGTATACAGGGTGTTTGTTTGAAACGGGGCACCCCGAAAATCTCCTTTATTTGTAAAGATACAAAAAATCTTCAGAACGACAGTTAAACTAGACAAAAAGGCCCATCTAAAGGTTACTATAAGAATTCTGAGGCACTTCCGGTTTCACCGGAAATGATGTCAACTTTTGATCTAGCATAGGGAATCGATAATTTTATATTTTTTTCCTAAAAGTACATTAAATTAGCTTTACAATGACACCAAAAAATCATATTTTTATGTTAACCATTTCAAAATGGCGACCATTTATTTACAAAATAATAATCAACATAAGTTTTACTATTAGTCATCACTGATAAAAAGTATTAAAAAATAAAATACTTTTTAAAAAGACCTGAAATAATGTATTTCAAATAATTTAAATGTATTTGAAATACTAGAATTATTTAAAATACTAGGAAATATTTGAAATAATAAGGGACTATTTGAAATAGTGCGGAAATATTTGAAATAATGTATTTTAAATAATTTAAATGTATTTGAAATACTAGAATTATTTAAAATACTAGGGACTATTTGAAATAATAGGGAAATATTTAAAATAATGTATTTTAAATAATTTAAATGTTTTTTTTAATTTATTTATTTTACATCGGCCTATTTCTGCAACGAGGCTAATCGCCGATGCCAGGGGGCGAGCTCCTACACCTGGATGAGGGGTGAATGATTGTGAAATGGGAGTAATGTAAATATATTATTCTCGCCCGAATAATATCACCAACGAAGGAGGCTCGAACCACCGACCGCACAGTCCAGACTGCTTCCACCAGTACAAACCGCACGACTTAATGCGCTCGGTCACTTCGTTGGCTAACTTAAATGAATTTGAAATACAAGAATTAAATTTTTTAAGAATGTAAAATTTGTCAAAATTTTATTTTTAAAAACTACGCCTTTGAAAACGTATTAACTCAAGTTAAGGAGCTAATTACGTCCATTCCCTAATTAGTATATATACTAGGTCCAAACCAAATTGAATTTCTATCCAACTTTCTGCTTAGTTTAACCTCATAAGAAATATAATCTCAATTATGTACAGAAATCTATCTTATTATAAATAAATGTTCCTTATACATTTTAATTTAGTATTCTGGAATATTTCTCTCCATATATTTATAAGTAATTTCATGACACTTCTCGTTATTACAAGAAATATTCAACTTAATTTAAAATGTCTTCAACACTTATCGTTTTATGCAAAAATAATGTATACTCTTAATTAATTCAGTTAATTAAAATTGTTTAAGAAACCACTTTTTTAAAATTTCTGCTTCTGACATTTGAAAACGTAACTTACCAAGTTCACTGTTTTATTATTTCATGTAAATTTCAATAATATTAATTAAAACTGGTTTTAAAATAATCACAATTAGGTTTTTAATAAGTTTTTATTAGTGTATGGATCTTCCTTTATTAAAATCGCCTAGCAATATACTAAAAACTTTTCTCAGTAATCTAAAAAATAATTGATATTTACTAGAGGGATGAAATAATAATGATAATAACACGTTGCGGGCAAACCTGGACGGTACTGGCGAGACTACACCCCCCCCCCCCCTCTTTAATAATAATAATATTTATCTTGATTAGATGAGTTACGTCCGTAAGTTAGTAGTTATAGTTGAAGGTAATGGGATTCGGACCAGTCAGAAAATAAAAACAAATTTATTAACTTCGCTAACGTTTCGATTTAATTTAAATCTTCATCAGAGCTTAGTTAATAGTCACGAAATAAAATAACAGTTTTAAAATAAATGAAGAACACATCATATTGTCCGGTTATTGAACAATAGTTGAATAACCGGACAATATGATGTGTTCTTCATTTATTTTAAAACTGTTATTTTATTTCGTGACTATTAACTAAGCTCTGATGAAGATTTAAATTAAATCGAAACGTTAGCGAAGTTAATAAATTTGTTTTTATTTTCTGACTGGTCCGAATCCCATTACCTTCAACTATAAATAATATTTATGTGTTTGAAATTTTACATTTTTACACACGTCATCATCAGTTGAATTGAAAAAATATTGTATTATAATTTAAATCTATCTATCTATATATATAAAAGGCAGAGTGCTGACTGACTGACTGACTGACTCATCACCGCCCAGTCCAAACCCCTGGGCCTAGAAAATTGGAATTTGGCGAGTATATTCCCTCCATGACGTAAGCACTCACTAAGAAGGGATTTTTCGAAATTCAACCCCTAAGGGGCGAAAAGGGGTGAAATGTGATTTCACGGATTCTTTAATATCTCTTCGGGTCGATGGGATATCGACTTAGTTTTTGCTTACAAAGATTACCCATACAAATGCCGAAATACTTATTTCAGGATTTTATCCTAATCAACCCATAAAGGGGTGAATCTACAATCGGGGTGAATTATACATCCCATCGTATTTCCTTTGTTTGTTAAGTTGTAAGGTTTCTTTTTGGCACATAGGTGTCTTTTTAAAATATCTCGAAATGGTTTTGACAGTTTTTTTAAATTTCACCCTTAAAGGGTGAAAAGGGGTGACATGTGATTTCAAGGATTCTTTAATATCTCTTAGGACCAATAAGATATCGACTTGCTTTTTTCTTACAAAAATTACCCATACAAATTCCGAAAAACTTATTTCAGGTTTTTATCCTAATCAACCCCTAAAGGGGTGAATATACAATTGGGGTGAATTATACATGCCATTGTATTTCCTGAGATTGTTGAGTTATAAAATTTATTTTTTGCACATAGGAGTCTTTTTAAAATATCTCGAAACGGTATTGACAGTTTTTTAAAATGACATGCCTAAATGGTGAAAAGGGGTGAAATAGTAATTCAAGGATTCCTTAATATCTCTTAGGTCCAATAAGATACCGACTTGGTTTTTACTTACAAAGATTACCCATACAAATTCCGAAAAACTTATTTCAGGATTTTGTCCTAATCAACCCCTAAAGGGCTGAATCTACAAACGGGATGAATTATATATCCCGTCGTATTTCATGTGTTTGTTGAGTTATAAAATTTATTTTTTGCACATAGGTGTCTTTTTAAAATATCTCGAAAAAGTATTGAAAGTTTTTTAAAATTACTACCCTAAAGGGTGAAAAGGGGTGAAATGATAATTCAAGGATTCCTTAATATCTCTTAGGACCAATAAGATAACGTCTTGGTTAAAGGGTTAAAAGGGGTGAAATATGATTTCAATGATTCTCTAATATCTCTGAAGACCAATAAAATATCAATTTGGTTTTTGCTTATAAAGATTACCAATACAAAGGCCGAAAAACCTATTTCAGGATTTTGTCCTAATCAACACCTAAAAGGGTGAATCTACATTCGGGCTTAATTATACATCCCGTCGTATTTCCTGTATTTGTTGAGTCATAACATTTATTTTTGGCTTATGGTTATGTTTTTTTTTTAAATATCTCGAAATGGTTTTGAAATTTTTGTAAATCAGGCAGTGAAAATTGTACAGACACGGGAATGTCATTACTCCTAAAATGTTAAAATATTTTCGTCAGTCCTGTCTATACTTTAGATCACAAATAATTCTAACAACTCGTCGCTGCAAGCGAAAAATTCGCTGGGTATGGATAGAATGTCTCCAAGCCAGTAACGCATACGTAATATGGGATTCGAACAGCGCGTAATAAGCAGTTAATAGAACATTTCGAGACACATTGGATTTTAAGTTTCTTATACAGTATACCGATCTGCATAATTTCTGAGCGATCTGTCCAATATGACTTTCCCAGCTAAGATTAACGCCAATGGTAACGCCCAAAAATTTTACAGGGTCTTGGATAATGTTAAATGGTACTTCCCGTAGGGAAAATAATAAATGTTTGGTTTTCGTCTCATTCAGGCTTAATCTATTCGCTAAAAACCATTCGCAGCGTTTCTTGCTAATGTGTTGTTGGTTGTTACTTCATGAAACGATGGATACTGATTTAATAGTGTGGTATCATCTGTGTATAGAATTGTTTTGGCATCTTGTATATAAGCTGGTAAGTCATTTATGTAGACCAAAAACAACAGTGGACCCAAAATTGAACCTTGTGGAAGTATGGTTTCGGTAAGGAAGCTCAGATTAGTTTGCCATTCTGCCAAAAGATGGCAAGAACTACTGTATAACTATGAGAAGTTAATAGGTAATTTTACTTATGTTATAAAAAAATCAAATTTGTTGATTATTGTAATTAAACAACTATAATGTAACAGTGGAAATATTTCTGTATATTTTAGTTTTAAGGTTATAATTTTTTAGAATCTATAATATATTACAGCTTATTCTACCGTTGTAGGGAATGCAGGTGTGATTTATGTTTAAAATTTATACAGCAAATGAGGAAATTTAAAAACTTGTAAAACTACTAACTAAACTTTGCTCAGATATATTTTAAACTCGTGTCTGCTATCAAAAACATATTATTTTTAGCGTTGAGTAAAATCCTGTAAAAGATGAAGAAAACAACTGACTATGCTAATAACGTGAGGAAAAATATATCACTTTTCATCCCCTAGGGGTCGAATTTCGAAAAATTACATATAAGCGGGTGCTTGCGACATGGAGGGAATATATTTCCCGAATTTCATGTCGAGGGACTTTATTTCGAATATGTAATATAGCTCAGTCGCTGAAACAGCGCAGTTCGTCATTTTGCGTCATTACTTCAATGACAAACTTAGTGGCGAAAAAATAACTGAATCGATTTTTTTGCATGTGAATTATAGACTAATATTTATCTTTACTCTTATATTTTACATACCTTTTGAAGTCATATTTAGTTTGTGTTCGATAGTCATTTTGAAGATTTACAAATTTTAAAAGTGTTTATTTAATGTAGGGACATTTGTATTGGTATCCCTGAATAAAACGATGTTTACATTTGTCATTTAATAATACGTCTGTTGTGTTTTGATACTGACTTGTGTACAAATATCTAACTTATAGTAATTTCTAAAACCTTTTTTATTTAGTTTGTTGTTTATTTAGCAGTTTTGTGTTTAGTTATATATTTTCTTATAGATTTTCTTATTTGATTTTGTGTGTACTGCTCAGTTTTTAGGTTATATTCAACTTATTTTTATTTTCTTTTCTTTGATTATATTTTTGGATCACATCAGTCCTTCTAGTTCTATTTAGCTTATTAGAATAGTTTATTTGTTTTTATTCTGTTCTTATTCTTATATTTTCATTTCATTTCGATACAAGTGACAGCGTACAAATATTACATTCGTTAAATAGATGAATGTAAACGTACTAAACCTGACGTCACATTTTTTGTGACGTTTCAAGTGACGCAACTGCACTGTTTCGCCGATTTCCCTATACCAATTTACCCTTTTAGGGATGAAATTTTAAAAACTTTCAAAACTCTTTCTAAATATTTTAAATAGAAAATGATGTACCAAATTTTATAACTCAGGAAATAGAAATATTTCTATAATTCACCCTAAATGTAGATTCACCCTTTTAGGGTTTGATTAGGGCAAAATCCTGAATTTCTGTTTCAAACATTTGTATGAGTAACCTTTGTAATCAAAAACCAAGTCGATATCTCATTGGTCCTAAGAGATATTGAGGAATTCCTGAAATCATATTTCACCGCTTTTCACCTCTTAGGGCTCGAATTTAAAAAAATCCTTTCTTAGTGAGTGCTTACATCATGGAAGGAATATACTTTCCGAATTTCATGTCTCTATATCGAAAGGACGTTCTATCGAATAAAAAATACCAATTTATTTCTTTAGGGGTGATATTTAAAAAAAAATCAGCTGTGGCCACCACAGGACCGACCGCCATTATAAAGTACTTGTATAAAATATATTCTAGCAGCAGAGTAGAAATAACTTGGCTTAATATTTTCTAACAGAGATATTATTTATCATGACCATGGAAACGTTACATATAAGTATGAAAAAATTGAGACGAGAAAAATTGTACAAAATTTTTTGGAAAATTTTCGTTTTATTAAAAAATGTCTGAAATAAAAGTTATTAGTTATTATATTTATAGCAAATTTGTTAAATAAACTTTTTCGAAATATTTTTCTGTTGCTAAATATTCGCAAAAATCTTAAAATCGACACGAGTAAACTCCCATTTCTATTCAACCGATTTTTATCAAAAGTTGATCAACTCGTGCCATTGATGTCAAAAGCTTAAATATGCAGTTTCGTAAAAATCCTTTTAGCCGAATTTGCTCTGTACGTGTACTCAGACAGACAGACGGACGGACGGACGGACGGACGGACAGACAGACCGACAGACATCATGCTAAAAATAGTCAAAACGTTATGTAGGGACCTCAATTCGTGGAGATCCATCGAAATCT
The DNA here is from genome assembly GCA_963971575.1 of Liopterus haemorrhoidalis. Taxonomy (NCBI): domain Eukaryota; kingdom Metazoa; phylum Arthropoda; class Insecta; order Coleoptera; family Dytiscidae; genus Liopterus; species Liopterus haemorrhoidalis. The sequence continues at coordinate 68,122,320 of OZ020613.1, forward strand.
CGAAATGTCAAAATCGGTATGATCACAATACCTCCCTTATATATGTTGGCGGTCGGTAAAAAGGTCATAATACTTTCTAAAGAATATGAAAAGACACATGTATGACAAAAAGGAATGTTATCTCAACAAACGGTAGAAATAAGAAGGGTTCTATCATTCGCTCCGAATGTAGATTCACCCTTTTAGGGTTTGATTAGGGCAAAATCCTGAATTTCTGTTTCAAACATTTGTACCACAAGGAAGGTATTTGGGCCACTTCTATATATTTATATGTAAATGACATTGTAGGGGACACATGGAATACAGATGAAAAAAATTGCCTCTTACCCCCCCCCCCCATGAAGAAACAAGTGTGTGTGCCTAATTTTACAACTATGAGTCACACACAGAAAAACTATAGAGTTCAAATAATACATAGTGGGAAAACGTAAACAAATATGTATTGCAGCAAATCAATTGTCATAACAATAAATAATGACAAATATTCAATCTGAAAATTTAAATATGAAAAATATGAAAACATGATTTTTCAATTCATTTTCCAATAATTTCCTTCAATCTACATAAATTTACATTCAATAACATAAATTCAAACTGTAAAAGGAATCTGAAATAATTATTTAATGTATTTTTTAAAGGACTTATATATCCTTTTGATTATAAAATAACAAACAAAATGGAGTCTGCTCGCAACACTTCTAATATATGCAGATGGGATATATATTCATAAATTTCAATTTTAATGGTCTTATGCTCAATTTGGTTGGATTTAAATTTAATTCACATAAATTTTAGCTGAAAGACGCTCCTGTATTAAGGAGCAAACACTCTAAAATATGAGCATAACTGTTTTAAAACAACTATATAAAGCAGAGATGCTCAAACAATATTCTTCTGAACACTTATACCTAGAGTTGTAGAACTTCTAAGTTAAAAGAATTATTCACATTTAAAAAATTGATGTGAAGTGTGAATATTCACACATTTCAGGGTTTCGCAGGTATATAATAAGTGAAGGCGGTATGCTGAGTGTGTAGGACAAATTTTACTTTGTAGTAATCACGGCAAAATGAACGATATTTTTAAAATAATTTATCGTCTGTTAATCATATAATAAGACTGGTTATTAAATTTACGCTCTTAAAAATTAAATACAACATTTGTCAAAATATAACTAGAATTTTGACAAAATAATTTCAACATAATAAAAATGCAAAAAAAAAACAACAAAAAAATAAAATTCACTCCGTACTCGAACTCGAACCCTTCGTTTCCAGCGCATTTTAGCTTACGACACCAGTGCTCTAACCCATTACGCTATCGCACGCCTTGCATGTGATTGTCTTACATTGGTATAACTTTGTGAACCAAAAACCACAAAAAATGCGTTATTTTCCGAAAACATAATCTGGTCAAAAATTCCTGTTGCACTATTTCGGTTCACACCAATCTACATTACTTAGATTTTTTTTTAGATTTTTAGTTTAAACCATCTGGGCTACAGGGTGTGGGACAAATTTTTTTTTGCACAACTTTGGCAAAAATCGCATCAAAATAATTTATTTTGCAAAAATAAAAATTTGATCGTTAATCCACGTACTAAGGGCTTTCATTTGATACCCTACTCAGAATTTAAAAAAATATTTTTGTTTTCGATGAGCAGATATTTGTTTATATTTTTAGGGGGATATGTTTTTTAGATGTTTTAGTATTTTTCCTATATGCGGGTCAATGAGTTGTATAAGCATGCCAAATTTCAACTCTCTAGGTGTAGCCATTTGGCTACAATTTTTACCGAACAGACAGACAGACAGACAGACAGACAGACAGACAGACAGACAGACAGACAGACAGACAGACGGACAGACAGACGACAAAATGACGGTATAAGGGTTTTTTGGTCATACCTACAAAACCATAAAAATTGACGAGAAGTGGGATTTTTTACACAATTCAGGGTTTTGTAGGTATTTAATAAGTATTTTGTAAGATGTCAACAATATGCTGGATGTCTACGACAGCGTTTCCCAACCTTTTTTCATGGCGGACCGGCAAGCGACCTAGAAAAAAATTGCAGACCGGCAAGTAACAAGTAATGTGTATCGCAAAAGTTTTATATTTGTTTGCACTGATTACGAACAAACTTTTTTTTGCTGACTTAGATCTGATACTTGTTTTTAACTAATTTTGGGGTGCTGATTTTTTTATTTTTTTTATTTTTGGACTTAGCTACTGAGGCCGTTACCCAGATGCATTTTTATTCATTGAAAATTTCCATGCCATAACCGGGATTCAAACCCGAGACCTCGTGGCCTAGAAGTCAGTGCACTAACCACTACGCCATGGTGACCGGCGGGTGCTGATTTCAAAAATGTTAACAGTTTCTGCCTATCACGTCAAATTTTTGTTCTATCGTGTTTTGACTTTTTTCACCTTTTCACGTTCTGATATATGTACGTCTACTTTAATTTCAACGTCGTTCTTGTTGTCCAATATATTTCGTAGGAACGCCTTACATGCAGGTACTTGTTATAGACACTTGAATGATCTACATTTCACTGTACATATGGATGATATGGAGAAGCATGCATGGCAGTCTTTCGTGGCGCTCATCAAAAATTTTCTTGGGAATAAAAAAGCCGAAAACTATGTGGAGGTCGTTGAAAATTTGATTGAAAATTATCATCATCTGGGGTGCAACATGAGCGTGAAACTTCATTTTCCTGTCAATCTTGGAGATGTTAGTGATGAACAGGGTGAACGTTTCCATCAGGATTTAAAAGAGATGGAGAGACGTTATCAAGGAAGGTGGGATACTCACATGATGGCTGACTACTGTTGGAGTATTAAAAGAGACTTATCGGGAATGGTGCACACTCCAGAAGATCTTACAAACGACCATTTAATCCTTAAATTATTTTGTATTTTTATTTTAACACTCCAATGCATTAAAATGTAATTAAAACTGTTCTCATTTTCTTTCTTTCACTATAAATAAAATTTTAAGAATATTTTCTAATTATTTAGTCCTTATTGTTCGCCAAATTTGTACCAATTAAAGTATCGACGTCTAAAATTAAACGATAGAAGCATTATTTGGGCGAAAATATGTATTTGTTGTAGAGCAAAAATCTGATGTGATACGCAAAAACTGATGTGATATTTGAGTTCAGCAGCACCAAATTATTAAGAAACAAGTCTTAGATGTAAGTCAGCAAAAATTGTGTTGACCAGTGTAATTAGTCAAAAATATTATCTGAATTCTTAATAGGCCCGCGAATTCCAAAATTTTGAGCACCACTGATATAAGGATGTGACGGATGAGAAGGATGCAGGAAGGCATATAAGATCGTATAATTAAGCGGTAAGTCCTCCTTGTTGACAAACATATACAAATTGCATCATTTAGCATTGAATCAGGTTAAATTAACCGAAATTTGCTGTTGACTTAATAGTACATTGTCTAACTATTGTAATTAAATAACACCGTGCATAAGAGCTTGGACTAACTGAACGCTCTACTCTCTACTCTCTACACTCTACACTCCACAGTGTGCACTCAGTAAATACTAGTATTGTGTCAGCACTAATCTCTACTTGTCTCATGCAAACTGCAAATTGAAATTTATAACTAGCAAAACAACTAAACTATTTAAAAAAAAGGAACATATATTTAAACAAATTTCAGCAAAAAATCAAGATAAGATCTATTCAAGCTTCAGTACGAATACCCTTTGTTACAATATTATTTATATTTAGATCAAATCAGTGATAAATTTGTTCAAATACGAAGTTGAAAAAAATATGACCAGTCTAACACTTGTGTATTGCAAGTTGCGTATCCACAAATGTCCAGGGGATATTTTTTTATTAAATAAATTTTATATCACAGTTATGGCCTTTATTACTTTCACAATTAGACCAAAAAATTGTATTTTTCGTGTTGAAAATTCCAAGCCTGAACAGGATTCGAAGACCAACGCAGGGCACATATGTTCTAACTACGGTACTACGGTCGGATAAGGATAATTTTAGAGTTAAACCAAATACATGAGAATTTCTTTAGCTGCTGACTCCTGTATGTACTCCCCATCATTTTCTATAACTGTCTCCCAACGTTTTACAAGTTTTTGAATTCCTTCTTTATAGAAACTTTGTGGTTTATCTTCAAAGAAAGTAGTAAGGTAGTTTTTGACTTCTTCCACAGAAACCATTTTTTTGCCATTCAAATTATTTTGAAGAGGACGAAACAGATGAAAATCTGAAGAGGCAAGGTCAGGGGAATACGGCGGGTGCTGGAGGATTTCCCATTTTAACTGAAGTTTTTGCAGTGTCTGTTGATCGGTATGTGGTCTAGCGTTGAAGATGATGCCTTTTCGATTAACCAAACTTGGACGATTTGCTTGAATTTCCACATTGAGTTGGGTGAGTTGCTCACAGTACTTCTCCGCAGTTATTGTTTTGCCACGTGGAAGAAGCTCGAAATAAAGTATTCCTCTGCAATCCCACCAGACACATAACAACACTTTCATTGGATGTAATTCAGCTTTTGCCAAAGATTCTGCTCGTTCACTCCCATGCTTCCAGCTTCTTTTTTTTTTATGTTGTGATACATAATCCATTTTTCATCTCCAGTTATTACTCGATCCAAGAAAGGTTCATTTTGTTGACGGGCAAGGAGAGAAACGGCAGTGGAAACACGTTTCAGTTTGTTCCGTTCTGTCAAAATGTGCGGAACACATATATCGAGTTTCGAACTATAGCTAAGTTTTTTTAAATGGCGAAATGCTGTCGATTTGTCAACATTTAACTTCTCAGCAATCTCTTCAGTCGAAATCCGTGGATTACTATTCACCAAATCACGGATACAGTCATTATTACACGGGCACGAACTTTTGCAATCACCTGATATTTGTGAATTATAAATTATGAATATACAAGGTGTCTTAAAAGAAATTTTATATTTAGTGGATCGATTAAAAAAAATAAGCCGTATATAGAAAAAATGTTTATTAATTATTAAAATACACTTTTTGGGGATTTATTTCTTAAAAATAATATCGTCTAAATGTAGACCCTCGCGTTCTCGGCACTCATTTAATCGAACAGTAAAATTACTTATGACGTCTCGGCAGGTGGACTCAGGGATGGCTGCCATTTCGTGACGGATATTTTCTTTCAAATGCGCCAGTGAAGTCGGTTTATTGGCGTAAACTTTAGATTTAAGATAACCCCATAAGAAAAAGTCCATAGGGGTTAAATCTGGACTGCGTGGAGCCCAATTTATGTCACCTCTCCGGGAGATCAATTTGCCTGAGAAAATTTCACGAACACGTGGCAGAGACATATTGGACGTGTGTGAAGTTGCTCCGTCCTATTGGAACCATGTTCTTTGGTTATAGCCAGGAAAGTTTTGCAGTTCAGGTACCAAGAAGTTGTCTAACATCTCCACATAACGCTCTGAATTCACTGTAACTGCACGCCCCCTTTCGTCTTCAAAAAAGTAAGGGCCGATAATTCCTCGCGCCGACATCGCAGCCCATACGGTCACTTTAGGCGAATGTAGGGGTTTCTGATGTTTGCGTTTCGGATTCGTTGCACTCCAGTAGCGGCAGTTCTGCTTATTTACGTGGCCATTAAGATGAAAATTAGCTTCATCCGAAAACAAAATGTTGGTAAACGTTGAAAATCGCTCAATCACCTGATTTACGAAATTAAGCCTCTGACTGGCATCTTGGGGCTTTAATTCTTGCACCAATTGCATTTTGTAGGGGTGCAGCTTTAGGTCTTTGTGCATAATGCGATGTAATGATGATCTATGCACATTTAAAGCACTTGCGCGCTTCCGAATTGAAAGATTCGGGTCGTCACGAACAGACTGATTAACATTCTCCACGTTTTCTACCGTTCTTGATAACCTAGGTCGCCCGGATTTTGATTTATCCAGCGTTGTACCAGTCTCTTCAAAATTTTTAACCCAATGTCGAATGAGAGGAATGCTTGGCGCATCATTTAAGTGGCGAAAACTTCGAGTACTGCAGAATTTTCTACGCGCTACAGTCGCTGAATCACCGTTTTTGTAAAACTCTCGCACGCATAACGCGCGGTCTGCTCCCGAGAAACGCTCCATAGCGACTGCATTCCCAAGAGCCAGGCTACCGATTGACATAACCGCCGCGCCCCTCGGATACGTTGTGTTCACGCAGTAAGCTAAATAAATATAAAATTTCTTTTGAGACACCTTGTATGAGCCTTGCATTTAATATGGGCCCCAAAGAAAATCTACTAATATAGCCAACACTATCCTTCGGCAATAGCTTAAAACACAACTACCTTTCGTGCGACAAATTCACAACTTTAGTGCAGTTGAATTCTTGTTCCGTTATAAACGAATTACAGTAAATGTGTTTAATTTTTATTCTTTTATTAAGGTACTTTAAATTATTTAAAAAAATGTTAATAATCACTTTTTAATACGAAAACAACAAAATTTTGTCGTTGGTATAATGTTATTTCTGCCAGAAAAATTTGTATGTAAAAATTCATAAAGCCTCTTTCCTTTAGGCTTTTTATTCCATGCTTCCCCTTGTACGTTCGACGAATGCACCCCGCAGTACAAGTGTGTTAAATTGGTCACAAAATTAAAATTTTTGGTAAAAAATTAGTTTGTTAAGACTTATTATAAAGTAAATGAAACAATAACGAATTTATAATGTGTATTTACTTAATCTGAGATTAATTTCTCAACTCCCATCCTTCCAATTCATTTAAGCACTTTATATTTTACCTAAAATAAATTTAAATCTGTCAAGTTGATAGGTCTCGTAAATTTAAGTTTTAATAAATTTCAACCTGATTTATAATTCTCTTCAAAATTTCTACCAAAAAATGCAATTTGTTATGCATATTAATTCTTGAACGTTGAAGTCTCTTGTTGAAAACTGATATTCGGAAAAGTTTTCTTTATATTTTAAAAATGAAGAAGTCAAGACAGACACTATTGTATTGTACAGAAAACTTGGATTCAACTGAATCTTTCATGGAAAACTTATCTAAAAGCAAGTTAATTTTCTAAGAAAATCTTTAAATGTTTCTTTTTACTTGCCCGACCTTAATATATAAGGGGCAAGTATTGTAATCGGGAAAATTTTCGATGTCGAGATTTTGACGGATGACCAAGTTTCATGGTCCAGGAAATCCAAAAAACCTATTTTCGAAGTGCCGTCCGTATGTGTGTGTGTGTGTGTGTGTGTGTCTGTCTGTCTGTGTGTCTGTCTGTCTGTGTGTTTGTGTGTATACACGATAACTCAAAACCGGTTTAACTTAAAGAGTTCGTTCTGGTACTAAAAAATTCTCCTATTAAATGGGAAGAACCCTATTGTTTTTTATGAAAATCGGTTGACTAGAAATGGGAGTTTACTCGTGTCGATTTTAAGATTTTTGCGAATATTTAGCAACAGAAAAATATTTCGAAAAAATTTATTGAACAAAAGTTACTATAAATGCAATAACTAATAACTTTTATTTGACACGTTTTTTGATAAAACGAAAAATTTCGAAAAATTTTTGTAAAATTATTTAAAATTTTTCCAAGTCTCAATTTTTTCATACTTATGTGTAACGTTTCCATGATCATGATAATTAATTCGTAACTAGTAAAGCAAGCCTTGGACAAAAATTTGTATAGAACATAATTTGATGTATTTTTGAAGATTTATCTAAATATTTAATTTTTTTTTTTTTTTTAATTTACATTTTTTTTATGGGAGGGCAAGTCTAGCGGAGGTTTCCCTTCGCCACTGGTTTATATAAAATCTCATACAAATCCTCAAACTTGCTCTGTCAACTGTCAGATCTTTTCAGGTATGATATGTTTCATTTTTAGGGTTTTGTAGGTATGACCAAAAAACCCTTATACCGTCATTGTGTCGTCCGTCTGTCTGTCTGTCTGTCTGTCTGCCTGCCTGTCTGTCTATCTGTCTGTCTGTCTGTCTGACTGACTGTCTGTATGACTATGATATATTCCTATTTAATGACTTATGATAGCCTACTGATTGTAGGTATAACCAAAAAACCCTTATACCGTCATTTTGTCGTCTGTCTGTCTGTCTGTTCGTTAAATATTGTAGCCGAACGGCTAAACCTAGAAAGTTGAAATTTGGCATGCTTATACAACTCTTTGGCCCGCACATAGATAAAATACTAAAACATCTAAAAAACCCTTAAAAATATAAACAAATATGTGCTTATCGAAAAAAAAAAAATATATTTTTTTAAATTCTGAGTACGGTATCAAATGAAAGCCCTTAGTACGTGTATTAACGATCAAAATTTTTACCAAAATTGTGCAAAAATTTTTTTTTCCCACACCTGTAGCCCAGATGGTTTAAACTAAAAATCTGAAAAAATTCTAAGTAATGTACATTTGTGTGAACCGGAATAGTACAACAGGAATTTTTGATCAGATTATGTTTTCGGAAAATAACGCATTTTTTGTGTTTTTTTGCATGACCATGTAAAATATTTAATAACTTATGTAACAAAGTAAACCTGCTTTCATGCTTTAATGGTTAGCAATCTAGCGTTCTAATTTGCAAACTAGGGTTCGGTCTCAAGACAATTTTATTTTTTCTGTTTTCCTTTTGCATTTTATTTTGTTTAAATTATTTTTTCAAAATTCTAGTTATATTTGGGCAAATGCTCCATTTAAATTTTAAAAGCGTAAATTTAATAACCAGTGGAAATTCTTGAAATTGAATACACAAAATCAGAGGGACGGGGTTATGACTTAAAACAACCAATGGAAGCCATAGGCGCAATTTTCAAAATCTAAATGAACCTTGCTATATATATGGTATATAAAAAAAATACTGCTCAGAAACCTAAATAATGGTACAAGGTGTCTCAAAAGAAATTTTATATTTATTTAGCTTACTGCGTGAACGCAACGTATCCGAGGGGCGCCAGGGTTATGTTAATCGGTAGCCTGGCTCTTGGGAATTCACCGGCTATGGAGCGTTTCTTGGGAGCAGACCGCGCGTTATGCATGCGAGAGTTTTACAATACCGGTGATTCGGCGACTGTAGCGCGTAGAAAATTCTGCAGTATTCGAGGTTTTCGCCACTTAAATGATGCGCCAAGCATTCTTCTCATTCGAAATTGGGTTAAAAAGTTTGAAGAGACTGGTACAACGCTGGATAAATCAAAATCCGGGCGACCTAGGTCATCAAGAACGGTAGAAAACGTGGAGAATGTTAATCAGTCTGTTCGTGACGACCCGAACCTTTCAATTCGGAAGCGCGCAAGTGCTTTAAATGTGCATAGATCATCATTACATCGCATTATGCACAAAGACCTAAAGCTGCACCCCTACAAAATTCAATTGGTGCAAGAATTAAAGCCCCAAGATGCCAGTCAGAGGCTTAATTTCGTAAATCAGGTGATTGAGCGATTTTCAACGTTTACCAACATTTTGTTTTCGGGTGAAGCTCATTTTCATCTTAATGGCCACGTAAATAAGCAGAACTGCCGCTACTGGAGTGCAACGAATCCGAAACGCAAACATCAGAAACCCCTACATTCGCCTAAATTGACCGTATGGGCTGCGATGTCGGCGCGAGGAATTATCGGCCCTTACTTTTTTGAAGACGAAAGGGGGCGTGCAGTTACAGTGAATTCAGAGCGTTATGTGGAGATGTTAGACAACTTCTTGGTACCTGAACTGCAAAACTTTCCTGGCTATAACCAAAGAACGTGGTTCCAACAGGACGGAGCAACTTCACACACGTCCAATATGTCTCTGCCATGTGTTCGTGAAATTTTCTCAGGCAAATTGATCTCCCGGAGAAGTGACATAAATTGGCCTCCACGCAGTCCAGATTTAACCCCTATGGACTTTTTCCTATGGGGTTATCTTAAATCTAAAGTTTACGCCAATAAACCGACTTCACTGGCGCATTTGAAAGAAAATATCCGTCACGAAATGGCAGCCATCCCTGAGTCCACCTGCTGAGACGTCATAAGTAATTTTACTGTTCGATTAAATGCCAAGTGCCGAGAACGGGAGGGTCTACATTTAGACGATATTATTTTTAAGAAATAAATCCCCAAAAAGTGTATTTTAATAATTAATAAACATTTTTTCTATATACGGCTTACTTTTTTTTTAATCGATCCACTAAATATAAAATTTCTTTTGAGACACCTTGTATTAGGCATTCGAATTAAAATTAACAAAAAAAATATTTTAACATAAAATTTGTTTTGTCATCCCAAATAATCATCATTCACTAAATACCTGCGAATCCTGAAATGTGTAAAAATTCACACTTTACATCAATTTTTTATATACATCTCTATAATAATCATCCTAACATTTCATGTCCTGCAGATCAGGATTTAGGATATGCTGTTTCCATAATCATTTACTTGGACTGACAAAGAAGGGGAAAGAGTAAATAAAAAGGGAATAAAACAGAGACGTGGATATTGTTCTTAAAGCAATTGAAATAACAAGAGAGGGAAGAGTAGTGTAATTAAGAAAGGAGCAAAGATTAAAGGCGTATTTACTTGTTTTACAGTTTAATTTTATATAAACCTTTGATTTAATTCCCCAGAATTATAAAAAACTTTCCACCAACCGGATTTATATCTTCTAAACAATAAAACAATATAAATACACAACCTAATTAGGTAGAGGATGTTGTCTAAGCTCAAGCTACAACCTACTAACAGAATCCTGGGGATTTGTACTGCTTTCCAGGACACAGGATAACAATTGTACGTAATTGTAAAGTACAATGTGCTTTAGAAATGGTTTTTCAAAAACGTCTAAGTACATTAGTGTTTCTAAATATTAGATTAGTTTGTATATTTTTGGTTTTTACTTTTCTTGAAAAGAGAAAAGTCATCTATTCTACTTGTCAAGTGTAACTAACGAGCTTTAATTGTTCTGGACATTTTTCTTTACATTCTACTCTCTTCTGTCAAAGTCTGACTCATTAAAAAAATATCTTACACAGCAAAATCTTTTAAAAAGTATGAAAAGGACGATTAAAGTAGAATACTTAAAAAAGATGAAAAGAGGCATAGTGTAGACTAGTGTTGGGCGCGTGAAATTTATTTTGTCACGTACACGCACGTTCACGAAATCATAAATATAAAATTTCACGGTCACGCGTGTTTCACGGGCACGTGTGATTCGTGACAAACATGTGAATTTCACGTTAGTTTCTCATTTTCAATTAAGTAATCATTGTAAGGCCATAATCATAGTAGGGATTAGTATTGGGCGCATGAATAAAATTTAGGAACGCTCACGAAGTTAGATTCAAGATCACACACACGCACACGAAATCATAAATTTAAAAATTCACGGTCACGTACGCGTACTTCACGGCACGCGTGCCTCGTGACTCACGTGAATAGTGACACGCGTGATTTTTTTCACGTTGGCCAATTCCCTTTCCAAAATTTTGTTAATAAGAAACGAGTGTTATGTAGGGATATAAAAGAATTATATTTCTTTAATTTTCCTCTCTCCGCGTTACCGGAAAAATGAAAATACACCAGAAGGCCAATAGAACACACATTCTAACACTTCTAAAATATATTATATGATGATATTTAGAAATAATTAAACAAATTTATCACATTTATGACCAATAAATAACAAGGAAAGACCTATAAGATCAGTAAATTCTTAATAATAAAACAAAATTCTTAAATTCATCCTGTTATTAAAATATGTAAATTACGTTATACGACGATTTCAAGAAATTTAAGATACATTTGTTTCTTTTTTACCGACCGCCAACATATATAAGGGAGGTATTGTGATCATACCGATTTTAACATTTCGAGAATTTGATGGATCTCCACGAATTGAGGTCCCTACATAACGTTTTGATTATTTTTAGCATGATGTCTGTCCGTCTGTCTGTCCGTCCGTCTGTCTGTCCGTCTGTCTGTCCGTCCGTCCGTCTGTCCGTCCGTCTGTCCGTCCGTCTGTCCGTCCGTCTGTCCGTCCGTCTGTCCGTCCGTCCGTCTGTCCGTCTGTCTGTGTACACGTGCAGAGCAAATTAGGCTGAAAGAATTTTTATGAAACTGCATATTTAAGCTTTTGACATCAATGACACAAGTTGGTCAACTTTTGGTAAAAATCGGTTGACTAGAAATGGGAGTTTACTCGTGTCGATTTTAAGATTTTTGCGAATATTTAGCAACAGAAAAATATTTCGAGAAAATTTATTTAACAAAAGTTGTAACAAATGCAATAACTAATAACTATTATTTGAGACGTTTTTTGATAAAACGAAAAATTATGACAAATTTTTGAAAAATTTTTCGAAGTTTTTATGTCTCAATATGTAACGTTTCCATGGTCATGATAAATAATATCTCTGTTAGAAAATATTAGGCCAAGTTATTTCTACTCTGCTGCTAGAATGTATTTTATACAAGTACTTTATGATGGCAGTTGGTCCTGTGGTGGCCACAGCTGATTTTTTTTTCATACTTATATGTAACGCTTCCATGGTCATGTTAAATAATATATCTGTTAGAAAATATTAGGCCAAGTTATTTCTACTCTGCTGCTAGAATATATTTTATACAAATATTTTGTGATGGTGGTCGATCCTGTGGTGGCCACAGCTGATTTTTCTTTTTTAGTTTTCCTACCCTAAATAAATATTTTTTACGCAATTCTGTTTTTTTTGTATTCTCTCATTGTATTGATATATCTATGGTCGTTGATTCAGTCCATCCTGTGGGATAGATTTTTTTTTCGTTCATTACTTGTATTTTCACTTCACCTGTTATAAAAATGATGGTCTCCTTAAATAAAATGAAAAAATCAGCTGTGGCCACCACAGGACCAACCACCATCATAAAGTACTTGTATAAAATACATTCTAGCAGCAGAGTAGAAATAACTTGGCCTAATATTTTCTAACAGAGATATTATTTATCATGACCATGGAAACGTTACATATAAGTATGAAAAAATTGAGACTTATGACTAAAATTTTTTAAATTTTACTAAAATTTTTCGTTTTATCAAAAAACGTCTCAATTAAAAGTTATTAGTTATTGCAATCATAGCAACTTTTGTTCAATAATTTTTTTCGAAATATTTTTCTGTTGCTAAATATTCACAAAAATCTTCAAATCGACACGAGTAAACTCCCATTTTTAGTCAACCGATTTTTACCAAAAGTTGACCAACTTGTGTCATTGATGGCAGAAGCTTAAATATGAAGTTTCATAAAAATCCTTTCAGCCGAATTTGCTCTGCACGTGTACACAGACAGAGGGACAGACAGACGAAAAGACAGACAGACGGACAGACGGACAGACGGACAGACGGACAGACGGACAGACGGATAGACAGACAGACAGACAGACAGACAGATACACCGACAGACATCATGGTAAAAATAGTCAAAACGGTATGTAGGGACCTCAATTCGTGGGGATCCATCGAAATGTCAAAATCGGTATGATCACAATACCTCCCTTATACCATATATCTTGACGGTCGGTAAAAAAAATAAAAAGGCTGGTATTTTAGGTTAAATGCATTTATTTGCCAAAAGCGCCAAAAACATTGCTACAAATAGCTGCCAAATAGTTGTAACAAAATCAAGGAACTATAGTGTTCCGCGAAATAATGGTTAAGAACCACTATACTAAACTCTCAAACATTCGTTTGGTAACAAGATTTTCCATAACTGACGTTGCTGAATATCTTTCAGAGCAATTTTAAATATTTTTTCGGTCGTCTGCGGTCATAAGTGTTGATATCGATCTGAAGTAGCTGCTACCTGTTACCTGTTACATGAGGGGCTTGATGCTTACCGCTCTCCCTGCACAGTAGTCGTGGGAGAGCCAACACATGCCGGGATTCATACGGCACCCCCGCATAACTCATCTCCGGATTCAAATAAAACCACACCACTAAAACATTACTCGTATTAATTTTGCTTTTGTTCTCATGTGCGACATTACTAATTTTTAAAGAAAATTGAAATCATAAATCAAAACAGATTTTATCTATTGTACAAGGTGTTGTGCAGTTGCTTAAAATTTCAACAATCCCCCCCCCCCTATATTATACCTTGATGGAAATAAACATAATTTTTAGGGTTTTGTAGGCATAACCAATAAACGTCATTAACGTCACTCATGTGTCTGTCTCTCTGTCTGTATGTCTATCTGCTTGTCTGCCTGCCTTTCTGTCTATTTGTATGTTTGTTTGTTTGTCTATCTATCTGTCTGTCTGTATGTATGAATATATATCGGTCTGTTTGTTTTTTTGTTTGTTTGTACGGTAGAAATTGTAGTCAAACAGCTTAATATAGGTAGTTGAAATTTGGTATGCTTATACATCTCTTTGATCCACATAAAGGAAAAATACTGAGAGTTCAAAAAAACACATCCCGAGATAAATACAAACAAATATGTATTTAATGAAAAATATATATTTTTTCAAAATTTTGAGTAGTATATCTAATGAAACGTTTTAATGCGTGGATAAACTTGCATTTTTTTTATGGTCTGTCTATCTCTCTGTCTCTGTCTCTCTGTATCTGTCTCTGTCTGTCTGTCTGTTTGTCTGTACGGTAGAAATTGTAGCCAAACAGCTTAATATAGAAAGTTGAAATTTCCCAGCATTGAAGCACATACTCCCCGGCATTGAAAATAATGGGCCAGTACCCCGGTGTCCCCGTGGCTATTAGCTGGCCCATTGGTGTATCAATTGCCGGCCCAGCAGCGGTAAACTGCAAAATAATAAAGAGTTCAATAAAAAATATCCCGAGATAAATATAAAGAAATATATATTTTATGAAAAATTGTATATTTTTTCAAAATTTTGTATGTCTGTCTATTTGTCTGTCCGTCTGACTATCTGACTGTCTGACTGTCTGACTGTCTGTTTGTCTATCTATCTGTCTTTCTGGGTATATGTCTGTCTATCTATCTGTCTAACTGTCTGTCTCTCTGTCAATCTATCTAAAATTTTGAGTGGGTTATCAAATGAAACTTCTTATTTGATGGATAAACAAAAAAAAAATTATTTTTGAATAGTCGCATCTTTTTTGTGTTTCTCGCCAAAAATATGTTAAAAAACTTTTGTCCCCCACTATTTTCTAGAAGGGTTTATCTAAAAATCTGAAAAAAAATCTCAATAATGTACATCGATGGGAACCGGAATAGTTCAACAGAAATTTTTCGAAAAATATCAGTTCTGTCGGTGAAAATTATTATTATTTAATTTCTTTTTTGTGTTGTATCAAAAGAAATTTATAAGACCAAGATTAAGAAACAATAAGTAGTTTTTGAATATTTCTATATTTAAACACAATTTTAGCCAAAAATATGAAAAAAAAAATATTATCCCACACAATATAACCCAGAATGCTTAATTTTCAAAATATGAAAAAAGAAATTTTACAGAGTAATGCACAATAATGTAAACCGGAATAGTGAAACAGGAATTGTTGATCTGATAATTATTTTGAAAGTTATTGAAATTTTTGTACCCCCCCCCCACACCATGCTTACAATATTTATCTGACTGATTGAAGAACTGAATAGTTATAGCTGGATTTTGATACGAGCGGCTAATGTACATTAATGTGGGCCGAAATAGCATAACAAAAATTTTGATCTGACAATTATTTCGCATGTTATCGGTTTTTTGCAATACCGTGCTTATAAGATTTATCTGACTGACTGGAGAAGTCTCTAGAGATGCAGATTGTTCTTTCAAAAGTTATCAAAATTTATGATTTTTCATATGTAACCTCAATTTACCACTTATTAAATACCCACAAGACCCTGAAATAAGTGAAAATACACATTTCACATCAATTTTTTATACAGCGCTGCGTTTTTGAACTTGAAGGTTCAAGTAAAAAAAAATCAAAATATAATAAATACATTTTGAATAATTGGATTTATTTTCCTATTGTAATTAAACCCAGGTTCAATGGCTAATTTTTCCGTTTTTCCATCAATTTTTCTGAATTTGGGAATTAAAAATTTTCCCGAGAATCCTTGGCAAGGAATTTTCGGGAAAATCTCTAACAGTTTCCATTACATTTCTTCAAAATTGCCAATTCCACCTCTCATATCTTAAATTACAGATTCAATTTTTAAATAATTTTTTTGAACATTTCCGGAACCTATTTCCGGAATTTTCCGTAGAGCTTTCGTTAATTTCCGGTTTAAATTTTCTGTTATAAACATAAAATTTACACAAGAAAATAAATCCTTATTTAATATTAAAATGTTTTATTATCCTTGTTTAAGATTATTTAAGTTAATGTATGTTTTAACCAGACAGGAAATGTTATTTCCGACGCCAAGCGTCGGGGCGTTGACGCTGTGACATTGACGCCGTGACGTTGACGCTGCATATGCCGGAAAACCGTATGACGTTTCGAACCCTATTGTCGTCACAAACACATGTTTAAGGGATGACAATGACAAGGGCCTACCTGTCCGAAAGTTTGATTGAGGTGTCCAATATTATAGGACAGTCGCTTTGGACAATGTCACTCGGACTTAATGACCTCCTACATAAATAATGTTCGTTACAAAAGTTGTCGGAAATATTTTCTGGTGTAATTTAAAATTTGAAAATCGAAAATGTATTAGGTTGGAGTGAAAGTCCTGTCGTATTTAAATAAAAATATTTTAAGATATTTAAAAAATTGATGTGAAGTGTGTATTTTCACACATTTCAGGGTTTTGCAGGTATTTAGTAAGTGAATGATGATTATTTGGGATGCCAAAACAAATTTTATGACAAAATATTTTTTTATGAATTTTAATTCGAATGCCTATTACCATTATTTAAGTTTTTAAAGATGTGCAGTATTTTTTTTTATATATATAGGTTCATTAAGATTTTGAAAATTGCGCCTATGGCTTCCATTGGTTGTTTTTAGTCATAGCTCCTCCCCTTTGATTTCGTGTACATTCAAATATATAATTAAATTATAATTTCAACAATTTCCACTGGTTATTAAATTTACGCTATTAAAAATTAAATGCAACAATTGCCAAAATATAATTAAAATTTTGAAAAAATAATTTAAACAATATAAAAATGCAAAAAAAAAATAAAAAATAATATTGTCTCCTCACGTAGGACTCGAACATGAGTTCGATTATGAATTCTTGGACAGAACGCAAGTATCTTAGCCACTGCACCAAGAAACACGTTACTGTTTAGCGTATTATATAACTATAAGTTGTCAACATTATTAGCAAAAAAACACAAAAAATGCTTTTTTTTCCAAAAACATAATCTGATCAAAAATTCCTGTTGAACTATTCCGGTTCACACCAATGTACATTACTTAGAATTTTTTCAGATTTTTAGTTTAAACCATCTGGGCTACAGGGTGTGGGACAAAATTTTTTTTGCACAATATTGGCAAAAATCGCTTCAAAATAATTTATTTTGGAAAAATAAAAATTTGATCGTTAATCCACGTACCAAGGGCTTTCATTTGATACACTACTCAGAATTAAAAAAAAATATTTTTTTTTTCGATGAGCACATATTTGTTTATATTTTTAGGGGGATATGTTTTTTAGATGTTTTAGTATTTTTCCTATGTGCGGGTCAAAGAGTTGTATAAGCATGCCAAATTTCAACTCTCTAGGTTTAGCCGTTTGGCTACAATTTTTACCGAACAGACAGACAGACAGACAGACAGACAGACAGACAGACAGACAGACAGACAGACAGACAGACAGACAGACAGACAGACGACAAAATGACGGTATAAGGGTTTTTTGGTCATACCTACAAAACCCTAAAAAGTAAATATACAATATTATTCAATGATTTAATTTCCATTATTTGTAACAACTTGTTGCCATCTTTCAGGTAACCTGTCAATTCCTCTTCTGTAAAAGTTCTCGTCCTTGGAATGAAAATAGTGAGCAACTGCCATAGAAACACTTTCGAAAAAATTATTTTTTTTCCGTTAGATAATTATGCAGAGATCTAAATAGGTAGTAATCTGATGGTGAAATATCAGGTGGATAGGTGACTAAGAACTTCCCATCCAAACGCAAGTTTTTCTTGTATCACCATTGCGGTATGCGGTCTGGCGTTATCTTGATGGAACACGATTCCTTTTCTGAACGCTAATACTGGCCTTCTTTGCTTAATAACTGCATGCAATTTATCGAGTTGGTTGCAGTACAGATCAGCAGTGACAGTTTGCCCTTGTTCTATCAGCTCGTAATACACTGGACCTTTTCTATCCCACAACAAACAGATTATTCATTTTTTTATGACTATTTGGTTTTGCAAGATTTGCTGACGATGTTCCAGGTTTGCAGTAAGCTGTTATTCTCTTAATATTCTCGTAAAGAATCCACTTTTCATCTCCAGTAATCAGCCTGTCCAGAAAGGGCTCCACATTGTGTCTAATAAGATGTGATGTGCATATTCTTACACGATCTGATAAATTCTTTTGGGTTAATTCATGGGGGACCCAATTGCTTTGCTTTAAGACAAAACCAAGAGATTTAATGTGGTCACCAGCTGTTGTATGATGGATTTCGAACTCTTTTGCAATTTCTCTAGTTGTTAGATGTGGAATTTACTTCAACATGAACCGCAAAATATTATTATCGATCTTGGCATATTCTTACACGATCTGATAAATTCTTTTGGGTCAATTCATGGGGGACCCAAATGCTTTGCTTTAAGACAAAACAAAGAGATTTAATGTGGTCACCAGCAGTTGTATGATGGATGCCGAACTCTTTTGCAATTTCTCTAGTTGTTAGATTAGTTGTTAGGAATTTGCTCCAACATGAACCGCAAAACATTATTATCGATGTTGGATGGTCTTATATTTATTTAATATTAAAATGTTTTATTATCCTTGTTTAAGATTATTTAAGTTGATGTATGTTTTAACCAGACAGGAAATGTTATTTCCAGATCGAGTATCTTCTTTTAGGCTCAGATCTCCGGAACGAAATTTTGTAAACCATCTTTGGCAACTACGAACATTACAACATCTCTTCCAAATACTGCACATAAGTTTTCACATGCAACCGATGCATTACTTCCTCTTTTGAACTCATACAACATAGAATGTCTTAAATACACTTTATTCACTGACATCATGCTCACCCTAAATATGGTAAGATACTGATGAATTCTTGTTGAATATATATATATTTTTTTTTGATTTGATTTATTTTTAATTTACAATCTACTTCATTGCGAGTATTAAGTAAATGAGATGAAAGTAGTCGGCATGTAAGGGAGACATCCAGTGACGTTTCTCCTTATATATCACTGTCTTCAGTGTTGCGGTAGGTCGTTTGGCCAAAGTCTCTTTAACCTTCTGTTGTCGAGGTCATTTATTAAATTACCCACAAGTTCATTTTCATGTCCAATGAGTCGGTCATAGTATTTGTTGGCAACTTTATGAATTTCTTCCGTGATGAAAGGGATTTTGAGGTCTTCATGGATCATTCTATTTGAGACGTACCAAGGTGTATTCACTAAAGCTCGAAGCGTTTTTGATTGGAATCGCTGTATTATTTTTAATCTGGTCGGCTTGGCACATCCCCATATTTGAAGTCCATACGACCATATGGGCTTGAGTATGGTCTTATAAAGCAAAATTTTATTTGAAACTGATAATTTTGATTTCTTACCAAGAAGCCAGTACATTTGGCGAAATTTTAGGTCTAACTGCTTACGTTTGGCTTGTATGAGTTTACTCCAGGTCAATTGTTGGTCCAAATGCAATCCAAGGTATTTCACTTCAGTTTTTATGGGAACTGGAATGTCATTGATTGTTACTTCTGGGCAAGTACTGAGTCTGGTTGTAAACGTGACTTGGACAGATTTAGACTGGTTTACTTTAGTTCTCCATTTATTGTACCAATCGTTTATAAGGTTTAAATGTCTTTGAAGATTTGCAGAAGCTTCGTTAGGATCTTGTTGAATATAAAATAATTCTTTTTATATTCAACAACAGATAATAAAAGATATAATAAAAATATCCCCATGACTCATAATCCACACGTGTCTTTTATTTACAAGCAAAATCAGTTGTTTATTTAAAATACGACAGAATTTTCCCTCCAACCTAACATTATACATTCTGTCAGGAAAGTAGCGGGAATTGTTAAATAAAGCACACAATTTTCATTTAATCATCAACATTTAATTTGTCGTCTTCAAATTAGGCCCCATTTGATGCAACTCACATTTTCCAGCGTTTTTTCCAGTTTTTGAAACACCTTATATAGGCGCTTTCCGGTATAGCCTTCAGCTCATTCCACGAATTTTATTTTATGGCCTCGATCGACTCAAGACGGGTTCCACGTAGCGGCAATTTTAATTTCGGAAATAAAAAGAAGTCACACGGGGCCAAATCTGGTGAATACGGTGGTTGCTCGATGGTATTTGTCCCGTTTTTGGCCTTAAATTCAGTCACAATAGCTGCTTTATGAGATGGTGCATTATCATATCATGTAAAATTCACGAATTGTTCTTCCGAATCACGTGAAATCTCTCTTAAGCTAGAACGCCGATTATCGAGCACAATTTTCTTTACTTTTTCGATGTTTTCGTCGGTTGAAGCGGTCGAAGGCCGTCCTGAACGTGGTTTGTCTTCGACGATCTCTCGATCGTTTTTAAACGCATTGTACCACTCGTACGCCCGTATTTTTGATAAAGCTGATTCCCCATAACACTTTTCTACTTAACACTTTCTATAAATCTATTTCACCTGTAGCTTTTTATTTGCGTTTCATCAATATGTCAGTTTATTAATGTAACAATGCGATATACAAATAAAAACAATTAATATTTGTAAATAAATTACAGGCCTTAATGAGATTTTAGTTCGCGGTTTTGCTGATAGAGGCACTGTGGAATTGCTTAATTGGATATATGTGTCACTGCATTTTTTGGATTTATTACCTCAAATATTCAACAAATAGTTAAAATACTGTCTAGTTCACAATTTAAATATTTAATGCTATTATTTTTTTATTTATATTATTCTCTCTGTCCTAAAATAGTTAACGCGATGAGATCAACGTGCAATAATTTTATACAATTTCAAACGTAGTCGGATTATTCGTAACCTTCTAATTTATAACTGCTGTATGGGTGTATTCTGTAAGAAATTCGCTAAAATTAGCGTCAGGTTAATATCTTTATTTTAACTCCATGTCTAACGTCATTATCCAAAAATGTTATTCTGTAAGAGCATTTGTTAAGGTAAGCGTTAATACAATATTTGCTAACTCACCCTGTAGAGAGGCTAATATTAACTGCACGCGCCTGCGCTGTTAGGTTGAATTTTAACAGGAGTATTTATTTACTCAAATGCCAAGAGAATCTTAACCTAATAATTCGGTGTTGAATTAAATATTCAGTGGCGAAATTTATTTTAAAAATGGAACTGAAATGTTTGGTCCTGTGATTCTCATTATAACTGGTTTCCACAGTGTATTAAATAAAAATATAACTTTATTCAACTTTTGTTTAATCAATAATGTAGTATACATTGTATTATAACAGTTTTTCTAATTTTTTAATATCTGAATTATATGTTCATTCTATTTTTAAAAAGGTGTTCGGTGATATTAATTATTAAATTTGATTTATTACGCTATTTCTACCCTGGAATGACATTGTTGTGATCGTCATTATCAATCTCATCAATTGTTTCTTCAAATAATACACCATTAAAATGTACTGCGATATTTTTAAACACGGCGGAGGCATAAGTGAAGTTTTGTAGCTTTCAGAGGATTATAATTTTAAGTTCTGTGTCTCAACAAAAACCAAAACTGCTTTCCAATACTTCATTTACTTCCTTTCTATACAATTACTTGAACTTGTGACTGGGTTACTTGTATATAAAAAATTATGAAGCGTCATTCTTATCTCTACTGTAAAGAATTCACTTTAAAAAGTAAAAGAAAGTTGATTAATATTCCTACCGTCTTGTGTTTTATTCATTTTTTTTTAAATAACGTGACATTTACTTAAATAGGATAGCCATTTTTGCAATCTAAACACTAGCGTTAACTTTTAAAGCCACCGTTTCGGTAGGCGCTTATTGTAGAACGTTAACTGGCTATTTTAACGCCGCCGCGCTATAATTTTAACACATATATGTTTAGCGAATAGCATTTAGGTTAAAAATGGTGTTAAAAAAATTAACGTCAAGTTCTGACGCTAAGATTTTAACATCATGCTTAGAGAATAGACCCGGTAAACGGTACGTAGAACGTTAAAATAATGTATAAAAACATAACGCACAACGTGACAACGAACAGTCTACAACGTGTTAATTTAAAGAGCTCTGAATGCGGCATGCATATGTACTTAAATACAAAAAACTCTCCTCGCCATCACTAGACATTTTTTGCGAGTGTATGCGTGTATGCAAATGTAAACAGAGCACAAAAATGACATGATTTTCGACTTGTATATTGACATGTGTATGTTGACTTGTATGATCATACTTGTATGAGCTCATACTTGTATGTCATACAAGTCTTCATACTTGTATCTAAATGTAAATGAGCCTTTAGAAGCACAATTGACAATTTTGGGACAATAACTTTTTTTTAATTTAAGTTTTAAATTAGGTAAATTTGTAACAATCTAAAAATGTCTCATACGAGGTAGTAAATTGTCGTGACATCCTTATTGTATCTAATTAGGCACAACTTTATTTTCCGGACGAGCTGAATTCACCGGAGCAGTTCCGGGAAAGCGTAGTCGCGCGCCGTCGCCCGGAAAAAGCGTACGTGAAGAAGAATCGAATGATTTCAAATTGCTAACATATGTTAAACGTTAATTTATTGTAAAATAACAAATGAAAATTACTTAAAAACATGTCGTAAGCGCTTTTCGGTCCATAAAATTAAAAAAAATAAATAAAAACAGAAGGCAATTACTCGGCAAGAATTTATTGATGACACAGACAATTTTTTTCAATATCTTCGTTGTATACAAGGTGTGTAAATTAAATAACCAGACTGGCAATATAGTATTTTATCTGGCAACATTTAGGACGCGGGACTTGGAGAGGCGGCAGGTGTAATGGTGCTTCAGACTTGGGCACAGTGCAACGGAAACTTTTGCAAAATTTCAGCAGGCCTACGGAGACAGTGTTTTGTCCAGGACCCAGGTTTTTTGGTGGTTAAAGACATTTTCAGAAGGAAGAGAGTTGATTGAAGATGAATCACGCAGCGGAAGGCCTTCATCTTCAAGAACCGATGAAAATGTCGACAGAATCCGGGATCTTGTGCGTTCAGATCGTCAGTTGACAGTCAGAATGATCGGGGAAGAGTTGAATTTGACTCACGCTACCGTTCATTATATTTTGACCAATGAATTGGGGGTGACAATGCGCCTTGTCACACAGCAATTTCAATAAACGAGTTTTTAGCCAGTAAAAACATTCCTGTGGCTTAGCTGTTAAATTTTTTGTATTATTTTTTTAATTTAAAAAATATATATCACTATTTTAGAGATAAATACAAAAAATCCGTAACATTATTAGCGATAATTTAGACATAAATTAAAAAAATTATTAATTTTGTTGAAAACTCAAAAAATGCAAAATATTTTCCAAAAACGCAATTCTTAATCTATTTCTTAAGAGCTTTTTTTTGATACCACACACTAAATTTAAAAAATATTTTTTTCAACTACAAAAAAATCTATATTTTTCAAAAAACAAATAAAATCCTGTTGAACTAAAAAAAATAAATATATTTTTTTCATTAAATATTTTGTTTATCGCAGCTTTAGACTTAAGCTGCATTCAGAGCTCTTTAAATTAGTGAATTGTTCACTGTGCATTGTGGATAAATTTAGTAGATAGTTTTAACGTTTAAAACAGCGTTTACAGCTAAGGAAATTAGTGCGTTACGAATAGAGCGACATCTGTGTCTTTAAACCTGCTATGACTCGTAAAATATTTATTATCTATTATCGTTTTCCTAATTCTGTTGTCCTAGAATTTAACTAACTAAACCTAACCTAATTATCTAAATTGATCACATTTACTGTTCGTCTTTGTAATTTAGTAGATTTGTTGTAATCAGCGCGATGACGTTTTGTTAGATTATGTAAAGGCATAAAATGTAAATGTTCTCTATGATGTAGACTGAGATAGCCAATGTGTGTGATAACTATAAGTTTGGAAAACTATCGACAATCGACAACGTATAACGCCTTAAATTTAGAGGTTTAAACTGTTGCTCGCCTTGCCATATGACAAACTTGTAGTGATTATCAACAGTGTACAAGCCATAGTCTATAGTCCACTAATTTAAGAGCTCTGAACCCAGCTTAAAAAAACAAGCCATTAATATTTGCCGTACAGGAAACGATTTGTACCATGATAAGATGAACATATATTTATTTGTAGAAATTCCGGAAGAGTGATTTCGAACTTGTCTGGACATGTTTTTAGAGCTTCCCTTTTACTTTTATCTTATCCTGTCAAGTTTAGGCCTGTATGTTTTAAAATTTAAACATGGAAGTTTTGATAAAAAATTACTGTTAAATTGGGCTGAAATTCGACGTAGACTTTTAGAAGAAATTACCATTTTAAAAATGTATCTCTAACAGAGTATGTGAGCTGCAAACGTAGAGAGAAGCGAGCTTACACACATAAATACCTAACAAGTATTTAGACTACAACGGAACGAATAATCAAAACTGAATTATTCAAAATAACAACAAAATGAAGGACATTTGTTTTTATAGCTATCCGATAAGGACTATGAAACTTTTATCAGAAACAGGATATAAACAGTTAAAGAAAACTTGATAAAAACTATATGTGGAATCGTAATTTTCACTTTCTGGTATTGTGCAGTCAGCTCAAGGTCGACTCAGCTTTCGATACTTCAAAATATGATACGAAATTTGAAAATGTTATGTTATTTTTTTACATATTGATTTTTCTTAAAGAATTATACTGGTCAACAAATTTAAACTTTTTTTTGCTGACTTAGATCTGATACTTGTTTTTAACTTATTTTGGGTTGCTGATTTCAAAAATGTTAACAGTTTCTGCCTACCAGGTCAAATTTTTGTTCTATTGTATTTTCACTTTTTTCACCTTTTCACGTTTTGATATACGTCTACTTTAATTTCAACTTCGTTCTTGTTGTCCAATATATTTCGTAGGAACGCCTTACATACAGGTACTTGTTATAGACCTTTTTACAAACTTTTTACTTGGCCAACAAGGTGGATTCACAAAATATCCATGTTTTTTGTGTTTGTGGGACAGCAGAGCGAGAGATAAGCATTGGAAAAATTGGCCGGTGAGAATAGATTTAAATGTTGGAGACCCAAACATAATACATGAACCTTTGGTGGAGCGAACAAAAATCATTTCCCCCCCTCTTCATATTAAACTGGGTCTAATGAAGCAGTTTGTAAAAGCGTTGAACAAAGATGGTGACTGTTTCAAATATATATCTGAAACATTTCAAAGTCTCAGTAATGAGAAGCTAAAAGCTGGCATTTTTGACGGACCACAAATTAGAAAATTAGTGAATGATCCACATTTCACTGTACATATGGATGATATGGAGAAGAATGCATGGTCTTTCGTGGCGCTCATCAAAAATTTTCTTGGGAGTAAAAAATCCGAAAACTATGTGGAGGTCGTTGAAAATTTGATTGAAAATTATCATCATCTGGGGTGCAACATGAGCGTGAAACTTTATTTTTTAAACAGTCATCTTGACCAATTTCCTGTCAATCTTGGAGATGTTAGTGATGAACAGGGTGAACGTTTCCATTAGGATTTAAAAGAGATGGAGAGACGTTATCAAGGACGGTGGGATACTCACATAATGGCTGACTACTGTTGGAGTATTAAAAGAGACTTATCGGGAATGGTGCACTCCAGAAGATCTTACTAACGACCATTTAATCCCTAAAGTATTTTGTATTTTTATTTTAACACTCCAATGCATTAAAATGTAATTAAAACTGTTCTCATTTTCTTTCTTTCGCTATAAATAAAATTTTAAGAATATTTTCTAATTATTTAGTCCTTATTGTTCGCCAAATTTGTACCAATTACAGTATCGATGTCTAAAATTAAACGATAGAAGCATTATTTGGCCGAAAATATGTATTTGTTGTAGAGCAAAAATCTGATGTGATACGCAAAAACTGATGTGATATTTGAGTTCAGCAGCACCAAATTAGTAAGAAACAAGTCTTAGATGTAAGTCAGCAAAAATTGTGTTGACCAGTTGATAATTATCAATGTTTTTGACATCGATATTGCCAGTTCGGTGTTACCAGACTATCGAAGTTTTGGTTCGATGACTTCTGGCAAACAAATTGTTGTATACCATTCAGCATTAATTGTTCTCCAATCCTCTAAAAGAATGGTTGCGTCATGTCCAATACAACCGAAGAAATAAGCTATAATTTTCTTGGAAGTGCTTCGTAACCGAACAACTTTTGTGGGTTTCAGTTCATCATGGAAGACCCAAACAGTGGATTGTTGCTTAGTTTCCGGTTCATATGAATAAATCCAAGTTTCGTCACCTGAAACGATGTTGTATACGGATTTTGCAGTGCCTAGGTTGATTTTTTTAGAATTCTCTTACACTAATCAATTGAGCTAAGGTCAAATTATGCGGAATCCATCGGAACAGATCTTTTTCACAGCTAAATGTTCATGCAAAATCGAATGTATTGCAGTCTGCGATATGCCAAAGGATGCCTATATCTCACGGTAAGTTCCATGCTGATCTTCTTCAATCATTTTGCGCACAGCATCGTTTTTTTGAATCAAATCCGGTTTTGGTCGACCTTCAAGAGATTCATCACTGATGGACGCACGACTACGAAGAAATTCTGCAAACCAATTGCAAACAGTCTTTTCTGATAATGTTTCATTACCAAAAGTTGAACGAAGCGAATCTATGCATTGTTGAGTTAGGCCTTTACTAAAATCGTAAAAAATCATCCAACGAAAATCTTCACGAGTAATATCCATTTTTTCATAAACTTGTTTTTTTAACGCTCACTATCAACAAATTACTTGGTCAATTTATAAGCTGCCACTGGGTTCTTGGCCGAAGATCGTCTGTAAACAATGCGAGTCACCTAAAATGTCTTGGCGTATCACCCATGACACGCGTGTCATAGGTTCGCCATCACTGGTACAGACAGACAGACACATGAGTGACGTTATAGTTTTTTTTTTTGGTGATCATACAAGGTGTCTCAAAAGATATTTTATATTTAGAAGATCGATTAAAAAAAAAGTAAGCCGTATATAGAAAAAATGTTTATTAATTATTAAAATACACTTTTTGGGGATTTATTTCTTAAAAATAATATCGTCTAAATGTAGACCCTCGCGTTGTCGGCACTCATTTAATCGAACAGTAAAATTACTTATGATGTCTCGGCAGGTGGACTCAGGGATGGCTGCCATTTCGTGACGGATATTTTATTTCAAATGCACCAGTGAAGTCGGTTTATTGGCGTAAACTTTAGATTTAAGAAGTTGCTCCGTCCTGTTGGAACCATATTCTTTGGTTATAGCCAGGAAAGTTTTGCAATTCAGGTACCAAGAAGTTGTCTAACATCTCCACATAACGCTCTGAATTCACTGTAACTGCACGCCCCCTTTCGTCTACAAAAAAGTAAGGGCCGATAATTCCTCGCGCCGACATCGCAGCCCATACGGTCACTTTACGCGAATGTAGGGGTTTCTAATGTTTGCGTTTCGGATTCGTCGCACTCCAGTAGCGGCAGTTCTGCTTATTTACGTGGCCATTAAGATGAAAATGAGCTTCATCCGAAAACAAAATGTTGGTAAACGTTGAAAATCGCTCAATCACCTGATTTACGAAATTAAGCCTCTGACTGGCATCTTGGGGCTTTAATTCTTGCACCAATTGAATTTTGTAGGGGTGCAGCTTTAGGTCTTTGTGCATAATGCGATGTAATGATGATCTATGCACATTTAAAGCACTTGCGCGCTTCCGAATTGAAAGGTTCGGGTCGTCACGAACAGACTGATTAACATTCTCCACGTTTTCTACCGTTCTTGATGACCTAGGTCGCCCGGATTTTGATTTATCCAGCGTTGTACCAGTCTTTTCAAACTTTTTAACCCAATGTCGAATGAGAGGAATGCTTGGCGCATCATTTAAGTGGCGAAAACCTCGAATACTGCAGAATTTTCTACGCGCTACAGTCGCCGAATCACCGTTTTTGTAAAACTCTCGCACGCATAACGCGCGGTCTGCGAATTCCCAACAGCCAGGCTACCGATTGACATAACCCCCGCGCCCCTCGGATACGTTGCGTTCACGCAGTAAGCTAAATAAATATAAAATTTCTTTTGAGACACCTACAAAACCTTTAAAAAAAAGGAAAATCAAAGGACATATTGATAAAAGAAGTGTAACAAGATATATTTAATTTATAATTTAATTTGGTAATATAATTTTTATAATTTAGAGAAGGGTTTTATGAGGTTGAAAACGTTTTCATGGTTGAGAAATTTTGTACAAATTTGTTTGAAAAAGATCGCCTCAGGCGTATATGTGGAAAAGACAAATACAATTTTCGAAATAAAAATTAAAAGTAAACATCCTTTGAAATTTTTTTAAAAAGATATTCAATTTTAATGTAATAAAAATAAAAATTAAAATCTCTTACTAATAAAAAAGTAAAAGAAATTAAAAACTAGGAAAAGTTTAAAAGTTTTCTTAATTTAATTGTAAGGGTAATTAGTTGAAAATTGAATTTCAGCTGAAATTAAACAGTTCTTAGCCTGAAAATTCAATCATAATTTAAATCTTGCGAGATTCTTGTATTTTAAGTATCACATCAGCTTTCCTTATAAAATTCGAAAAAGTAATTATCTGTATATTTATATCCTGATAAATTACGATAATTAAATGATTAAAACTTACAGATGACCGATGATCCATATTTTGCATAATAACAACCTTCTAAAATCACGCATCCTTCTGCATTTCCACATGAAAATGTTCCGTTAAAATTTTCGTTTGCCGGTTGGCAAATGAGACAGTTTGAAAACTGCTATTTACTCATTTGCTTCTTGAGATCTCTTTCTTATGTCGTAAATTTATTGGCCAGGTTCAGAATTTTACTATCCGTCACATGTAGTAAATTACAGCAAAAACCACATTGAATTCTACCTTTATTCTCTTTTGTTGATTACAACCAAAGTAAAAAACTTAAATGTAAAAAATTACTCTCAATTCAAGACTTTTGTAATTTGACATTCAAGGTAAAAAAATAAATAATCTGATAAAAGGCTTTGTTAAAAGGATTTAAGATTGTCAAAGACTTGTATTGTCACCTTCAAGTTTATGGAAACCGTTTAGAATTCTTCTATTTTCAGTTAGTTTGGGGACATAATTTCCGGCTCTCCCAGGTGCAAATCTAATTAGAACATACAAACACACCCCTTGGGAGAGTTTAAAACTAAATTTCAAGTTTGGATTAGTGAGAGTGATTAGCATTAAGCCAATCTAATCTAAGATACGTGAGTTAAAAGCAAAGACAAGATATTTGTCACATAGATTACAACAGTAATTTTATAGAAATACAGGGGAAGTTGCAGGGTAAAATAAATATTGTTGTATGAATTAAGTCGGTCCATCTGGCGGAAAATTGCTGTACTATGTAATTTTCTAACCTCTAATCTCTGCAACCGGCTTTATGTTTTAGTGTTGACATATGGCAATAATATTCAGTTGATAAACGTTTGGGTTTGTAACAATAACATCGTGTTTATCTGATTCGAAAATTTATTACTATTATTATTATTTATTTAAAAAGAACTGAAGCCAATGGCTTGTAAAGTTCTTATAGAAAAATTACAATATTTCACATTGTTGTGATACAGGAAAGTTGAAAGAAACAAAACAATTTGATAAACAACTAAAATCAAACAATAACAAATACAAGGTGTCTCAAAAGAAATTTTATATTTATTTAGCTTACTGCGTGAACGCAACGTATCCGAGGGGCGCGGGGTTTATGTCAATCGGTAGCCTGGCACTTGGAAATTCAGTCGCTATGGAGCGTTTCTCGGGAGCAGACCGCGCGTTATGCGTGCGAGAGTTTTACAAAAACGGTGATTCGGCGACTGTAGCGCGTAGAAATTTCTGCAGTTTTCGAGGTTTTCGCCACTTAAATGATGTGCCAAGCATTCCTCTCATTCGACATTGGGTTAAAAAGTTTGAAGAGACTGGTACAACGCTGGATAAATCAAAATCCGGGCGACCTAGGTCATCAAGAACGGTAGAAAACGTGGAGAATGTTAATCAATTTGTTCGTGACGACCCGAACCTTTCAATTCGGAAGCGCGCAAGTGCTTTAAATGTGCATAGATCATCATTACATCGCATTATGCACAAAGACCTAAAGCTGCACCCCTACAAAATTCAATTGGTGCAAGAATTAAAGCCCCAAGATGCTAGTCAGAGGCTTAATTTCGTAAATCAGGTGATTGAGCGATTTTCAAAGTTTACCAACATTTTGTTTTCGGATGAAGCTCATTTTCATCTTAATGGCCACGTAAATAAGCAGAACTGCCGCTACTGGAGTGCAACTAATCTGAAACGCAAACATCAGAAACCCCTACATTCGCCTAAAGTGACCGTATGGGCTGCGATGTCGGCGCGAGGAATTATCGGCCCTTACTTTTTTGAAGACGAAAGGGGGCGTGCAGTTACAGTGAATTCAGAGCGTTATGTGGAGATGTTAGACAACTTCTTGGTACCTGAACTGCAAAACTTTCCTGGCTATAACCGAAGAACATGGTTCCAACAGGACGGAGCAACTTCACACACGTCCAATATGTCTCTGCCACGTGTTCGTGAAATTTTCTAGATGCTAGTCAGAGGCTTAATTCTCAGGCAAATTGATCTCCCGGAGAGGTGACATAAATTGGCCTCCACGCAGTCCAGATTTAACCCCTATGGACTTTTTCCTATGGGGTTATCTTAAATCTAAAGTTTACGCCAATAAACCGACTTCACTGGCGCATTTGAAAGAAAATATCCGTCACGAAATGGCAGCCATCCCTGAGTCCACCTGCCGAGACGTCATAAGTAATTTTACTGTTCGATTAAATGAGTGCCGAGAACGCGAGGGTCTACATTTAGACGATATTATTTTTAAGAAATAAATCCCCAAAAAGTGTATTTTAATAATTAATAAACATTTTTTCTATATACGGCTTACTTTTTTTTTAATCGATCCACTAAATATAAAATTTCTTTTGAGACACCTGTATAAAAAGTGTACAAAAACAGAAAATTTCAGTTTATGGGGATAGTAGCAACAGATTATAAAGGTCCAGTCTATTTTTAAAATTGTTCACACTTGGGGCAGACACTACACTTCCAAGTAGATTGTTCCAGTCATTAAACACTCGGTTTGAAAGAAACTTGACCCGAACGTTCTTACGGAACTTTTCGTGACATAACTTTAACGAATGTCCACGTAAACGAGAGTCTACATTAAGTAAAAACAAACCAGTAAGATCAGCATCAAAATTCCGATGGAGTACACGGTAGGTAGTTATAAGATCACCACGACTTCTGCGGTTTTCCAATTTGGGCAAATTAAGTCTTCGAAGTCTCTCATCATAGGGAAGTCTGTTGAAACCAAATGGTAAGCGCGTAGCACGTCTCTGGACTCTTTCCATAATGTCAAAATCTTTTCTAAGACTTGGTGACCAAACAGAAACGGCGAATTCTAGATGTAGGCGAATATATGTGGTGAAAATTTTGCGTACTAATACAGGAGACGGCCTAGCAAATGCTCTAGAGATAAGATACAACACACTATTTGCTTTCTTAACACACTTGATCACATGTGTAGACCAGCTGAGGTTTGTGCATATTGTCAATCCCAAATCAACTTGTTCAGTAACTTGTTGGATAGTAATACCGTTAAGGTAGTACTGCAACCTAGGATTGCTTATGCCTAGATGAAGAACACTAGTTTTATTTATATTAACTGGTATAAGCCAGGTCGATGATCATTCAAACAGATTAAAATGTCGAAATTCCAGCCAAAAAGGCATAATTTTCGGGAAATTCTCATTTTCTGTTTTCATTTGAAGAAATCAGCCGCTGAAGCTCATCGAATGCTCGTAGCAGCTTATGGTGAAAGTGCTGCCACCGATAAATCATGCAGAGAATAGTTTCGACATTTCAAAAGTAATGATTTTAGTGTCGATGATAAACCACGTCCAGCTCAGCTGAAGAAGTTCGAGGACAAGGAATTGCAGGCGCTAATCGAAGATCCATGTCAATCGCAACATGAGCTCGCGCAATTGCTGTTGATCAATCAACAATTTCTGCGCATTTGGCAGCCATGGGAAAGATATACAAAAAAGGAAGATGGGTGCCGTACGAACACCGAGAGGCGCAAAACGATGTCTGAAATTTTGCTTGCCATGCAAACAAGAAAATGTTGTTTGCATCGTATTGTGACTGGAGACGAAAAGTAGATATATTTCGATAATCCCAAACGAAGGAAATCCATTTGCAACCCACGAAAACCATCCGTATCGAGACCAAAACGGAATATTCATAGCAAAAAAGTATGGCTCGGTATATGGTGGGACCAGAAGGGTGTAGTGTATCATGAGCTATTAAAGCAGAGCCAAATCATCACTGCCGAACTTTACCAACAACAATTGCTCCGTTTAAGCAACGCATTGAAGAATTAGCGGCCGAAATATACAAAGAGACACGATAAAGTGATCCGCCAGTATGATAACGCTAGACCATATGTCGGAAATATTGTGAAGGCCACCGTGGAAGCACTTGGCTGGGACGATTTACCTCACCCGCCGTATTCATCAGACATTGCTCCATCAGATTATTACTTGTTCAGATCAATGGCACATGGGCTTTCGGGTCAGTACTTGAACAATAGGGGATAGGCATGATTTAAATTTTTTTTTTTATTATATTCCTCTTGTTGCATATAAACATAAAAAACAGTTTTTTTTTTAATTTGAAGGCAAATAAATCATAAATGTATGTAGCGCGCTAAAACGACGTGTGACGTCATACCTCTTCTAACTGACGCATGACACTATTAGCCTATCCACCGTACATAGTCTGTTGTGAACTTATTTGTTTGTATAACTTTTATAGGTTATTTAAAGTTAGAGTGATTTTAATTAAAATAAAGTTTAATTCTATAAAAACAATTTATACATGTTTACCGAATTAAATTTTATATTAAAATATATAAAATATGTAAGATCCAGGCCCCAGTACTTCGAAACATAATCGAAAATATTGTTCAGTACCGATGTGCACAATTAGTTCAACTAGAAATCCAAAAAAACAATTTATATCATTACCTGATGGCGAAAAACAACAGAAAATGCGAAATTTGTGGCTGGAAGCTATGGGGCGAAATAAAACCGATATTTCAGAAAAAAGTAAATTTTATGTTTGTGAGCATAAATGCATCAATGTTGGGAAAATTATCACTCTGAGCCCTAACAAAATCTTTATCTGCCATTTTAATAATAAATGCGTGAAAAATTGTTTAAAAACAAATACAAAACTCTCGAACAATACAATATACACACGTGTAAAGATTATGTTGTAGCTGTATCTGTGACGTAAAACCCCTATCGTTTGACGCCATACTCAGTTGTTTTTACTCGGCAAACTTCGCCGTGATCGGCTTATTTCAAATTTACAATATTTTAATTAAAAAATTTGGCTATAATATTAATTAAAATGTGATTTTTGTTTTGTTAGGTGACATAACTAATATTAACATATCAAAATAATGTAGTTTTAAAGAAATATAAATTTTATGCGTATCTCCTATTATGAGAAATAGCTCAATGAATGGATCGCTTAGTTAGTGGGATATATATCCTACTATCATTTGGGCGTCCGTTAATTTATCTTTTACCATCATTCAAGCGTCCGATGCAAATGGAGCGTCCGAATATGGGCCTTCGATCGTAATATAAGTCTTCACTTCGATCGTGCGGCCTAAAGCATACACATACTTTTTCTTTTTGATTCCACGTTATGTTGCTAAAGACCGTATTAAAAGATGAATCATCAGCTTTAATTTTGTTTTTGATGTTTTCCATTAACACTTTTAAACATAATGTATTTTCCACTCTTGTAAAGATTAAGATAGTGAAATAATTTACATAATAAGCTTCTTAGCGTTTATCTTTTTAAGTTTACGCTTTGCCAACTTAAGAAATTAAATAAAGTTTACTAGTATACATTTTTAAAAAGCTTTTCAAGTTTCGAACAAATTTAAACATATGTTTGGTCACAAGAGAAAATCTTTTTCTTTTCAATGTGGTTTTCGATCTTGTTTCGTAAATTGATTTAAGTCAAGAAGTTTGGGGCTGTCATATTGCAATATATCTTCAAGTGACACACACGAAAAAATATTGTTTCAAACATAAGAAAAAGGTGCTGTTTTTGAGTAGGGACGGGATCGGTTCACATGTTATCGATAGTTGACATCGATAGTAACATCGGATGTCTTGCATTGACAATGGAAAAATATAAAACAAAAACATAATTTATAACATTAACATAACAAAAAAAGTAAAAATACTGGCATTGTTCTACATAGTTTATTTTTAATTTTAGAAGTTCTGAAGGGTGAAGATGATTTTCTTTCGAAACTGTCAATACAATCATTATTAGATGAAACGAAAAGGTTAAGACCTTCATTATTTAAAACAATCACCCAAAATATAACTGAAAACATAATAAATAATATCCAAAAGTGAACTGCTTATATATGCTATTTTGTAAGTACAAACTAAGAGGGAATTTTGTTTTCAATAGTTTGCACCTTTGAAGCTGTATGTCATGTTGGTATTAAAAAATGACTTTTTAGGGTTTTGTAGGTATGACCAAAAAACCCTTATACCGTCATTTTGTCGTCTGTCTGTCTGTATGTCTGTCTGTCTGTCTGTTCGGTAAAAATTGTAGCCAAACGGCTAAGGCTAGAGAGTTGAAATTTGGCATGCTTATACAACTCTTTGACCCGCACATAGGAAAAATACTAAAACATCTAAAAAATATATCCCCCTAAAAATATAAACAGATATGTGCTCATCGAAAAAATAAATATTTTTTTAAAATTCTGAGTAGGGTATCAAATGAAAGCCCTTACGTGGATTAATGATCAAATTTTTATTTTTGCAAAATAAATTATTTTGAAGCTATTTTTGCCAAAATTGTGCAAAAAATTTTTTGTCCCACACCCTGTAGCCCAAATGATTTAAACTAAAAATCTGAAAAAATTCTAAGTAATGTACATTGGTGTGAACCGGAATAGTACAACAGGAATTTTTGATCAGATTATGTTTTTGGAAAAAAAAGCATTTTTTGTTTTCTTTTGCTAATAATATTGAAAACTTATAGTTATATAACACACTAAACTGTAACGTGCATCTTGGTGCAACGGTTATGGTACTAGCGTTCTGCCCAAGAAAATGAGTTCGAATCCCACGAGAAGAGACAATATTATTTTTTATTTATTTTTTTTTTTTGCATTTTTTTTTTTAAATTATTTTTTCAAAATTCTAGTTATATTTTGGCAAATGTTGCATTCAATTTTTAAAAGCAACGTAAATTTAATAACCAGTGGAAATTGTTGAAATTATAATTTAATTCTGTTTGAATGTACACGAGATCAAAGGGAGGAGCTATGACTAGAAACAACCAATGAAGCCATAGGCGTAATTTTCAAAATCTTAATGAACCTTGCTATATAAAAAAAATACTGCACATATTAAGAAACCTAAATAATGGTATTAGGTACTCGAATTAAAATTAACATAAAAATATTTTAACATAAAATTTTTTTTTAAAGCTCTTAGATTAAGAGATGATAAATTATTTTTTAAATATTGTTCATTTTACAGTGAATACTACAAAGCAAAATATGTCCTACACACTCAGCATTCCGCCTTCACTTAATATTTTTAGATTATATATATATCTAAGAGGAATTTTTTCAAAATTTTATTGAACCTTGCTATATATAAAAAAAAAAATACTGCACATATTTAGAAACTTACATAATGGTATTAGGCATTCGAATTAAAATTAACAAAAAAAAAAAATAATTTAACATAAAATTTGTTTTGGCATTCCAAATAATCATTATTCACTTACTAAATACCTGCGAAAACCTGAAATGTGTGAAAATTCACACTTCACATAAATTTTTTAAAATGTTGATCCATTTGACATATGTCATAATGAAAAATGAGATCTTAATTATAGTGATTATAACTTTATCAACCTAAAGTAAGTTTTGCAGCGTAAGGAATATTTTTAATTGACATTTAAAGTCAGTAACACACCATATAAGTAACCAAAATAACCAGATCTAGTGTGTTCTTACAAAAGTGAACAGCTTATATTAACATATTTTTTTAAATAATAAATTCATTTTAATACGAAAGAAGTATGGGAACCTAAACTAATTCTTAATAAAAAACTAAAATATATTTTTATTTTCAGTAACGGGTCTACCGTCTCCTCAAGGCAGTGTCCATGGACAACCACAGGTGGGTACACTGTCCACCCCGGGACCACCTGGGATAACCGGGGGCCATGTAGGTGGTGTCGGAGGCGTCCGTCGCAATCGCGCCGGTTGGAGGGAGTGGCGTCGCGCAGATCCTACGCTCATCAACAGTCTATGGAAGAGCAAGATGGGGCACGGCATTCGATCACAACTAGGTAAGTTTCATGTTTAAATGTACCGGCAAAAAATAACAATATTCGATATTAAAATCAGAGATTTATTACAGTTTAACCACGGAAAGAACTACGTGTAATTTGAAAGCTAGGGGAACATATGTAGGTAGAGAAAATCAATTTACATATTGTTGCGTATTATCTGATAAATTCAGGTGCGCCATTTTATTGATACATCTAACTGTAAATAATTTATTCTTACAATAAAATAATCAAACTACAATAAAAAAAGATCTATCTAGGGTGGTTTGAAAGTCTCTTTTAAAGAGAACGTCCTCTTTTTGCTCTGGTCTTTTCTTTTATTTTTACCGACCGCCAACATATATAAGGGAGGTATTGTGATCATACCGATTTTGACATTTCGAGATTTCGATGGATCTCCACGAATTGAGGTCCCTACATAACGTTTTGACTATTTTTAGCATCATGTCTGTCGGTCTGTCTGTCTGTCTGTCTGTCTGTCCGTCTGTCTGTCCGTCTGTCTGTCTGTCCGTCTGTGTACACGTGCAGAGCAAATTAGGCTGAAAGGATTTTTATGAAACTGCATATTTAACCTTTTGACATCAATGACACGAGTTGATCAACTTTTGGTAAAAATCGGTAGACTAGAAATGGGAGTTTACTCGTGTCGATTTTAAGATTTTTGCGAATATTTAGCAACAGAAAAATATTTCGAAAAAAATTATTCAACAAAAGGTTCTATAAATGCAATAACTAAAAACTTTTATTTGAGACGTTTTTTGATAAAACGAAAAATTTCGAAAATTTTTTTAAATTTTTTTTAATTTTCGTTTTAGTCTCAATTTTTTCATACTTATATGTAATGTTTCCATGGTCATGATAAATAATATCTCTATTAGAAAATATTAGGCCAAGTTATTTCTACTCTGCTGCTAGAATGATTCTGCTCAACCGATTTTTACCAAAAGTTGATCAACTCGTGTCATTGATGTTAAAAGCTTAAATATGAAGTTTCATAAAAATCCTTTTAGCCGAATTTGCTCTGCACGTGTACACAGACGGACAGACGGACAGACGGACAGACGGACAGACGGACAGACGGACAGACGGACAGACGGACAGACGGACAGACGAACAGACAGACAGACGAACGGACGGACGGACAGACAGACCGACAGACATCATGCTAAAAATAGTCAAAACGTTATGTAGGGACCTCATTTCGTAGAGATCCGTCGAAATCTCGAAATGTCAAAATCGGTATGATCATAATACCTCCCTTATATATGTTGGTGGTCGGTAAAAATTGAAAAAAGGATTAAATATATTTGGGAAAATATCTCTCACGAAGAATGTCAAAACCTCTTAGACAGTATGCAGAAAAGATTGAAAGCAATTATTAAGGAAAAATGCGACGTAAACAAATTCGGCTGAAAGGTTTTTTTGAAACTTCATATTTAAGCTTCTGCCATCAATGTGCCATTGATGGCTTAAATATGTGCCGAGTTATCGTGCTTAATCGTGCTTAATCGTGCAAATCTGTCGGTCTGTCTGTCCGTCTGTGTACACGTGCAGAACAAATTCGGCTGAAAGTATTTTTATGAAACTTCATATTTAAGCTTCTGCCATCAATGGCACGAGTTGATCAACTTTTGGTAAATCGGTTGACTAAAAATGGAAGTTTACTCGTGTCGATTTTAAGATTTTTGTGAATATTTCACAACAGAAAAATATTTCGAAAAAAATTATTGAACAAAAGTTGATATTAATGCAACTAATAACTTTTATTTGAGACGTTTTTTGATAAAACGAAAAATTTCGACAAATATTTGTATATTTTTTTAAAATTTTTCAAATCTCAATTTTTTCATACTTATATGTAACGCTTCCATGGTCATGATAAATAATATTTGTGTTAGAAAATATTAGGCCAAGTTATTTCTACTCTGCTGCTAGAATGTATTTTATATAAGTACTTTATGATGGCGGTCGGTCCTGTGGTGGTCACAGCTGATTTTTTTTCCTATCCTCCTTTTTAAGACTTTAATAAATACCTGTTCTTTTGTTGTATCCAATATTATTTACTTCTCATTTTTAGGAATCACAATCTGAAAATAAATCTATTACTATTTTTAGAAGCGTACGAATTTGACTGTGCCTGGGCTCGTATATTTCATTCTGAATCCCTGATAGAAGTCCTTTGAACATGCCCCAATCACGTAGGTGTTCTTCATGTTGCAGGTAATGCGGAGGTGTACATAATCCTGGCTCTGTTGATCGGTCTGGTGACGGTGGTAATCGGGTGCTGGTTGTCGGACAACTGCTGGTCCCCGGAGCCAGAGCATGTGGTTACCATAGCATGACGTGATGTGACTGCCGCCTCACAGTTCGGCAGTTGCAAGTACCCACAGCTCTCGCCCCTTACCCTGGAACCAGAGTCGCCCGTCACTAGCCCCCTGCCCAGCTCCACGCACTCCGCCACTGGTACACTGGCCTTCAGCTCATTGACTATTGACAGCTCCAGTGGAAGCGATGTCTCAATCGTTAGTTGGGATTAAGTCAGGTATATTTACTAAACTACGTGTTGAACAAACGTTATTGAGATGAATATAATTACCACTAAAGAGTTTCGTAGGTATAATCAGAAAACCTGATACCATTTTCCTAAACAAAAAACAAAAAAAAACTAGTAGTTTTTTTTTAAAATTTATTATTTGGCTTTAGTTGCTGAAACTATTGACCAAAACTAGCAGTTAAGATTTAAATTACAGTTTATCGCACACCGATGAATTACACTGGTCAACACAATTTTTGCTAACTTACATCTAAGACTTGTTCCTTACTAATTTGGTGCTGCTGAACTCAAATATCACATCAGTTTTTGCGTATCACATCAGATTTTTGCTCTACAACAAATACATATTTTCGGACAAATAATAATAATAATAATAATAATAATAATAATAATAATAATAATAATAATAATAATAATAATAATAATAATACTCCTTCCCTACCTCGAGGTTACTGACAGCCACTAAGCCGGACATAACCCTCCTGGATATCGAGACCAAACAGATGTTTGTGATCGAATTCTCAAGTCCAGCTGAGAAGAATATCTCTCTCAAGGAGGAGGAAAAGAGGTCCAAGTATATGGACCTCTTGTCCGAGCTTAGAAAGCTGTATTCCGGGTATAAAGTTAAGCTTGTAGTCCTGATAGTTGGTGTTTTGGGTGGCATGAAAGCCTCCTATCGAAGGGAAATCGAGTCCATTCCCGCCTGTAGATCTTCTGCCAACTCTTTGATCTGCAGGATGCAGAAAGCAGTGCTGCTCGGGTCGCTCCGCATTGTGCGGGCACTGGATCTGGCGTAATTTCCGCGGCTGCATATCGCCAGGGTTTGGGATGCAGTCGTGTGTATTTAGCTCCACTAGTCTCTAGTATGACGCGGCTCAAAAGGTTGCTTAAGTTTGAGATTAGTGGACGCTTGTCAAGACCTGACAAACCCCAAAATAATAATAATAATATTTATTAAATAGCACAATTG
This sequence comes from Liopterus haemorrhoidalis, assembly GCA_963971575.1. Classification (NCBI taxonomy): domain Eukaryota; kingdom Metazoa; phylum Arthropoda; class Insecta; order Coleoptera; family Dytiscidae; genus Liopterus; species Liopterus haemorrhoidalis. Next base: position 68,162,681 of record OZ020613.1, read on the forward strand.
GCTACATATTTTACTACATAGTAAAAAATATACGAAAATACCACTATCTTAAATGCTTCTATCGTTTAATTCTAGACGTCGATACTGTAATTGGTACAAATCTGGCGCACAATAAGGACTAAATAATTAAAAAATATACTTAAAATTTTATTTACAGTGAAAGAAAGAAAATGAGAACAGTTTCAATTACATTTTACTGCACTGGAGTGTTAAAATAAAAATATAAAATAATTTAAGGATTAAATGGTCGTTTGTAAGATCTTCTGGAGTGCACCATTCCCGATAAGTCTCTTTTAATACTCCAACAGTATTCAGCCATCACGTGAGTATCCCACCTTCCTTGATAACGTCTCTCCATCTCTTTTAAATCCTGATGGAAACGTTCTCCCTGTTCATCACTAACATCTCCAAGATTGACAGGAAATTTGTCCAGATGACTGTTTAAAAAATGAAGTTTCACGCTCATGTTGCACCCCAGATGATGATAAATTTCAATCAAATTTTCAACGACCTCCACATAGTTTTAGGCTTTTAAATTCCCAAGAAAATTTTTGATGAGCGCCACGAAAGACTGCCATGCTTTCTTCTCCATATCATCCATATGTACAGTGAAATGTGGATCATTCACTAATTTTCTAATTTGTGGTCCGTCAAAAATACTAGCTTTTAGCTTCTCATTACTGAGACTTTGAAATGTTTCAGATATATATTTGAAATAGTCCCCATCTTTGTTCAACGCTTTTACAAACTGCTTCATTAGACCCAGTTTAATATGAAGAGGGGAGAAAATGATTTTTGTTCGCTCCACCAAAGGTTCGTGTATTATGTTTGGGTCTCCAACATTTAAATTTATTCTCACCGGCCAATTTTTCTGAGTCCAATGCGATATAAAATACGGTAGAACAAAAATTTGACGAGAAACTGTTAATATTTTTGAAATCAGCACACCAAAATTAGTTAAAAACAAGTATCAGATCTAAGTCAGCAAAAAAAAGTTTAAATTTGTTGACCAGTGTTATAGAACAAATATTGTCCTTGAAATCTAACATTCTGTTGATTTCTTACACTCATTAAATACCTGCAGAACCCTGAAATGTGTGAAAATTCACACTTCACATCAATTTTTTAAATATAAACGCTATCTTTGCACTTTACTATGCATTCATTCGCTCTAAAATTGAATATTGTTCAATCAAAACTTCCAATTTATGAGATTTTATAATGTAAATTTTACTGTGACCAAATTTTCGCAAATAATTTAAATTTAGTTCAAATAACGAACAAAAATTACTATCAAAAAAACTGTTGATTTTGATGTGATTATAGAAAAATATTGTCCTAGATATCCAGTATTATGTTGGCTTCTTAAGGATTCTACACACCAACGCGGTAGCGATACGACTAGCGATCAGGTCTCCTCACACTAACGCGGTGGGAGTGGCGGTAGCGGTAGCGATCAGTTAGTGAATCACGGTATATAGTTGTATGATAATATTGATTGCGAGAATACAATAGAATAATTAATTGTATGTAGAGGAAAAATAATAATCTACTTACAGTCTGTTTCAAACGGTTAGGCGGAACTAAATGGGAATTTCGTACTTTTAGGTTGAAAAAGAGACCTTGCTTGGTATATTTGTATTAAGAATGACACAAAAAATCAAAATATAAAGAAAATGACATTTTAAAATGATATTAACCTTAACCAAAAAATGTTTGTTGCAAGTATGATTTACAAAGCTTAAACAAAACGGCTGAAAAGCATGATTTAAACGATGAAAGTAACTAGATTGCAAAATCTAGTTCCGCCTAACCGTTTGGAACAGACTTTACTATCAATTTCCAAAACTTTTCCTATTTCGGTCCACACTTTATTTGTTTTCCTAATATTCTTGTAATCAGGATGTGCTAAGTCATACAAAATTAAATGATCCTTTACTGATCTATGATTTTTTCTGTTAAATTATCTATTTTCGACATTATTTTCTTAAATATATTCACTCTGTGGTATATAAACAATGAATATCGCGCGGCCTAACGCAATTTGTCGAGTTCGGCCGCCAGTGTTTGGTGATCGCTAGACTGAACGCTGCATTCGGTCCCGTTCTCAGATAGCGGAACGCTTGTATGTGCGTGGTCTCATTGTATTGTATAGGTTGCGTTAGGCCGCTGCCATATCGCTACTGCGGCCGCCACCGCGGCCGCTTTGGTGTGTGGAATCCTTTACACTTATTAAATAACTACAAAACTCTGAAAGATGTGAAAATTGACACAAATTAATTTTCAATCAGTAAAACTGCTGAAAAAATCACAATTTTTTGTGGTTTTAGAGTAAATTTTGAATTATATTCATTTCAATAATGAGACTGAATTGGAATTAATAATTTTTTGAAAATATTATTTCATGTTTAAACACATCTCATGGACTTTATAAACTAAAGTGTCTTGGGACTTTTATGGACTTCTCAAAACCCCAGATTGCTTGCTCTCTACTGTGTCTTTGGACTTCAAGTGGATTTCAGACATTTGTGTGATACAGAAATGGGTAAGAAAATGGACTTTTGTAAAAAAAATATTTCTTAAATAAAAAAGGTATGAAAATGCACAACATAAACATCAAAACTAAAAAGTGTAAAAAAAATTATAAACAAAATTTTTGAGCAAAATTAATTTTGCTCATAATATATGTCATATGGGTATGTGGGACTTAGGATTTCAAAAATTCTAATTGGAATTAAAAAAATAAATAAAAAATTCTATAAGTTTATACAGTAAGAATTTTTGTTTTTCTATGACTATACCGGTAGGATTAATTTTGATTAAAGCTGCATTCAGAGCTCAGTAAATTAACACCCTGTGCGTTATGGATAGTTTTTAAACGAGTGCAATTGGTATGATCGGACAAGCTCGTACTATAGGGATTTGCAGCTAAGCACCCTACCATCTGGTGAGCGTTTCATGAACTTGTGTACATCAGATAACATTACGTTTTGTGTATTGGTTTTGTATGAAGTTTGCTTTTAAAGTTTTATTATAATCATTGAAAAATGTATAATACATATTGTTGTGTGCCTATGTGCAATTCATTGAAAAGAAGAAACCCGGAAATATCGTTTCATTTGTTTCCACTAATATCAGACACCGTACGGTTCGAAACAAAATTGGGAAAGCAAGAGGTTAGGAATCGACGCGATGTTTAGATAAATAATTTAAAAATGGGAAAAAAAGTGAGCCCTTATATCAAAGTTTGCTCATTACATTTTAATGATAGTGACTACAAAAAATATTTTCAATTTTGTATTTATTATCGCATATCTTGAAAATTCCTGTTATTGTGTGTGGGTTTGTAATGCACAAGTCTGTAGGCATAATGCATAAATCTTTATGAACTCTCTGTTTTTTTCAGTGACTCCACACAATATTATATGCCCAGCATTGTAGATTTCTACCCCTTGGTAAACAACACGGGAATTATTATTTCCTCCAATATAGTTAAAATAATCGACAATGGAAAACCGCCATAACTTAAAACCAGATAACAAAATGTAGTATTTTAGATGTTTACAAGTAATGTCACTTCACAAAATCAGAAAATCCCAAACAATTATTTATTTTTTGTCGTTTTTTGATACACTTTTCGCTATTATTTACTAGTAAATGTCAAGTGGTATCTGATTTAGAATGGTTTCAAAAAAATCCGCGTAGCGCTACGATCTTAAAATTTTTCCCCTATATCGCTCAACAGTAGTATAGCAACGACAAAGCACGAGCATGTCCGATCATACCAAATGACCTCGTTTAAAAATTATCCATAGCGTACAACGTGTTGATTTACAGAGCTCTGAATGCAGCTTAAGTCGTCACGTCGGAGCGTAGAACGACTTACAGTTCGAGATGTTGAAATTTTAGCCGTGCTTTTTTGAAGACTTGCTTAAAGCTGACGAACAATTTCGAATGTATATCCAAGTAATCTTTGATTATCTAAACCAGTTCAGCAAGGTTATATGAAATACTCTCTCCCATTCACACTGGCAATATAGTAAGAGAAATACAAAGAAGTTTGTTAATCAACTTTGTTTATTGTTCAGGTATAGCTACGACAAACGTACTTAAACATACAAACATGTACCGTAGGTCATCCCACCGCGGGGTTTGTCTGAGATTACTAATGTTTTCTAGTGTCATTCGTACTGAACCAGTGGCATCAAAACTCTGTTTTGCTATTTCATCGTGTTTTTCATTAAATCTGTCCTTTCAGGACAATATTTGTATTTTAAATAATTGTTTTCTTTTATTGAAAACAATATGAGTGTAAAAGGCAAGAAGTTAAGAAAGCAGCCCCATGAATTGGTGTATAACCTATACGAATATTTACTACGAGAGCAAGGAAACTATACACCTTTGTTAACTACAGTTCAGAAGGTAGATAAATATGAATTAATATTTATAATAATAGGGGATACGCATAAAATTTATATTTCCTTAAAACTACATTTTTTTTGATATGTTAATGTTAGTTATGTCACCTAACAAAACAAAAATCACATTTTAATTAATATTATAGCCAAATTTTGTAATTAAAATATGGTAAATTTGAAATAAGCCGACCACGGCGCGAAGGTTGCCGAGTAAATACGACTGAGACTGTTGGGGTGTGACGTCACAGATACAGACTAAACATAATCTTTACGTGTGTATATTGTATTGTTCGAGAGTTTTGTATTTGTTTTTAAACAATTTTTCACGCATTTATTATTAAAATAATTTATAAAATATATGTACTCACATTAAAATGGTCTTCACAAACATAAAGTTTACTTTTTTCTGAAATATCGGTTTTATTTCGCCTCAAAGCTTTCAGACACAAATTTCGCCTTTTCTGTTGTTTTTCGCCATCAGGTAATGATATAAATTGTTTTTTTGGATTTCTAATTGAACTATTTGTGCACATCGGTATTTAACAATATTTTCGACTATATATTCGAAGTACTGGGGCCTGGATCTTCCATATTTTATTTATTTTAATATAAATTTTAATTCGGTAAACATGTATAAATTGTTTTTATAGAATTAATCTTTATTTTAATTAAAATCACTCTAACTTTACATAACCTATAAAAGTTATACAAGCAAATAAGATCATGACAGATTGTGTAGGCTGTACGCTGTACACTGGGTAGGCAGTGCGCAGTACACTGTGTAGGCTGTACGCAGTAGGTACACTTAGTTGGGGTATGACGTCACACATCGTTTTTGCGCGGTACATACATTATTGATTTTTTTAAGCCTTTAAAAAAAAATGCAAAACTGTTTTTTATGTTTATATGCAACAAGAGGAATATAATAAAAAAAATTTTAAAAATCATGCCTATCCCCTATTAAGATTAGGCTCCGAAATCATATATATGCACACTCAATTTGCATTATTTTCATAAATTTTTTGTAGACATCTTTCTTAGATAATAATAAATTATATTAGGTACGGAAATTGTTAGGTTTTTACACAGTTTTCATTATTTTTCACTTTTATAACTAATTTTAAGTTAGATTTCCTCATAAATCAGCGTAAATTTGGCGCTATCGCAGCGCTAGATTCGGTTAGGTTAGTAGAATGCGAGCGGATCGGAACTGAGCAAGCTATCTATCTTCTAGTTTAATGAAAAATGTTATCTTAGGTTAGGAAAGTGTCAGGTTAATAGAATCGAGTGGAGCGAGCTAATTAAAGTTATTTAACTAACTAAATCAGCAACAAAGAATGAATCACATTATGGAAACCAATAATTAAATAAAGAAGGTTACATTTTTTTGAATTAAAAGCCCTGAAGATAAAAATTTATGCTACGCCAATATTTTGATAGGCATGCCTAAAATCTTAGTACGGAACATTCGAATATGACCTTGACTGGACTTAATGGATAATCAACGTATAGCTAAATTTCAATTTAAAGAAATAAGTGTCTAAATTAAATAACTGATTTAATTTTTTTTTTTTTATTCGAATAGAATTGCAATTCAATATTGTCTCCCTCAAAATAACTTCCTTGGGAAGCCACACAGCGCTGGAGACGGTTCTTCCAATCCTCATAGCAGTGCTGGAACTCGGATACTGGAATAGATTTCAGCTGGTCGGTTACGGACGTTTGAATGTTTTCGAGTGCCCCAAAATGACGTCCTTTTAGGTGATTTTTCAATCTTTGGAAGAGGAAAAAGTCACAAGGACTCGAATCAGGCGAATAAGAACGCTGAGGAGCCACAGAAATGTTTTTACTTATTATCTGCGAAGTTACACGTAGTCCTACGTCAAAAGGTTCAGAATTAAAAATGATCCCAAATTTGTTTTTTTTTTTTTTTTCACAAAATAGACAAAATAAATTTGCAAGTGGCTACTTACTGTATTCTTACTGTATTTAATGAATTTAAAAAAAAACAATTTTTCATGTTATAAAAAAAAAACAGTTTATTGGCTAAACTGTGCTTTTATTTTTATTTTCAGTTTATTTTGTTTGAAAGTTATAAGAAATATTATTAAAACTTAAAATTAGAAAAGAAAAAGTTATAATAAGTTTTCCACATCAGGAGGGCTATTTTTTTATAAATGAACTTTTATGTCCATGCAATTTCATACTTTTTTTTGTCTCAAACTCAGTCACAAGTAATTTTGAAAATTAACAACTGTTAATTTTTAAGGTTATAATATTAGTGATAATGTAAATCTTCGAAGTTAAAGCTTTTTTACATTGACCACTTTTAGCAGTTGTAATCAACCACAAAAAGTTTACCAAAAAAAAAAATTTAAATGACTTAAAACGTTGTTTTGTTTAGAAGAGTGTCACAACGACTATCAATAAACTTTGATAAGGGGTCTAAATTATCCACTCGCGCCACTTTTTGAACCATAAAAAGTGGCCGAGTAAGAAGAACTCTGAATCTTGTGCGTCACAGTGACTACTGATAAACTAACATCAGAGGGTGGTCCAGTAATTTATTTTATACACCCAAGTCATTTTTTACTAAATTTTAATAATACAATTATACCACGTCTCTCAATAAGTCTCCTGTCTAACCTAGAAAAACATTTTTTTTTTTTTAGAAATTCGACTTTATTCGTCATACTCTCCTTCAAGAGTGATACATTCATTCCAACGTTCCTTTAACTTTTCGATGCCTTCTTTGTAGAACGATTTGTCTTTGCCCTCAAAATATGCCTCGGTTTCGGCAATCACTTCTTCATTTGAGTCAAATTTCTTTCCCTGGAGCATCTTTTTGAAGTCTGCAAAAGCCAGTAGTCGCTGGGGGCCAGATCTGGAGAGTACGGTGGGTGAGGAAGCAATTCGAAGCGTAATTCATTCAATTTAACCATCGTTTTCATTGACTTGTAACACGGGGTGTTGTCTTGGTGAAAGAGTACTATTTTCTTTTGCATGTGAAGCCGTTTTTTCTTGATTACTACAATCAATCGATCCAATAATGTCATGTAGTATTCGCTATTGATAGTTTTACCTTTCTTAAGATAGTCGATAAACAAAATACCATGCGCGTCCAAAATACGCCATAACCTGCTGACTTTTGAGTTTTTGGTTGCTTTGGATTTTCACCGACTGCTGTCCCCTCAGCTGACGATCTTTTTGATTCAGGTGTGTAGTAGTGGATCCATTGTCAAATACTGACGCAAGAAATCCTTTTTATCTCGCTTGAACAGCTCCAAACAGCGCTCTGAATCCTCGACGCGTTGTTGTTTTTGGTCCGGTGTAAGCAAACGTGGCACCCACTTCGAAACGACCCAACAAACATTCAACTAACAGCCGAATGCTGGCAAACTGCTTTTATGCTGGTAAATTACTGGCATCAAAAGTAAGTGCAACGCCAGTATTAATAATGTACTTCACATTTGTATTTCGCATTCCGCCTATACGAAGTACTTTACCAGCATTTTATAAGCACTCTTTTTCACTCATACTTTTTACTTAAAACCATCAGAAATAAATCTTGCAACTAATGCGATTATTTTGCACTTTACCGTTGCTGGGCCGGTAACTGATACATCAATGGGCCAGTAACGGCCACGGGGACACCGGGGTACTGGCCCATTACTATCAATGCCGGGGAGTATGTGCTTTACCAGTACTGGCCCGTATAAAAATGTTTGCTGGGGATGCTCAAATTTTCGTGTAAAATTGTAAACACGCTAACTTCTGATATCTTTAAGGTGTCAGCTTTCTCACGCAACTTCACTTTAAGGTCTTTCAAAACTGTTTTGTGGACTTTTTTTATGTTTTCCGGAACAACTGCCGATTTTGGGCGACCAGAGCGTTCAGCACCATCGGTGTTTGTACGACCGCGTTTAAATTCAGCATACCAATTAGTAATCGTTGATTTGCCTGGTGCAGATTCTCTATAACGCTTATCAAGCCATTGTTTGGCTTCAACAGCATTTTTTTCACATCAAAAAACAATGTTTAATCAACACATGAGATTCTTTTTTATCAATTCTTTTGAAAATTATAATACTAAAACCACTATAACCTCTAAACGTGTTACCAAAACTTGAACATTTTTGTGATTAAAATTAGGGATGAGTGGTTAAGACTCACTTTTTGTGGTTGAGTACAACCACTAAAAGTGGTCGTTGTGAAAAAGCTTTAATACTTCGTTTTTAAAATATGAAACGACTTATAATGTCAATTAAAAAATTAATTAATGAACCAATTTGACTGAATAATTAAGTAAAATAATATTTATTAGAAACCTATATTTTTTAGAGTTTCACTTCCTACTGCTAATACCCGCTATGATAATAAATGTATGACCCTACAGAGGTAGAATTTGCTTAACTATTATAGCACTACCTCATTTCGAGTTTGTAAAATAAACTCCGTATTAAATTGACGACCAATATTCAAATTGAATAAATGTAAATATGAAACGTGTTAAAACGTGTTTGTTTCTTCAACTGAATAAGTGTAATTGCATTATATATATACTAATGATTCCTCTTCAAACAATACGAAATTCAATGCAGTATTAGTAATAATCTTCTCTAAATAACTAGCGTGTTCCAAGAAATTCGATACAAATGGAAAACTTTTTAATTACCAATTTACGAAAAAAATTCACTCTTCAAAAAAACACCTGCTTTGTCTCAAACCTCCAAAAACGTTATCAATTTTTTTAATTTTTGGTATTGCAGTTAGATGGGGCCCCCTAACATTTTTCACTTTCTGTAAGACAGTGTTTAAATATTAATTAACATAAAAATAGATTGGACGGTCTTCTAATAGTTACTTGGCAATAAAACACTGGTCATCCCATTCACCAGATCTGACTCCATTAGGTTATTTCTTATGGGTTTATTTAAAAAATAAGGAGTACGAGGTGTGTAAATTAAGTAACCGGACTGATTTAATTTTTTTTTATTCGAATAGAATTACAATTTAATATTGTCTCCCTCAAAATAACTTCCTTAGGAAGCCACACAGCCCTGTAGACTAGGGTGACCATTTTCTTAAGAAGGCAATGCGGGACGGAGCAAAAAAAAAGCTCCTCATCTCCCAAATCCAAGTGAAGAGCAAGAAAAGGGCTTCACCTCCCAAGTCCAAAATGCGGGACAATGCGGGACAATGCGGGACAAAATGTTAAAATGCGCGACGAATGGTCACCCTACTGTAGACGGTTCTTCCAATCTTCATAGTAGTGCTGGAACTCGGATATTGGAATAGCTTTCAGCTGCTCGGACGTTTAAATGTTTTCGAGTGTCCCAAAATGACGTCCCTTGAGGTGATTTTTCAATCTTGGGAAGAGGAAAAAGTCACAAGGACTCAAGTCAGGCGAATAAGGGGGCTGAGGAGCCACAGGAATGTTTTTACTGGCCAAAAACTCGTTTATTAAAATTGCTGTGTGACAAGGTGCATTGTCATCCTCAATTCATTGGTCAAAATCTGATGAACGGTAGTGTGAGTCAAATTCAATTCTTCCCCGATCATTCTGACTGTCAACCGACGATCTGAACGCACAAGATCCTGGATTCTGATGACCTTTTCATCGGTTCTTGAAGATGAAGGCCTTCCACTGCGTGATTCATTTCAATCAACCTTCTGAAAATGCCTTAAACCACCAAAAAACCTGGATCTTTGACAAAACATTGTCTCCGTAGGCCTGATGAAGTTTTGCAAAAGTTTCCCTTGCGTGCCCAAGTCTAAAGCAAAACCTGATAGCACACCGTTGCTCAAAATGAATGTCACTCATTTTTAGAACACACTAGAAAAAAACTGCTACGGACAACAAAATTACTCGAGTTCAAAGTCGCACTGAAGGTGTATCACATGTTCACCTGCTCCAAGTCCCACGTCCTAAATGTTGCCAGTCCGGTTAATTCATTTACACACCTCGCATTATAATAGTGTTTTGACAAATGATTGAAGTTCCATCTGTTGGTAAGTGTCAAATTATTTTTTTTCGATTGGGCGTTATGTTTTTACCTAACTAGAAATACACATGCATACAGTTTTCTTCTAAGTTGCGAATTTCAGTTCAATGTACAGTAGACTCGTTAAATAATACCGAATGGAGGTCTTTCCATGCTCGACCGTTGTACGGGTAACTTAATAAATTACAACATGTAAAATACAGTTGGAGATTACTCTGTTTTATTTTATAGTGAGTATTCAATCCAACAGGGAATTTGCGCACATTGTACGTGGTGGCGGTAGCGGAGAGTTCGGGGGGGGGGCTCTTCCAAAAACTGATCTGGCCAGTGGGCCCCCCAGAATTGTTTAGAGAAAAATATATTTTAGTAGTGAGGACCTTTTTTTGTTATCAATTGTATTTGGCCCCCCAAATTTTACTAAAACATTTCCTGGCCTCCCAAATTTTACTAATAGACCGGGAGCTCATGATATTTTTGGTCTCCGATTTCATACAGCATGCCTTTTGGAGGAGAGAATATTTACCCTGTGACAACAAAAAAGGGATGGTACTAAACCCCTGCACGCTTTCCCGCCATAGGTAAAATTGCATTTCCACTTAAACACAAAATTTTTGTGCTTTTCTCTGATTTAATATTGCTTGCCCTTTTGTCAAAAGAAAGTTATAACAAATTTAAAGTCTTTTAAATATATGCATGCGATTCGGAGGGTCCGAAAGGGCTCGAACGGTCATGTGATCTTGTAATAAAAAAATATGATTTTCCGCGTTTTCATACAGCATGCCTATAATTAAAAGACTTTAAATTTGTTATAACTTTCTTTTGACAAAAGGGCAAGCAATATTAAATAAAAGAAAAACACAAAAATTTTGTGCAAGTGCAAATGCAATTTTCCCTATGACCGGAAAGCGTGCAGGGGTTTAGTACCATCCCTTTTTTGTTGTCACAGGGTAAATATTCTCTCCTCCGAAAGGCATGCTGTATGAAATCGGATACCAAAAATGTCATGAGCTCCCGGTCTATAATACATTTCCTGGCTCCTCCATATTTTAAGAGCTAGCGCCGCCACTGATTGCACGTATCCCCATATGCCATGTTAGATGAAAAGGTGAAAACAATTATACTTTCGCATACCTCTAAAAGCGTGAAAATGAGTTTTCACTTAGTGTAGGTAAAAAAAGCATTATTCAGTTTTAAAAGCATTAACTTAAATATCCTATAGTAGTCTGAATTGCATTTATTGATTTGAAATTGGTCGTCATTATAAATTCTTATAATGTACTGAAAATGTTTAGTTATTTTTTTAATTCTTGTCAAAATTTTTCCTTCTACTGAACTTCTGAAAAATGTACCATGGTATGTGTAAAAAATTTTAAGAAAAATATTCAGATTTTGACGATTGCATACGAATATAACAAAAATAAGAATCAGGAACCTATTAGGGCTATCTCAGTGAAAAAATGGTATAAATGACATTAAGATAAATGTATAATTGTGTTAATAAAATCTGTTTAGAGACAGAGAAAAAAAAGTATAAGTGTTTAAACTTGTGCTGAAATAACAGCCATTACTTTAAGTATTCACAAAAACTTGTTAATTTTAGGTTAACTGGAATAAATGAACCTGTTGTGAAAAAGTGTAAAAAAAGTCTCTTGTACTAGGGGAAGCCGGGGCATAAAGTTCTCCCGGGGTATAACGGGCTCCCCTCTTTTTGGCTATTAAAGCATGCCATGTTTGGGTGCATTCTAATCATGTTCAGTACTTCACTACTGTCTTCCGATAGTGGTTGTATGACTGAGAGCTGGCGTTTACAATTTGTAAATTGTTGAAACGTGTTTTTTACTAAAGCATGCTATGTTTGGGTTTATTCCAATGACGTTCAGTACTTCGCTACTGTCTTCCGAGAGTGGTTGTATGACTGAGAGCTGGCGTTTACATTTTATAAATTGATGAAACGTGTTTTTTGCTGTGTTGATATATTTTTCACACATATCCAGACGTTGATTGCTCTAGTGCAGAGCATGTGGCAAATGGGCACAATGTTCTTGCGCTGGAGAAGATGATAACGATGAGGAATGCACTCACGTGTGTTTATTCTGGGCCAGATTTTAGTTGATTGCCCATTATACCCCACCCGTGCTCATTCTGCCTCGACACTGGGCCAAATGAGCACAAGGAAGCTTTTTTTATATCGTCATAACTTTTTGATGAAGTTTTTTTACTGTCTGTAATAATTAAACAATAAATCATCTTGCGAATAAAAGTATTTCGAAAATGTTTGGTATTCCTTAAGATTATATTAAAGATAATTCTTAAGGTACCCATTATGCCCCGGCTTCCTCTACTTTTCCGCAGAGGCCATCTATTATAAGCCCAAATCATGGTACTTTTCGGAAGTTCTTTTAATCTGTATATAATTTTTTTTCCAATTTCAGTTGCATTGATCTGGATTAAATTTTAATCTGATTAATGCAACTTTTAGTTCCTTTAGAATTAAAATAAATAAATTAAACAAAAATTGTATAATACGCGTGTAGTAATAGTATAGAATAATGGGACCTTTTTACTGACATTAGAAAATACAATAATGCATGGTTGGATTTTTTTTTTCTTTTTTAATTTTAGTACAAATCTCGCACAATTTAAATATATCTGCCTTCTAAGCAGGTCTAAAATTATACCTAAAAATAAAATTAACGTAAAATTTTCTAGAATTAATCATGAAATACAACAATTAAAAATTCTCTCCAAAAAATTTTTGATCCTTTTTAAAAAAAAATTGACGACACTGGTGATTATTTTTTATATACGAGGTCTGTTCAAAAAGTATCGCGAATTTTGTGTTTTTTTCAAAAATTATTTATTTATTCATGAATATCTATTTTGTCCCCTTCAAAGTAATCCCCACCAGATATTATACACTTGTGCCAACGTTTTTACCAATCCTCGAAGTACTTGAAAACATCATTTTTTGTGATCTTGTTCAGCTCCTCCTTCGATGCCGTCTTTATCTCCTCACTCGTAGCGTAGCGTCGTCCTTTCATGGGCCTCTTCAGTTTCAGGAACAAGAAAAAGTCACAGGGGGCAAGATCTGGGGAATACGGTGGCTGCGGTATTATTAGTGTGATGTTTTTGGCCAAAAATTTGCGCACAAGCAACGATGTGAATTTCGCGGCGACCCGTCTCATGCCCAAATCATTGGTAAAAATCGAATGGCACGAGCCAATCGATATGTTTAGGTCCTCAGCAACTTCTCTAACGGTGATTCGACGATTGGCCAATACTATTTTCTTCACTTCATCAATGTTTTCGTCTGTTGTTGACGTGCTCGGGCGTCCGGCACACTCTTCGTCGTTCACATTTTCTCGGCCCTCTGAGAACATTTTGTACCACCGATAATCGTTGCTTCGGTCCAAGGTAGCTTCACCATATGCCACAGTCACATTCGGAATGCGTCCGCGCACTTAATTTTGTTTTTGACACAAAATTTGATACAGATTCTTTGATCCATTTTTTGGTATAGGCAAAAATCGAATACGAGCCAAGACACGTGCAAACAAAGCAACTGTCAAAAATTAACTAAACATTCAAAATGGCCGAACTTGTCGGCATAAGTGAGAGACATGAGTACCGACATAACGCCACAAAAAAATCGAAAATCGAATATACGTAACCCGCGGAAATCAAAATACGCGATACTTTTTGTACCTCGTATATGTTTAAAGAATCCTCAACCTTCAAAGTTTTGGATGTGATGTAGGGTATTAAATGAAATCTTTTCATACTTTAATTAACTGAAAAAATATAATTAAGGCTATATTGATGGCTAAGAACGAAAACAAAATAAATTTATCTACCTGTCAACACTCCTACCCAAAATTACTTGTAATTGGACCCTATATAAAATTTATTTCGTCAATAAATACCACCATGATAATTATTTCAACATTTTTAGCATAATTTTCCAATTAATTTCAATATATATTTAAATTTTCATTATTATTCATCAGTATTTGCATATATAACGAATGGCTATTTATTTATCAAATTTTAAACAACAAAACAAAAATCTAATAACAAAAAATAAATCTTTTGATTTTTTACTTAAAAAAAAAACTATTTCACATAAGTCCGTACATTTTTTTTTTTATTCAATAAAATATAGATTCTAAAAAAAACTTTTATTATCAAATGTACTGTCCGTACTGTCAGATATTTTTTTCCACATTACAAAATTCGCGTAAACATACACATATATTAAATTTTCTCAAAAATTGAAAACGATATAAAAAAATATTTTTAATAAAATTTCTAGACCATAAAATTTTCTACAACTTTTATTAAAATATATTTTTCATATATCTTTTTGTTGACGAGATATTTTCAAAAAAGTATTGCTTTTGATATATATTTGAAAATGGTGATATTACAAATTTTCTAAAAAGAATTAAAGTTGCTATGGTAACACAAGGATGCAGGGCTGGCTTTAGCATATCTGGAGTACTGGACGAGATTTTTTCTTCAACCCCCGCTCCCCCTGTGGATGGTCATTGCATTAAATCAATATTATAATACATTTAATTTCTTTAATATTTTTTTTTAGCAAATATACCTACCTAATCTGATTCACCCAGGGCTTATATAGTACCCCTTCCATGCTTATGCCCCCCCTTCCTAAAATTATAATGTGCCAAAGTATGAAATGTGTAATTGTTGTATTTCATGAATTCCTGGCCTAGTAAACCGCCTTATTTTTTTTGTAAAAAGCATTTGTGATCTATGCTAAATAAGATTTTATTTCATCATGCTTTAAATTTTCTTTTTAAAACAGATCATATCATCCCTGCCTTCATTATTAATTGTGCCTAACTAAAATTCTAACCTAAAATATTGTCATAAAATGTAACGTACCTGTTTCATATTACAAGACGAAAAACTGTATTAACGTTCTCACAAAATTAAACATTAACAAAAAAAAAATGCAAATATTATCATCATCATCATCATCAAAATCATATTCATCATCATCATCATCGGCTGAGATTTATACATTAGAGGATTGATGACGTACAAACCACTCCAAATCCGAAATGCAGTTGAATTAGATTTTATTAGTGGTTGATTAATTGGGCTGTTAAAGCAGTAGTAAAGTAGGATAATGGTGGCCGCAAAATAATTTGCGGTCAATTATTAAATTCACAAAATTAAATTTTAAATCTGCTGGAATATTTTAATTCCGAAAAAGAGAACAATGGGCCACTTATTTCTCTATCTTCTGTCCATCAAAGAGTAGTAGCTGCCTTAAAGATTTCGGAATCAACAATTCGTAGAATTATAAAATGTAATAAATCTGAACTTCTCACTAACAAAATCACGAGAAAATGAAGGAAATTAAAATCTGAACCAGTTTATTTTATTGATACATTCGCACAAACGTATGGTCATGAAGTACTAAGATTACCTCCTTATCACTGCCAGTTTAACCCCATTGAACTAATTTGGGGTATAACAGAAAATTATTATGATAGACATATTGGTCAAAACGGAGCGTTAACGAAGTTTTGAAAATGTGGCAAGTAGCCTATGATCAAATTCGTTGTGAAACTTGGGCAAAATCTGTTAAAAAATCGAAAATTTAATAAATGAATGGTGGGAAAGGGAAAGGATTGTTGATGATATTAATCCAATAATAATAAATACAAGAAATTACAGTGATAGTTCAGATGACGACAATATCATGCATTACAGTGACTAATTTTTTTTTAAATAAAAATAAACATTTAAATACAACTTGTAGCAATATATTATATGAATAAATATATTTTTACTTAATATTTTATTACTTTGTACTTAGGGGAAACATAAAAATTTAATTTAATTAAACAACAAATTATAATCCAAAATTTACGTATGAGTATAAGTTTTTCCTTATTTATAATTATTAACTTAAAATTAATAATTTTGTTTCAGTACTGCTGTGAATTTATTTTCGCGCTCTAATTTAGTAAAGATATTTATGAATCATGCCGTTTCTTTCTAATGTTTTGTTTCTTATTAAAATAATTTGGAAGGTTAGTTGTCAACTTGCGTCACTATACGTTACTATGGGTATGCAAATAATTATAATGATATAGACAGAGAAAACATATAGTATTGTGTATCGATACTTGTAGCAACGAACAGTCACCTATCAGCAATCCGACTATAATCATCATTCACTTACTAAAAAATTCACACTTCACTTCAATTTTTTTAATTAGTTTATTTCCTTTGCCTAACTGGGCAATTACTTAACAATTTGTTATATTTAGAAAGAAAGCTAGGTATATGACTATATGACGCCACCATTGTTCTAATATTGCACCGAGAGTTTCTTTTTAATTTGGTGTCGAATGACAGGCTTTTCTCCTAGTTTTATATAAAGTTTGTTTTTGTCGACACAAAAATTCAGGTTAAAACTTGTCTCTAATTTTTTATGAAAAATATTTAACTTAAACTGTCATCCCAAAATGTAGGATGATAAATATTAAATTTCCAATCAAAATTTTGACATGTGGCCATTATGTGGTAAGGGGGGGGGGAGTGACGCCTCTAACTTAGATCATTCATCACGTACGTCACTGGCGAATGTGTCGCGAACATTACCAAACCAATGGTTGAGATTTATACATTAGAGGATTGATGACATACAAACCACTCCAAATCCGAAATGCAGTTGAATTAGATTTTATTAGTGGTTGATTAATTGGGCTGTTAAAGCAGTGGTAAAATATGATAAGGGTACACCAGGTGGTACGTGAAAAAATAAAATACGAGGGCAGAAAAATTTGTAGTTCAAAAGTAATTTTATTTTTCAATTAATTGCCTTGTACAAGCGTTGCCTTTTATATTTCGAAATTTGAGATTAAAAACAATTATTTATCAACAAAAGTGGCTTTATTGTTTTTCAAATATTCTCTATGAAGATCAATACACTTTTGCTTGCGTTTGAACCAATTTTCGAACTCTTTCTACTCCGATTGAGGCTTTTTCCACTGCGATTGTCAAATTATGTGGGATCTAACGCGAAAAATATTTTTGATGGCCAAATGTTAATGCAATAGTGAATAGCTGGTCCCACTAATGTGGGGGCATTTTTAGAATCGGTCGAAACGTCAAGGTTGGCTAAATGAATTTAATAATTTCATTGTACGTCATGGTACTTACTTTGAAAGGCCCCCACATAGTGGATTACAAGATTTGCGAGCGGAATCAAGTCTGAAAACTTAAAGGATCCGCTGGTTGGTTGCTTAGATTCTTTATGAGAGGAATAAGGGTGTTTGAATTAAAGTCTGCATTTTACTTAATCTACGTTTAATGTTTAGTTAGAATCGAAGGTTATTAATTACATTAGAACTTACAATTTAATGCTGGCTGTAAAATCCCATGAGAGACACTCAAGCACAAAAACCACACAATCACCGTTATCACCTCACAAGCCGCTAAACACCTCATAACACTCACAGTGCTTAACCCGTTAACGGTGTTCGTTTATTTCATTAAACTGTTCTCAATACTTCCAGATTACTTCTGGTTTACCCACTACACGCTACCGGGTTTCTCTACCAAAAATGCTTGGGAGGTTCGTCCGTACACAGTGGCGGTTTACTCATGACTCCTTTTGTCTCTCACAAGATTTTTCCAGCTCTTTTCTTAAACTAATAATCTGGTCTTTGACCCCATTTTTTGTCGTTGTAAAAATAATCAGCTCTCCACATTAACAACAAAACCCTTTTATAAACTTATCTTGAAGAATCATATTTCTATGACCAATAATTTATAAACCCAAGTAATTAATTTTGACTCTAATTACTACGAAGTCCATATCACTGAAAATATATGGTCGCCTATCACCATCTATATAAACATTTGACCATGCTATTTGATATAAACAATAACATTCTTTCAAACAAATCATATAATATACGACCGTCATTCACTCCGTATCTTTTAACACTTAACTAGAAAAATATATGATAGCTCAACTAATCTTAAAATAGATTAGTTTTTATATTTGAATAATTTGAATATTTTTTAACTAATTGAGGCCCGGTCTTTCCACCTTCAGATAAAGTCCCAGGTAACTATCTGACACATAAGGTTATTTGTAACTTCATCTGCTGAGTAAATGTCAATACCAGTCAGTGAATCCAATACGTCAGTCTCATTATCCGTTAGATAACTATCCGATAGATACATTTGTATAGAAAGAAGGGATGACATTTACTCAGCAGATGAAGTTAAAAATAACCTTATCTGTCAGATAGTTACCTGGGACTTTATCTGAAGGTGGAAAGACCGGGCCTGAATCATTTTATTTTAAATAATAATGAAATTTTATATCTGAAATTACCACTCCCACACGCCCAAGGATACCTCAATCTCACGATAAGTCACATGACTATCTTGAAGTATCAGTTCACGCACAGTATCAATGTTTTCCGGAACAACAACCGATTTTGGACGACCTTCACGAAATCCGTCCTTAAAGCGAACTACGGCCATGATTGAGTCCGCAAACCATCGATAAACAGTAGTCCTTGATGGTGCTTCATCGCCAAAAGTTGAATTAATTTCATAACTGTTGTTGGGTTAATCCACGTCGAAAGTTGTAAAAAATCCGCGATTTTTTTTTCAAATCTCGTATTTTACAAATTGACTTAAATTTGCCAAGTGGTTGATTTGTGAAAGATCCTTTATAAAATATCCTTTCAAAGATTTGTTCCTATATAGAATAAGTATGTCTAATGGTGTAAAAGGATAAAGCAAAAGGAGATAAATAAAAGTATCCTTGCTGAATGCCAGTGTAAACAGAAGGAAAACGTGAAAAGGGTGAAAATCGAGAAAAGATAAGTGATGAAGGTTAGCTTAAATAAATGGCAATATTGTAAAAAGGATTTAGGAAGGATAACGCCACAACATCTTGAAAATTTTATAGTATACGGAGTGTTATAGGGAACTGTTGCTGAACTGGTGCTAATTTCTTTATTATAATTTTTGTAATACATTTTTTTAAAGGGTTTTGTAGGTATGACCACCAAAAAACCCTTATAACGTCACTCATGTTTCTGTCTGTACGGTAGAAATTGTAGTCTTATCAGTATCTGAATGGCCTAGAACAGTGTTTCACAACCTAGTCATTACCACGGATCGGAAAAAGACATTTTTTTAAGCGTCTGTTAAAATATCTAATAAAAATTAGCGAAAAAATCGCGGACCGATGAAAATAATGTAAGCAAGAAAGATTTTGTATTTTGGTTTTTAGACATTTATTTTCTTTGAGATATTTAAAGAACTAGTAATTCTTATTTAAAAGTTTTCTTGTACACTTTAAATTAATTCCTAAAAGAGGTAACTTTTCTACGTTTCAAGTGATAAATTATTCATTTGCAAATGCATGCGATGATTGTTACCCAGCGTTCTACATATAGCTCAGTAATGTTAAACATGTTTACGTAAATTTACTCGGGTCAGGATTACGTAAGGTCAGTTTGATCATAAAATTTATTGGCTCGGCTCATAAATAAAATTCACTGTAGTAAACTAACTTCATTTTCCAATAATACGAGGGCTATCTTTTAAGTTTTTACAAAAACTAAGAAAGAATTTACTTTTTTGGAACCAACTGTTTTATTGCTTTTCAAAATATTCGCCTTTAAAGCCTGTAATACATGATGCGATTTCTCGTTTTGAATCTCGTACGATTTATCGTACAAGAATTAATGTATCGTGTACTACAGGATTTTCGTACGAGATCTTGTACGATATTGAAAACCATCCAATATTTATGCTCCAGACCTAAAATATTGTATAGAAATGAACAGATATCGACGCAGTAGATTATTGCGCATAGTCACGTGACCGATACCGTTAGGAATAATTATCGTACGATAAATCGTACGAGATTTAAAACGAGAAATCGCATCATGTATTACAGGCTTAAGATTTATATACTTTTGCATGCGTTCAAACCAATTCTCGAAACAATTTTTCCACTCTGAAATTGCTATCTCAAAAACATGGTTTTCGAAGGCTTCAACAGTTTATTGAGATAATGAAAATCGCTGTCCACGCATTTTTTGTTTGACATTGGGGAACAAAAAAAGTCATTAGGGGATAAATCAGGTGAATACGGGCAATGAGACATTAATTCAATGTTTTTCTCCTTCAAATAATCAATTGTTTGACGTGCTATGTGGGAGCTTACATTGTCATGATGAAGAATGATGCGACGTTTTTGGTTGTTTTTCCTAATTTTGTCGATTTCTGGCAAACAAATTGTTGTATACCATTCAGCATTAACTGTTCTCCGATCTTCTAAAGGAATGGTTGCGACATGTCCAGTACAACCGAAGAAACAATCTTTTTCTTGGAGGTGCTTCGTGAATGAACTTTTGTGGGATTCGGTTCATCTTGGACCCAAACAGTAGATTGTTGTTTAGTTTCCGGTTCAAATGAATAAATCCAAGTTTCGTCACCTGTAACGATGTTGTATACGGATTTTGCAGTGCCTAGGTTAATTATTTTTAGCATTCCCTTACACCAATCAACACCGTTTTTTTTGACCTTCAGTCAAATTATGCGGAATCTTGTGACTAGAAGGAACAGATCTTTTTTACAGCTAAATGTTCATCCAAAATCGAATGTATTGCAGTCTGCGATATGCCAAAGGATGCCTCTATCTCACGGTAAGTCCCATGCCGATCTTTTTCAATCATTTTGCGGACAGTATCGATGTTTTTTTTTTAATCACAACAGGTTTTGGTCGACCTTCACGAGATTCATCACTGACGGACGCACGACCACGACGAAATTCTGAAAACCAATTGTAAACAGTCTTTTTTGATGCTGCTTCATTACCAAAAGTTGAACGAAGCGAATCTATGCCTTGTTGTTGAGTTAGGCCTTTACTAAAATCGTAAAAATCCAATCTTTGCAAATTTATATATATATAAATTCTTTATTTCCCCTAGGCCTTGCATCGTTTACGGTTTTAACTGCTACATGAAAATAGAAATACTCATACATAATTTCAATACAGTACAATTACAAATTTGCTTCAATACATTTTTTATTAATTTTCTTCTTTATTCTTCATTCTTCCTCCGGTGTCCCTCTCTTTCTTCCTATTCTCTTTTCGGCTTCCATCTCTATTCTCCTTCCTTCTTGACTTCAGTTCTTCTGCCCCCCTTTCGCCTCTTTTTTCGCTTCTCTTCCCTTTTTTCTTTCCTCCTCCTTTGTCTCTCTCTTCCTTCCTGTTCTCAGTTCTGTCTTACCTCTCCGCATTCCTTCCTTCTTTCCTCGAGTACTCTCACCCACCTTTCTCCTTTCCCTTTTTCACTCAACAGCTCCTTTATCTCTTCCTCCCATTTTATTATCTTTCCACATCTTTTTGTTAAGTGTTCCAAGGATTCTTCCTCCTCTCTACATAGCCTATCCTCTGGTTTTGCCCAATACCTATTACTCTGTTCTTCATTTCCACATCTTAATCTGGCAATCCTCCTAACTCTGCCCCCCTGCCTTTCCTCTCCTCCCTTTCAAATATTTAGGTATTCCTACCGTCCTTATCTCTCTATACCTTTTCACATTCCTTGATTTGTCTATTCTTACTGTTCTTTCCTGCTCCTGTACCTCCTTGTTTCTCCTCCTCAATTCTTCTATTATGTTCCTTCATTCTTTCTTCCCAGAATTCTCTTAATATCTTCCTTCTTTCGTCCCTTCTGATTTTCTCCTCATACTTCGCCGCCCTCGCCCGATTCACAATAATAAATTTCAAATTCTACGAAAATGGTAATGACACATTTCAATATTGCCATCTAGTGGTCGTTTGTAAAAACATAAAAGGTAACCTACTTATGACAGATATTGTACTTATGACAGATGTTCAAACACCAAGTATTATTGCCGTCAGCAATGCCATTTACGAGCGAGACCGATGTCTTATTGCGTAGTCTTCGAAACTTTTACCACCCAGTGTTTCCTGACAATCTTTCAAGCATTAAATCACCGGAGTAATACATCAAATTGTTGTCAAATCATTAGATATGAACATGCGTAATACAGAGCGTGAACTGTTGCGTGAATTCCTGAATCAAATGTAATGAATCGTCCAGTGTTTGATGGATTGTACTGGCGATTGATCAGACAGAATCCTATTGCTTGTTCACCGACGCCAACGCCAGTGACGATACCAAATCTCTAATTGAACATTTTTGAATTATTGCCAATGAATTTCCGTGGTTAATTTATAACCCTTTTCGAGTACTGCTCAATTAATGCTTATACATTATTAACAACTCTCAATAACCAAAAATTAAACGACATATTCTCATAATTGATTTTTAAAAATTGGCAGGAAATTTTATAGAATCTGGTAGGGATATCCAAGAAATTCTTATTTATTATACGTGTGTAAATTAAGTAACCGGACTGATTTTTTAAAATGTTTTTATTCGAATAGAATTACAATTCAATATTATCTCCCTCAAAATAACTTCCTTGGGAAGCCACACAGCGCTGGAGACGATTATTCCAATCCTCATAGCAGTGCTGGAATTCGGATACTAGAATAGCTTTCAGTTGATCACTTACGGCCGTTTGAACGTTTTCGAGTGTCCCAACATGACGTCCCTTGAGTTGATTTTTAGAGTTTTGTAGGTATGACCAAAAAACCCTTATACCGTCATTTTGTCGTCTGTCAGTCTGTCTGTCGGTTCGGTAAAAATTGTAGCCAAACGGCTAAACCTAGAGAGTTGAAATTTGGCATGCTTATACAACTCTTCGACCCGCACATAGGAAAAATACTAAAACATCTAAAAAACATATCCCCCTAAAAATATAAACAAATATGTGCTAATCGAAAAAAAATTTTTTTTTTTAAATTTCTGAGTATGGTATCAAATGAAAGCCCTTAGTACGTGGATTAACGATCAAAATTTTATTTTTGCAAAATAAATTATTTTGACGCCATTTTTGCCAAAATTGTGCCACACCTGTAGTTCAGAAAGTTTAAACTAAAAATCTGAAAAAATTCTAAGTAATGTACATTGGTGTGAACCGGAATAGTACAACAGGAATTTTTGATCAGATTATGTTTTCGGGAAATAACGCCTTTTTTGTGTTTTTAAATAAAATATATTAAATATTTAATTCGCTATGTAACACAATAAACAAGTAAGCGCCCGTAGCGTCGTCGCTTTGTAATTTGCAAACAAGGGTTCGAATCCTGTCAATTTTATTTTTTCTGTTTTTTTTTTTTTAATTTTAATTTTGTTTAAATTATTTTGTCAAAATTCTAGTTGCATTTAATTTTTAAAAGTGTAAATTTAATAACCAGTGGGAAGTGTTGAAATTATAATTTAATTCTATGTTTGAATGTATAGGAAATAACCTAACCAATGGAACCCATAGGCGCAATTTTCAAAATCTTAATAAACTTTGCTATATAAAAAAAAAAAAATACTGCACATATTTAGAAACTTAAATAATGGTATTAGGCATTCGAATTAAAATTCATAAAAAAATATTTTGACAAAATTTGTTTTGGCATCCCAAATAATCATCATTCAGTTACTAAATACCTGCGAAACCCTGAAATGTGTGAAAATTCACACTTCACATCAATTTTGAGAAGAGGAAAAAGTCACAAGGACTCAAGTCAGTCGAATAAGGAGGCTGAGGAGCTACAGAAATGTTTTTACTGGCCAAAAACTCGTTTATTGAAATTGCTATGTGACAAGGCGCATTGTCATCCCCAATTAATTGGTCAAAATCTGATAATCGGTAGTGTGAGTCAAATGCAACTCTTCCCCGATCATTCTGACTGTCAACCGACGATCTGAACGCACAAGATCCCGGATTCTGTCGACATTTTCATCGGTTCTTGAAGATGAAAACCTTTCGTTGCGTGATTCATCTTCAATCAACTCTCTTCCTTCTGAAAATGCCTTAAACCACCAAAAAACCTGGGTCCTTGACAAAACACTGTCTCCATAGGCCTGCTGAAGTTTTGCAAAAGTTTCTGTTGGGCCCAAGTCTGAAACAAAACCTGATAGAACACCGTTGCTCGAAATGAATGTCATTTTTAAAACGCACTAGAAAAAACTGTTACACGAAAAAAATCGCTACGGGCAATAAAATTACTCTAGCGTGTTCAAACTCATATTGAAGGCGTATCACATGTTCACCTGCCGGCCATTCAAGTCCCACGTCCCAAATATTGCCAGATCAAACGCTATGTTGCCAGTCCGGCTACTTAATTTACACACCTCCTATAGAATTTATTTTTAACTTGGCTGTTATTTTGTAATATTTTACACTAGATATTCAATTTCAGTTATTTTCAGATCAATTATATCTCCAATAACCATGAACTACAGCCTTAAACTGTCGTCCTACAAATTTAAATTAGAACACCATTAGAATTTAAAATATTTCCTTATTCAAGATAAGTTATTGACTGCTGATTTATGGTATTTTCTACCATTTTTCTGCGTCAGGCACATATCTGAATTCTTAAATTTTTGACTCTATAATTTGTCACATGAATATTCTCAGAGACATCTGGTGGTGTTGGATGTAAATTTCTTTTCATAAATGATTAATGTTTTAAAGAAAAGAAAAATTCACCACACTCTTTGAAAACAAAAGCTTCAAAATTCAACAATCTTAACTTCTTTTATGAAAATATTTTTATTCTTGATTAATATTCTCAAAAGTACTGTTAAAAACGAGTTAAAAAGGAAGGGATTTAGCTAAAAATAGTTCTTAAATTAACACAAATTATTAAAACTTCATAAGAGATGTTCATAAGAGCTCTAGAATTAAATCACTAGTTCTCTCGCTCAATCGAGATTGAGCGACAGTTTACGAGGTCTGTTCAAAAAGTATCGCGAATTTTGTGTTTTTTCAAAAATTATTTATTTGTTCATGAATATATATTTTGTCCCCTTCAAAGTAATCCCCATCAGATATTATACACTTGTGCCAACGTTTTTTCCAATCCTCGAAGCACTTGAAAAAATCATTTTTTGTGATCTTGTTCAGCTCCTCCTTCGATACCGTCTTTATCTCCTCACTCGTAGCGTAGCGTCGTCCATTCATGGGCCTCTTCAGTTTCAGGAACAAGAAAAAGTCACTGGGGGGCAGATCTGGGGAATACGGTGGCTGCGGCATTATAAGTGTGTTGTTTTTGGCAAAAAATTCGCGGCGACCCGTCTCACGCCCAAATTATTGGTAAAAATCGAATGGCACGAGCCAATCGATATGTTTAGGTCCTCAGCAACTTCTCTAACGGTGATTCGACGATTGGCCAATACTATTTTCTTCACTTCATCAATGTTTTTGTCTGTTGTTGACGTGCTCGGGCGTCCGGCACACTCCGGGCGTTCGTCGTTCACATCTTCTCGGCCCTCTGAGAACATTTTGTACCACCGATAAACGTTGCTTCGGTCCAAGGTAGCTTCACCATATGCCACAGTCAACATTCGGAATGCGTCCGCGCACTTCATTTTGTTTTTCACACAAAATTTTATACAGATTCTTTCATCCATTTTTTGGTATAGGCAAAAATCGAAGACAAGCCAAGACACGTACAAGCAAAGCAACTGTCAAAAATTAACTGAACATTAAAAATGGCCGAACTTGTCGGCATAAGTGAGAGACATGAGTACCAACATAACGCCATAAAAAAATCGAAAATCGAATATACGTAACCCGCGGAAATTCAAAATTCGCGATACTTTTTGAACAGACCTCGTATGTATTAATTTTTGAATCGCTATTTTGTATTTTTATTTTTAATTAAAATGATATGGAACAATAACAATATTATTTTTAAGGTTTTGTACGTATAATCAAGAAACCCTTAAAACGTCATTCATGTGTCTGTCTGACTGTCTTTCTGTCTGTCTGTCTGTGTGTTCGGTAAAAATTGTGGCAAACGACTGGACCTAAAAACTTGAAATTTGGCATGCTTTTTACTTCATAAAAAGTTGGCACCATAAAACATAATTAGACAAAAATTACATGTTAAAAACATAATTAGACAAAAATTACAAAATGTTTAAAAAACCAGAATAGTACAATTCGAATTTTTGTTCGGATTATTATTTAGAAAATTTTTTGCAACAGCGCGCTTACAAAATTTAACTGTCTGACTGGAGAACTGCGTAGCTATAGAGTCTATAGATGGGAGCGAATGTCGTAATTAAATACGCTTGTTGGAAAATCTCTAGATGGAAGCACGTCGATCACTTGATAAAAACTTAAAAAATCCTGAAATGTATAAAAATTCATACTTCACACACATTTTTCCATATTATTCTAAAACAAATAGCCAATGATTCTGAGCGCCAAAAATTTTAACTAACATTTCTTCTAAGTAATATGAAACAGGTACCATAAAAAATTAAATTGAATATTCGCTTTTTTGTTTAGAATAAGAAATAAAAGACTGATAAATAAAAAATAAACAATAAAATAAAAATTCTAAAATTAAATAATTTCGCTGTAGGTATAAAATTAATTTGAAAATAGTTAAAAAATTAATTTTGTCTTCCTTTGTACAAAATTTCAGAACTTAAGAGCACGTTATATTATTGCACAGTTTAATTTGTCGATAATCCATTGTTTATCATGTGTCAAATAAATATGTTAAATGAAACACATTATAATTGTTGCAAAATGTTGGGTACTAGATTTTAAGATGCATAACAATATATTCAAGTAACGACAAAATATTTTAATAACGACAAAATATGTAGTTGAACGACAAAATGTTCAAGTGAACGACAAAATATTCACGTGAATGACAAAGCCTGGTGCGCTATCTATGAACTGTTGTAGAGAAACCAACTAAGCTGGCATTTTATTAATTTATTAATTTATTAATTTATTAATTTATTAATTTATTAATTTATTAATTTATTAATTTATTAATTTATTAATTTATTAATTTATTAATTTATTAATTTATTAATTTATTAATTTATTAATTTATTAATTTATTAATTTATTAATTTATTAATTTATTAATTTATTAATTTATTAATTTATTAATTTATTAATTTATTAATTTATTAATTTAATAATTTATTAATTTATTAATTTATTAATTTATTAATTTATTAATTTATTAATTTATTAATTTATTAATTTATTAATTTATTAATTTATTAATTTATTAATTTATTAATTTATTAATTTATTAATTTATTAATTTATTAATTTATTAATTTATTAATTTATTAATTTATTAATTTATTAATTTATTAATTTATTAATTTATTAATTTATTATTATTATTTTTATTTATTTATTTATTTATTTGCAACCACTCAATTGGAAGCAAACAGAGGACTGAAAAATCTACACAGCAAAATATTTATAAGTGTAAAAATTCATTCTCAGTTTGGTTAAAATTTTAATGTTAAAAATTTCATTAAAAAAAAGTAAAAATTTCATTAAAAAAAAAGTAAAAAGTTCACTATTTTTAATCAGATCACCGTGTAAATCTTCATTTATTCATATAGTGTTATTTTTATGAAATATTACTTTTTCAGTATTAAAATTGACACTACTGTAACACTATTTATTTTCTAACACTATAATTGAACCAGTATGTAAGTGTAAACTTTACACTAAATTTAACCAAAAAAAAAAAAGTGTTTATAATTAACATGAAAAGCGAGGGACTTTATTACTACCTTTATTTAAGTGTAATACAACAATAAAATTTACTACAAGATTAATAAAATACAAAAATTTATATGTACATGTAAATAGATTTTATTTAACAAGCATATAAGGGAGGCGATATTTCACGAGGATGAAGTTTACCATACGCGAGGGTTGTTACCATCCGAGTGAAATATAGCCATTACATGCAAGTCAAATACAATATTTTATCTACAACTATATAGTTTTATCATTAGAAAAATAGTAAATTTAATTTTAAAACACAGCCATTCCTAGCGTCAATTGTAAAACTTAAAACTGACGTCATCAATATGGCTACCGAATCATCAGCTTAAACCTACAACAATGTTTAAAATACTACTCCCTCCATCGGAAAATATGGTATACATGACTTTAAAAAATGTGGGATTAACGAAAATAATATTATCTTGATCTTTTTTTGTTTTTATTTCTAAATAAGTGGTTACTAGGCAACTAATAAACAAATGGTGCGCACATAGTTTTGCATATGTCAAAAGTAATTAACAGAAAAAACGCGTATTTTAGACAAATTAAAGTGAGACCCTCAGTTCGAACAAAATTGCGAATTTTGATCAAAATTATGTTGAATTGCAAAGAAGTTCCGAATCGACTTAAATCACAACCGACAAATACTCCAGATTTTAATGTATTGGCTTCTACAATTCTATACAATCCTTACAACATACAGCTTCACCGAATATAATCGACGAACTGATTGAATGCGTACAAAATGTATTTAATGCATTAAACATACCCTTGATAACGTTTTTCTAACATTGCAAACTTGTCTAGAAGACATGTTAGCAAAAGGAGGGAATTCGTATAAGATTCTCCACATTAATAAGGCAAAACTTCATAGTAAGGGACGATTACAAACAACATTATCATGTTGATACAAGCTGTGGAGACAGCCACGTCCTTGTTAAATTAAAACTTTTTGTATTATTCTTTGTAACTAGATATTTGTAACTATTTCATAAATAAAATCATTCTAATTAAATAAAATTGTAAATGAATATGATGTTTTCGGACAAGAAAAAAATGAAAATGTATACCATATTTTCTGACGCACGGAGTATTATTTTTTGCTTTATTTATTCTAACTTGTAAATAAGATTCTAGTTATAAAGATGTGTGTGAGGCACTAATAGCCTATAACAGCGATTCCCAAACTATGCGCCGCGAAAACATTCCAATATTCTTCCAACTGCGTTAGTTAGACCAACGTTTTGACTTGGGGTGCCGCGGAAAAAATTCTGATATATTAAGGGTGCAGAGAACGGAAAAAGTTTGGGAACCACTGGTCTTTAATGTAATTTGTCATGCTAACTATATATTTTGTCGTGCAACGTTTGTCGTGCAATGTACATGTTTTGTGGTGCCTTTATATTTTTCTCCAAAATATTCCAGTTATTCCTCAACCTTTTATGATGAAGAAAGAAGAATGAAAAAGTGGTCTTCTTCAGGAATACTGGCAAGACACGCAGTGAATTATGTCTAGGTATCTTGCCAGTATTCCTGTAGCGGTCTGCAATATCTGCAGAAGAAGAATTGATCAACAGTGCATGTGGAACAGACTCGTCTATATCTTCTTCTATTGTGTCATTTATTTCTTGATAATAGTGCTATCTTGACCGGAACAATTTGCTCGACGACAATAAAATCGGCGATGGCCAACTCGGTGACGATAACTCAACGACACTAACTTGGCGAAGCTAACACGGCAACACTAAAGGCCGGTTTCTGAAAGCTTAGTTAACTATAACCAAATTGTTAGAAAATTGTTGCTATGGTTACTTATGAGATTGTTTTATTGTAACCGAGTTTAACCAAAAGATTAAACTCGGCTAAGCTTTCAGAAACTAGCACTAATTCGTCTAGAGCAGTGTTGCTCAACCTTTTCTAGCATGGGACCCCCCGAAATTATGTAACCTCGAGTTTAATTCGTTCCAGCATTGAGCTCGTATAGCAAATTTCTCGTATCTAGAAACAAACTTCCCCATTGATAATAATGGAAATCCAGTTAATCCGTTCTGCACCCCCAAAAATATCAACATAAAAATCAATTTTCCTAATAAATAACACTGGTAAATAATATAACCGTAGTTTACCTTTATGAAGAATCCTGACTGACGATAGGGTTGTGTAGAAGATGAAACGGGTTACTGTGGGAAAGGAGAGTCCCCCTCTGATTCAGGAAGGCTCTCTCTTCTTGGGAATTTTACCCCCACTGGAAGCAGGTTCTGGGTCAGAATCACTTTCTTTTAGTTGCAGGTTGCTTTACCAAAAACTTATCTAATAACGCTTGCTTGGCTTAACAGCCTAGCTCGTTGCTCGTTACTCGAGTCAATGCTCGTATTTAGAGACGAATTTTTCGCTCATACTTTCCTCGAATCTCGAATTTCTCGTATGTAGAGGTGCTCGTATCTCGAGGTTCCACTGTATTAAAATTTTCTGAAACAAACCAGAAATACAGAATTCAAGGACAATTTCGAATTTTTAAATGGGAACTTATATCATATTGGGTTTCTTTGGATAGTGCTTTTATTTAAACATGTTACTAATATTTTTTATGGCAAAATTTAGTTCCACTTTTAACCAAAGAAATACCACCACTATTTTTGCATATATAATTTACTTTTCAAAATAATTTTAGTTACTGTGATGACCGTTGCCAACTTGATTATCACTGAGTTATTCGTCCCCGAGTTGTCGTATACCGATCCTGGCCTTGGATACAGCTGCACGAAACAGAAAAATGGTGCTTTTTCCATACCAGTCTCGGTGAAATTTCGACAGATTTATTAAATTTTATAACGAATTATTGGGGCAATGCGAGGTGTGTAAATTAAGTAAGCGGACTGATTCGAATAGAATTACAATTCAATATTGTCTACCTCAAAATAACTTCCTTGGGAAGCCACACAGCGCTGGAAACGGTTCTTTCAATCCTCATACCAGTGCTGGAACTCGGATACTGGAATAGCTTTCAGCTGGTCAGTTCAGGATGTCTGAATGTTTTCGAATGTCCCAAAATGACGTCCTTTGAGGTAATTTTTCAATCTTGGTAAGAGGAAAAAGTCACAAGGACTCAAGTCAGACGAATAAGGAGGCACAGGAATGTTTTTACTGATCAAAAACTCGTTTATTGAAATTGCTGTGTGAACATTTTTGTGCAGATTTTTCTCATCCCCGATTAATTGATCAAAATCTGATGAACGGTAGTGTGAGTCAAATTCAACTCTTCCCCGATCATTCTGACTGACAACCGACGATCTGAACGCACAAGATCCCGGATTCTGTCAACATTTTCATCGGTTCTTGAAAATGAAAGCATTCCGCTGCGTGATTCATCTTCAATCAACTCTCTTCCTTCTGAAAATGCCCTAAACCACCAAAAAACCTGGTTCCTTGACAAAACACTGTCTCCGTAGGCCTGCTGAAATTTTGCAAAAGTTTCCGTTGCACTGTACCCAAGTCTGAAGCAAAACCAGATAGCACACCGTTGCTCGAAATGAATTTCACTCATTTTTAGAACGCGCTAGGAAAAACTGTTTTACGAAAAAAATCGCTATAGACAACAAAATTACTCGTACAAACTCGTACTGAAGGCGTATCACATGTTTACCTGCCGCCCCTCCAAGTCTTGCGTCCCAAACCAAACCAAACGCTATGTTTCCTATATTCCTATGTTTGTTATATTAAGAATGTTGCCAAGAAACTTAGTGGAATTGTATCTACGTATCTTGCCAATATTCTTATTGTGGCAAACAAAAACAACAGATAGAAATATCGCACCGAAGAATGACCGTACACCAGAACCGACTTAGGAAACCTACTGGTCCAGAACCGACTTAGGTAACCTACTGATCCAGAACTGACTTAGTACCTACTGATCCAGAACCGCCTTAAGAACCTACCGATCCAGAACCGGCTAGGTCACACTACTTTTACGAGTCTGAGTATTTAATCATCTAAAATATGCTTATAAAATTAATTAAAGAACTGTCTGATTAAAGGTCTTTTAAATAATTTTTTCGCGGAATCAATGGTAGAAATGAATTTAAAAGTAAATAGAGACGCCTTTGAAAACATATTTAATCTAAAGCATAAATACGTCCGAACTCTTTTCCACCTAGGGCGAAACTATTACGAGGGAAATTAGCTCCAACTTAGCCATGGAGTACCACAAGGTTCAATTTTAAGT
This sequence comes from Liopterus haemorrhoidalis, assembly GCA_963971575.1. NCBI lineage: Eukaryota > Metazoa > Arthropoda > Insecta > Coleoptera > Dytiscidae > Liopterus > Liopterus haemorrhoidalis. The sequence goes on from OZ020613.1 coordinate 68,195,065, forward strand.
CTATTACAATTTTTAGTTTAACAATTTCTGTTCTGCTATTAAGATTAAATCTATTTCACATGTCCGAGATTTTGTACCCTACATGTAATATTATAGTGTGTTTCATTTTTAAAACTTGTACAACGATTATACTTTATTTTTTTGTAAATATGTGATATAAGATTGAAAATTGAAATCGACGCTTAAGGGCTTGTAAATTTTGCATACATTTTCAATCTTATATATTGTTAATTTAGTTTAAATAATGTAAAGGGGTGTATATGTATTGATGTGAATTAGAATGTACGATTTTGTCGTAAGTGTATAAATGGTTTGAAAAGCTGTGTCGCCCATTTAACCATGTATTCAGTATTTGTAAGTATTCGAACATTCCATCATGTAAAATTTTTTTGTAAAATAATTTGCTATTAAATATGTCGATATTAAAGAAAATTGTTTTTTATTTTTTCACTCCTTTACTGTAAATACAATCCTATTCTTTCTATAGATATTCCCATCAATGACGCATCTAAAGCTGTTTCCATCCAAGGCGGAACTTAGTAGTCTAGTAGTCTCACCACATCCATGATTATTGACATAGAAAAGATCTTTGCTTGCAGCTACTATGAGGTATATTTGCTCCAATTTAGCTATGGAGTACCGCAGGGTTCAATTTTAGGTCCATTACTATTTATAATTTACTTTAACGATTTCTTGCAACATATTTCAAATGATCATTTATCTAAAGCAAAAGGCTGGTTTCTATCAAATAAATTGTCATTAAATGAGCAGGTAGCGCAAAATTTACTTATAACAACTAAAAAAAACGGTCTGTCTGTCTGTCTGTCTGCCTGTACGGTAGATATTGTAGCCAAACAGCTGAACATAGAATGTTGAATTTTAGCATACTTGTACCACGTTTTGACCCACATATAGGAAAACTATAGAGAGTTCTAAAAAAATATAGCGCGGGATAAATATGAAAAAGTATGTATTTAAGAAAAAAGTAAAAGTTTCTTAAATCTTGGATCAACAAAAAAAAAATATTTTTGAAAAATTGTTTTTTTTTTATTGGATTTTGGCCAAAAATGTGTCAAAAAACTTTTGTCCCCCACCATATCTCCCAAAGGGAAAGAACTAAAATTTTAAAGTTTAATTTAAAGTTCATTAGGAATTTTTGATCAGATAAAATTTTCTAAAAATGTCTTTTGTGTCGCTGTTAAAAAAAAATATTGTTTAAAAATTTATTGTGTGGTATCAAAAGAAAGCTCTTAAGACGTAGATTACGGAACGATAGAAAGCTTTTTGATTTTTTGTTTCTTTTAATACGAACTTAGCCAAAAATGTGCAAAAGTTCTTGTCCCGTACCCTTTTACCAAAAAGGGTTAAACCAAAAATCTGAACAAATTATAGGCAATGTATATTGATTTGAGCCGAAAACGTACCAGAGGAATTTTTGATCAGATTGTGTTTTTGAAAAACATGCCAGTTTTTGTGTTTTTGAAAAAATTAATTATTTTTTTAATTCATGATTAAATTATGGCTAATAACAACCTTTCTAAATGTAGGTAATTGTGAATGATTCTCGATTATCACAACAGCAGCAATGTTTTTTTCGGTAACAGCAGGACACTCTGCTTTTTTTTGTGTTTAACAGATGTCCTGCTTCGTTAAAATTCGAAATAAATCCGAAGCGGACCACCTCTATCTCTTTTTAGTAAGCCACTGCTTCCTGTGTCTTGTAATAAATCGTTCAGAAATTTTTCAACTCTGAAATATTTCAATCATTAATTATCCTTTCAAAATATTTTTTACAGGTTATAAAAGTGTAATTAAAAATTCAAAAAAGCGCTTTCGTTTCATTAAACAAGTTAATATTAAAAATTAGGTTTTTACCCTTTTGTTCAGTTTAATGATTTTGCCCGTTAATAATAAAAAATAAAACCGTAAATCATGTTTAAATTGTGGTTAAACTGAATATACTGAATTAATTTAAAACTGTATTATTTAAGATTGGATAAAAAATTAAGAGGGTTACAATTAGAATTTCTAGCCCGGGGTATTATTGGGTCAAAAGTTTGAAATTAAACAAAAATAACCCCAGACACTCCCAGATAATTCTAGACTACTAATTTTAGTCCTTAGTATATACATATATTATGTGATCATTCTATTAGAAGATGCGTTGATTTTTTTCCAAGATACTGGGAGCAGTACTCATAGAGATAGTAGATAACTAGAAGGCCAAGAGTTCGTACTCAAAATACAGATGATGTTCGTCAACGTATGAACGAGCAACCCACTACATCACTACGTACACTGTCGCAAGAGACTGGTTTATCATTAGGAACTTGCCATACTATTATTAAAAAAGATTTAAAGCTCTTCCCATACAAAATTCTTGCTTTAAATGAGTTGCTGCCAGCAGATCACAATAGGTGAATTGTGTATTGCCACTGGTTCCAACAAAATTTAATTAATAATGATGATTTGTTAAATTTAACGTTTTTTTTTCTGACGAGGCCTGATTCGCCCTTTCGGGGTATATTAATTCACACAATATGAGGTTCTGGAGTGCTCAAAATCCTCATACTTTTCGTGAAACTCCCCTTCACACGTTAATAGTTGGTGTTTGGGTTGCTGTGTCTCGAAGACATATTATCGGAACCATATTTTTCCACGAAACTGTTTCTTCTCAGAGATACCGGAATATTGTACGTGAATTTATTAATCAGCTTCATGAGGATGAGCTCCAGCAAGGCTACTTCCAACAGGATGGTGCGACTGCCCATACCGCTCCAGAGACCATCAATTACCGTGAATTTTTTGACGATTAAATAATTTACGTTCAAATCCAGAATTTCCACCTAGATCACCAGACTTGAATATTTTAGATTACTTTATATTCCCTTATCTGAAAAATAATGTATATAATGCTCTTATTAACAATATCAAGGAACTGCAAAACAGAATTACCGAACAGTGTGCCAATATAACTCCTCAAATTCTTATAAATGCCTTTAATAGTATGAAATGACGAGTAAATTTGTGTCTGCAGGAAAACGGTGGTCATTTTGAACAACTTCTTTATTCTTTTATGTTTATTTTTCTGTACTTGTGAAATCAAAAAATATATTGTATATAATTTATAAATTTGTATTTATTGTATATAATGTATAAATTTGTATTTAGCTGGCTAATATTGTTGTATAGACTAATGGCCAATAAAACAATATAATTTAAAAAAAATAAAAAATATTTCCTTTTTAGAGTTTTGTAGGTATGACCAAAAAATCATTATAGCGTAATTTTGTCGTCTGTCTGTCTGTCTGTCTGTCTGTCTGTCTGTCTGTATCAAATGATAGCCTTTGGTACGTGGATTAACGATCAAATTTTTATTTTTGCAAAATAAATTATTAAGAAGCGATTTTTGCCAAAATTGTGCAAAAAAAATTTTTCCCACACCCTGTAGCCCAGATGGTTTAAACTAAAAATCTGAAAATATTCTAAGTAATGTACGTTGGTGTGAACCGGAATACAACAGGAATTTTTGATCAGATTATGTTTTCGGAAAATAACGCATTTTTTGTGTTTTTTTGGCTAATAATGTACACAACTTATAATTATGTAACACGCTAAACTAGGAGGTGTATCCTGTTGTAGTGGTTATGGCGCTGGCTTCTTACCCAACTAAATCAATTCGATCCCTGCGAGAGGAGACAATATTATTTTTAGTTTTTTTTTTTTGCATTTTTATTTTGTTTAAATTATTTTTTCAAAATTCTAGTTGTATTTTGACAAATGTTGCATTTAATTTTTAAAAGCGTAAATTTAATAACCATGGAAATTGTTGAACTTATAATTTAATTCTGTTTCAATGTACACGAAATCAGAGGGGCGGAGCTTTTTACAACCAATGGAAGCCATAGGCGCAATTTTCAAAATCTACATGAACCTTGCTATATAAAAAAAAAATACTGCACATATTTAGAAACCCAAATAATGGTATTAGGCATTCGATTAAAATGTACAAAAAAAATATTTTAACATAAAATTTGTTTTGGCATCCCAAATAATCATCATTCACTTACTTAATATCTGCAAAACCCTGAAATGTGTGAAAATTCACACTTTATGTGCTAATTTTTTAATGATTACAAAGGCTGTGCCTAAACGTTATATAACAGCTTGCAATAGACATTATTTTATTTTGGTTAGACTTGCCCCTGGCACGAAATGAGCTAACATTTCCTCTGGACGTAAATCAAATAAACTTAAGTCAAGTTGCTGTAGCTTCTTTTTCTATGTTGTTTATTTCCTATATCCCAAAATTAAATCAATACAATATTAATTATTAGAGCTATTGACCAAATAAATTTATAATTAGAAACGGCTTTAAATTAATAAAACTATATGAAGCCAAAGTATAGCGTAGGTGTGTGTTGTATTTTAATTTAAAGTTCATATAGTACTTATCATTTATTCGTTTCCAGTCGAGCGCCCGTTCGTAATGAACTCTGTACATTGTTTACATTTGGTCAGTATGGAGTCGGGGAATAGGGGGTAGGGAGTAGGGAATAGGGAGTTATGGAGTATGAAGCGGCGAATATGATGAAAGGCCAAAGATTACCTTGCCTAGGGCTACCTCCATGAACAAACAAAACTTATTTGCATCACTGAAAAGCGCATAATAAATTATTGTTTCTCAGTTTAAGCTACACCAAATCTTTAACACAGAAACTAGAAAATTATCCTTATCTGGAAAAGGACTTACAAGGTCTACAATCAGTGGCGGATCTAGCTTTTTGGGGGCTCAGGGCTTAAAAATACCAAGGGGCCCTACACATGTTTAAATCAAAAAAAATTAAAAAATACAAGATAGTTAAAGGTTAATTATTATTTATTACATTTTTATTAATGTTGGATATAATTTTTTTTATTAGCTGGCGCTTCACTTATGTTAGGAATAAATATTAGTAAATTTGTGTTTTTAATTTTTTTGTGTTGTTTTTTAAAGTAATATTTACCGACCGCCAACATATATAAGGGAGGTATTGTGATCATACCGATTTTGACATTTCAAGATTTCGATGAATCTCCACGAATTGAGGTCCCTACATAACGTTTTGACTATTTTTGGCATGATGTCTGTCGGTCTGTCTGTCCGTCTGTCTGTCTGTCCGTCTGTCTGTCTGTCCGTCTGTCCGTCTGTCCGTCTGTGTACACGTGCAGAACAAATTCGGCTGAAAGGATTTTTATGAAACTTCATATTTAAGCTTCTGCCATCAATGGTACAAGTTGATCTACTTTTGGTAAAAATCGGTTGACTAAAAATGGGAGTTTACTCGTGTCGATTTTAAGATTTTTGTGAATATTTCACAACAGAAAAATATTTCGAAAAAATTTATTCAACAAAAGTTGCTGTAAAAGCAATAATTAATAACTTTTATTTGAGACGTTTTTAGATAAAACGAAAAATTTTGAATAATTTTTGTAAAATTTTTCGAAATTTTTTTGTCTCAATTTTTTCATACTTATATGTAACGTTTCCATGGTCATGATAAATTATATCTCTGTTAGAAAATATTAGGCCAAGTTATTTCTACTCTGCTGCTAGAATGTATTACTGTATGAAGTACTTTATGATGGCGGTCGGTCCTGAGATGACGAACTGAGGTCCCTACATAACGTTTTGACTATTTTTAGCATGATGACTGTCGGTCTGTCTGTCTGTCTGTTTGTCTGTCTGCCTATCTATCCGTCTGTCTGTCTATGTACACGTGCAGAACAACTTTGGCTAAAAGGATATTTATGAAACTTCATATTTAAGCTTTTGACATCAATGGCACGAGTTGATCAACTTTTGGTAAAAATCTGTTGACTAAAAATGGGAGTTTACTCGTGTCGATTTTAAGATTTTTGCGAATATTTAGCAACAGACAAATAATTCGAAAAAAATTATTTAACAAAAGTTGATATAAATGCAATAACTAATAACTTTTATTTAAGACGTTTCTTGATAAAATGAAAAATTTCGAAAATTTTTGTAAAATTTTTCGCAATTTTTATGTCTTTATTTTTTCATACTTACATGTAACGTTTTCATGGTCATGATAAATAATATCTTTGTTAGAAAATATTAGGCCAAGTTATTTCTACTCTGCTGCTAGAATGTATTTTATACAAGTACTTTATGATGGCGGTCGGTCCTGTGGTGGCCACAGCTGATTTTTTCTATTTATTTATCAAACATGTAATTTTCTTTTTTAAAAAAGCTTTTGACCTAATATCTCTCTTATTCTAACCCAACTTAACTGCGGGACACAATGCGAACCACCCCGGTTGAGAAACACTGTTATAGCGTATAACACTCAGGAAATTCTGAGACATCCAACTCTAAAATACCTCTTATTAAGTTATTGAGCGATAACATTTTTATAACATTTATTTCTACAGTTAAAAATATTAGAAATAATGCAGTTAGCTGCAAATTTTGATGTATAGATTGTTATTAATTTTATTTCAAATAGTTAGTTTTGTATAAGAAACATGTAATCTCTGGAGGCTATACGTACCACTAAACACAGATGGCTTGGCATCAGAAAATGGTATAAGTGTTTTAGGATTAAGAAGTGTACGTAAGTGTAAGCTTTACCGAAAATTTCCCACAAAACATCTCCAAATGTTTCGTTCTAGAAATCTTTGCAGGCCATGAATAGCAATCTTAGAAGCAATAAAACGTTTTAGTTTTATAGGTAATAAAGCAGGACTTTGATGACCTAGCAGAAAACTACAGAACCTGCTGAAATACCAAGCTTTTACGACTTTAAATTTTGTATTGTAACTAAAAATAAACTAAATAAAAATTTAAAATACATTTTAGTTCAATTGAACAATAAAACAGAATATCATACGTAGTATTTCTAAAATTCTGACATTTTTGAACCCTCGGGAATTTGGAACGGGATATCACATTTCCCAGGAATTCCCAATGTCATTTTTATTTAATTTTTGTAGATCAGCAGAAATAATGACCTGTACAAGGGCTACCTTTAAGTTTTTACAAAAACTAAGAAAACCATTTTTTCGAAAAAATGTTATTGTTTTTTAAAATATTCACCTTTAAGATTTATAAGTGAAAAGGTTGTACGGGTATCGGACATAAATAAAAACAACTATCTACAGCTGACCAGTTTTTGAATAGTTTATTCCTTCATCAGAGCTACTACATAGAGGTAAATCAAAATAAAGTATCTACTATTATATTGTACAATTGTGGTATGTATGTTCTATTCAACTTCTGGTGTATCTTCATTTTTCCGGTAACGTAGAGAGAGGAAAATGAACCGCCGTCTTATCCGGGTGATATTTTTTAGTGCTTAGGCTTAATTTTATTTCGACAGAGGGTACTGACTAATTTTTATTGATAAAAATCATGTATTTTTTCCTCGAATCCGTGTCGAATCAAAGTCACCATTGATCGGCACGGACAGGTTTTATCAGACGATAATTCAAAAATATTCTTAATACAAGACGGCCGGTCCAGAATATCTACGGCGAGAATCAAAGTGTTAAATGGTAATAATGGTTCAGGATAACTTTTTGGACGTGCGAGATAATATTTTGAGGCATCAGTAAACATTTTTTAAAGAATATGGGCCATTATTTGAGCATTTTGAGGCAAAAATATGCTTAAGTTTCAAAAGGAGACAGCTGTCAATTTTTTTGCATTTTAAAATGGGACGAAATTTCACATTTTGAACGTGTTTCTTGACAGAAAAATACTAATTAAAGATTTAAGGTGAATTAACGATAAAGTTTAAGACATTTGCAGGGCGAATTTCCATAAAATATTGTTAAAAAAACATTATATATATCAAAAATTTCAGGGCTAATCAAAGTGTTAAGTGGTGATAATGGTTCAAGATAGCTTTTTTGACGTGCGAGATAATATTTTGAGGCATCAGAAAACATTTTTCAAAGAATCTGGGCCATTATTGGATCATTTTGAGGCAAAAATATGCTTACAAGATTTCAAAAGGTGACAGCTGTCAAATTTTTTGCAATTTAAAATGTAACGAGATTTCACATTTTGAACGTATTTCTTGACAGAAGAAAACTAATTAAGTATTTAAGTTGAATTAACGATAAAACTTAAGACATTTGCAGGGAGAATTTCCATAAAATAGTGTTAAAAAATGATGAGCGACGAGTTTTATAATCGACAAGTGCGACAAAATGCATTATTATATTACGAGTCGCGAAGCGATGAGTTTTAACAACGTAGGGGAGAAGACCGGAGTAGCCGGGCTGAGGCCCCTAGTAAGTGTATATTGTAGATAAATAAGTAAATATAAGTATAAGTACAATATTGTAAGACATACCTGAGATATTAGTAGTAAGTGATATAGTGAAATTGATAAAAACAGCTCATGATATAAAAACAATGTGTTAAAATATAAAAATAAATAAATAAATAATGTAAAACGAAGTGAGAAATTAAAATAAACAATACAACAAATTAAAAAAAGATTTATACACTTTAAGAATTAAGATTCATACACTTTTGCATGCGTTAAATCCAATTCTTGAAACATTTTTTCCACTCTAAAGTTGGTATCTCAAAAACATGGTTTTCGAAGGCTTCAACAGCTAAGGTGATGAAAATCGCTGTCCACGCATTTTTTGTTTGACATTGGGGAACAAAAAAAAGTCGCTAGGGGATAAATCAGGTGAATACGGGCAATGAGATATTAATTCGATATTTTTCTCCTTCAAATAATCAATTGTTTGACGTGCTGTGTGGGGTTTCCACTTATCCGACATTATGAATATCCGGATATCGAATACAGAAAATTCAAAATGTTCGAATATATCCGGATATCCGGATAACAAATAAAAAATTAAAGATAATAGATTGAATCCAATATTCATGGTGTTTTATAACTCATTTATTTTATTTTATTTAAGTATTTTAATTATATACATTAATAATTCACAAAATAATATATAATTTCATTTTTAAAGATACGTATATTAAAAAAATAATTGCATTGAAAGTTACAAAATTCAAGCGAGTTCTAATTTTTGTCCTAGTCAGGCCTGCAATTGAAAAAACGTGCTCTGTTGCAGTAGATTGTCATGATAAATGATGCGACGTTTTTGGTTATTTTTTTTTGCCGAAAATGTTAAAATTTTAGACCGTAACTCAAAACTGACATATATTTGTGATCTTAGGCTAAAAATATATAAGTATACCAATTTTCGAACAAAAATCAAAAAAAAATCTCTTCCAAAATTTTCAAAATTTTGGTCCAAATTTTTTTGACTCTGATTTTAGCCAAAATATAGTTTTGGGCTAATTTTGGGGTGAGGATTATGAAAAAAATATTTAAAAAATTCATTATTTCCTAGTTTTTTAGTTAGAGCTGATTTAGGTCAGTTTTTTGCCTATAATTCCAAAAATTTTGCCCAAACTTCAAAATGGACCAAATTTTCTTGATCTCTGACCAAAAATGCATATTTGTACCAATTTTCAATAAAATTGGAGACAAACATTTTTTACTTCAAAATCACGATTTTTTTAAGGTCTACCCCTTACGATTTTTTCGATTTTTTGCCATATTCAAGGATTTTGGATTACTGCCCCTACAAAACTTAATAATATGTTTATTTAAACCCAATTTTTTTCTTAGACTAAACAGTGTAGTAGAATTTTAAAATTTCAAGCCGCATATTTATATCCCTAACCATTTTTTAGTTAGCAATTTTCAAAATTTTCAAAAAAAAATTTAAAAAAATGAAAAAACTTCAAAAAATTTTTTTGTTTCAAAATCTGGTTACAAGTAAATTAAGACCTCAAGATTTCAAAAATTTCAACCGTAGGTCTTTATTGCATTTCGTTTTTGAGATATATCCATGCGAATATGAATATTTCTATAAATCACGCCATATTAAAATATGTCATAATTTTAAAATACGCAAAACGAGTAAGGCCTCAAATTTTTTCTAGACTAAATAAACTACAAGGAATCCAAAAATTTTAACCGCTGGTCGCTATCTCTAACCATTTTTGAGTTGTGATTTTTTTTATTTTACATTTTTCACAAATAATGTAAATTATGCCATTCACAAAAATTGTCATTATCACTAAACGTTTTAAACGATTAAAGCCCCAATTTTTCTCTAGACCAGTGGTTCCCAACCATTTTCACTTGCGGAGCTCTTTTTTAATCAATTCTTTCCCTTGATTCAATTTGTATGACGGAGCCCCTAGGTCTACCCTATGTCTTTCAAATTAATGGTGTTTAGAAGTTTTAAACAGATTTTTATAAAATGAAGCAAATAATACACGCAGATTATTCAAACAAAAATGCATTTCGCCGATCACATTCCAGCTAGTCATAGAGTCATAAACCGGCTAGAGCAGTGGCGAATTAAGTTGCTTGGGGTGCTTTACCGGCCAGGGGGGCGGTAAAATTAAAATGGGCCCTCTATTATTTTAAATAGAATGGAAATATTTGTATATAGACTTCGGTAGGCCCCCCAGCTTCGTGGGCTCCGGGCGGCCGCCCAGTCGCCCACCACTTAATTCGCCTTTGGTTGTTGAGTTAGGCCTTTACTGAAATCGTAAAAAATCATCCAACGAAAACTTTCACGAGTTTTTTTAAACAAACATTCAACAAACTACTCCGTTAATTTATAAACTGCCAATGATTTCACAATAAAAAATGTCAAATTTATAGTAATGACACATTTCAATATTACTATCTAGAGGTCGTTTGTAAAAACAGAAAAGATATCCCTCGTACACTTGTACAACGACTTTCATGCCGAGAACATAACTATTCTTGGACGCAATAATTTAAAAACATAAAATAAATAAATAAATAAACTGTAACAAATTCTAACCAAAATACACATAAAAATAAATAGACAAGACTGCATCTAGAGTTGGTAACTGAAAACAGTTTCATTCGGGTTTTGAAAAAATGACTCTTGGCCATAAATATTCATAGAAGCATTGTTCTTTATGACATAGAATCAGTTTTTATATTATTTATTCAAGCAAATGTTTCTTATAACTCACACTGAAACTTGGAGAATAAAAATATGAGAACATTTTTTCTATTATTCATTCAAACAGCGGTTCCTACCTCATTCCCCATAATTTAACCCTGGAAATATATTACAATGTATAAGTCAGGGAAAACAGGATACTCGGTAACCAGCAGGAAGACCAAACAAAAGATAGAGGGAGTCAAGAAGCCTGGAGAAGCCTTCTCCCACTCACATGGTGACTGCTTGTTGGCTCATCGGATGTATCTGGAGGCGTTCTCTTGGTCGTCACCATGTACAACTTGTAAAGGAGTTGGCAGAGTTCCTCTGCCAGACTTCCGTACGACATCCATTTACTTATACCTCCTAGCATATGCCGACGATATCGTTTTGTTTGCTAAATCACCCATTGACGTACAGAAGAAACTTAATTTACTAAAGAACTACTGCGATGAAAACCTACTCACAGTAAATTGCCGAAAAACTAAAATAATTAAATTTCAGTCAGGTGGTTCAAGAACTAAAGAACATAGACATTGTTAACAAATTCTTTCGCCTCATCGGGTAAATTCTGGATCAAAATTCCTGGATCGCCATCAACAAGGTCAAGGCTATCCTAGCTAAAGGAAAATCTCAAACCTGGGAGGAAAAAGTAAATTATTTGAAGCCATTGTAAAAGCTACTGCCTTATACGGCTCGGAATCTTGAGCAATTTTTAATCCAACAGAATTAGAAGTCATTCAAACCCGCTTTTTGAAAAATATTCTCCAATGCCAATTTCACAATTCACAATTTTCTAGCTGAAAATGGTCAAGAAAGCATGTGGACATTAGGAACCATAGACATAAACCTAGTTCTTGACACGTATAATAAAAAACTTCAAGGAAACGATATACAAGCTTTGAAAAACTCTAGGTACAATGTCTTTTATAAGAACCTCAGAAATTCCCTATACCTAAGTTTGGCAGTACCAATAATTAAGACTAGGACACTGGCCCAGCTTAGAATGTCATACAAAAGAGAAATACGGGTAATTATTGGAAATATATGCTACAAACTGGATGCTACAAATAAATGTCCTATTTATCAGCTGGATGCTTATGAAACATTATACCATTTTTTAATTGAATGCCCAATTTACGGAGCTATTAGGAAGTCATACTTACAACAGTATATGAACCAGGACAACAATGAATATAACTTCCATAACATGTTGGCTCCAGAGGATATGCAGCAGATAAACAATATTCACGCATATACCGTTTCTGCACTAAAAACAAGAAGTTTTTGTCTCAATGAGTGACACTGTAATGCCGTTTCAACAGGCATAAATTTAAAACTCTTCTTTCAGTATTATTTTCATTCTAAACTTATTTTTAATTGTACTATGAATACTTTGTTATTTCACTCTAATTCTATTAACTTAATTTTTAAATTCATATTTTTGTATTATAAACTTTTTTGTTCTATATACCTACATATATCTTGTTTTGCTTTTAACCATGATATATATATTTTTTCCTTTTATAATTTTCTCTTGTAAAAAATGAAATTTTTGTAATATCTTTAAAATGAGAATGTAAATGCTATTTGTAATGATATGTATCTCTCCTCTCTTTGTATAAGGGATTCCCTTAAAACAAATAAATGTTTATTATTATTTTATTATTATTACTTATACCTCCGATTGACCTATGATCTATTTCAAAGTAGAAAAAAGTAGATAGCGCTGCGAACCGAGTACGATTTACACTGATCAAATACAGTATAGCGGGAAATTTAAAATAAGTTACAACTAGGGCATGGGCGTAGCAACTGGGTTAGCAAGTGATTTTTTTTTAATATAAAAAAGGTTAATAAGATATTGAAATAAACAAGGCAGATAATACACTTACGTTATTTATACGACAAATTCAGTTTAATGGGAAATTTGAAAAAGTTAAAAAAATATTAATTTTAAAAATTATGTACTATATATAAAAAGAGATTTGGCTAAAAGAATTTAGTTAAACAAAGCAATAAATCAAACAATATATCTTCAGAGCTAAAGTTTCTTATTTAAATAATTATTATAAATAAAAATTAAAAATATATGTATATATGAAGGTCTAAAAATTATATCAATAACTTCTTCTTGGCCTCACATTAGTCCTCTTTCTTGATCTGTTAATTGTCAACTGTCAAAAAATATTTATATATCAGATAACCTAAAAAATACATAACTGCGTAAAAACAAATTACATGGAGAATTTTCTCCATAAAATCTACGCCAAGAATATAAATAAAAGTCTAAATATGTAAATAATAACAAAATATATGAGAAAAATTAAATAATATATATTTCCAATGTACGACACTGAACATCTGTCAACTTGGTCTAAAGAAAATATTTTCAGTGTAATAGGGTTGACGATCTAAACCAATCCGAAGCAAGGACAAACAGATCCTATCTTCTTACACACATTTTCCTACTTTGAAATAGACCATAGTTCTGATATTCATTCGTCATGACAAATATTTCCTTATTACGAAAATGCAGTGTATGCATTGCCTTATCAGGTAACATATTCCAGACGTTGACAAATAATTTTTTAATCAAACAGCCGAACGTCACAATGTCTAGGGGCCGGTTTCTGAAAGCTTAGCCGAGTTTAATCTTTTGGTTAAATCGGTTTAAGAGTAACATACAGCCATCTCTTACGTATTCTCTGAACCATCCTAACAGGATTCCAGGATTCTAAAACGTTAATTGCCCAGGTTTAAACACTAACTAGGATAACTATTGCCATCTCTTGACGGATATTTCAGTTAAAACCCTGAATTATCCTGTCTAAAGATAACCTTAAAGGATGCCAGGACTTCAAATGTTACTTTTATAGTGTTGCAATATTGTAAATAAAATTACTACTGCCATCTATCGGGCAGTATTTAAGTTATGACAATAATTATCCTGTAGATTTTAAAAATTAACCCTGCAGGAAGAATTTGAAACTTCTGAAGGATATTTTTGAAATAGTCTAAAAATTAATCTATAGTACTGCTATCTTGTGAGCACAATTTTAGTTACAAGGACGATTCAACCAATAGGATTTCACAGGAATAATTTTATAGGATAAACATGATGCCTGTGCCATCTTTTGATCTGGAGTTTAGTTATTATCCTGGAATACAGTTAAAGATCAATATTTTGGTAAGGATAAAAGAGGACTCTAGTATTTTATGCCATCTATCGAAAAGAACTTCAGTTTCAGAAAATTGTTTTCTGGACATGACATAGAATAATCAATACTGTACAACAGGAAAGAACCGGACCTTTTGCGAAGAATTATGTACCACCTCTCGGACAGGAATTGAATTATAGACCACAAAAGGTTACGAATATATTATTTCAGTGGTTCTCAAAATTTTCACAGCATGTTTTACACTCACAGTGGTCCAAAACTACCATTTATATACCTTACAAATTAAATTTAGACGGAATGTCCAAAAAATATACACTCGTTTTTCGTAGCTTTTGAACGGCCGTAAAAATAGTAGGTATTTAGATAACTAAGTTTTTGAATAACTATTGTTGCTATTTTGATGAGCAATTTACTAAAAACATATGATAAATTATATCCACACAAGTGGTTTGGGAGTGGACCGTGGTTTTGTAGCCAAACGGCTAAACCTAGAAAGTTGAAATTTGACATGCTTATACAAGGTGTCTCAAAAGAAATTTTATATTTAGTGGATCGATTAAAAAAAAAGTAAGCCGTATATAGAAAAAATGTTTATTAATTATTATAATACACTTTTTGGGGATTTATTTCTTAAAAATAATATCGTCTAAATGTAGAACCTCGCGTTCTCGGCACTCATTTAATCGAACAGTAAAATTACTTATGACGTCTCGGCAGGTGGACTCAAGGACGGCTGCCATTTCGTGACGGATATTTTCTTTCAAATGCGCCAGTGAAGTCGGTTTATTGGCGTAAACTTTAGATTTAAGATAACCCCATAGGAAAAAGTCCATAGGGGTTAAATCTGGACTGCATGGAGGCCAATTTATGTCACCTCTCCGGGAGATCAATTTGCCTGAGAAAATTTCACGAACACGTGGCAGAGACATATTGGACGTGTGTGAAGTTGCTCCGTCCTGTTGGAACCATGTTCTTTGGTTATAGCCAGGAAAGTTTTGCAGTTCAGGTACCAAGAAGTTGTCTAACATCTCCACATAACGCTCTGAATTCACTGTAACTGCACGCCCCCTTTCGTCTTCAAAAAAGTAAGGGCCGATAATTCCTCGCGCCGACATCGCAGCCCATACGGTCACTTTAGGCGAATGTAGGGGTTTCTGATGTTTGCGTTTCGGATTCGTTGCACTCCAGTAGCGGCAGTTCTGCTTATTTACGTGGCCATTAAGATGAAAATGAGCTTCATCCGAAAACAAAATGTTGGTAAACGTTGAAAATCGCTCAATCACCTGATTTACGAAATTAAGCCTCTGACTGGCATCTTGGGGCTTTAATTCTTGCACCAATTGAATTTTGTAGGGGTGCAGCTTTAGGTCTTTGTGCATAATGCGATGTAATGATGATCTATGCACATTTAAAGCACTTGCGCGCTTCCGAATTGAAAGGTTCGGGTCGTCATGAACAGACTGATTAACATTCTCCACGTTTTCTACCGTTCTTGATGACCTAGGTCGCCCGGATTTTGATTTATCCAGCGTTGTACCAGTCTCTTCAAACTTTTTAACGCAATGTCGAATGAGAGGAATGCTTGGCGCATCATTTAAGTGGCGAAAACCTCGAATACTGCAGAATTTTCTACGCGCTACAGTCGCCGAATCACCGTTTTTGTAAAACTCTCGCACGCATAACGCGCGGTCTGCTCCCGAGAAACGCTCCATAGCGACTGATTTTCCAAGAGCCAGGCTACCGATTGACATAACCCCCGCGCCCCTCGGATACGTTGCGTTCACGCAGTAAGCTAAATAAATATAAAATTTCTTTTGAGACACCTTGTACAATTCTTTGACCCGCACATAGGAAAAATACTAAAACATCTAAAAAACATATCCCCCTAAAAATATGAACAAATATGTGCTCATCGAAAAAAAAAATGTAATTCTGTGTAGGGTATCAAATGAAAGCCCTTGGTACGTGGATTAACGATCAAATATTATTTTTTGCAAAATAAAATATTTGGACGCGATTTTTGCCAAAATTGTGGGAAAAAAATTTTGTCCCACACCCTGTAGCCCAGATAGTTTAAACTAAAAATCTGAAAAAATTTTAAGTAATGTACATTGGTGTGAACCGGAATAGTACAACAGGAATTTTTGATCAGAGTATGTTTTCGGAAAATAATGCATTTTTTGTGTTTTTAACTAAAATATGTAAGATATTTAAACCGCTATTTAACACAGTAAACGAGTGAACATCCGTAGTTCAGTGGTAACGTTCTTGCTTCGTAAGTTGCAAACTACTGTTCGATTCCCATCAATTTTTATTTTTTGTTTTTTTTGCAGTTTTATTTTGTTTAAATTATTTTGTCAAAATTCTAGTTATATTTTGGCAAATGTTGCATTTAATTTTTAAAAGCCTAAATTTAATAACCAATGGGAAGTTTTGAAATTATAATTTAATTCTATGTTTGAATGTATACGAAATCAGAGGGGCGGAGTTTTAGACTTAAACAACCAATGGAAGCCGTAGCCGCAATTTTTAAAATATTAATGAACGCTATATAAAAAAATACTGCAAATATTTAGAAACCCAAATAATGGTATTATGCATTCGAATTAAAATTAATAAAAAAATATTTTAACATAAAATTTGCTTTGGCATCCCAAATAATCATCATTCACTTAATAAATACCTGCGAAACCTTGAAATGTGTGAAAATTCACACTTCACAATTTTTATATACAAGAATACGTTAAAAGAAAACATGAAAATGAACAATAACAATTTTCAGACATATTTTCCTCTTAACGCTACGTACAACCCCCAAAGATTATTAGTTTCTTATACAAAACTAACAAACTGAAATAAAATTAGTGACAATCTATACATCAAATGTTGCACAGAATTTTTATCTATCTAATAGGATATTTTTGATTGTAGAAAAAATGATTGTAAAAATGTTATTGCTAAATAACTTAATAATAGGTATTACACAACAATGTTCTGTAATTTTTTAAATATATTTGTGGGTTTCAAATAATTTTTATATTTATATAGTTTTGTGTAGAAATGTTAAAATAATACGTTAACATTTTTTTCGACATGATTGTTTATAATTTAGAGCCTTCGGCGAAAAATATTATACTTGATGATAATGAAATGCCACTTGGCACAAGTATTCTTTACATAAAATGGAACATTTTTATTTGCCGTACCTATATTAAGAACCGCGGCAGATTTGAGGTGGCGGCAAAAGTAGATTACCAAGTACAATAACTATAAGTAATTTTCATAATAGAGCAAATTATCTCCAAACATATTTGTAGAATGAAGCTTTAGCTACAATTTGCCGCATGGTACACAAATATTCGTCGAATGGTTTACAAGATGGCGTCTATAACGCAAGTTGTTTATTTACAATTACATGACAGTTCTTTTGACAATTAAAAATATCCTATTAGGTAGATAAAAATTCTCTGAAAATTTTGATGTATAGATTGTTACTAATTTTATTTCAGTTTGTTAGTCTTGTATAGGAAACTGTACGGTTGTGCGCACCCTTAATTAATTATTTTCAATGTACCAGTCTATGACAGTAGCTTTATATTCGTATATTTCTTTTCTTATTTTCATAATTTATTCATTAAATTTATATCTTCCACGTATTGTACTAATTTTCATCGTATTGTCTTTTTCCGTAGCTTTGAACTTAGCAAACGATCGATAACTTCAAGATACTTTTTAGAATTAATTGCTTACGAAGTCTTGATAAACTTCTCTAGACTCAATTAGATAAAAAAAGACAGAGTCCATTCAAGTTTAAAACAAATTAAGATTTTAGAATAGTAAATTATCAGATTTTCTCAAAAATTGAGCTTTTTGTAGATGATCTACAAAACGAATTCGTCCGCTGTTGAATACGAGAGAGACGATAGAAATTATTGAGGATTACAAAATCAAGTTAGCAGTGGAACACAATAGTACAAGGTGTCTCAAAAGAAATTTTATATTTATTTAGCTTACTGCGTGAACGCAACGTATCCGAAGGGCGCGGGGGTTATGTCAATCGGTAGCCTGGCTCTTGGGAATTCAGTCGCTATGGAGCGTTTCTCGGGAGCAGACCGCGCGTTATGCGTGCGAGAGTTTTACAAAAACGGTGATTCGACGACTGTAGCGCGTAGGAAATTCTGCTGTATTCGAGGTTTTCGCCACTTAAATGATGCGCCAAGCATTCCTCTCATTCGACATTGCGTTAAAAAGTTTGAAGAGACTGGTACAACGCTGGATAAATCAAAATCCGGGCGACCTAGGTCATCAAGAACGGTAGAAAACGTGGAGAATGTTAATCAGTCTGTTCATGACGACCCGAACCTTTCAATTCGGAAGCGCGCAAGTGCTTTAAATGTGCATAGATCATCATTACATCGCATTATGCACAAAGACCTAAAGCTGCACCCCTACAAAATTCAATTGGTGCAAGAATTAAAGCCCCAAGATGCCAGTCAGAGGCTTAATTTCGTAAATCAGGTGATTGAGCGATTTTCAACGTTTACCAACATTTTGTTTTCGGATGAAGCTCATTTTCATCTTAATGGCCACGTAAATAAGCAGAACTGCCGCTACTGGAGTGCAACGAATCCGAAACGCAAACATCAGAAACCCCTACATTCGCCTAAAGTGACCGTATGGGCTGCGATGTCGGCGCGAGGAATTATCGGCCCTTACTTTTTTGAAGACGAAAGGGGGCGTGCAGTTACAGTGAATTCAGAGCGTTATGTGGAGATGTTAGACAACTTCTTGGTACCTGAACTGCAAAACTTTCCTGGCTATAACCAAAGAACATGGTTCCAACAGGACGGAGCAACTTCACACACGTCCAATATGTCTCTGCCACGTGTTCGTGAAATTTTCTCAGGCAAATTGATCTCCCGGAGAGGTGACATAAATTGGCCTCCACGCAGTCCAGATTTAACCCCTATGAACTTTTTCCTATGAGGTTATCTTAAATCTAAAGTTTACGCCAATAAACCGACTTCACTGGCGCATTGGAAAGAAAATATCCGTCACGAAATGGCAGCCATCCCTGAGTCCACCTGCCGAGACGTCATAATTTTACTGTTCGATTAAATGAGTGCCGAGAACGCGAGGTTCTACATTTAGACGATATTATTTTTAAGAAATAAATCCCCAAAAAGTGTATTTTAATAATTAATAAATATTTTTTCTATATACGGCTTACTTTTTTTTTAATCGATCCACTAAATATAAAATTTCTTTTGAGACACCTTGTATTTCTGTCATTTTATACAGTTATTTTCCTGTCATTTGAAATTACAGTGGGTGGCCAAATTATTAGGGACAGTGCAGATTTTCTGTAATTTTCAAATGAATTTAATGAGGAAATAAGTGGCTTTGGGTCTCGTATTTATTTTTATTCATTAGAGTACTTTATTTAGAATATAAAACGACATAATTGCTTATTCATAATCATTTATTTTTGTATAAAAAGTGTTAATTTAACAAATTAAGTAAAATCTTAATATTTTGTAATGCCACCCTTTGCTGCGATTGCGGCTTCCAGGCGTTTGGGCATGCTTTCTATGCAGACTTTTGCGTTGTGTCGGAGATTGGGGTTGTGATGCCACTCTCTGATAAGGGTTTCTATAAATTGGGATTCGCAGGTATTTATTAACTGAATGATGATTATTTGGGATGCCAAAACAAATTTTATCTCAAAATATTTTTTTATGAATTTTAATTCGAATGCCTAATACCATTATTTAAGTTTCTAAATATGTGCAGTATTTTTTTTTATGAAGCAAGGTTCATTAAGATTTTGAAAATTGCGCCTATGGCTTCCATTGGTTGCTTAAATCATAAGGGCGGGCCTTTCGGTTTCGTATACATTCAAACATAGAATTTAATAATAATTTCAACTCTATTAAAACGGTATTAAATTTACGCTTTTAAAAATTAAATGCAAAATTTACCGAAATATAACTAGAATTTTGACAAAATAATTTAAACAAAATAAAATGTAAAAATAACAGAAAAATCAAAATTGACAGGAATCGAACTCTAGTTTGCAAATTAGAAAGCGACGACACAACGCACTACGCTACGAGGGCTTACTTGTCTTCTGTGTTACATAGCGAATTAAATATTTAACATATTTTAGTTAAAAACACCAAAAATGCGTTATTTTCCGAAAACATAATCTGTTCAAAAATTCCTGTTGTACTATTCCTGTTCACACCAATGTACATTACTTAGAATTTTTTCAGATTTTTAATTTAATCCATCTGAGCTACAGGGTGTGGGACAAAATTTTTTTGCACAATTTTGACAAAAATTGCGTCAATATAATTTATTTTGCAAAAATAAAATTTTGGTCGTTAATCAACGTACTAAGGGCTTTCATTTGAAACTGTACTCAGAATTATTATTATTTTTTTTTTTTCGATGAGCACATATTTTTTTATATTTTTAGGTGGATATCTTTTTTAGATGTTTTAGTATTTTTCCTATGTGAGGGTCAAAGAGCATGCCAAATTTCAACTCTCTAGATTTAGCTGTTTGGCTACAATTTTTACCGAACAGACAGACAGACAGACAGACAGACAGACAGACGACAAAATGACGGTATAAGGGTTTTTTGGTCAGACCTACAAAACCCTAAAAAGTCGTTTTTCTATTAATTTTAATACTTCCCTTTATAAAGAAAATATAAGAGCATATCAATTAATTACAAAAAGAACAAGAAAGGATATGCACAAAACGAATAATAATGCCTATGATGTTCCCAAACTAAACACAAAAATGTTACCCTATATACCATCGGTAGATCAAGAATATTATATTAAAATAGTTATGTCATTTTCCTGAATATATTTTTTGTTCAAGTTTCTAATTAATTAATTAATTAATTAATTAATTAATTGATATTAATTGATATTAATTTATTGAATTGCTATAGTTGCGGATATAATTTTAAGTATGGCGGGTTCGTAAAAAGTCACAAATGTTTTCCTTTTTTTTTTCATCGTAGTTGGTTTGAAAAAACATATAAGTGACAACATTCGTAACGCATTAATTTTCAGAGCTGTAAACGCTTTCTTTACACGTTAAAACAATCTACTAATTTTGTACACAATGCATAGCAATAATTTTAAAGTGCCTCTCCTATTAACTTATCCATTGATTTTCCAAACCATTTTGTCTTGAACAAAGAAAAAGAACATTTTCTTACATTTTCTAAAAGTATTTTGTGGAAAATTCCAGTAAAAAGATATCAAATGACAGGTGAAGTCGTTGTAACATAAGACGTCCCAAAACTCGTGGCTCCGGAATCGAACTTGCAAACTCCGGTTGTTCTCTCACCGGAATAAAATCATTACTGACCTTCAGAATAAGTGACACTAGACACAAGTATATTTAGATAAAGTAATCTGAGAAAATATACTCAGAATGAAATAGGAGTTCGACTGTTTCAACTGACGGTCAAAAAATTGACTTATATATATATATATATATATATATATATATATATATATATATATATATATATATATATAAGAGGAAATAAAAATTCTTGATTACTCGTCAAAAGTTTATTAATAAAATATTAAGAGACGTTTCGACTGGTAAACCCAGTCATCCTCAGTCTAGAGTACGTTGTCAATATTTTACGAAAGTATATTCTTATAAAAAAATATACGGAAATGAAAAACCATCCCAAACACATTCAGAGTAGACATGACAGTGTAGAACAGGACGGCTCGAGATTGTCTGGTCGTTTGTGATATTACTCATAGACACCTAGACGTCACAATATATTAAGTAGGTGAACGTAATATGACGGTGAATGTAATTTAACTATATATATATATATATATTCTTTATTCCCTAGGCCTTGCGGCGTTCAGGGTATTAACCATTACAAATAGAATTAAAACAATCAAAAATAAATAACGAACAAAACAATATAATTAACATTATTTTTTATCTCATTTCTTTCTTCTTGCTCCAGTGTCCCTCTCTTTCTTTCTATTCTCATTCTGGTTTCCCTCACCGATCTCCTTCCTTCTTGCTTCCAGTTCTCTCGCTCATCTTTAATTTATTTTATTCCATTCTCTGCCCTTCCAACCATTTCTTCACCCCTCCTCCTATCTCCCTTCCTTCCACCCATTTCCAGGTAACCTCATCACTCTTCCTTCCTTCCATTTCTCCCCTTCTGCTTACCACCGGGCCTCTTCCTTCCTTACTTTACCCCTTCCTGTTATCCTACCCCAATCTCAATTCTTATTGCCTCTAATTTCCTCGCTCACCTCTCCATCTTCGTGCAACAGGTCTAATGTGCTCCCCGACCATACTGTCATCTCTCTACGCCTCTTCGCGAGATGCTCTATGTCTTCTTCCTCCACCCCGCACATTCTGCACATCTTATCCTCCTGTTTCCTCCAATATCTATTTCCTCTCTCTTCATTCCCGCACCTTAGCCTCGCAATCCTCCTAACTCTCCCTCCTGACCTTCCTCTTTCTCCCTTCAAGTAGCTTGGTACCCCTATAGTTCTGACCTCCTTATATCTTCCTGCGCTCCTTGATTTGTCTATTTTGACTGTCCTTTCTTGCTCACCCACTTCCTTATCCCTACTCCACAACTCCTCAATCACGCTTATCACGAAAAATTTTTACGTAAAACTGAAAACTAAATTTGATTTATTTATTTTTTATATATTTTTTTCTTGTTAATAATAATGCTGACGTTATACTGTTAACCTCATTCTAACTGTCTTAAGCCATGTATGTTTCTAACAATATCTTCATCAAATAAGTCTGTCAAAAAATAAAAGTTTATTGCTTTGTCAACAGTTGTGTTTTATATAAAACTTTTGAAATGTTTCAAAGTTCGTGTCAAATTCAATTCCTTCTTTTCTGTTTCTTATTTTCCACATTTTCTTTTACTTATATTACAATTTGATTCATATTTCATACAAAACAGAATTCAGAGAAATTCTTCCATGTTTTTATGTTTTCTTTTTAACTAGAACTCAGATTGAAAAGAAAATAAAAACAAGCGTAAATATTTGTTTAAACATGCTGCAAACTAAATATTCAAATACGAAAAAGAAATAAATATTTCTATACCTTTAATATTTTCTGGGTCAATGAAGTTAAAATGATCTATAAATATAAATATACAGTGAATATCGTTTATAACGACCAGTGACGGCGCAGGCGGGGGGTCCGCCCCCCCCCAATTGCTCTATTCCCCTGTTGCCCCCCCCAGTATTGTTTGGAGAAAAATGTATTTTAGAAGTGAGGATCTTTTTTAGGGTTTTGTAAGTATGACCAAAAAACCCTTATACCGTCATTTTGTTGTCTGCCTGTCTGTCTGTCTGTCTGTCTGTCTGTCTGTCTGTCTGTCTGTCTGTCAGTCTGTTCGGTAAAAATTTTAGCCAAACGGCTAAACCTAGAGAGTTAAAATTTGGCATGCTTATACAACTCTTTGACCCGCACATAGGAAAAATACTAAAACATGTAAAAAACATAGCCCCCTAAAAATATAAACAAATATATGGTCATCGAAAAAAAAAATATTTTTTTACAATTCTGTGTAGGGTATCAAATGAAAGCCCTTGGTACGTGGATTAACGATCAAAATTTTATTTTTGCAAAACAAATTATTTTGAGGCGATTTTTGCCAAAATTGTGCAAACAAATTTTTGTCCCACACCCTGTAGCCCAGATGGTTTAAACTAAAAATCTGAAAAAATTCTAAGTAATGTACATTGGTGTGAACCGGAATAGTACAACAGGAATTTTTGAGCAGATTATGTTTTCGGAAAATAACGCATTTTTGTGTTTTTAACTAAAATATGTAAAATATTTAATCCGCTATTTAACATAATAAACGAGTGAACCTGCGTTGTACAGTGGTAACGTTGTCGCTTCGTGAGTTGAAACTACTGTTCGATTCCCATCAATTTTTATTTTTTCTGTTTTTGTTGCATTTTTATTTTATTTAAATTATTTTGCCAAAATTCTAGTTATATTTTGGCAAATGTTGCATTTAATTTTTAAAAGCGTAAATTTAATAACCAGTGGGAAGTGTTGAAATTATAATTTAATTCTATGTTTGAATGTATACGAAATCAGAGGTGCGGAGTTTATGACTTAAACAACCAATGGAAGCCGTAGGTGCAATTTTCAAAATATTAATTAACCTTGCTATATAAAAGAAATACTGCAAATATTTAGAAACCCAAATAATCGTATTAGGCATTCGAATTAAAATTAATAAAAAAATATTTTAACATAAAATTTGTTTTGGCATTCCAAATAATCATCATTCACTTACTGCGAAACCCTGAAATGTGTGAAAATTCACACTTCACATAATTTTTTTCACTTACATTGTGCATGCTACTTACTTTCTACGTACTAATTTAGTGCTAATTTTACTTTATAATTTTGACATTGTGAAAACAGCATTCGGGTTTTTTTTGTCATACCTTTTAAGGCGGCGCACAACCCTATAGTTTTCAATAGTTTCTTATACAAAACTAATAATCGGAAATAAAATTAATAACAATCTATATATCAAAATTTGCAGCGAATTTTTATCAATCTAATAGGATATTTTTAATTGTAGAAAAAACTGTAATGTATTTGTAAATAAGCAAATTGTATTATAGACGCCATCTTGTAAACCAATTGACGCATATTTGCGTACGACGCGGCAAATTGTAGCTAAAGCTTCATTCTAAAAAAATGTTTATAACTATTTTGGTCTATTGTGAAAACTACTTATAGTTATTATACTTGGTAGTCTATTTTTGCCGTCATCTAGAATCTGCCGCAGTTTTCAAAATAGGTGTTACAAGAAAAATGATTTAATCTTCGTAAAGAATACGTGTACCAAGTGGCATTCCATTATCATCAAGTATAATATTTTTCGACGAAGGTTCTAAACTATATGTAATCAAATCGAAAAAAATGTTGACGTATTATTTGAACATTTCTACACAAAACTATATAAATATAAAAGTTATTCGAAACCCACAAATAGATTTAAAAAATTACAGAACATTAGCTCTGATGTCTATTTTTAAGTTATTGAGCGATAATATTTTTACAATAAATGTTTCTACAATTAAAAATATCTTATTAGATAGATAAAAATTCGGTGCAAAATTTGATGTATAGATTGATAATAATTTTTTTTTAAGATTTTAGTTTCGTATAAGAAATTAGTAACCACTGGGGGTTATACGCAGCCTTAAACCTTGAAAAGATCAATAAAACGCGACGTAAATATAATTAATTAAATCAATCCAAAATATAACTAGAATCATTAATTTCAATTATCTAATAAAATCTTATTCATCTCGTGAATACGCTGCAAATTTATAAATCCTTTCAGCTAAATCCAGTAACTTAGTTGATCAGGGTGAAATCTTGGCTGGATTTGAAGCGACGGTATCTTCCGTTAAACAATGTGGAATCATAAATGGCGTCTTATTAGAATCTAGCTAATGGCAGCTATGAAACTACCTTAATAATATCCAAGGAAATTCGAATAATGAGTATTGATGCTGAATTAATTTATCCTTTAAGGTCTCCGATGCGAATCCCATGAAATGGTGAGTTGTTTTTGATTGTTTACTTACAGTTTCATTAGTTTTGTTATGGGTTTCTCTCAGGAGGTTTGGTAAATATAATAAATAAAATAATGGTTTATTAAAATTCTTTGATTGTCTACAATAAAAAGAAAAACATAAAAGTAGAATACAAAGTTCCATGTAACCTCACAAAAATTAAATTTTAACTTAAAGATAAAAATTATACTATAGTCGGATTGCTGATAGGTGACTGTTCGTTGCTACAAGTATCGATACAAAATACTGTATGCTTTCTCTGTCTATATCATTATAATTATTTGCATACCCATAGTAACGTATAGTGACGCAAGTTGACAACTAACCTTCCAAAATATTTGAATAAAAAACAAAGCATTAGAAAGAAACGGCATGATTCGTAGATATCTTTACTAATTAGAGCGCGAAAATAGCGCAGTACTCAAACAAACAAAATTATTAATTTTAAGGTAATAATTATAAATAAGGAAAAACTTATACGCATACGTAAATTTTAGATTATAATTTGTTGTTTATTTAAATTAAATTTTTAAGTTTCCCCTAAGTACAAAGTAACAAAATATTAAGTAGAAATATATTTATTCATATAATATATTGCTAAAAGTTGTATTTAAATGTTTATTTTTATTTTTTTTAAATTAGTCACTGTAATGCATGATATCGTCGTCATCTGAACTATCGCTGTCATTTCTTGTATTTATTATTATTGGATTAATATCATCAACAATCCTTTCCCTTTCCCACTATTAACTTATTAAATTTTCGATTGTTTTAACAGATTTTGCCCAAGTTTCACAACTAATTTGATCACAGGCTACTTGCCACATTTTCAAAACTACGTTATCACTATATCCGTTTTGACCAATATGTCTATCATAATAATTTTTTGTTATACCCCAAATTAGTTCAATGGGGTTAAACTGGCAGTGATAAGGAGGTAATCTTAGTACTTCATGATCATACGTTTGTGCCAATGTATCAATAAAATAAACTGGTTCAGATTTTAATTTCCGTCGTTTTCTCGTGATTTTGTTAGTGAGAAGTTAAAATTTATTACATTTTATAATTCAACGAATTGTTGATTCCGAAATCTTCAAGGCAGCTGCTACTCTTTGATGGACACAAGGTAGAGAAATAAGTGGCCCATTGTTCTCTTTTTCGGAATTAAAATATTCCAGCAGACTTAAAATTAAAGTATGTGAATTTAATAATTGGCCGCAAGCTCTATTAATTAATATTATTAACAGACACTGACAGCTAAGACAAATAACAAAAAACATTTTTAAAATCGCTGAAAAATGGTAACTAGATTATTATATGAATGCACTACTTGATACATACATGTAACAGTCACCTATCAGCAATCCGACTATACTATAGAATAGTATATATAAATGTTATAGAATGGAAACCAATTCTTTCAAAGCCGAAAAGCACGAAATAAATTTATAATTTTTTTAAAGGAGGCTTTAAGGATTCCACACACCAAAGCGGCCGCGGTGGCGGCCGCGGTAGCGATACGACTAGCGATCAGGTCTCCTCACACTAACGCGGTGGGAGTGGCGGTAGCGGTAGCGATCAGTTAGTGAATTACGGTATATAGTTGTATGATAATATTGATTGCGAGAATACAATAGAATAATTAATTGTATGTAGAGGAAAAATAATAATCTACTTACAGTCTGTTTCAAACGGTTAGGCGGAACTAAATGGGAATTTCGTTCTTTTAGGTTTGAAAAGGGACCTTGCTTGGGATATTTGTATTAAGAATGACACAAAAAATCAAAATATAAAGAAAATGACATTTTAAAATGATATTAACCTTAACCAAAAAATGTTTGTTGCAAGTATGATTTACAAAGCTTAAACAAAACGGCTGAAAAGCATGATTTAAACGATGAAAGTAACTAGATTGCAAAATCTAGTTCCGCCTAACCGTTTGGAACAGACTTTACTATCAATTTCCAAAACTTTTCCTATTTCGTTCCACACTTTATTTGTTTTCCTAATATTCTTGTAATCAGGATGTGCTAAGTCATACAAAATTAAATGATCCTTTACTGATCTATGATTTTTTCTGTTAAATTATCTATTTTCGACATTATTTTCTTAAATATATTCACTCTGTGGTATATAAACAATGAATATCGCGCGGCCTAACGCAACTTGTCGAGTTCGGCCGCCAGTGTTTGGTGATCGCTAGACTGAACGCTGCATTCGGTGGCGTTCTCAGATAGGGGAACGCTTGTATGTGCGTGGTCTCATTGTATTGTATAGGTTGCGTTAGGCCGCTGCATTAACGCCACCGCGGCCGCTTTGGTGTGTGGAATCCTTTATGCAGCGCCTCAGTAATGTGTTGGCTATGGTGGATATGAAAAATAACCATTGTATTTTCTTATTGGTAGGCCATTTAAAATGATTCGGCGGGCCGCATCCCTCTCACGGGCCACTGGTTGCTGATACCCGATACAGATTGTTAGTTTCGTATTAGGAATTTATAATTTGAGGTGTTATAACCTAGCGATAATTGTTTTCATAATTGTCAATTTATTTTCCGGCTTACCTGCTGTTAATTTCATAATTGCAATTTATGTTGCAAGTGAAACTGCATCTCAGCTCAGCAATTTTGCTCCTAGTTTGCTGTTTACTACGGAGTTGTAACGTGAGACAGCTTGTAAGAAGATCTTTTGTTAAACTTCTTAATATGTGTCATAGATTAGCTTGTTAAAAACTTTTAGAAACACAAAATATTTTAACTAATACATGAAAAAGTTGATAAAACACGATTTATGTGTAATAAAAAAATTCGGCAGAGCAGTTAAACACGGAACAACAAAAATGTATTTAACAAAAACCGTACGAAATACGGGTACTCCAGCTTGTTTGAAATAAATTTACTAACAATCTATCAGCCGTATGAATAAAGTAAATGCTCATAAGAAGAAGGTAGAAGTAAAAGCATTTGCTTCGAGTAAAAGGTCGGAGTAAAAGCATTTGATTCTTTTTATATGAATAATGATTACCTTTTACTTACAAGTCAATGCTTCTACCGGTGAAAAAGGTCAAGAGGATGCGTTTATGTTTAAACCTGAAAATCAGTATTTATCAAAATCGTACTACTTCTTTCTGATTGCTGTCAACTTGAAATTAGTCTATAAACACTATCAAAACTGTACTAGTGCTGTACTGAGTTCCATGTTTGACATATCAGTTTATTTTTATTGGTGTAAAGTCATGTACAGATTCAGGGCACTTTACACCTACACTTCTGAACATTTCACTGGCATCACAAATTGCCTATACATTTAGCATAGGTTTTTCTTTACGATTGACATATTCATCTTCATGGATCTTCGGTTTTTCTATCCCTATATGTGTACAGTCAATGACATTGCGGTTGGAAAACGGTATTTTCTTTGCCACATTTTTTTCGCCTCCACTAATAAATTTTGGGAAGTAAGAAATTTATTCCAGTTGCCAGCTTGTGCAACTATTTGATCAACAACACTGCTGACAGTCAGTGATACTGTGGATTGCTCCACCCTAAGTTCCTCACCGATACTTCTTTGAAATCCAAGATCAGCTAGATATCTCAACAAAAAGAAAAGTTACCTAAAAATTATTTGCTAAACACTCCATGTTCTCCTGTTCAAAACGAAATTAACTTTTATGCCAGTACGACGTGGCGAAGAACGATGCCTACAATGTTTCATATTTCTTAAATGCACAATATCCGCCATGGCAATTAGTTCACTACAACACTTTTTCACAACTGAGTATCTGAATATATAGATGCATGTTTTTCGAAGCATTTGCTTATAATTTAAAGTAAAAGGTCTGTTTTATTCATAACCATTTACTTCTGTCTTGAGCAAAAGATCAACAAAAAAGCATTTGCTTCTTACTCATAAGTAGAAGGTTTTGCTTGAATTTTTATTCATATTGTTGGGAGGATTTGCTTCATAATTTGCAAGTAAAAGGTTATGCTTATTTTTATTCATACGGCCCTATGTATTCAAATTTATAGAACACAAAGTGAATGTAACCCCTAACAATTTACCGTTTGATTCACGATTGGTTTTTGTGATTGCAACTGCTCTGAATCAAATGTAACTTTGAATTATATAGAAAATTTGAGACGGCACTCTATTCCGATTCGGTACACGGTAAAATTCAATCAGGTTTGTATTTTATTTTCTCTGTTTGTAGATTTTTAGTGTATCCTACGTGATAGATTTACTTGCTTCAAAAAGAGAAATAGAAATATTTTACGATAAAAATACCGAATATATTCTTATATAATGTTCGTGACAAATTCTGGGAAATTATGGAAAATTTTCTGATGAAATATGTATTCTGGTGCCTAAAATCGTGAACTTGACGGCAAAATGTTTCAACAATTAGAGAGACGTCCAAATTTATTTAACCGAAAAGGAATAATTTTTCATCAAGACAATGCACGGTATTGTCACAGTATAAATATAACCAGAGGAAAAATTAGTTAAACTGGGAAATTATTCCATATCCACCGTATTCATCTGATCTCGCACCTTCCGATTTTCACCTATTTAGGTCTATGGAACATACAAGGTCTCTCAAAAGAAATTTTATAGTGAATCGATTAAAAAAAAAGTAAGCCGTATATAGAAAAAATGTTTATTAATTATTAAAATACACATTTGGGGATTTATTTCTTAAAAATAATATCGTCTAAATGTAGACCCTCGCGTTCTCGGCACTCATTTAATCGAACAGTAAAATTACTTATGACGTCTCGGCAGGTGGACTCAGGGATGGCTGCCATTTCGTGACGGATATTTTCTTTCAAATGCGCCAGTGAAGTCGGTTTATTGGTAAACTTTAGATTTAAGATAACCCCATAGGAAAAAGTCCATAGGGGTTAAATCTGGACTGCGTGGAGGCCAATTTATGTCACCTCTCCGGGACATCAATTTGCCTGAGAAAAATTACGAAATTAAGCCTCTGACTGGCATCTTGGGGCTTTAATTCTTGCACCAATTGAATTTTGTAGGGGTGCAGCTTTAGGTCTTTGTGCATAATGCGATATAATGATGATCTATGCACATTTAAAGAACTTGCGCGCTTCCGAATTGAAAGGTTCGGGTCGTCACGAACAGACTGATTAACATTCTCCACGTTTTCTACCGTTCTTGATGACCTAGGTCGCCCGGATTTTGATTTATCCAGCGTTGTACCAGTCTCTTCAAACTTTTAACCCAATGTCGAATGAGAGGAATGCTTGGCGCATCATTTAAGTGGCGAAAACCTCGAATACTGCAGAATTTTCTACGCGCTACAGTCGCCGAATCACCGTTTTTGTAAAACTCTCGCACGCATAACGCGCGGTCTGCTCCCGAGAAACGCTCCATAGCGACTGAATTCCCAAGAGCCAGGCTACCGATTGACATAACCCCCGCGCCCCTCGGATACGTTGCGTTCACGCAGTAAGCTAAATAAATATAAAATTTCTTTTGAGACACCTTGTACAATCACAGATAAAAAAATCAAAATATCATCGATGTAGAAAATCACCTGATCAGTTATTTTAAGGCGAAACCAGAAAACTTCTGTAGAGAGTGTATCGAAAAATTAGTACAACGTTGGGAAGCCGTAATAAATAATGATGGAAATTATATTTTTTAATTATACATATACAGGGTGTTTGTTTGAAACGGGCACCCCGAAAATCTCTTTATTTGTAAAGATACAAAAAATCTTCAGAACAAAAGTTAAACTAGACAAAAAGGCCCATCTAATGGTTACTATAAGAATTCTGAGGCACTTCCGGTTTCACCGTAAATGATGTCAACTTTTGATCTAGCATAGGGAATCAATATTTTTATATTTTTTTCCTAAAAGTACATTTAATTAGCTTTACAATGACACCAAAAAGTCATATTTTTATGTTAACCATTTCAAAATGGTGACCATTTATTTACAAAATAATAATCAAAATAAGTTTTACAAAGTTGCACGTAGCAAGCTTTGAAAACAATAAAAAAGAAACAAAATATCTCTTTTTTTCATTCTAGATACATTGATCTGAGCCGGAAACGTACGAAAGACAAAATTAATTATTTATTTAATTCATAGCTAAATTATGGCTAATAATGTTATGGATTTTTTTGTATTTATGACTAAGGTAGTGTATGTATTTTTTTGATATTAAAAATATAATAAAAAATTGTTTACAGATAATCACCTTCTTAAGGAGATTGCACTCATAAACTCGAAAGGCGTGCAGAAAAAAATCGCTAGAATTTTTAGATTTATATTTTCTAATGACGTAATATTCGCAAATTATTTAAATTTATTTTAAACAAATTAAATGAAGTCTTTTAGTTAGTACTCAAATATCGAATAAAACTGATTATCATAAATCTGTTGCTTTAAATTGAAATCTATGTACATTATTCGAACACCTTGTAGAGTTTACATTCTATAAATTTTGTTTAGGTAAGTCTATTCAATTAATAAAAGTTTTATAAACAATTTTTTTATAAATCTTTATCTTTCATTAAAATTTAAAATCTTTATTAAAATAATTTTACGGTGTTCCACTTAAGTTTCCCTCAGTACTTGTGTTTCCAGAGTGACTCCGGTATCCCTACCTCCGGACTGACGCCCGGATTTCAGGCTCCGGAGCTTCAGTACGCGCGCACGCTACAACCGGAGAAGACGTTTTTTGCTGTTTCAAAAATTATGTGCGAGAAATAAATCCCGAATGTTGCTACAAATACTTGTACTAGTAAGTAAAAAAATTATTATTTTAATTAAAAAAATTAAATATTTTACCATATTTTTATTATTTATATTTTCACAACACTGGGTAATAAATTAAAATTAAAAGAAAACTTTATTTTAAACACATATGTTTAATAAAATTAAGTAAGTAAACAAAGCTAACTTTAAACTGGTTCTTGTTGTTTTTTTTTTAATTTTTTTTTCTTCTTCTTCTTAGCGTTTTCTCAATTGCCATCAACTCCTATCTTTCCGAACTCCCACAAATAGGTCCTCTTCACACATTAAGGGGGGGGGGTAGTGTCTAATAACCACATTTTAAGCATATTTTTGTGAATTTTTTTCAAATCTATGGTTAAATTTATTCATTTTTAAACTAAGTGCATATATAAAGTATGTATTGAAGAAGATACAAACAAATTTTGAATGCAAAATATGGCGAAATGAGCCAGCTGTGGCAAATCTTCTCAGACTTCGGGAAAAAAATTAGATTTTGCGGTGACCAGCATAACTCGTCACTGGAACATCTGAAATCAAAAATCCAAAAAGATTTTGTTAGTTTCTGAGTTTGCCGAGGTAACGACGTTGAGATATTTTTTTTTCATGTTTTTTTTTTTTATTTAACAATCACAAATATACTCATTTTTAGGATTTTTTAGGGGGAATTAATTTTTTTTGTCTTCTAAGTAACGCTAAAAACTGAAAAATCATTTTAAAAATAAAAACTCAACGTTATTACCTCGGCGAACTAACAAAATCTTTTTGGATTTTTGATTTCAAATGATCCAGTGACGAGTTATGCTGGTCACCGCAAAATCTAATTTTTTTCCCGGAGTCTGAGAAGATTTGCCACAGCTGGCTCATTTCGCCATATTTTGCCTTCAAAATTTTTTTGTTGTTCTTCAAAACATACTTTATATATGTACTTAGTTTGAAAATGAATAAATTTAACCATAGATTTGAAAAAAAATCACAAAAATATGCTTAAAATGTGGTTATCAGACCCCCCCCCTTAAGGGCCGGTTTATGAAAGCTTAGCAAAGTTTAATCTTTTGGTTAAACTCGGTTACAATATAATAATTCCATAAGTAACCTTAGCAACAGTAGTAATGCTATGCCGGTTCTGGCTAATTACCTACGAAACCCTGAAATATTTGATGTAGTGCAAGGTAATTGTAAGATCTGGAGTTGAAATTTTCTAACCATTTGATTATAGTTAACTAAGCTTTCAGAAACCGGACCTAAGTTATGTGTTTTCCATTTTACTGCTGGTCTTCTTATTCTCCTCTTTCCTGTTGGAGACCATTGGATAAGGCAGACGCGAACCCATTTTTCTTGGCGGGGGGGGGGGGCTCAGAAGACAAAATTATTTTATAAAGGGATCAGAAAATTACGCGCGAAAAGCAGTTTAGTTTTCGAAATGTTTGTGATTACCTAAAAAACAAGGTCTTTGCTTCTAAAATACAAGTGTTGACCTAAAAAAAAAAATAATGTGAATCGTGAATTTTCACACATTTCAGAGTTTTGTAGGTATTTAATAAGTGTAAGAAGTCAACAGAATGCTGGATGTCTAAGACATTTTTTTTTCTATAATCACATCAAAATCAACAGATATTCGATATTTGATTACTAACTAAAAGCTTCCATTTAATTTGTTTAAAATTAATTTAAATAATTTGCGAATATTACGTCATTATAAAATATAAATTAAACCAATATTCCCATAAAAATAATAATAATAAAAAAAAATAAATAAAAAAACAATAAATAAAAATTTAAAAAAGTTTTAGGTAAATCTTCAAAAATACGTCAAATTATGTTCTATACAAATTTTTGTTTAACGTTTAGTTTACTAGTTACGAATTTTTTAAAATTTTAACATCGAAAATTTTCGCGATTACAATACTTGCCCCTATATATTAAGGTCGGGCAAGTAAAAATCCTAGTGATTTTTTTCTGCAGGCCTAATGATCGAGTTTATGAGTGCAAGCTCCTTAAGAAGGCCATTCGTTCTCATCTGTTAACAATTTTTTATTACATTTTTAATATATAAAAAAAAAACATGCACTACCTTAGTCATAAATTCTAAAAATCCATAACATTATTAGCCATAATTTAGCCATGAATTAAATAAATAATTAATCTTGACAAAAACACAAAAACTGTAATTTTTTCCAAAACCGAAATCTGATATTGATAATGAAACGTATTATTATTTTTTTTAAATATTATTAATTTTAAAAAACTACTTTTTGTTCCTCAATATACAGTTTAAGAGCATTATTTTTTTAAATTTATTGTATACAATAAATTCTAAAAAAATAATTATTTTTTTCAACGCCTCAAAAAAATCGATATTTTTCGAAAAACTAATCTGATCAAAAATTCATGTTGAACTATTCTGGCTTCCATCGATATATATTACGGGGATTTTTTCAGATTTTTAGATCAACCCCTCTGGTAAATAGGACGGGGGACATAAGTTTTTTAAATACTTTTGGCAAAAATTCCATAAAAAAAATCAGCTCTGGCCACCACAGGACCGACCACCATCACAAAATACTTGCATTAAATACATTCTAGCAGCAGAGTAGAAATAACTTGGCCCAATATTTTATAACAGAGATATTATTTATCATGACCATGTAAAGTACGAAAAAAAAGATAATTTTTTAAATTTTTTCGTTTTATCAAAACATATCTCAAATAAAAGTTGTTAGTTTTTCGAAATATTTTTCTGTTATGAAATATTCGCAAAAAACTTAAAATCGACACGAGTTAACTCCCATTTCTAGTCAACCGATTTTTACCAAAAGTTAATCAACTCGTGCCATTGATGTCAAAAGCTTAAATATGAAGTTGCATAAAAATTCTTTTAGCCGAATTTGCTCTGCACGAATTCACAAACAAACGGACGGACAGACAGACAGACAGACAGACAGACAGACAGACAGACAGACAGCCAGCCAGACAGACAGACAGACAGACAGACAGACAGACAGACAGACAGACCGACAGACATCATGCTAAAAATAGTGAAAACGTTATGTATGGACCTCAATTCGTGAGGATCCATCGAAATCTCGAAATGTCAAAATCGGTATGATCGCAATACCTTCCTTATATATTTTGACTGTCGGTCATAATTGATTTTTCAAAAATAAATATTTTCCTGTCTATCCACGCGTTAAGAAGATTTATGATGATACCCCAGTCATAATTAAAAAATATATATATTTATTTTTCTATTTATTACATATTTGTTTATAACGATTGAATGTGGAGTAGTCGTGTCCGTAGATACCGTAAAACTTATTCGAAACTTGTCAGCTGATTTGATTAGTTTTCATTGCTGTCCGCAACTCGTACAACCTCCTTCTTCCATTTGTTTATAACAAAATTTGTTTAAAAACACACCTGTGGGTGTGTTTCTACCGTACAGACAGACAGACACATGAGTGACGTTTTTTTGGTGATCATACCTACAAAACCCTAAAAAGGTCCTTGACCCCCCCCGAAAAGATTCTGGGTGCGCGCCTGCAAGTCACACGATTTTCGATAAGGGGTGGTCTGTTATACCCTCTCTTGTTTTCAGTTTTTAAGTTCTTAGATTACTCCCCAATACCCCTATCTGCTTTAATTTTTAAATGTAATATTTAATTATTTCTTATTGCCCAGGCTTATCGTGCTGGAAGTGCTCAAGTCTTATATCTTTAAATCCGCCTTTTGCTCAAGGTAAACATCATACTTTGGCCTTGCATTGCTCTTGTTTGGCTCTGCTTCGCAAAGACATAGAAGTATCTTAGATAGCAAGGCAGCTTGGTTATAAATGCAAGTTTTGATGCAATCATTGCAAGGGATTAATAAAGGTGGATACAGCTTATTGTAAATTGCCGCAAATATTGCAAAGTTACGTTAGTTAAATGATACATTCTTATTTCTAAGTCGGTAACACCCAATTGCACCAGATCTCGTTAAATTTGATGCATTCCTTAAACCGCAAAAATGTATACCTTCGCATTGTATTGCTAGATATTTTTGGGTTTTCAGGAATGCTTAAAATTGGTGGAATTCTGGTGCAACTGGTCATTAGTTTATCAAAATTGCAGCAAATTTTGTTGCAACTATTCCAATCAAACAATGTGGGTATTATATATACGGGAAATAATTAATACAGAAGTAAGTTGGATCTGTTTTTGGAGAATTGTTGAGAAAGTTTAACAAAGTTTTGTTGCAAATGTTGCAATTAGACAAATTGTACACATTCTATTCAAGAAACAGTTTAATATTTGCTGCAATTGTTGCAAATATTTCAAGCAAACTGTATCTATTTTAGTAGGTTTAAAAGTAGTTTATTTAAAATTTTCTGCAAGTTTCGCTGAAACTAATGTAAGAAGTTACAATATAGTTTCATATTTTATGGTTAGAAAGAGGTTTTTAAGAGTTGCTGCAATTTTTCCACTTCAGGCAAGCTGTGTCTCTAGTTGACGGTTCGTTGGAAAAGTTAATTAGAATTGCAGCAAGTTTTGTTCTAGCAATTAGACAATTTAATATTTGCAATATCTGCTAATATTTCAAGCAAGTTGTGTTTTTGAAGGATTCAAAGTAGTTTCTACAAAAATTGCTACAAGTTTTGTTACAACTGCAATTAGACAAATTTAATACAATATAATATTTAAAAGTTGCTGCCATTTTTATAATTCTGGAAAGCTGTGTTTATAAATGGCGATTCTATCAAAAATTTAATAAAATTTTAGCAAGTTTTTCAATTAGCCAATCTAATATTTGCAATATTTGCAAAAATTTCAAGCAAGCTGTATTTTTGAAGGGTTAAAAGCAGTTTCTATAAAAATTGTTGACGGTTTTGCTGTTATTATTGCAAGGAATTTAAAATTTATAATTTTTCATCTACTTAAATATTTTCATTTCGATACATTTCTTTTAAAAAATAAGAAATTTAAAAAATATATT
Organism: Liopterus haemorrhoidalis; assembly: GCA_963971575.1. Classification (NCBI taxonomy): domain Eukaryota; kingdom Metazoa; phylum Arthropoda; class Insecta; order Coleoptera; family Dytiscidae; genus Liopterus; species Liopterus haemorrhoidalis. The sequence continues at coordinate 68,232,668 of OZ020613.1, forward strand.
TTATAAAAATCCTAAATTAATTACGCAAGAAAATGACAAAACATCAACAAATAATCTTTGGTCATTACTTATGTTTTTTCATATTGATCAATTGAATAACGTGGGTAAAAACTTTATACCCGAAGTATTATAACCTATTTTAATCAAACAGACTTTATTAATAATCGGACCCTCTGTCCGAAAATATGGTATATATTTTAATTTTTTTCGTGTCCGAAAATATGTTATACATTTACAATTTTATTAATTAGAATAATTTTATTTATGAAATAGTTACAAATATCTAGTAAAACAAAGAATAATATAAAAAGTTTTAATTTAACAAGGACGTGGCTGTCTCCACAGCTTGTTGAACATGATAATGTTGTTTGTTATCGTCCCTTACGATGAAGTTTTGTTTTATTAATGTGCGGAATCAGAGGCGGATTTAACAGCGGGCGCACCGGGCGCGCGCCCAGGGCCCCGTCCCTTAGAGGGCCCTGCAAAAACTTAACTTTACACTTTTTTCTAATTGAGAGGCCAAATATTTTTACTGCGCCCGGGGCCTTAACTGACCTAAATCCGCCACTGTGCGGAATCTTATCCTTATCCAGGAACTCCTTCCTTTTAATAACATGGTTCCTTTTAGACAAGTTTGCAATGTTAGAAAAAACATTATCAAGGGTTTGTATGTTTAATGCATTAAATGCATTTTGTACTCATTCAATCAGTTTGTCGATTGTATTCGGTGTTATAAGGATTATACAAAAGCCAATACATTAAAATCTTGACTATTTGGCGGTTGTGATTTAAGTCGATTTGGAAATTCTTCCTCGCAGTTGCATTTTTAGAACAGCGGGTGTCACTTTAATTTGTCTAAATTGCGCGTCCTTTTTTTCTGTGAATTACTTTTGCCATTTGCAAAACTATTTGCGCGCCATTTGTATATTAGTTGTCTAGCAACCACTTATTTAGAAATAAAAACAAAAAAAGATCAAGATAAAATTATTTTCGTTAATCCCACATTTTTTTAAGTAATGTATACCATATTTTCGGAGGTAAGGAGTATTATTTAAATGATCAAATGCTAACAAAAATATATGTAATAATGTAAAAATATATGTAATAATGTAAAAATATATGTAATAATGTAAAAATATATGTAATAAGACCATAAATTGTTCGTTGATCTTCTTCATGAACTATTTAAAAATACAGTGATTTCCTTGCCTAAACAGTGCAGGATCATTTACATTTTTTTTTTTTTTTTATCTGGTAATTTTGAATAGAAATAATGTAAGATTGGATACAAATTGGATTGAGCCACCGTAACAGTTATAGCGCTAAAATATATGAGCTGAAAAATAATGTAATAATGTAATAATGTAATAAGGTCTAGATAGAATACACAATATAACAATAAAAAAAACTCAAGAATACATCATCGAACCTCTAACAAATTTAATAAATAATATCTTAAAAAATGGCACCTTCCCTACTATATTTAAATCAGCAATAGTTACACCAATATTTAAGACCGGAAATAAAAACGAGCTAAGCAATTATCGACCTATTTCCTTGCTGAGCTCTGTCGGTAAGATAATAGAAAAATGTATAAATGTTCGCCTAAACAGTTTTCTAACAAAACATAACATAATACATATGAACCAGTATGGCTTTAAACAAAACTGCAACACCGAGGATGCTATAGCAGAACTCACTAGCACTGTTTATAAAGCAATAAATAACAACTTAAAGCCATTAATTATTTTTTTAGATCTGGCCAAAGCCTATGATACTGTCGAACATAGCATATTAGCTAAAAAACTGGAAGTAATAGGAGTAAGAGGCGTTGCGCTAAACTTACTAATAAGTTATCTAACCGGTAGAACTCAATGCACGAAAATAGGGGAGATTGTCAGCGATAAACAAGAAGTCGTATACGGTATACCCCAAGGGTCGGTCCTAGGATGCACACTGTTCAACATATACATCAACAACTTGTTAAGTATGAGCACGTCCATAAAAATAATAGCGTACGCTGATGATACAGCAGTAATAATCACTGAACCTAGCTGGAAAAAATCATTTGAAACAGCACAAGACATAATGAAAAGTATACAAGACTGGCTCAATAATAACTGTTTAACGCTTAACACAGAAAAAAGCAAATTTTTAACTTTCTCATTAAAAAACGCTAACCAGCCCAACTTTGAAAATATTCTTATACCGGACGAAACCACAGAAGACACCTGGCAGAAAATAGGAAAGAGCGACTCAGTTAAATACTTAGGTCTTCAAATAGACAAACAACTAAATTGGAAAGAACATATTGGAAACACCACTAAGAAGATAAGAAAAATGTTTTATGCCTTCATAAAATTGACTAATACTCTTCCAACACAGACAGTGAGAAAAGTATATTTTGGACTCATCCAATCCGTAATCCAATACGGTATTATTGGTTGGGGGGGCACCCTGAAAACAATAATGAAACAACTAACCTTGGCTCAAAAAACCATATTAAAAATTGTTTTTAAAAAACCAAAAACATACCCAACTGAAAAATTATATGCAGAAACAAAAATCTTTGACTTAAGACAACTTTATGCTAAATCTGCTCTATTTTACATACATAAAAATAACAAAAAAGAATTAATAACACATGAATCAAATACTAGATACGCCAATAGCATGAAAATAAAAATGCCTAAAGTCAAGAAATATATATTAAAGCAAAATATCGCCTATCTCGGACCGAAACTATATAATGAATTACCTCTTGATATTAAACAAATAAAAAATTATAAAAATTATAAATATAAAATTAAAAAGTGGTTAACACAAACTAACAGAGAACAGATACATAGAATAATTGATAATAACTAAATTAATAAATAATAATTTCACTGTGAATAAAATAATAATAATAATAATAATAATAAAATAAATATACAAACAAATAAAGTAAAAAGTATTAACTCAGCTGATACACAAACTAATAAACTAAACCTAAAATATTAGTCTGTGCCTCATGACAAGATTATTATCTTAGGAGAGCACAGCCCCATCAAAATGTTTTATAACAATAAGGAAACCTAGTATATAAGTATTAATATTTATATTACCATGTTATATAATATAATAACTATCACATGTATTATTTTTTTTTTCTGGGAAATAAACTAAATAAATAAAATAAATAAATATAATAGAATCCTAGGCAATACAGTAGCACTACGATGGAGATCAGCACTACTGTTCAATGAGATTAAAGCGGGACTTTCATTGTGCACTTAATTGCTAAAATTTTTGGATCACAGCAACAATGCTACTTGTTCCACATTTTGTATAACCATGTTTAAATAAAAAAAAAGTTTGAAACCACGAAAAATTATTCTTATTTTTTAAATAAATCAAATCAAATCTCGACTATCATAACATTTAATTTCTGTCATTGTCATTTTAACTTGAGTGCAGATATAAGCTTGTACAATAGAAATGCACGGTAGTAAATTTATACCAAGAACTTTCTCTATAGTATCAAATTTATTATGTAGAATTTGCATTTTAAAATAATATTATCAAATTAAGTTTCTACTAAACTTGTTAAAGATTTTTTATATTTTTTCTGCATTTTAATATATAAATCCAATACGAAAAGTTGAGATTTTGATAACTTTTGAACAGGGGTGAATGTTACAGATTCGACATGATCGTAAAAATCGATCTGCATATCATTTTCCACTTTCCAGTAGTCATAAAAATACGTTTTTACATTTCATATTTTCCTACTAAACGAATAACGATAGAATCATTCGACAGGCAAAATATCAGTACATGTTAAAAAATCTAATCGAAAAATTAAAATGTAAACATAATATAAAGACAGTTGAAAAATGGGTTGTGTCGTAAAAATAATTCAAAAACATTTTCAAATACGGTCATTTCATAAACTATGCACACGACTTTTTTGTTTTTTTTCATATTTATTTTTATAACAGTATTTCTCTACAGTCCTTCAATATAGTCTCCCTGCTTCTCAATAACCGAGTCCCAACATTTGGGAAGCTTTACTATTCCATCCATGACACCATCTCTACCGGTACCGCCGGGTTCAATTTTAGGTCCATTACTATTTTTAATTTATTTCAATGATTTCTCTTCTGCTATTAAGGCGAAATCTATTTTATATGCCGATGATACGACCCTTTTAACAATATCATTGTCCCTGGAACACATGCAACATGTTTCTAGTGATAATTTTTCTAAAGCAGAAGACTGGTTTCTATCAAATAAATTATCATAAAATGAGTAGAAAACACAAAATTTACTCATAACAACAAAAAATCATAGCTATCTGGATTGCATTAAATTTTTAGGAGTCCATATTGATCCTCATTTGATATGGGACCATCACGTTGCCCATATACGAGGTCTGTTCAAAAAGTATCGCGAATTTTGAATTTCCGCGGGTTATGTATATTCGATTTTCGATTTTTGTGTGGCGTTATGTTGGTACTCATGTCTCTCACTTATGCCGACAAGTTCGGCCATTTTGAATATTCAGTTAATTTTTGACAGTTGCTTTGCTTGCACGTGTTTTGGCGCGTCTTCGATTTTTGCCTATACCAAAAAATGGATCAAAGAATCTGTATTTTGTGTGAAAAACAAAATTAAGTGCGCGGACGCATTCCGAATGTTGACTGTGGCATATGGTGAAGCTACCTTGGACCGAAGCAACGTTTATCGGTGGTACAAAATGTTCTCAGAGGGCCGAGATGTGAACGACGAAGAGCGTGCCGGACGCCCGAGCACGTCAACAACAGACGAAAACATTGATGAAGTGAAGAAAATAGTATTGGCCAATCGTCGAATCACCGTTAGTTGCTGAGGACCTAAACATATCGATTGGCTCGTGCCATTCGATTTTTACCAATGATTTGGGCATGATTCGCACATCTCACATCGTTGCTTGTGCGCGAATTTTTGGCCAGAAACAACACACTAATGCCGCAGGCACCGTATTCCCCAGATCTGGCCCCCTGTGACTTTTTCTTGTTCCCGAAACTGAAGAGGCCCATGAAAGGACGACGCTACGCTACGAGTGAGGATATAAAGACGGCATCGAAGGAGGAGCTGAACAAGATCACAAAAAATGATTTTTTCAAGTGCTTCGAGGATTGGAAAAAAACGTTGGCACAAGTGTATAATATCTGGTGGGGATCACTTTGAAGGGGACAAAATAGATATTCATGAATAAATAAATAATTTTTGAAAAAACACTAAATTCGCGATACTTTTTGAACAGACCTCGTATATTTTAATTTCTGCTCAATTTACACAAATTTTACTAGTAAATCGAACTTCTCTGAACGCTTTTATGTGTTTTAAAAATATTAAAATATTAAAAATATTTAAAAATAGATTAAAGTATAGAATAGAATAGATTTCAGTGTCAAAATGGGATTCAAGTGTTTTTCTTAAAACAAGTTTTAATATTTTTATGAAACCAGTATTAAATCTGCAATGTAAAACAGTTTTACTGGCTCGATAAGCATTAAATTTTAAGTATGAAGTGGAGTATATAACACAACACATGAGCCAAGCAATATTAAGAAATGAAATAGCTATCGAGCTACTTTATGATTCAGAAACTCTCTTATTAACTTGTTCTGTAATTTTATATGTAGTAAAATTTAATGGAAATGTTTCATAGGGACATAATTTGGTGATTTAATGACAATATGGTAGTACACGAAGTTCCAAAAATTAATGACCCAAAGTGGTGACCCGTTATGGGTGAGAAGGAGGATGGAATTATAAAGAAGAGCTTGGGAGAAGAATGAGATGCCTGTGTCGAAATGGGAAATGCGAAAAATGGGGGGATTAACTAACAGATCTAGCGTTATTCGCGAGATTTTACATGCCGATTGATCGACAGAGAACCCATAAACCAATTTATATCTATTTCACACCATCTATGTAAAATTCAATGACGTCTATTAGCTTATCATACCTAACGTACGTCCGTAGATTTTATCTTACAGTATAGCGGGAAATTTAAAATAAGTTACAACTAGGGCATGGGCGTAGCCACTGGGTTAGCAAGTGTTTTTTTTTAAATATAAAAAAGGTTAATAAGATACTGAAATAAACAAGGCAGATAACACACTTACGTTATTTATACGACATAAATTCAGTTTAATGGGAAATTTGAAAAAATTAAAAAAATATTAATTTTTAAAATTATGTACTATATATAAAAAGAGATATTTGGTTAAAAGAATTTAAATAAAGCAATAAAACAAACAATATATCTTCAGAGCTAAAGTTTCTTATTTAAATAATTATTGTAAATAAAAATTAAAAATATATGTATATATGAAGGTCTAAAAATTATATCAATAACTTGTTCTTTGGGCACAATCAGCTGGGCTGTCTTTTGGCTTCACATTAGTCTTCTCTCGTGATCTGTTAATTGTCAAGTGTCAAAAATATTTATATGTCAGATAACCTAAAAAATATATAACTGCGTAAAAATAAATTACATGGAGAATTTTCTCCATAAAATCTACGCCAAGAATATAAATAAAAGTCTAAATATGTAAATAATAACAAAATATAAAGTCTGTTCCAAATGGTTAGGCGGAACTAGATTTTGCAGTCTAGTTACTTTCATCGTTTAAATCGTGCTTTTCGGCCGTTTTGTTTAAGCTTTGTAAATCATACTTACAATAAACATTTTTTTGTTAAGGTTAATATCATTTTAAAATGTAATTTTCTTTATATTTTGATTTTTTCTGTCTTTCTTAATACAAATTTCCCATTTATTTATTTATTTTTTTATTAAAATATGTAAAAAAATAATTTAATGTCATTCGTTTCCATGGTTTCATTGTTCGAATTTTAAATTTTGACATTCCAACGTAAAAAATTATATTACCCAAGCAAGGTCCCTTCTCGTGACAACCTAAAAGAAGGAAATTCCAATTTAGTTCCGCCTAACCGTTTGAAACAGACTGTATGAGAAAAATTAAAAATATAAATAATATATATTTCTAATGTACGACACTGAACATCTGTCAACTTGGAATAAAAACAATATTTTTACAGTGTAATAGGGATGACGATCTAAACCAATCCAAAGCAAGGATAAACAGCTTCTATCTCTTACACACATTTTTCTACTTTGAAATAGACCACAGGTTACAAAATCTACTTCCGCCTTAAGGTGTGGAATAGCCTGTATATGAATTTGTTTTCACTGCTTTCCTTGATCAGGAAAACATGCCACGTCACTGCATTGCCCGGAGAAGAAGAAGAACCCGATTTTAACTGGTATTTCATTTTGGTTAAAACTGATAACCATTGGTAAAAATTCAGATGAATATAAGTAGTGTAGCTATGCTCGTTCTAGACCACTTCAAGGTTATATCTACATTCGAGCCGGTTTCAACCCTAATTTCGCACCCCACCCCCAGCCAGTGTTACTTAAATATGATAATTAATGTGGAGGCCATATTTAATTTTCGAGAACATAATAATGTATATTTCGATTTTGTTCCGTTATTAAATTATAGTTGTGAAAGAGGAGTAAAAATTTGAAGTTCCACCACTGTCTTGAAAGATACACTGAACAGATCAAGGTGAATTTGTGTATCTGAGGTCAACAGTCAACCCATCAGATAGAACTCAAGAATAGAAAACTTTGTAGGTTTCCCAAAGTAAATAAACTTTGCTCTAACCCTTGACTATTCACCATCCCTAAATTCTCACTTCTAACAGATTACATTGAACTATTCAGTCATGCAAAAATTGCTTTGCAAATTGGGATTAAATTCGCAAATATAAATCTCTAACACAAACAGAATTTTTTTGTTGCATTCGTAACTCGAATCCAAATAGTACCAATTCAATTTAGATTGGAATCGGATTTTAAACACGATGTTAAATCATAGGTTAAACTGAAGTTATAAAAATAAAATTTATCTAGGTTTAGATGGTGTCAAAAAACTAAAACTATTTCGATTTAGATCCAGACACTCACAAAGAATACGATGAGTTTTTAGTATAATAGACCATATTAGTGTTACGTCACATACTGTGCTGCCATCTACCAACGGTTTTCTTCGGAATTTTTTGGCTGATTTAAAATACGAGGACCTTTTTTTACAAAAACTAACAAAGTAATTTTTTTTTTTGTTGACAAACTCTTTTATTGCTTTTCAAAATATTCGTCTTTAAGATTTATACACTTTTGCATGCGTTCAAACCAATAAGGGATACGCATAAAATTTATATTTCCTTAAAACTACATTTTTTTGATATGTTAATGTTAGTTATGTCACCTAACAAAACAAGAATCACATTTTAATTAATATTATAGCCAAATTTTTTAATTAAAATATTGTAAATTTGAAATAAGCCGACGACGGCGCGAAGGTTGCCGAGTAAATACGACTGAGTATGACGTCAAACTGCTGGGGTTTGACGTCACAGATACAGACTACAACATAATCTTTACGTGTGTATATTGTATTGTTCGAGAGTTTTGTATTTGTTTTTAAACAATTTTTCACGCATTTATTATTAAAATGGCAGATAAAGATTTTGTTAGGGCTCATTTATAAAATATATGTACTCACATTAAAATGGTCTTCACAAATATAAAGTTTACTTTTTTCTGAAATATCGGTTTTATTTCGCCTCATAGCTTTCAGCCACAAATTTCGCCTTTTCTGTTGTTTTTCGCCATCAGGTAATGATATAAATTGTTTTTTTTATTTCTAATTGAACTATTTGTGCACATCGGTACTGAACAATATTTTCGATTATGTTTCGAAGTACTGGGGCCTGGATCTTCCATATTTTATATATTTTAATATAAAATTTAATTCGGTAAACATGTATAAATTGTTTTAATAGAATTAAAATTTATTTTAATTAAAATTACATAACCTATAAAAGTTATACAAGCAAATAAGTTCACGACAGACTCTGTAGGCTGTACGCTGTACACTGGGTAGGCTGTACGCAGTACACTGGGTAGGCTGTACGCAGTACACTTAGTTGGGGTACGACGTCACACGTCGTTTTCGCGCGCTACATACATTTATGATTTTTTTAAGCCTTCAAATTAAAAAAAAAAATGCTGCGATATGCCAAAGGATCTCTCTATCTCACGGTAAGTCGATCTTCTTCAATCATTTTGCGCATAGCATCGCTGTTTTTTTGAATCACAACCGATTTTGGTCGACCTTCACGAGATTTATCACTGACGAACGCACGACCAGGACGAAATTTTGCAAAACAATTGTAACAGTCTTTTCTGATGGTGCTTCATTACCAAAAGTTGAACGAAGCGAATCTATGCATTGTTGTTGAGTTAGGCCTTTAGTAAAATAGTAAAAAATCATCCAACGAAAACTTTCACGAGTAATATCCATTGTTTCATAAACTTGTTTGCAATGTGCATCCCCTCTCATTAGTCTTATCTTCTTTTATACATGAGAAGAAGAAAAAATCACACTGGGTCTAATCTGGTGAGTTCGAAACCTACGGAACAACCATTGTTATTTTTTGCCAGAAGTTCTTGAACGAGCAATAAAATGTGCCTTGGTGCATCTGATGCAATCCTACGAATTTTCTCTACAAATCAAGCCGTATTTTACAAACTGCTTCATTTTTAACATAAAATATAATGCAAATTCCTTTTCCGACATAATGAAATTCGCCAAACACATAAAAATGCGTCTAACATCATTGACTTTTATATGCAAACTAGAAGTTCAACATGAACCATACAACAGCTGTCAAGAAAAAATACCAACTAAATAAAGCAAAAAAATATATGAACTGGACAATGTTTACCAAACAAAAATAAAAATTGCACGAATAATAACCTTGTTTATAATTGACAAGTTTCAATTAACGGTGCAAAATAAGAGAACCGTTCAATTTAATTTAATTTAGGGTTTTGTGGAAAATGTATCGTTCACATTTCATCCATTTTGCATAAATTGAAATTCCAATAACCTAGATTTTAGTTTTATATATCTCAATAAAGGTTCTTTCCATTAACATATGCATCAGCTATGCATGTACTGTTTGAGATGCTGTCAGAGTAATTTTACTCGCTAATGTATCAAACCATATTCGCGATTCATATGCACTATGATTACACTAATTACCTTGACGAATATTCTCTTGTTTATTTTCCATCAGAAATTACACATACAAGATCGATTTAAGGAGTAACTTACTTTGATGTTAAGGACAACAGTTTTAGTATCTTAGGATACTGTATTTTTCTACATGCTGCAAGGACAACAGTTTAATGGTACAATTCTGGGGCAAATCTGTAAGCTTACAGACAAAATCTATAAGAAAATGTCCATAACAACTCCTTAGATCGTCTGTAGCTTACAGATTTGCCGCAGAATTGCCCCATTAATTTCATAAGATACTGTATTTTTCAACAAAATCTCGAAGCTCTACGCACTTTCCAACGTTTCTCTAAGTACCCGATTCCTTCCAGGAAGTGGGATTTATTCATGTCCTCATAATATTCGTTTATGTTTTCTATAACCTCTCAGTTCGTCTCAAATCTTTTTACAGTTAAGAAAATTTTCAATTTCGAGTACAGACAGAAATCCAAGCGAGCTAAATCAGCTGAATACAGTATATGCGGAAAATTTTCTAACTTCAGTTTGGCAATTTTTTTGCTGTGCGACAACGCTTGAATTGATAGTGCATTGTCAATGTGAAAAAAAAGCTTTTTTCTTTCCATTCCGAGTCATTTTTCGGCAAACGCTGCCTATAGTTCAAAATATTTCCTTAAATTTCTTAACTGTTACCTCGGGCCTTCCGCAAGGATCCCTGCTCAGCCCTCTCCTCTTCTTGATTAATGTCAATGACTTCCCTTCGTACATTGGTGGAACCAATAGATTATATGCCAATAACACAACATTAATTGCAAGATCGTCATCATTTATTGATATTATCAATATTAATAATATCACAATGCAACAATCTAAGTACTGATTCGATACCAATTGACCCTTACTAAACCTCAACAAGACCCAAAAATTATTTTAACGCTAAAAACAATTTTTATAATTCAAAATCTGTGAACTGAAGGGTTCTAATAGATCCCAAACTCAGTTGGTATCAGCATGTTTGTGCATTGGCAAATAAATTGTGTTCTGCTATATATTGTCTAAGAAACCTGACATCCATTGTACTGACGTCCTGAGAATTGCATACTATGCATTTTTCCACTCCCAGATGACTTATGGCATCACAGCATTGGATCATTCGGTAGCAGCTAATAGAATTTTTAACCTACAACGACGGGCAATCAGAGAAATGACACGCTCGCTGATTGGCGCAATAATTTTATTTCTTTAGATACAATGACTTTTCCTGCGGCCATGTACAATCCCTAATTTTAACACATAAAAAAATCAGTTTTTAAATTCAAGCAAAAATACACCAATACAACATAAGAGGCAAATCGAATTTATACCCAGATTTTCTGGGACTAAATCTCATAACTGTGAGAACTTCTACGCAGTCAAACTACTGAATAAGTTGCCAAAGGAACTCAGAAATTTGGGTTCAAACTAATTCTAAAAAAGGATGAAGTGGTTTTTACTGAACATCCTTTTTAATCCAAGAAAAATTATTTAAAAATGTTTTAAAAATGTAATGTGAATCTAATAATATCTTAAAACAGAATTCATGTAACTAAGTCAATAGAGAGATATTGCAAAGTGAAAAAAGCTAACTTTATTAAAAGAAACCTCTAATAAAGTATCCTGTATTAAAAATTTTCACAATGTTTTAAAGAGTGTTATTGCAACGGTGCTCTTGCTTCATACTTTATTTTGACAAATATGCCAAATTGATAGATCGAAATCGTAATGAATATAGAAGAACAGTTAGAAGTAGTTATTCTAGCGAATGCTAACCACCAAGAAATTGAACATGTTCTGCTCCTCAATTTCAGTTTCAGCTTTTTCAGCTGCCATTTTATTGTTGTGTTTTTTCCTTTTAACACCTATTAATAGATCATGCAATTCTTGAAGCAGCTCTTTTTTGTCAAAGTAAGGTTCTTCTACACCTGAACTATGTATTTTATTTTAATTAGAAATTAGCAACATAAAAATATTTCACACAAATATGTAGGTACATTTTTTGATTCCTCGTTTCATTATGTTCCCACTGCTCCAATAGCATTTGTATGTGCTGCCTAATTGTTTTCCCAGAAAATTCTTTCTGGGAATTAACTGCAGCAGACTATTTTTAACTTCTTCCCATACGGCACGTATGGGAAGAAGTTAAAAGAAGAAGTTAAAGAAATTGTGTCACGAAACCATTCGCAAAAGGGTTTCGTGACACAATTTCTCGAAGAAGAATAACATCGTCCTTGTATTTAAATCGTAAACGTTTTTTATCTTTAGCTTGCATCATTACTCACAAGAACTCGCAAGAAAAGTCAACAAATTTTAATTTTGAGGTTATATTGACAGAAGACCTGTCAAAATTAAGGTTCTTTAAATAAAAAATGCTTTGCCGTTATTTAAATTAAATAAAGGTAGCCTGTATTTTATTAAAAGAAAGAAATTAAGGATATATCAACTGCGCATGCGCACATGTCAAATAAAGGAAAACTTTATTAAAAGATCAGTAAAACAAAGGTTGCAATATCTCTCTAATAAATATATTATTATTATTATTAATTTCTCTAAAAGTACTCTGTAATATTGGACCAATAACGGTGTTTTCCTTTTCAAAGTAGTCGATGAGAAAATTTCCTTTCTTATCTTAAAAAGGAGACGTTCAATCCTACTATTCGTGTTTTTGATACAGACGTGAAATGGTGAATCCAAATTTTATTTATAGTCATAAAGCGCCAAATGAAATTCCATGGATTTTTCTTAAACACCTTCAAACAGTCGGCTGATGTTCATATACGTGAGCAAATAAATGCTTTAACCATCTTGCGGAAACTTTTATTATGCAAAATAAATAAATTCGCTCAGTTAAGAAGCTTATGATTTAAGCTATTTCGTGCATTTTCACTTGCTTGGCAGACAAAACCATCTAATGCTCTTCATCGATAGTTTCTGGCGTGACAGCTGTTTTCGGAATGCCAGAATATTATGAACCTTCATCAATTACGGCTTGTGGATACTTCTAATGGGGGTAATGCAACCAAAATTATAATTAAGATTTTCTGTCGGGAAAGTAAAATATTATTAAGAGAGAGAGAGAGTTGAAGGTTGAAAATTTAGTCACACCTCAAATTCTTATTTGATCTACTTTGCATTATCATTTGTATTGAAACAAATGTTACACAAAAAATTAATGGCGGAATGATTTGAAACATCGCGTGGTTTTTAATTAAGAAGGACACTCTATAACCACATGTCCAGTTTCTTCTTCTGATCACTATGATTATCCGAACCAAGTTGCACCTCAAACCTTCTTCGTATTTTGTAATTCGAGCTTCTCTTTAAGACTGGGAGAATTTATGGAATTTGTAGTCTGCCTCAGTGCGGTGAGTTGTCAAGTTGTTGAACATTTCACTGTTTTTCATCGTCACCTTTTTGTACAATGGAAAATTTTATTAAAGAGGAACTAACATTAACTGTCTGCTATGGACACTAATGGAAAATTTTCTAGATTACAATAATTTTAAATTTTTTTACCAATGAATATTCAATTTAAAATTTAATAATGACGTCATTAAATAATCGTTAATTGTAATTCAGATTAGTAAACTGTAATTATATCTTACCAACCTTTTAAGGTATTTTCTACCTCTAGAAAATATTAACATCTTTTTTGAAAAATAGAAGCTTCCAAGTAAATATCAATAACACCTTATCAGAAATTAAAAACATACGAGCTGAAGTACCACAGGGATCAGTCTTAGGCCCTGTTCTATTCAACGTATTTGCGCACGACATGCTCGTTCCAGCAGATACAACAATTGCCATGTTTACAGATAATTCGGCAATTGTTACTAAAAACGAGGTTCAAAACAGAGCAGTCAGTGATCAAAAAAACCTTGACATCACTACTGATTATTTTAAAAAATGGTGCATTAAACTAAATACAACTAAATGCGAAATAAAAATGTTCACGCTAAGAAAAACTAGTAACCTGCCAGATATAATTATTAACAACAACATTATTTCATGGAACCCGCCTAACCAAGCAATAAGATATTTAGGGGTGCATCTAGATCAGGGCTTCTTAAACTGTGGGTCCCGACCCCCCGGGGAGTCGCGAAGCTACCGAAGGGGGGTCGCAAAGATCTGCTACTTTTGGGTAATAATAAATAAATTTTTAGAATCTACAATGTAGATTCTACAATGTCGCGATATTACACCTACATCTACGGTCAATATTAATTTCATTATATGGTGGGTCGTTTAAAATTTCCTAGGCTGGAAGGGGGTCGCTATATGAAAAAGTTTAAGAAGTCCTGATCTAGATAATAGACTAACTTGGAGACACCACATTACGAAAAAACTACGAGAAGCCCAAACTAAATTAGCGATGCTCTATCCATTAGTGAATAGGAAATCAACCCTAAAAGTAAAATGTTCCCTCTTAATATATAAAGGTGTACTGAGCCTACCTTGACCTACGCGTGCATGGTATGGGATGCTGCACACCGAACACACATTAAAAAATTGCAGGGATTTTAATCGAAAGTATTACGAATCGCCACCAACAGCCCGTGGTTTATCAGGAACAGCCATTTACACGAGGAACTGGGTATAATGACAATAGAAGAATTCATGAAAAGTTGTCAACAACATTTTTCCACAGAATTGGACAGTGCTCCGGTGCCACACACTATGAACTGGGCAAGCGAAAAATCCACAGAAGATTAAAGAGAAAATTACTGCAAGGCACTATAATAGACAGTGACCGTGATAGTGCGGATAGCGAACAATCTAATTAAACATTAGTAGCGAATCAACAGACATAAAATGAAGTGACAGGGGAGTTCTTCGAACCGACCCCACAACGTGACAAACCCTGACAAACACTGTATTATCAAAACTATGTGTTACATCATATATGTAGATCTAGTTAAATAAAGAGTATTAATAAAAAAAAGGTATTTTCTGTATTTTCTTAAATTTTGAAGTAAAAAATCTGGTATCTATGTAAACCAATCCTTTGATCTTTATAAAAAAAAGTACATTAACGACCAAATAACGATCATATAACCAATTCCCGAGACCCTCAATCTTCTGAGATTCCCAATGATTGATCACGTGATCCGTTACATTTTCAACTGAATTTTTGCCAACGACCCGAGTGCACGGTTTCATGACGTAGCTTCAATAACTTAGTTACGATTGATTACTGCCAATTATAAACCAGGCGGGATAATGTTAACTGGATCTGTCATATAAAATCAATACAGGATTTGTTAAAAATCTCCTAAAATTAATATGATGGGAGATGGGAGATATTTATAACTAGCTAATCCATCGCTGAATAACTGCGGAAGTTATTTATTAATTTTATTGATCAATTAAATTCGCACAAAAGCCTGTTACACATTATAATTTTCTCCTATGCACTACGTATTTTTTGCGTAGTACTGACGTAAAAAATATAGTGTGAAACACATTACTTCTTCCAAACTTTCAATGCTATCCCACATATTACCCAACTTTTCATACTATGAGGGACATTCAATAATTAAAGAGACAAATTCATGTAGAAAAAAAAATTGATGTGAAGTGTGAATTTTCACACATTTCAGGGTTTCACAGGTATATAATAAGTGAAGGCGGTATGCTGAGTGTGTAGGACAAATTTTACTTTGTAGTAATCACGGCAAAATGAACGATATTTTTAAAATAATTTATCGTCTGTTAATCATATAATAAGACTGGTTATTAAATTTACGCTCTTAAAAATTAAATACAACATTTGTCAAAATATAACTAGAATTTTGACAAAATAATTTCAATATAATAAAAATGCAAAAAAAAACAGAAAAGATTAAAATTCACTCCGTACTCGAACTCGAAACCCTTCGTTTCCAGCGCATTTTAGCTTACACCAGTGCTCTAACCCATTGCGGTATCGCACGCCTTGCATTTGAGTGTCTTACATTGGTATAACTTTTGTACTTTGAACCAAAAACCACAAAAAATGCGTTATTTTCCGAAAACATAATCTGATTAAAAATTCCTGTTGTACTATTTCGGTTCACACCGATATACATTACTTAGAATTTTTTTAGATTTTTAGTTTAAACCATCTGGGCTACAGGGTGTGGGGCAAAATTTTTTTTGCACAGTTTTGGCAAAAATAATTTATTTTGCAAAAATAAAAATTTGATCGTTAATCCACGTACTAAGGGCTTTCATTTGATACCCTACTCAAAATTTTAAAAAAATATTTTTGTTTTCGATGGGCACATATTTGTTTATATTTTTACGGGGGTATGCTTTTTAGATGTTTTAGTATTTTTCCTATGTGCGGGTCAAAGAGTTGTATAAGCATGTCAAATTTCAACTCTCTAGGTTTAGCCGTTTAGCTACAATTTTTACCGAACAGACAGACAGACAGACAGACAGACAGACGACAAAATGACGGTATAAGGGTTTTTTGGTCATACCTAGAAAACCCTAAAAACGGTTTGAATGAGGAGTTTGGCACTTTCATGACTTTAGGTTGGCATCACTGGGATGAGCTGAAAACACCTGAGGGATAAAAATTGTTTTTTATAACCTCAAAATTGCATTTAACGATGGCGTGTCCACTTGAAGTTTCCACATTAGTTGAACAACGTTTAGTGATCCGATTTTTACTTTCTGAATCTGAAAAACCGGTTAAAATCTTTTCTCGAATGATTTTACAGTAGGGTGAAAGTTGTATGAGTCGCGGAAATTTTTACAAATGGTACAACAGTTCAAAAATGGTCTAACCTCAGTGATTGACTGAGATTATTCGTGAAGACCAACGTATTGTGGGGGCATTTATAGGATCGGTCGAAACGTCAAGGCTAAATGAATTTAAATAATTTCATTTGTACTTCATGGTACTTACTTTGAAAGCCCCTCCACATAGTGGATTCCAAGACTTGCGAGCGGTATCAAGTCTGAAAACCTAAAGGTCCGCCGGTTGGTTGCTTAGATTCTTTATGAGAGGAATAAGGGTGTTTGAATTAAAGTCTGCATTTTACTTAACCTACATTTAATGTTTAGTTAGAATCGAAAGGTTATTGATTACATTTGAACTTACAATTTAGTGCTTACTGTAAAATCCCATGAGAGACACTCAACACAAAACCTCACAATTACCGTTATCACCTCACAAGCCGCTAAACACCTCACAACACTCACGGTGTTTAACCCGTTAACGAGGTTCGTTTATTTCATTTAAAACTGACCTCAACACTTCCAGATTACTTCTGGTTTAACCACTACAAACTACCGGATTTCTCTACCAAAAATGCATTGGGAGGTTCGTCTGTACACGCTGACGGTTTGCTCATGACTGCTTTTGTCTCTCACAAGATTTTTCCAACTCTTTTCTTAAACTAATAATCTGATCTCTGACCCCATTTTTTGTCGTTGTAAAAATAATCAGCTCTCCACATTAACAACAAACCCTTTTATAAACTTATCTTTCTATGACCAATAAATTATAAGCCCAAGTAATTAATTTTGACTGTAATTACTACGAAGTCCATATCACTGAAAATATATTGTCGCCTATCACCTTCTGTGTAAACATTTGACCATTACTATTTTGATCTAAACAATAACGTTCTTTCAAACTAATCATATAATATACAACGGTAAATCACTGCGTATCTTTTTAACGCTTAACTAGAAAAATATGTGATAGCTCAACTAATCTTTGAGAATGTTTATCTTAAAATAGATTAGTTTTTATATTTGAATAATTTGAATACTTTTTAACTAATTGTATAAATTTATTTTAAATAATAATGAAAGTTTATTTCTGAAATTACCACTCCCACAGTATTACTGTTGAAGATATAGCAAAAAAAGTTGCAGTACGTGTTGGCACAGTTCATCACGTTATCATTGACAAGCTCAATTACACTAAAACAAGTGCAAGGTGGGTCCCGAAACAATTAACGCAACAACACAAGGAAACAAGACTCAAAGTGTGTACAGACTTGAAAGAACGCTATGAAAGGGAAGGTGACCCATTTCTAAACAAGATTTTAACGTGATGAAACTTGGGTTCACCAATTTGGACCAGAATCCAAAAGACAAAGCAAGGAATGGAAGCACACCAGCTCACCTGTCCGAAAGAAATTCAGAACGCAAGCATCAGCGGGAAATGTCATGTTGACCGTCTTTCGGGATGCCCGAGGTGTCTTTTGTGATTATTTGGAAGATCAGCGTACAATAAACAGTGCCTACTACTCAGATGAACAAAGTAAAGCCAGCAATGAGAGAAAAACGTCGCGGATCTCAAAGAAAACGCGTGATATTGCTCCACGACAATGCTTGCCCTTATACCGCCAAGCTGACCCAAGAAACCATAAAAAAATGGGTTGGAAGATACTACCTCATCCTCCCTACAGTTAAGATTTGGCTTCCTCTGATTTTCATTTGTTTGGTCCACTCAAGGAGGCATTACGTGGAAAAAAGTTCAGCGACAACGAGGAAGTCAAAGAATATGTGGGAAACTGGCTCAAACATCAAGACAAAGATTTCTTTACATCAGGTATAAAAAAGTTCATCGTTGGGACAAGTGTAATAATATTTGTGGAGATTATGTTGAGAAGTAGTAAAAGTCTCATTTTGTAAAAATACACAGCTTTTTTTTGTGTTTTATCAATATATGTTTTAGTCCTGCTCAAGGATTATCTGTGGATTAAGTAAAGGAGTTAATAAAAAAACTCGTACAAGGATATCCGTAATCGCCAAACAAATAACAATCGGGATATATTCCGATTTCAAACTCATGTTTTAAAGGAGAGTCGTTAAATACACGACAACCATGCACTGATCCTGGCCAGCGAACAATAACATTCCTCTCAAAACTTTTTGAAAGGCACCTGTAGCATAAAATCTCTATAATGCAATGTTAAATATTTAACATAAATTCAGGCTTCTATTAACTCTTTACCGCATAGTGTGCCATATATGGCATATTCCGATTTTTATTTTTTATTTTACTTTTAAAACTGAATCAGAACGTTACTTCATGAATGTTCATATATGCCACATACATAGCAATGGATCCTGCAGTATCTCAAGTAATGGGCTGCAATAGATTTGAGGATATCAAGTGGAATTTGGCCTTCAACTATAACTCTGAATTTATTGAGTAAGGACAACTAGAAGATACGATATTTTCTTTCAAAAATTCGAGGGCGACTGCTTTTAATCCCTAATTAAGAACACCTAGCAATTGACGAGCAAATAATACGGAATCTTTTTCTTTTGTAACATAATATAGAATCATAATGTTCCATGTATGGCACAAACCCTAAATTCTTATTTTAATTATTATTTTTTCATAAAAATAATCAATATTTTAAATACATTTTTTTAATTAATTTTTCTATCAATAAGAACCAATTCCTAATGCTCATGAATTATTTCAGCCAAAAATAAAAATACATGCAGTAAAGGGTTAAAATAGTATCAGGTTTAACTCTCTGTTTTTATTATACTTTATACTTTATTTGAATCAATAAATAATACTTATGAATATTAATTATAATTTAAAATAAACTTATAATTAATATTCATAAGTATCGAAAAAGTTAACAAATACGACTTAATTAGCGTACAATTTTAAGCTAATATGCATAGAGAAAAATATTATATAAAACCTATATACCA
Source organism: Liopterus haemorrhoidalis (assembly GCA_963971575.1). Taxonomy (NCBI): domain Eukaryota; kingdom Metazoa; phylum Arthropoda; class Insecta; order Coleoptera; family Dytiscidae; genus Liopterus; species Liopterus haemorrhoidalis. The sequence goes on from OZ020613.1 coordinate 68,252,530, forward strand.
GGTCTACAAGTATGAAATGCGGATTTTTTTTTTAAATAAAACACATTAAACTCAAAAGAACAGTAGAAGTTTATTTATTCAAAGTATGCTCCATTAGAAGTTCTACATTTTTCCTATCTTTCAGGCAATTTGTGAATACCTCGCCAGTAGAACTCTTCCCCCTTCCCCGCAAACTATTCATCTAGCCATTCTTTCACATTTTCATATGAACAAAAGTGCTGCTCGGCAAATGCGTGACCCATCGATGCGAACAAGTGGTCTGAAGGGGCCAAGTCTGGTGAGTAAGCGGCATGGAGTAGCACTTCCCACTTGAGTGCCTCCATTGTGTTGCAAACTGCTTTTGCCTTATGTGATGTAGCGTTATCGTGAAGAAAGATTACCTTGTGCTGTCTTCTTTCGTATTCTGGTCGTTTTATGAGTAGCGAATGGTTCAATTCGATCAGTTGTTGTTGGTAGCGTTGGGTATTAACTGTTTCACCAGGTTTTAACAATTCATAATAGACCACACCCTTTTGGTCCCACCAAGTACAGAGCATTGTCTTTTTGCCAAAGCGATTCGGTCTTGCAGTTGATGTGGATGGTGAGCCTGGGTGCACCCATGATTTTTTGCGTTTGGGATTTTCAAAATAAATCCATTTTTCATCGCCAGGAATGATACGATGCAAAAAAGACTTTCTTTTGTATGGTGCAAGCAAAATTTCACAAGTGTTTTTGCGTTTTTCCATCTGCCTCTCATTCAATGCATGTGGAACCCATCTGCCGACTTTCTGGATCTTACCCATCTCTCGTAGGCGATTGGAAACAGCTTGTTGACTAACGCCTAACTGCTCTGCTAGTTGTTTTTGTGATTGACTATCGTCTTCCTGTAGCAATGTTTCCAATTTTGTATCTTCATATTTTTTTGGAGGTTTTCCATGTTCTTTGACTGTAAGATCAAAGTCACCACTTTTGAAACGCCGAAACTATCGTTCACACGTATCTTGCGATGGAGCATATTCACCATAAGCTTCTCGAAGCAGTCGGTATGATTCAGCAGCAGTTTTTTTCAAATGAAAACAAATCCGCGAATGCTCTTTATTTGGCACAAAATTTGACATTTTTAACACAGTAAAACAAAACTATATGATCACTTTTCATATTATAACCTATACGCATTTGACACTTAATGATAACAAAACGCCATATGTGTTGAAACTTTGAACTATACACTGTTTGCGCAGCAAGTTTGAAAAAAATCCGCATTTCATACTTGTAGACCTGGTATATCTTTTAACAAAATAACAATATAAAATCCTATTTTAAAAGATTTATAATGATATTTCTTTACAAAGTAAATTATTTTTATTCAAAAATTTTCTATAGATACTTGTGAACATCATTAACATTGAAGATGTCTTTAGTAAACAGTTTTTTTTTTTAGTTGTTATGGCAATATGCATCTTTTATCTATTTTCATGTCAGTTCGTGAGCTTTTTATAAACTTTCAGACTTTTTAACGTCAATACCTAAGTAATTAATAACAAACTTTAAAAACTAAAGTTGCCAACTAAAAAACTGGTGAACTAAGGTAACATTTTAAGAATCAAACTAATTTACAACATCTCAGCAATGACCAATCTAAAAGCGAATTAATTCTTTACACTTTAGGTGTGAATTAGTCGATGATTCATCCGTAGTAAAAAGTGTAAAGTTTGTTTTAATTTGCTTTTCATCCACAGTGAACATTTAAAGTGACCAGTGAACAAAATAAAACCAGTTTATACTTGAATACTTGATGAATTGAGTGGATGAATCATCTGTAGTAAAGCAGAAGTGACAAGTTTAAACTTGAGTTTTATAAAGTGCGTGCATCCAGTATCAAGTGATATTGTCCCATTTTTTATTCCAGTCGTTTTTTAGGGTTTTGTAGGTAACGTCACTCGTGTGGCTGTTGTCTATAAGATAGAAATTGTGGGCAAACGGCTGTACTTAGAAAGTTGAAATTTAACATACAACTTTTTGATCTACATATAGGAAAACTATAGAGAGTTAAGAAACACAAATCGCAGGAACAATATTTTATAATATTATTTAACTGAGTTTTAACTAACGGCCTTTTGTCTCTGTTAGCCTTTTTTTCTCTGTCATTATTTTGTCTGTCTGCCTTTTGTCTCTGTCGTTCTTTTGTCTGTCGGCCTCTTATCTATCGTTCTTTTGATTGTGGGCCATTTGTCCCTGTCAACCTTTTGTCAGCTGGCATTTTGTCTGTTGACTTTTGTCTGTTGGCATTTTGTCTACCAGATTTTTGTCCAAGCCAGTCTTTTGTCCAAGCTAGCCTTTTGTCTACGTTGACCATTTGTCTACGTCCGACTTTTGGCTGTCAGCCTTTTGTCTGTCGGATTTTTGACTGTCAGCCATTTGTACCTGTCGGCGTTTTGTCAGTTGGCCTTTAGTCTGTGTCTGTCTTTTGTCTACGTCGACCTTTTGTCCAAGCCGGCCTTTTGTGAACACCGAACTATTGTCTTTATCGGTGGTTTGTCTACATCGATCTTTTGTCTACGTTGACCTTTTGTTGACGTCGGCCTTTTGTCTATCGGCCTTTTGTCCGTCGGCCTTTTGTCTGTTGGCTTTTTGACTGTCGGCCATTTGTCTCTGGCGGCGTTTTGTCAGTTAGCCTTTATAGACGTAGACGAAATGTTGCGTCTACGTCAGCCTTTCGTCCGTGCCGACTTTTTGTCTAAGCCGGGCTTTTGCCTTTGTTGGCTTTTTATTTACATCAACCTTTTGCCTACGTCAACCTTTCGTCTACGTCGACCGTTCGTCTAAGTTGGTTTTTCGTTTGTCTCGGCTCTTTATCCAAGTCGGCATTTTGTCAATGTTGTCCTTTTTCCTGTGTTGGCCTTTTTTCTGTCAGCCTCTTTACTGTTGGCTTTTTACTGTCAGCCATTTGTCGCTGTTAGCCTTTTGTCTACATCTGCGTTTTGCCTACGCTGGCCTTTCGTCCATGTCGGCCTTTTATCCAAGTCAGCTTTTTGGCTTTCGATCTTTTGTCGCACACCCCCTCGGACCCGTGTGACTTTTTTTTCCCAAAACTAAAATTTAAAAACTGAGTTCGTTAAAAGGACGTCGTTATCAAACAAATGAAGTGTTGATGAAGCTTATGAAGGGAACTTAACTGTTGGGATATCGGGTAGAAGCCAGCTTGTTAGTGGAATACTTGTTGGTAGGTGAATACTATTAATCTGAAGTTTAGATAAGAGCATTCAGCTATCATAATACACACTTACACTCACACACACACATGCAGCCATAGACAAATATACACACACATACACGCATACATACATGCACACACACGACCCTCCCAAGCACAGAAAATAGTAGACAATACTCTAATTAACAACTTTTGTGCATTAAAACTAAAAATATAAATATGTGAATTTCCACAAACTTAAAGAATAGGGGATACGCATCAAATTTATATTTCCTTAAAACTACATTATTTTGATATGTTAATGTTAGTTATGTCACCTAACAAAACAAAAATTACATTTTAATTAATATTATAGCCAAATTTTTGAACTAAAATATTGTAAATTTGAAATAAGCCGACCACGGAGCGAAGGTTGCCGAGTAAAACGACTGAGTAAGACGTCAAACGATAGGGGTTTCACATCACAGATACAGCTACAACATAATCTTTACACGTGTGTGTATTGTATTGTTCGAGAGTTTTGTATTTGTTTTTAAGCAATTTTTCACGCATTTATTATTAAAATGGCAGATAAAGATTTTGTTAGGGCTCAGAGTGATAATTTACCCAACATTGATGCATTTATGCTCATGGAATATATGAAAAATAATGAATGCTACAGTGCTGAGGAAATACGTGGTGTCAAAGTAATTTTTATTTTATATTCTATAACTTTATGTAAACAAACGCTGCAACACTCTAAAATGTAAATATTTATGTAATTTAGATGTCAGAATTTTACTACATTGTTTACATGAAGTTACAAAACGTTAGAGGCATAATTGAAATACTGCAATATAAGTTACCTAGTTTAATATAAAATTTAATTCGGTAAACATGTATAAATTGTTTTTATAGAATTAAACTTTATTTTAACTAAAATCACTCTAACTTTACATAACCTATGAAAGTTATACAAACAAATAAGTTCAGAACAGGCTATGTACGCCGGTAAGCTAGTAGTGTCATACGTCAGTTAGAAGGGGTATGACGTCACACGTCGTTTTCGCGCGCTACGTACATTTATGATTTTTTTAAGCCTTCAAATTACAAAAAAAAATAAATAAAAACTGTTTTTTATGTTTATATTTAACAAGAGGAATATAATAAGAAATAAAAAAAAATCATGCCTATCCCCTATTCTTCTGTCTTAGAGGACCGGAAACATGTCTATTAATTTAAGTTTTTAAAAATTTAAACCAATAATTAATATATTTTCATCATGACTATATACGTCCTCACTCAGCAAAAACAATACGCGAAAAAATTCAGGACTAGTAGGCAGTACAGTAATACCCCATTACTCGACTGCCTCTTACTTCGACGTTTTCGCCACTCGACGTAAATGTCGAGAGTGAGAGTCGACGGAAGCATCGCTATCCGACGCGTGATCGAGTACCGATCACGTGATACATATTTTGGTAAACAAAGCAAAATGAACGCATGGCCAGCAGTTCGCGCCTATATATCTTGACGACAACAACTCAGATTTAGTGCAACTATGAACTTTTTGTTTTTTGCTAAAATAAGTGATTTATATTTATAATTATTGGTCCAAAGGATAGAAATGCAAGCATAGCTAAAAGGAAAACATATACATATATAATAATAATAATAATAATAATAAAAATAATAATAATAATAGTTTTATTGACCAAATTACAAATACAAAGAACTGCTTTCAGTCAGTCAATATAATATTAAGAGACAAAGTCATAAAAGTTCATCAAAATTAACGTTGTTAAATTCATCAATTGTGTACAATGGGTTATTTATAAATAAGTGTTTAAGTTTAAGTTTGAATTTGTCTAGTGGTAGTGTAATAATAGTCTCTGGTAAAAGATTATAAAATTTCACAGCAAAGTAATTTGAACAATTCCTGGATTTATTTAAGCGCAAAAACTTACCACGAATATTATTTTTACAACGCGTGTTGTGCTCGTGCGTTTCACTAAAAGTGATATAATTGTGTAAGTTTTTGCGTACAAACAATAGACACAAATAAATAAATAGTGAAGGCAATGACATTATTTTCAGCTTTACAAAAAGATCTCGACAATCCGCTCTAAAAGGAGCACTGGCAATTATTCTTACAACTTTACGTTGTAAGCTGAAAATTCTTTTGGCTGCAGGTGAATGTCCCCAGATTATTAACCCATAGGTTAGGTGGGACTGAAAGAGGGAGAAATAGGCTTTCAATACAACATCTATGCTGACTTCATGCTTCAGATTCCTCACTAGATACATGGTCGATCGCAGTTTACGACTGAGTACATCCACGTGCTGATCCCAACGAAGGTAAGGATCAACGTGGATACCAAGAAATTTAACGAAAGGGGGATTGGCAAAATCATGTTTTCTGGTGCTCAATAGCAAGGTCTGGGTTTTATCTGTATTTAAAATTAGTTTATTGCTAGACAACCAAGAGTTTGCACTGTTCACCAGAGAAACATTTTCTGTAATAAGGGAATCTAGATCATAGTTGCAATTTAGTAATGTTGTATCGTCAGCGTAAAGAATTGATTTAGATGTCATAGCGAGAGGCAAGTCGTTAACATATATTAAGAATAGTAGCGGTCCGAGAACTGAACCTTGGGGAATACCAAAATGTAAATAAAGATACTCAGAAACGCTACTTTTAAATTGGGTAAACTGTTTCCGGTTAGATAAGTATTATTTAAGCATGGCACGGCTCTTGTCGTCAAAACCATAAAAAGATAGTTTGGTTAATAAAATATCATGAGATATGCAGTCAAAAGCCTTGCTTAAATCAAGAATATGTATTTCCTTATATGTATATGCATATATGTACATATGATTCCCTTTATTTCTTATGAAGAAATTCGACTCGCCACTCGACGTAATCGCTACTCAGCGCTTTTTCAGAACCAATTAACGTCGAGTGGCGGGGTATTACTGTAGTAGTATTCTCTTTACCATATATGTTTCCTTCTACCAAGTGGTCCATTTCAACCAACTTTCTACTCTTTTACAATGTAATCTTTTTTTGTAAAGTTGGAATTTGCTAGATGCACAGTAAATATCCTTTATCTGTTAAGAGAACAGATCCCGGAGTGATAAGAATCCGGGTCGAGGAACATAATGGATAAGCCTGCCTTTCTCTGCCATCATCCATATTTCATTTACGATCAATGTAGTTTTTTGCCGGACGCTCGATTGAAAAAGAATGACAAAGACAGATTTTCCTTTAATAAAACATTGGTAATTTGAAGCCATTAATCTCAAAAAACAAATTATTACTCACCAAAATAGTTTGTCAGACAATTTTACTATTTATTTTTTGAACCAAATTGGTTAAAAAAAAATGGAATTCAAACAAAATCCTAATCAAACCAGAAACGTAAGTTTATTAAACGTGAGTAAATATTAAATATAAACAATTATTAGACATTTTTATTAATAGATAATTTAAATCAAGTGACCTACAGCATTTAAAAATGCCAGTCGTAGGGCACACAAACACGTTGTTTAACACGTACGGCATAGGCTTTTAGTGTTTTATGTGATTTTTATGTAAGTTATTTATAAACATTTAGGCCCGGTCTTTCCACCTTCAGATAAAGTCCCAGGTAACTATCTGACAGATAAGGTTATTTTTAACTTCATCTGCTGAGTAAATGTCATCCCTTCTTTCTATACAAATGTATCTATCAGATAGTTATCTAACGGATAATGAGACTGACGTATTGGATTCACTGACTGGTATTGACATTTACTCAGCAGTTACAAATAACCTTATCTTTCAGAGTGTTACCTGGGACTTTATCTGAAGGTGGAAAGACCGGGCCTTAGTGAAACATATTGCTATATCGTCGGCTGAAAATAATAAGGTTGTATGTCGAAGTGTATTACATTTGAGAAACCAAGCTTCAAAAATTTTGCCATGGAAAAAACCAATTATAAGGCTACAATATAAGGAAGATTTTTTTTTAATAACTATATATTGATATGTTATTGACATGAACGCGTTATTTTGAAAAACAAATTTTTTTTTAATAATACCATTTTAACAATTTGAAAAATGAACATACAACTTTGTGATTAAGAAAAACACGAAACTTAGTACCTTAACGTTACATACAGCTTTGTAGTTCAAAGTAATATCGGGAGGAAATTCAGTTTATAGGTAAAGCTTCAGTTTTTAGGTTTCTGAAAATTGTTAAAAAGGTACCAGAAAAGGTAAAAGAAATGTTTGCCACGTATTAAATTTTTATTTGATTAAATAACACAAATTAAACAATATGCTTGCAAAATAATAACAAATTAAACATTAATCTTACAAAAAATTAAGATAAATTAAGATAATTTGAACTGAAACTGAAACATTCGAAATAAAAAAAAATAAATTGTATTTTTATTATTTTCTTGAGATTTAGTTTCTTGGCAATATTGTTTCATAATAAGATTTATCCATAGTAGGCATCCAATCCAGCATAGATTTTAAAGCGATTACCTTGTTTTCTGGTAACGGATTTTTATTTGTAGAAACCTTAATGGTTCCAAATATATTTAACAAGTCTTCAAGATCTTGTTTTGTTCTTTTTAATATTTTTTGTAACCCAGGTGCCCGAAAAAGATGTTTTATATTTAACATAAAAGATGTTGTATGTCAAACATACAACCATAAATTATGAATTAAAAAAACAATTAAAATACAAGGGTGTATGTTTTAACATACAACTATGTTTTGTAAGTTTTTTATTTTTTAAGACATACAACTATGGTTTTCTGGTTTTTTCTCCGACACCGGTAATGCTATCTTATGGAAATTACTAGCTGAGTACCCGTGCTTCGCTACGGTTTATTGACGGTTTGCCATCATCGTGCAATTATTGTAAGTCATGATTCTTTATAGATCACATTGCTGACTCTCTCCTCAGGTGTAGATTCACCCCGTTAGAGGTTCATTTGTGTAAAATTCGTAGTATGTTTCTAAACATGTGCGTGGGTAACTTTTAAGTTATAAAATGAATGTTATAACTTAATAAACACAGGAAATACGACGGGTTGTGTAATTCACCCCGGTTATAGATTTACCCCTTTAGGGGTTGATTAGGAAAGAATCCATAAATAAAATTTTCGACATTTGTATGGTTAATCTTTATAAGCAAAAGCCAAGTCGATGTCTTATTGGTACTAAGAGATATTAAGGAATTCTTGATATCACATTTCAGCCCTTAGGGGTTGAATTTCGAAAAATACCGTCTTAGTGGGAACTTACGTCATACAGGGAATATACTTTACGAATTTCATGTATCATGTCCAGAGGACGTTCTATCGAGTAAAAAATACCCATTTACCCCTTTAGGGGTGAAATTTTTAAAAACTGTCAAAACCATTTCGAGATATTTTAAAAAGACACCGATATGCCAAAAAAGGATTGTTATAACTCAATAAACACAGGAAATACGAAGGGTTGTATAATTCACCCCGACTGTAGACCCCTATAGGGGTTGATTCGGCCAACATCCTGAAATAAGTTTTTCGTATGGGTAATCTTTGTAAGCAAAATCCAAGACGATATCTTATTGGTCCTAAGAGGTATTGAGGAATCTTTGAAATCACATTTCACCCCTTTTCACTTCTTAGGGGTGGAATTTCGAAAAATCCCGTCTTAGTGGCTGCTTACGTCATGGAGGGAATATACTTCACGAATTTTATTTATCTATGTCCAAGGGATGTTCAATCGAATACAAAATTCCCATTTACCCCTTAAGGGTGAAATTTTATAAACTGTCAATACCATGTCAAGATATTTTGAAGACATCTATATGCCAAAAGGAATTTTATAACTCAACAAAGACAGGGAATATGATGGGTTGTATAATTAACCCTGTTCGGAAATTCACCACTTTAGGGGTGGGTTAGAACAAATTCCTGAAATAAGTTTTTCAATATTTATATGGGTAATTTTTGTAAGAAAAACCAAGACGATATCTTATTGGTCTGTAGAGATATTTAAGAATCCTTGAAATTATATTTCACCCTTTAGGGGTTGAATTTCGAAAAATCCCGTCTTAGTGTATGCTTACCTCATGGAGGGAATATACTTTGCGAACATCATGTATCTATGTCCAAGGGATGTTCTATCAAATAAAAAATATCCTTTTACCTCTTTAGGGGTGAAATTTTGAAAAACCATCGAGATATTTTAAAAAGACATCTATATGCCAAATAGGAATTTAATAACTCAACAAACACAGGAAATACGTCGGGTTCTATAATTCTCCCTGATTGTAGATTCACCCTTTTAGGGGATGAATAGGACAAAATCCTGAAATAAGTTTTTCAACATTTATATGGATAATATTTAGAAGCAAATATGAAGGCGATATATTATTGGACATGTGAGATATTGAGGAATCCGTGAAAACACATTTTACCCCATTTCACCCCTTAGGGGTTGAATTTCCAAAAATCATTTCTTAGGGGGTTGTTAAGTCATATAAAAAGGATATACTCCCCGAATTTTATGTTTCTCTGTCTAGACGACATTCTATCGAATATAAAATACCAAATTACCTGTTTAGGGGTGAAATTTAAAAAAAAAGGTCAATACACATAAATATTTTCAAAAGACACCTATATGCCTAAAAGAAATGTTATAACACAACAAACACAGAAGATGCGAAGGGTTCAATAATTCACCCTGATTGTAGATTCACCCCTTTAGGGGTTGATTAGTACAAAATCCTGAAAAATAAGTTTTTCAACATTTATGTGGGTAGTCTTTGTAAGCAAAAGCAAGGCGATATATTCTTGACCTAAAATATACTGAGGAATCCGTGAAAACACATTTCACCCCTGAGAGGCCGAATTAAGTTATTAACCAAATAAATAAATAAATAAATTTCAAAAAATTATTTCTTAAGGGGTTCTTAAGTCATAAAAGGAATATACTCCCCGAATTTTATGTTTCTTTATCTAGACGAAATTCTATCGAATAAAAAATACCAATTTACCCCTTTAGGGGTGAAATTTAAAAAAACGGTCAAAACACTTTCTAAATTTTCTAAAAAGATACCTATATGCCAAAAAGGAATGTTATAACACAAAAACACAGAAGATGCGAAGGGTTCTATAATTCACCCTGATTGTAGATTCACCCCTTTAGGGGTCAATTAGAACAAAATCCTGAAATAAGTTTTTTAATATTTACATGAGTAATCTTAGTAAGCAAAAACCAAGTCGATATCTTATTGGACCTAAGAGATATTAAGGAAACCGTGAAGCCATATTTTACCCCTTTTAACCCCCTTTTCACCCACTTAGAGGATGAGTTTCGAAAAATACGTTCTTAGTGGGTGCTTACGTTATGGAGGGAATATACTCGCCGAATTTCATGATTGTAGGTTCAGTGGTTTGGGCTGGGCGTTGATTATGAGTAGGTAGCTTAGTTACGATTTTATATATATAGATTGGAACAAGTAGGTTACGTGACATACAACTCTATAGTATTGAAAAGTGCATTTGACAAAAAATGTCACATACAACCTTATTATTTTCAGCCGATGATATATTACTTTATATTCGGGAATATGTAACCTAGCCTATGTTAAGCGCATGCCCCCCTTTTACAAAATTTGTTGTTTTTGAGATTTTCTAGAACATACAAACATGTATTTCAATTTTATATATTAAGTACAGATAAGCTGGTTAAAATTTTATGTTTTGCTGGTTTTTGTTTCAAAGTGCACATAGAGTAAATTTTAATAACATTCAGATAACCCGTAAGTGCAGACACGTGTGCATTGTGCAACTTACACTTCCGGGAAAAGCTCGTATAAAGCAAATTTCACAGAGAATTCAAAAAATTGTTACCTGGTATTTCAAAATTGAAATGTAACATGTAAATACGAAGTCTCTTATTAAAATTTAGCTTTTGATGTATTTGAAAGGAACTTTCAGATAAATATAAATTATATAAAAGCTCTGAAAGACCTAATTAACTTTTTCAGGGAATTTAATAATCATTTTTCCTTATAAATATATATATATATTTATTTTTATGTTAAGAGTGTAATATGGATCTTACTAGCATTAGCTAATACCCTTTTCACACTAGATCTTTAAGACGAGTGAACTTCAAGTTCACCGATGTTTAAGATCGGTATGCTTTCACACTTGATGTTTAAATCTCTGGTGCTGTCATCAGCTACAGTAATTTTGTGCTTAAGTTACCGTCATGAAATTACCAGTTTTGAACTGTCTGCGCAGACGCACATTTTGAATTATTATAAACAAATATGGATATTTCATTTCATTCTACAATAAAGAATATATTACACCTGTATCAACATGTAAGTCGATACATTTTATCTCAATTATTGTAGCTCTGTATTTTATTAAACACGTTATTAAAATAAATAATTTTACTATAACAATAAGTATAAACTTCTTATAACGTTATATCGACAGTATTCTTGTTTATGATAATATAAAATGTTGACAGCATAAATTCAAGGAGTATTTTTTTATAATATAAATTAAGTTGGCAATGCGGACGAAGTTTAAGACGCAGATCTCTGTCTTAAACATCGCTTGTATTTAGACGAGGCCATACGGTTTCACATTAGCGTTTAAAGATACATTCACTTTAACATCCGATCTTAAAGTTCTAGTGTGAGAAGGGTATAAATAAATAAACTATTATATAATATTATATTATACATATAAACAGTGGCGGTGCCAGCTGGGGGTCCGGGGAGTTACGGCTTTCCCTAAAAATTGTTCTAACCCCCCCCCCTTCTCCGAGATATGCTTGGATAAACTTCCCGGTTAATTTTGAGAATATTTCGAATTATGAAAGATGGAAGTTGCGTTTTTGCTTTTTTAGTGTTTTGTAGGTATGACCAAAAAACCCTTATACCTTCATTTTGTCGTCTGTCTGTCTGTCTGTCTGTCTGTCTGTCTGTCTGTCTGTCTGTCTGTCTGTTCGGTAAAAATTGTAGCCAAACGCCTAAACCTAGAGAGTTGAAATTTGGCATGCTTATACAACTCTTTGACCCGCACATAGGAAAAATACTAAAACATCTAAAAAACATATCCCCCTAAAAATATAAACAAATATCTGCTCATCGAAAAAAATAGGGTATCAAATGAAAACCCTTAGTACGTGGATTAACGATAAAAATTTTATTTTTGCAAAATAAATTATTTTGGCGCGATTTTTGCCAAAATTATGCAAAAAAATTTTGTCCCACCCCCTGTAGTCCAGATGGTTTAAACTAAAAATCTGAAAAAATTCTAAGTAATGTACATTGGTGTAAACCGGAATAGTACAATAGGAATTTTGGATTATGTTTCGGAAAATAACGCATTTTTTGTGTTTTTTTTTTTTGTTGACGATGTAAAATATTTAATACGTTATGTAATACAGTAAACTAGTAAGCTTTCATAGTCTAATGGTTAGCCTTCTCGCTTCCGGTTTGAAGACAATTTTATTTTTTCCGTTTTTTTGCATTTTTATTTTGTTTAAATTATTTTGTCAAAATTCTAGTTATATTTTAGCAAATGTTCCATTTAATTTTTAAAAGCGTAAATTTAATAACCAGTGGGAATTGTTGGAATTATAAATTAATTCTATGTTTCAATGTATACGAAATCAGAGGGGCGGAGCTTATGACTTAAAACAACCAATGGAAGCCATAGGCGCAATTTTCTAAATCTTAATGAACCTTGCTATATAAAAAAAATACTGATCATATTTAGAAACCTAAATAACGGTATTAGGCATTCGAATTAAAATTAACAAAAAAATATTTTAACATAAAATTTGCTTTGGCATCCCAAATAATCATCATTCACTTACTAAGTACCTGCGAAACCCTGAAATGTGTGAAAATTCACACTTATCAATTTTTTTATTTCTGGAGAAATGTTAAATTTTCTCGACGCCATGTTAAATACATTGTACTTTTAAAAAACTATTTAAAAAAAATTTAATGTTTAGTGAGTCACTAATTATAATTTAATTTTGATTAAACTTGTCTTCTGTCTCCCGCAACGCAACTGTCAATTCGGTACTTCCCCAGCGTTTTCGCGATAGGCTGTGGTGATTTGTCGTTATAAAAGATAATTTTACTCAAATTTTAGGCCATTTTTCGTTGTTATATTAGGTGCGTTCCTTTTACCACTTTATTTGAGAAATCTAAGCTAAGCTAAGTTAATCTAAGTTGTAAGAGCGTTCCATTTATAAGACACTGGCTAAGATAAACTAAGTTTTTTCCTCCCCCCTTTCCCTTGCTAAGACAAGTACAGTCGTGGATAAAAACTATTCCACCGAAAGCGTTCCTTTTACGTTACTTAGGCTCGGTTTTTCCACCTTCAGATAAAGTTCCAGGTAACTGTCTGACAGATAAGGTTATTTGTAACTTCATCTGCTGAATAAATGTCATCCCTTCTTTCTATACAAATGTATCTATCGGATAGTTATCTAACAGATAATGAGACTGACGTATTGGATTCACTGACTGGTATTGACATTTACTCAGCAGATGAAGTTACAAAAAACCTTATCTGTCAGATAGTTACCTGGAACTTTATCTGAAGGTGGAAAGACCGGGCCTTAGAATTACTTAGGTTAGCTAAGCTATTTGACTAACTTCTTAACTTAGCCAAGCATTTTAACGCAGCTATGAATTTCGTCGTAATATTATCGTCGTTATAGGCGAAAAGTGTCACCTATAAAAATATATTTTACTGGGACTTATAAATATCGTCGCAAAAACCGATATGTAGTTATATCAGATGTCACTATAAACGATATCCACTGTATATCGAAATAAATCGATGTACAATTTAAAGTAAATTTTATCTCAACTCTACCTTAAATCATGTCCCGCGTCTATATTGGACAAGTTTGAGTTGACCCATCACTAAAAACGGTTATTAACCCTGTCTCTAAAATTTGTCAAAGTAAAATCAATTCGAAACCATTTTACGTCTAAAATTGTTTTATAAACATCAAACGGTTGTTTGTCTTGTATAAAGAACTCTATCGGTTGTGACATTTAGAAGTTCTCTTTGTCTGAATCCGGGTTCCGGAGCTCACTATGGATCTATTCCGGGTCATTACTTTGTCTCGTATCTCTCGCTACACCGAGTAAATCAACCAGAAATAATTACACATCATACTTACACCTGATTACAAGTTATTGCACCGAAAATTACACCACAGTTTTTTTAAAATTGGTTATTTTCCAATTATGAAAGAAAAATATTATGCTGAATAAAAAATTACATATAAATGACATTACTGAAGGCATTAATAGTTTGTTTAAGAATTTAAACGTCAGTCATAAGTAAACTTAAGAGTTAGTATTATAAGTAAACCAGTAACTATACAGATTTGTACAGTAGTACACAAGTCCAGTTACATAGTACTGGAAAAAAATACAATACAATTATAATAACAATAATATAGAAATAATAATAATATAGAAGAATAAAACGGATAAACGGAAAATAAACGGAAAATAATAAGCATAATTTATATTTGTTAACAAACTTTCTATAATTGTCGTTAAAGATATTTACATCTCTATCAGAGATTTTTTGGTTACTAGACTCAGCATTTTGTTCAGTGGTGACATAGATTCTGAAATTTTGAAAAAGTGATCATTTTTAATTCCCAATCTGGCGACAGGGACTCGAATATTTAATAAGTTCTGTAGCATCTAGTTAATTATTAAATAACTAGTGCACCTGTTGCCAACTGTGTTGGCAAACAAATCATTACTTTAATGTGGAACTTGCTCGACACCTCAGACTTCTTTCTCTAGCCACACGTCTAACTTCATCCAATTCAAATTGAATCAACTCTTCGCCCATTATTAAAAACTGGACAAATAATGAGCATTATTCCGAATTATTAATTCATTAACTTTTTAAGATGGGAAAACGATTCATTTTCACTCAGTGCATTATATTTATAATGTTAAAACTAAAAATGATTTGGGACGTTAAATTTAAAATATATTTATTAAAATTAATTTTCCATTTTCTTATATAATATAAAAATACGCACACGGAAAAAACGCACACGGATTAATACGCACACGGAAAAAAGCACACATGTAAAAATACACACGGCAAAAAGGGCACACGGAAAAAAGCGTACTTACACTATATCTCAAATCAGGGGGTAGATTTACAATATCCCACTGAACACTGCGCATGCGTCACACACACGTCATTTGTTCAATATACAGAGATTCTAAACAGGTGGGACTGTGCAGAACTTTTAAAACACAATTTATTTTTAGGTGGTTTATAAAAAAAAATAAATAAACAGTTATCAACCATAACCTAAGATAGTGCTTTTAAGGTGAATCACTGTCCCTGGCCCTGCACAGAACAGTTAAAATACAATTTATTTTTAGGTGGTTTATAAAAAAATAAATAAACAGTTATCAACCATAACCTAAGATAGTGCTTTTAAGGTGAATCACTGTCCCTAGCCCTGCACAGAACAGTTAAAATACAATTTATTTTTAGGTGGTTTATAAAAAAAAATAAACAGTTATCAACCATAACCTAAGATAGTGCTTTTAAGGTGAATCACTGTCCCTAGCCCTGCACAGAACAGTTAAAATACAATTTATTTTTAGGTGGTTTATAAAAAAAAAAATTAAACAGTTATCAACCATAACCTAAGATAGTGCTTTTAATGTAGGGTGACCATCCGTCCCGGTTTTCGGTCAATTGTCCCGGTGTCCCGAAAACTGTTCTCGGGACGCCCGATTGTCCCGGTTTTTGAATCTCTTTGCTTTTCACTTTGAATCTGAGAGGTGAGGACCTTTTTTTTTTTTGCTCTTCACTTTAAATTTGTGGAGGTGAGAGGACCTTTTTTTGCTCTTCACTTTGAATTTGGGAGGTGAGGACCTTTTTTTTTTGCTCTTCACTTGGATCTGGGAGGAAACAAAGACCTTCTTTTTTTTCCTGTGTCCCGGTTTCCCTTCACTTAAATCTGGTCACCCTATTTTAAGGTGAATCTAACCTAAACTAAAAGGTAAATGATATTTTAATGTGATAAATAAACAGAAACCATTGTTTTAGAGCCACTGATAATTCTTGAATTATTTAGTGAGTCGTTATGTGCTGCCATCTGTATAGAGTTTGCAGTGGGATATTGTAAATCTTGTCCTATAAATCGTAGAAATAAAAAAATAATAAAGCATTGAAAAAATAATAATAAAGAAAAAAAAGTCACATTTTTCTTACTTTCATCAAAACCAAATATTTTTCTGCTAATAATAATTTTAATCAAAAATGTCGAATATCACGGAAGGATAACGTTTTTCTGTGTTTTGTTTCGTAAAAAAACCGATCCGTGTATTTCACAACTAAATTAATAATTGTGAAGTGATTTTTTAATGAAAAACACAACTGTCATTTTTACTAATTTAATGTCAACACTCAAAACAAAAATTCAAAGCACACTACTGTCCAATACATAAACAATAATTTCTTACAATTCTATCAATTATTATAAAAAGTGTTCGTAGAATATTCACTATTATTGCATCTTATAATAATTATAAAAAGTGTTCGTAGAAAATTCACTATTATTGCATCAACAATATATTTTAAACAATTTACATAAATAATTAACATATGCGCGCCTCTATCGGGGAATGAAGAAACGACCGGTCGAACATACGAACATACAAACAGGCGTATTATATTATAGGATTTAAATGCGAAATTCAAAGTGTGGATGTCGCGTCTCCATTCTAATGTTTGAAATTTCTTGCTATTATTAAGAGTTCGGTTGTTATAATTTAATAATTTTTATTAATTACTTTTTAGGTTATCTGCATGTTTGTTGTATATGTAACCGTGGATTAATTGTGTGCACAGGTTTTTGAAATGCGCACTATTACCCCACATGCCTTTATATGACAAAGAATAATTTTGTCCTTCTTTTGTTTTTACTGTTTCAAATGCCTCGTTCTTATTAAAGAAGCAATTACAAAGTACTTGTCATTGCATACTTGTCATAACCATTTGTCAACATAAGGCTGAATAAAATATTGTCTAGATCAGTGTTTCTCAACCGGTGGTCCGCGGACCACTGGTGGTCCTTAGCCAAAATTTTGTGGTTTTCAAGTAGACTAATAAGGCTTCTCCCAAAATTCTAATTTTCCAACTGAATTCCAATAGCTGTAGATGTGTTTTTTAAATTCTTTATATTTTTCCTATATGTGGGTCAAACAGTTGTACAAGCATATTAAATTTCAACTTTCTATGTTCAACCAATTGGCTACAATTTCTACCGTACAGATAAACAGACAGACAGGCACATGAGTGACGTTATAAGGGATTTTTGGTTATCATACCTACAAAACTCTAAAAAAGAGAAAAATCAAAGGACACATTGAAAAAAGAAGTACAACAGGATGATTCATTTATAATTTAATTTGTTGTCTGTCTGGTGATTGTTATATTGTACATATATATATACAGTCGATTCCGCTTAATCTTTCGCCCAAATAAACGGCTGCCCCAATTAAGCGGTGGCCCAATTAAGCGGAATCGTCTGTGTGTATATATATATATATATAGATATGTTATAAGGTTTTTTTTGTGATCATATCTACAAAATCCTAAAATCAAACAGGCAGTTTATTATAAACTGTCAGTATTTTATCTGTAATTAAACTTATTTAAAATACACCCCATGGGTGAATCCGGATTTTTTTAAGGGGAGAGGGGATTTAATAGTTTAAACAGAAAAATATATCTACCCATCTCTTGTCAAATCTTCTACTCGGGTGACACCACTGTATGTATGTGTAAGTGTGTGCTCGTGTATCTCGGTATGTTTCCAACTGTGGCGCTATATTTCATGCTGAATATAAAATACATTGTTGTTCCACGTGAAGAGTCCTGGATTTTATGAAGGTCATAACTCCTCTTTACAGTAACTACTCCTTTTATGTCGAGACTAAATGAATTTTTCAATATCTATTAAATTTTTAAAAGTTTATAATGACATTCGTTATCGCAACAGATATAAAAATATAAGTATTTAGAAAGTTTACCTTGTCCTATTCAAGATAGGGCAGGCTTGACGCATAGGTATAGTGACTTCGTTGAGAAGTTCTAAACACTAAGAGCAGTCAGAATTTGGAGACTTTTAAACGCAGCTCGAGATAAGTCTCTATTTCTTAGGTTAGCTAAAATTTGAATTGCCCGTTTTTGACTCACAAAAACTCTGGAGCTCGGATGATTTTCCCCAGTGCATTATGCCGTATTTAAGAAGCGATTGAAAATTAGCAAAATAATGTTCTTCAGAACCAATTTGTTGCACTTGGAAGAAATTATTCTCATTCCATACAGAGCCCTGTTTAGCTTTTTGCACAATTCATTAATGTGTTCAGTCCAAGTAAGATTGGAATTAATGTATTGGCCTAAAATTTTAGTGGTGCTGACTTCTAGTAAAATTTCTATGGGATGAAAGTTTATATTCGATCTATTTTTGAAAATTACTGCTGCTGATTTTGAATTGTTTACTACTAGATTATTTTTCTCACCCACTCGAGAAGGGTTTTGTACAGCAATTCTATATGCCAGTTAGAATTGTCGATTTTCTTTATTCTAATTTAGAAATTGTTGTCGTCCGTATATGACATCAATTCTACTTCAAATGGGAGGTTGGCTAAACATCTAGGAAGATCGTTGACATACAGGTTTAATAATGTAGGTCCTGTAATAGAGTCTTGTGGAACACCAGTATTCGATGCGCTGATCTCTGATATGATATGATATAATAGACACTGACCAACAAAATAATTTTTTTATCTTGGTGCCGGAAAAGTAAGAGCTGATTTTGTATATTTTTGATGTGCTGATTCCAAAAATACCTGACTCTTTTTCGTAACAGCTCTAGTTTGTGAGATACAGACTAACTGATTTTAGTTTTTTATCTAAAAACGGTAAACTTTCTCCTTGGACAGCAAAGTGGATATACAAAATATCCTTGTTTTTTATGTCTTTGGGACAGCAGAGCTAAGGATCAGCATTGGGTTAACAGAAATTGGGTGATTTCAATTAATAAATGTCATAATTCAAGAAAAACAAAACGTTGTCAACGAACCTTTGGTTGCGAGAGAGAAAATTATATTTCCACCCTTGCATACCAAGTTTGGGCTTATGTAGCAATTTTTGAAGGCTTTAAATCCAGATGAACTACTTGATACGTAAATTTCCTGGCATTAACTCTGAAAAACTGAAAGCCGGAATATTTGATGGTCTTCAGATAAGGCAACCTACTGAAGATCCACAATCCAATCCAACCGCATCATTGAATGAGATTGAATCTAATTCTTGGTGTTCATTTATTCAGGTAATACAAAATTTTCTTGGAAATCAAAGGCAGATAATTAGTGGAAAATATGCTTTCCAACTTTAATATTCTCGGTTGTATTATGACCACTTACCAGAAAACCTAGGTGATTTTAGTGAAGAACCGGGGGAAAGATTCCATCAGGACATAAAACTATGGAAGATAGATATCAAGGAAGATAAGATGGCCTACTACAGTTGGAGTCTTCAGAAAGACTGTTCTGGTAAACTCCATGCTAGAAAGTCGTACAAAAGAACATTTTTAAGTGATAAGTGATGAATGTATATTTATCTACTTTGTGAAATAAATACCTTACTTTGTCTCTTTTGTGTTTGTAACTGACAGTTGGAGCAAATAGTAACAGTAATAACGTGAAAAATACACCAGCTAAGAAATAAGATATTTTATTGTAAAAGAAGCCAATATAGCGTATCTCAAAAACTAGATCTGATAGACCAAATCGGACGGATATTTTGGATTCTGTGCCCAAAAATTACCTAGAGACAGTTAAAAACTCGCAGGCACCAAAATGTCTGTTGGGCTGTGTAATATGGCTAATCCTCATAAACTACTCGCACCGACTACTCCAAATATTTCGAATAGAATAATTTTAAATGTCTGAAGTCCACTCCTAACCTAACCTAACCCAAATTGTGATCACTTTTCAAACTAATATACTTAAAGTTCAAGCTATCATCTACCTAACCCTTATATAACGTTTCTTTTTCAAATATTTTATGAATTTTGCAAGGTACACGTCGGTAAACTAGAGCCTACGTCGTTAATCTACCGTTCATTAAATATTTATCCCTTCTCCCGTATTTTTCATTCCGAGAGTTGAAAGTACATGTATATCTCGAGGGTAAACGTTTTTTTATTTATTTTTATTGAAATCTTGAACAATATGTAGAATTTTTTTGCGAGTTTGTAAAAACATTTCGATTTAATATAAGTTTTTTATATTGGCTTTTGTTAACCCAGTTTTTGTGGTTGATGACCCAAATCAAATTATGAAACACTGAGCAGTGATAGTTTGAATGAAATAAAAAGTTCTGTAATAATACAGTACATACGTATTTATGCTGTGGATAAACTAAAGCTCCGTTTCCACCTTTCAAATTAGTTAACTATATACTGTGCTTCGTGGATAGATTTAATAGACAGGCTAGAATACTAGGTAGCGTTATAGCGTTACCTCGTTGGCCGATCAAGTACTTTCAAGTTGTTCTTTTAAATAAATACGACTTGAAAGTGATTATTTTTTACCGGAGGTGTGTTTCTGGTCGTTGTCATGCTGGAATATCCACTTTAAGGCCATGTTTTCTTCGTCAAATGGTAACTTATCACATTCCAATATATTTTTATAATAAAAATTTGTCCATTATGTCACTGATTTTAATTAATGGGCTCATACCGAAACCCGAAAAATATCCTCACACAAGAACACTACTTCCACCGTGTTTTATAGTTAGTTTACTATATTTTAGATATATTCTTTTGTTGATAGGACGTCGAAACCACTTCGAACAAATTAAATTTGCTCTCGTCCGAAAAACTGTTTTCCATTTTTTACCTAATCAGTTTATATGTTGTTTTGCAAATTCTAATCTAGCCTTGGCAGATATTAAAGGCTTCTTGGCAGGTTTGCATACCAATAAGCCGGCTTCTGTAAGACGACGTTTGATTGTACTTAAAGAAATGTTTGGTCCATTTATATGCCCAAACATATATAAGGGAGGTATTGTGATCATACCAATTTTGACATTTCGAGATTTCGATGGATCTCCACGAATTAAGGTCCCTATATAACGTTTTGACTATTTTTAGCATAATATATGTAGGTCTGTCTGTCCGTGTGTCCGTCCGTCCGTCCTTCCATCTGTCCGTCTGTCTGTGTACACGTGCAGAGCAAATTCAGCTGAAAGGATTTTTATGAAACTTCATATTTAAGCTTCTGCCATCAATGGCACGAGTTGATCAACTTTTGGTAAAAATCGGTTGACTAAAAATGGGAGTTTACTCGTGTCGATTTTAAGATAAGAGTTTACTCGTGTCGATTTTAAGATAAGAGTTTACTCGTGTCGATTTTAAGATAAGAGTTTACTCGTGTCGATTTTAAGATAAGAGTTTACTCGTGTCGATTTTAAGATAAGAGTTTACTCGTGTCGATTTTAAGATAAGAGTTTACTCGTGTCGATTTACAGAAAAATATTTCGAAAAAATGTATTGAACAAAAATTGCTATAAAAGCAATAACTAACAACCTTTATTTGAGACATTTGCTGATAAAACGAAAAAAAATTGAAAAATTTTTCGAAATTTTCTCTAAGTATCTATTTTTTCATACTTATATGTAGCGTTTCCATGGTCATGATAAATAATATCGCTGTTAGAAAATATTAGGCCAAGTTATTTCTAGTCTGCTGCTAGAATGTATTTTATACAAGTACTTTATGATGGCGGTCGGTCCTGTCGTGGCCACAGCTGATTTTTTTATATTCGATGATGACGTAAAAGGGTTTTTTATTGACACCATTTTAATGTTTTTATCACCAATTGAGTCAGTTTTTCTAGGTCTACCAGGATTTGGTAGTGCTATTATACAATTTCTTTCATTAAAATTATGAATAATTTTATATATATATATATATATATATATATATATATATACAGTTACTCACAAAATTGAGCATACAAGAATTTGACAAAGATACTTTTTAATAAAACGTGATTATAAAACAGAATTTTTAAAACTAATTAATTTTTATTTATAAAATACACCTTGCAGATCCAAAATTATTACAAATAGTATAAAGTATAGTAATATTTGTTAAAAAATTGTTAAGGAAAACTAAAAATAATAATTTTTTAAAGACACAAAATTGAGCGTACTAGTTAATTTCGTTTGATTTAAGACCTGTCTTTTCCTGAAATTATATTGCATAAGTTTTATCTTGCAACAGATGTTTTTTTCAGTAGTTTAGTTTGCATTAGGCCACATCCAAGTACAGTGATTTTGTTTCTATTATAATGGAAAATAAACGTAAACAGACTGATGAATCTACACGAAAACTAATAGTTAAATTATACGCCCGGGGTCATACAATGCGCGAAATAGGTGATATAGTAAACCGAAGACATTCCACAATTCAGAAAATAATAAATAAATTTAAATATGAAGGTACTATCAAAAACAAAACGGGCAGAGGCAGAAAAAAATTATTATCAACTGTGGATGAAAGATTTATTTTGCGAAAAATCAAGCAAGATCCTAAAATTAGTGTACCCCAGTTAACGTCAGAATTGTCACAAAGATTAAATTAACAAATTTCAGTAGAAACAGTCCGCTGAGTACTCCGGAATAATAACTACTATGGTCGAATTGCACGCAAGAAACCATTTATTTCAAAAAACAATAAAAAGAAACGCTTAGAATTTGCAAAAATGTATGTAAAAAAACCAATTAGCTTCTGGAATAAAGTTATTTTATCTGACGAGACGAAAATTAATTTTTTTGGGTCGGACGACAGACAAATTGTTTGGTGGAAGCCCAATACAGAATTTAAAAAAATTAATACCGTTCCGACAGTAAAACACGGAGGCGGATCAGTTATGTTGTGAGGTGCTATGGGTTCAATCGGCCCAGGTAATTTAGAATTTATAAAAGGGATCATGGATAAATGGACATATCTAAACATCTTGAAAAATAATCTTACGGCTACTGCAGAAAAATTAGATATGCCACCAGTTTATTATTTTCAACAAGATAACGATCCCGAACATACTGCGTTTATTGTAAAGGAATGGCTGTTATGCAATGCACCAAAATTACTCAAAACACCGCCACAATCGCCTGATCTTAATCCAATTGAAAATTTATGGATAGAATTAATAGTTCGGATAAAAACAAATTCATTTTCTAATAAAAATGATTTTAAAACGAAACTTCAAGAAGAATGGAATAATATACCAGCAGAAGTTTGTGGAAAATTAGTGCAGTCTATGCCAAATCGTCTTCAAGCTGTAATAGAAGCAAAAGGTGACGCGACAAAATATTAATTTAAATTAACTGATTGTTTTCTAATTATTTTATTAGTATTACTACTTTTTGTACGCTCAATTTTGTGTCTCTGAAAATGTATATATTTTTTATTTTCTTTAAAAAATGTTTATTAAATATTATTTAATTTTATACCATTTATGATAGTTTTGTATCTCTAAAATGTATTTTAGAAATAAAAAATAATTGGTTTAAATAATCTGTTTTATAGGCATCTTTACCTAAGAGGTATATTTCTAAAACTTTTGTACGCTCAATTTTGTGAGTAACTGTATATATATATATATATATATATATATATATAATTTAAAATTTAATTGTTTTGCAATAAAAAATTGTTTTTCACCGTCATTATATTTTTTTATTATTATTTCTTTGATATCATTGCTTAAATATACACCCCTTGAAATTTTTTATCTTCAAAATTATTACCCAGAACACAAAAAATCAACTATTATAACAAGCTTCCCAAGATATACTGAATAAAAATAATGTTTCTCTATTCGTGGCCGAACATGTTTCAATAACTCTGTTATCATTTTTACAACAAATATTTTAAAGAACAGGTTGTAACTTATAATTTGTCATTGCTATACCAAGAATATAATTCAGTAACATTTGTTGTACTCATATCGGGATTTATGAAAATAATTTAAAAAATAGTTTTATTTCTCTTATGGCCGATAGAAATCGTATATCGAAAAATTTATATTTATATATATTTTTAGGGTTTTGTAGGTATGACCAGAAAAACCTTACACCGTCATTTTGTCGTCTGTCTGTCTGTCTGTCTGTCTGTTCGGTAAAAATTGTAGCCAAACGGCTAAACCTGGAGAGTTGTAATTTGGCATGCTCATACAACTATTTGACCCGCACATAGGAAAAATACTAAAACATCTAAAAAATATATCCCCCTAAAAATATAAACAAATATGTGCTCATCGAAAAAATAAATATTTTTTTAAAATTCTGAGTAGGGTATCAAATGAAAGCCCTTAGTACATGGATTAACGATCAATTTTTTTATTTTTGCAAAATAAATTATTTCGATACGATTTTTGCCAAAATTGTGCAAAAATATTTTGTCCCACACCCCGTAGCCCAGATGGTTTAAACTAAAAATCTGAAAAAATTCTAAGTAATCTACATTGGTGTGAACCGGAATAGTACAACAGGAATTTTTGATCAGATTATGTTTTCGGAAAATAACGCATTTTGTTTTTAACTAAAATATGTTAAATATTTAATTCGCTATGTAACACAGTAAATAAGTAAGCGCCCGTAGCGTAGTGCGTAGCGTCCTCGGTTCCTAATTTACAAACTACAGTTCGATTCCTGTCAATTTTATTTTTTCTGTTTTATTTTTGAATTTTTATTTTGTTTAAATTATTTTGTCAACATTCTAGTTATATTTTGGTAAATGTTGCATTTAATTTTTAAAAGCGTAAATTTAATAACCAGTGGGAATTGTTGAAATTATAATTTAATTCTATGTAAGGTATACGAAATCAGAGGGGTGGATCTTATGATTTAAGCAACCAATAGAAGCCATAGGCGCAATTTTCATCTTAATGAACCTTGCTATATAAAAAAAATACTGGACATATTTAGAAACTTAAATAATGGTATTCGGGATTCGAATTAAAATTCATAAAAAAATATTTTGACATAAAATTTGTTTTGGCATCCCAAATAATCATCAATCACTTACTAAATACCTGACAAATCCTGAAATGTGTGAAAATTCACACTTCATATCAATTTTTTTAATTATTAGTAGCTTACAATCGTCCAAAAATTTTCAATATTTCTGTAGACTGTCTTATTTGATGAAGGTTAAAATGAGTTGTCACATAGCAGATCTTGTGATATGTAACATAAAAGATTTTTCACGAAAATAGTCTAAAAATTGCGATCGTACGTGACAAGCAAGAAAAGTTAGACAGTGACGATCAGGTTTATAAGACAGCCACGACAGATTTGTTTTCCCACTCTTCAAATAAGATATTGTACCCTGAATGCTAAATACGGCATAAAAAAAAAGAAAGGAAAAAGTTTAATAACTTTCATGTGTATACATTATCTATGCTTTAGTCTTATTTTTTTTTTTTTTTTTTTAGTCGTAGCTTGTATTTCGGACGTGAGGACTTTTCTTTGTCAATACTATTTGGAAACGAGGACTTTTATTTTTAGGTTATGACTTGTATTTTGAAAGATCCTTTTTGGTTTTAGGCGTTTTTTGCCGGATCAAAAATGTATGTTCCGGTCCATTCCTGCCCCTATAAAACGCTATAAAACGCCTGTCTGCAGTTATTATACAATTGCCACTATAATCGGATTGTTGATAGGTGACTAATACATGTATGTATAAAGTAGTGCATTCATATAATAATCTAGTTACCATTTATCAGCGATTTTAAAAATGTTTTTTGTTATTTGTCTTAGCTGTCAGTGTCTGTTAATAATATTAATTAATAGATCTTGCAGCCAATTACTAAATTCACAAACTTTAATTTTAAATCTGCTGAAATATTTTAATTCCGAAAAAGAGAACAATGGGCCACTTATTTCTCTATCTTGTGTCCGTCAAAGACAAGCAGCTGCCTTAAAGATTTCGGAATCAACAATTCGTAGAACTATAAAATGTAATAAATCTGTACTTTTCACTAACAAAATCACGAGTAAACGAAAGAAATTAAAATCTGAACCAGTTTATTTTATTGATACATTGGCACAAACGTATGGTCCTGAAGTACTAAGATTACCTCCTTATCACTGCCAGTTTAACCCCATTGAACTAATTTGGGGTATAACAAAAAATTATTATGATAGACATATTGGTCAAAACGGATATAGTGATAACGAAATTTTGAAAATGTGGCAAGTAGCCTGTGATCAAATTAGTTGTGAAACTTGGGCAAAATCTGTTCAAAAAATCGAAAATTTAATAAATGAATGGTGGGAAAGGGAAAGGATTGTTGATGATATTAATCCAATAATAATAAATACAAAAAATGACAGCGATAGTGCAGATAACGACGATATCATGCATTACAGTGACTAATTTAAAAAAAATAAAAATAAACCTTTAAATACAACTTGTAGCAATATATTATATGAATAAATATATTTTTACTTAATATTTTATTACTTTGTACTGAGGGGAAACATAAAAATTTAATTCAATTAAACAACAATTTATAATCCAAAATTTACGTATGAGTATAAGTTTTTCCTTATTTATAATTATTACCTTAAAATTAATAATTTTGTTTGTTTGAGTACTGCTGTGAATTTATTTTCGCGCTTTAATTAGTAAATATATCTACGAATCATGCCGTTTCTTTCTAATGCTTTGTTTTTTATTAAAATAATTTGGAAGGTTAGTTGTCAACTTGCGTCACTATACGTTAATATGGATATGCAAATAATTATAATGGTATAGACAGAGAAAGCATATAATATTGTATATCGATACTTGTAGCAACGAACAGTCACCTATCAGCAATCTGACTATAGTTCAAATTCCAACCTCCGTTTTATAATTCAGCGCTTATCCTATTATATAAAATTCGTGTGCCAACAATAAGGAAGTTGAAATAAAACAAATCTGATAATTTTATAGAAAAGATCTGTCCGTTTACGGTTCCGGAAGGAAATTGAATTTCATTTAACAATTAGAAGCAATTTAACATCCCTCTGAGAACAGAGAACGGGATGCATTTCATTACCAACCAAATGAAATTGGTAATTTTCATTTCTTGCAGTCCCCAGATTCTAATACAATTGTTAAAACCTTAATTGCCAACTTACAAATTTGTCTAAAATCTCATTAAAACTTCCCTATATATCATACACCTAATTTTTATTACAAACAGAGTTTAGTTTAAAGAGGAATCTAGTTAAAAAGAAGATGCTTGTTCACTAAAAACTAAATCTTAACTTGACTTACACTCGTAAGCAATTAAACCTTTTTTAGGGTTTTGTAGGTATGACCAAAAAACCCTTATACCGTCATTTTGTCGTATGTCTGCCTGTCTGCCTGTCTGCCTGTCTGCCTGTCTGTCTGTCTGTCTGTCTGTCCGTCTGTCTGTCTGTTCGGTAAAAATTGTAGCCAAACGGCTAAACCTAGAGAGTTGAAATTTGGCATGCTTATACAACTATTTGACCCGCACATAGGAAAATACTAAAACATCTAAAAACATATCCCCCTAAAAATATAAACAAATATATGCTCATCGAAAAAAAAAATATTTTTTTACAATTCTGTGTAGGGTATAAAATGAAAGCCCTTGGTACGTGGATTAACGATCAATATTTTATTTTTGCAAAATAAATTATTTTGACGCGATTTTTGCCAAAATTGTGCAAACAAATTTTTGTCCCACACCCTGTAGCCCAGATGTTTCAAACTAAAAATCTAAAAAAATTCTAAGTAATGTATATTGGTGTGAACCGAAATAGTACAACAGGAATTTTTGATCAGATTATGTTTTTGGAAAATAACGCATTTTTTGTGGTTTTTGGTTCACAAAGTACAAAAGTTATACCAATGTAAGACACTCACATGCATGGCATGCGATGGCTACATGCGTTAGAGCACTCTTAAACTGGTTGGAAAACGAAGGGTTTCGAGTTTGAGTACCGAAGTGAATTTTATTTTTGCATTTTTATTATGTTGAAATTATTTTGTCAAAATTCTAGTTATATTTTGATAAATGTTGTATTTAATTTTTATGAGCGTAAATTTAATAACCAGTCTTATTATATGATTAACAGACGATAAATTATTTTAAAAATATCGTTCATTTTGCCGTGATTACTACAAAGTAAAATTTGTCCTACACACTCAGCATACCGCCTTCACTTATTGTATACCTGCGAAACCCTGAAATGTGTGAATATTCACACTTCACATCAATTTTTTAAATCGTAATAACTCATAATTTGAAAAACTCCGGTTAATTACATATTTTGACTCACAACAATCTTTCAAAATTACTTAACTGAGTTCTAGCTACACTCTGAAAAAAGTAGTGTTAAAAGGACTTCATGGTACGCCATAAAATGAACTTTTAGTGTACCATGAAGTCGTCCTCGCTTTTCATGTTAATTATTTACACTTCTTTTTAGGTTAAATTTAAGCCTCATTCATAGCTCATGTTTTAATTGATAACGCTTAATTCATTATGCATAATGTTAGTGGATAATCACAACACAAACGTACCATTTTCTGCTACATATTTAATAGATAAATCGATCTATACGCAATAGAAATTACTAAAAAAATTTATAATAAAAATATCTTGTTATTGAATATATGTATTGTTTTTTTATTAATGTACTTCTAAAACGAACCAAAATAATATTTAATAAGTTAATTATTAAATAAAATGATGTTAATGTTCTTGAATAGAGATGGTCGTTCATGAACGAACCGGCTCACTGAGCCGGCTCAGTACACTGACCGAAGTGACACGGTTCACCAAATTGAAATGAGCCGGCTCACTGCATAGTTTCAAGGATACGATTGATCGGGCGATTATGAGCAGTGACCGGAGTGATCCGGATCTGGATCGATGTCATGTTGAACTTCGCGAGAACTCGGCTTGTAATGTATTACCATAAAGTGTATTTTGTCATCAATTTGTAGGGTAGTCTATTTGAAACTAATAAGCTTAGTCTGTACTTTCTTACAACCATACTATATAAAAATATTAAAATATTGCCCAAATCCCAGATGTCCGATTTATAAGGGCAATAAACATCGCCGTAAACTTAAACATCTGGTTTAAAATACAGTAGCTCCATAAAGTGAATTGTTTGTTTACTATTAACCCGGCAAAAATATTTAATAATTCACTTCTATAGATTTTTATTTATTTAAATTGTTCATATAATGCAAGAGCTAGCTGAACGACGTTCTACCTACATATTGCAAACCAACAACCGTATTGAACGAACGACCGACAACTGACCGACCTGTGTCTCGGGAACATGTTTACAGTTCATATAATGCAAGAGCCGGCTGAGCGACGTTCTATCTACATATTGCAAACCAACAACCGTATTGAACGAACAACCGACAACTGACCAACCTGTGTCTCGGGAACATGTTTACTTAGCCGGATCAATGAGCCGGATCAATGAGCCGGCTCAGCAAACTGAACGACCTCCACTGATCCGGTTCCGCAAACTGAGCCGAAATTCCCATTTCTATTCCTGAAGCTACTCGCGCTAACCTAACTTTTTGATTTCACAAAAAAAAGTTAACTTTTGTTTCCACTCTATTTCCCAGAAGTGTTGGTCTAAAAATCTGAAAAAAAAACTCAATAATGTACATTGATTGAAACCAAAATAGTTCAATAGGAATTTTTGTCTGTATAGCATACTGCTTTAACTTTGGTACTAGATACCTGAGAAACACTGAAATATATGAAAATTCACACTTCACATCAATTTTTTATTAGTTTCAATACATTTACTAATTAGTACATCATAAACTGCAGCCACAAGTCTTTTTAGAATTTCCTGTATAATATATTCGTCTATTTTGAAATTTATCACTGTATACCTGCGATACCCCAAAATGAGTAAAAATTCTAGCTTCACATCTATTTTTCAATATTAGTTTCAACATTTTTACTAATAATTAAATGACAAGCTGCATCCACAAGTCTTATTCGAATTTCAAATATAATATATTCCTTCATTTTGACAGTTGTCAGTGTTTTAATGTTAATGTTGATGTTAGAAGTTTGAAGTATACAAACCTATATAAAAAAAAAAAAAAAAATACTGCACATATTTAGAAACCTAAATAATGGTATTAGGCGTTCGAATTAAAATTAACAAAAAAAATATTTTAGTATAAAATTTATTTTGGCATCCCAAATAATCATCATTCACTTACTAAATACCTGCAAAACCCTGAAATGTGTGAAAATTCACACTTCACATCAATTTTTTTCTGTATTAACTATTTAATGCTTGCGGCCACAGTCTTGCAACCATAATCTTTATTTTATATGTGAATTTATACAACATCCTTAAACCAATCTTTAGTGTGTACAATCAATATTAAACTGGTCAATTATTTTTGTTTTGTTTTGCACCCTTTATCGAATCGTGTGTTGACCAAATATTTTTTTATATTTCTATATCCCCTAAGGATAGTATTCTAGTAAATTTCTTGTGTTTATCAGATATAGACTGTGTGTATTGTCGTCTTTTCGGCTTTGCGAAATCCCAGATTTCAGCTGGAAGGTACAATCTGTACTCTCGCCGCTCCCACTCCCGAGGGTAAATGGACATTTGCCAATAGACTGTAAGACGCCTCGACTCACTGCCAAAATCTTCAAAAAACTTACGAAAAGATAGAGAAAAAATCATGATATGAAAGAAAATACATTACCAATAAAACGACTAGATAATTAATTGTTTATTTTAAAATACACTACTCTAAATAATACTCCCTCCGCCCGAAAATATTGTATACATTTTGATTTTGTTCTTATCCGAAAATAAGATATACATTTACAATTTTAATTATTTATGATTTTATTTCTGAAATAATTACCAGTATCTAGTAAAACAACTTAATAAATTACAAGGATTATATAATATCTGCGTTTGAAGAGGGACTTGAAGCTCACGCGGTTTACACAGACTTCCAGAAGGCCTTCGACCGGGTTGATATCGAAAACCTCAGAAAAACTCAAGTCATATGGGATTTCTGGAAAGCTATTAACATGGCTTGAATCGTACTTATCGGATCGTGTTCAGTTTGTCTTCATAGATGGCTTCATCTCGGATGTTAACGAGGTTACCTCTGGAGTTCCGCAAGGATCGCATATAGGACCAAAATTATTCTTGTTGTTCGTGAATGACATCGAAAGAAACCTTAAGTTTTGGTTTAATCTTCTCTTTGCAGACGACCTCAAACTTTTTCGTAAAATAACGTCAGCAACAGACATAACACTATTTCAAGAAAACCTTAACACACTGGTTGAATGGTGCGCCACAAACTGTCTTCATCTCAACCCAAAGAAATGTAAAAGCATCGTTTTCACACGGAAAAAAAATCCTGGGGTAGTGCAGTATCACTTAAGTGAAGTGAACATTGTGCAAATTAAGTAAATGACTGATCTAGGCATTTTATTTAGCAGTGATCTCTCTTTTGCGAAACATATTAGTATTGTAACCAATAAAACTCTGAAGATGCTTGGTTTTGTTAAACGCAAGACTAATGCAATTACTGATATTAATTCTATAAAAATGTTGTACTTCTCATTAGTTAGGAGCCATTTGGAATATATTTTGCAGCCGCAGTAAGGAAAACTTGCGCTAGGGGCAAAACTCATTCCACTAGTTCAAATTCTTTTTTTTTTTTTTTCTTAAAACCCCGTAATTGTTGACGGGTTAAACAACCTAGTATATTAATATTGAAATATGTACTTACTTTAGAAGATTTAGAACTAAGTCTTCTTTAAAAACCTCTGCATACTGTTTTAACACAAAACACTAAATTAACACTATTTTAATACTAACTTTTAATTATTTACACTATTTTTAAACAATGTTTCAATTTTTAGGCTTTTGTAGGTATGACCAAAAAACCCTTATACCGTCATTTTGTCGTCTGTCTGTCTGTCTGTGTGTTCGGTAAAAATTTTAGCTAAACGGCTAAACCTAGAGAGTTGAAATTTGGCATGCTTATACAACTCTTTGACCCGCACATAGGAAAAATACTAAAACATCTAAAAAACATACCCCCCTAAAAATATAAACAAATATGTGCTCATCGAAAACAAAAATATTTTTTTTTAATTATGAGTAGGGTTTCAATTGAAAGCCCTTAGTACGTGGATTAACGATCAAATTTTTATTTTTGCAAAATAAATTATTTTGATGCGATTTTTGCCAAAATTGTGCAAAAAAAATTTTGTCCCACACCCTGTAGCCCAGATGGTTTAAACTAAAAATATAAAAAAATTCTAAGTAATGTATATTGGTGTGAACCGAAATAGTACAACAGGAATTTTTGATCAGATTATGTTTTCGGAAAATAACTCATTTTTTGTGGTTTTTGGTTCACAAAGTACAGAAGTTATACCAATGTAAGACACTCACATGCAAGGCGTACGATAGCGTTATTGGTTAGAGCACTAGCTAAAATTCGCTGGTAAACGAAGGGTTTCGAGTTCGAATACGGAGTAAATTTTATTTTTTCTGTTTTTTTTTTGCATTTTTATTATGTTGAAATTATTTTGTCAAAATTCTAGTTATATTTTGACAAATGTTGTATTTAATTTTTAAGAGCGCAAATTTAATAATCATCTTATTATATGATAAACAGACGATAAATTATTTTAAAAATATCGTTCATTTTGCCGTGATTACTACAAAGTAAAATTTTTCCTACACACTCAGCATAACGCCTTCACTTATTATATACCTGCGAAACCCTGAAATGTGTGAATATTCACACTTCACATCAATTTTTAACTTGTTTCGTTTATCAGTAGGATTATAGGATTAACATGTGACCTTAGGAAAAAATTACGTAACAATGAATCTGGGTAACATACACACACTTGCTAATTAATACTAATTATATATGTACGATTCTGAACTGATTTATTTTATGATTGTTTGAAAGTAGTTGAATAAAGTGGCAGTTTGTCCTAAAGAAAAACTTTAAGAAAACTTTTACTAGGATAGTTATCAACATAAAAAACGTCAAATATTTTTATGAATGGTATAAAAATAAATGTGTTTGCAAACTCTTGAAAATTACTACATTTGTGACTATATATGCGTAATAATAATATAGGGAAAAAAAAATAATTCACCAAAAAAAAAAACATACGAGTTTCCTTTTATATTTCGGGATTGCTCTAAACTGTGGTGTCATCTGGTAACTGACGCTTCTATCGTAAAGTTTGACATTTTTGACGGTATACGTACTCAGAACGATTTGCCGTACGAGCACTATTTGTGTTGTTTACAGCAGTGTTTCTCAACAGGTGGTCCGTAGAAAAACTTTAGTGGTCCGCTAACATTTTTGTATGTGCTTTTTGAATTTTTTTTTTTTTGTTATTTTTATGTACATTTTTTATATAAATAATCTAATGTGATTTTCTACAAATAAAATAAATGTATTTAGTAGCACATTAAATATATTTGTTTTCTTGCAAAAAATTAACCAACAATAGGGGATACGCATAAAATTTGTATTTCCTTAAAACTACATTATTTTGATATGTTAATGTTAGTTATGTCACCTAACAAAACAAAAATTACATTTTATTTAATATTATAGCCAAATTTTTGAATTAAAATATTGTAAATTTGAAATAAGCCGACCACGGAGCGAAGGTTGCCGAGTAAAAACGACTGAGTATGACATCAAACGATAGGGGTTTCACGTCACAGATACAGCTACAACATAATCTTTACACGTGTGTATATTGTATTGTTCGAGAGTTTTGTATTTGTTTTTAAACAATTTTTCACGCATTTATTATTAAAATGGCAGATAAAGATTTTGTTAGGGCTCAGAGTGATAATTTACCCAACATTGATTTACCAAACATTTATGCTCATGGAATATATGAAAAATAATGAATGCTACAGTGCTGAAGAAATACGTAGTGTCAAAGCAGACCTGTAAGTAATTTTTATTTTATATTCTATAACTTTATGTAAACAAACGCTGCAACTCTGTAAAATGTAAATATTTATGTAATTTAGATGTCAGAATTTTACTACATTGTTTACATGAAGTTACAAAACGTTAGAGGCATAATTGAAATACTGCAATATAAGTTATCTATTTTAATATAAAATTTAATTCGGTAAACATGTATACATTGTTTTTATAGAATTAAACTTTATTTTAATTAAAATCACTCTAACTTTACACAATCTATAAAAGTTATACAAGCAAATAAGTTCACAGACTATGTACGCCGGTAAGCTAGTAGTGTCATGCGTCAGTTAGAAGAGGTATGACGTCACACGTCGTTTTCACGCGCTACATACTCATATGATTTTTTTAAGCCTTAAAATTACAACAAAAAAAAATAAAAACTGTTTTTTATGTTTATATGCAACAAGAGGAATATAATAAAAAAAATTAAAAAAATCGTGCCTATCCCCTATTATTATTAGTGGTCCGCGTTAGGAAATTATATATTTTAATGGTCCGCGGTGCGTTTTTGTTTGAGAAACACTGGTTTACAGTAACTTGAAAAATTTCATCTCGGCTAAAAATGGAATTAAATTGTGAACATTTTGGAATTATTTTTTACAACTTTCGACGTGGATTAACCCAACAACAGTGCATCGATGAACTTAATTCCACTTTAGGCGATGAAGCACCATCAAGGACTACTGTTTATCGATGTTTTAAACTTCAATCATGGCCGTAGTTCGCTTAAGGACGAATTTCGTGAAGGTCATCCAAAATTGTTGTTCCAGAAAACATTGATGCTGTGCGTGAACTGATATTGCAAGATCGTCATGTGATTTATCATGCAATTGAGAGGTATCCTTGGGTATTAGTGGGACCAGCATACATTCACTATTGCAACATTTGGCCGTCAAATAGATTTGTTCACGTTGGATCCCAAATAATTTGACAATCGCAGTGGAAAAAGCCTCAATCGAAGTGGAAAAACTGCTTCGAAATTTGGTTCAAACGCATGCAAAAGTGTATTGATCTTCAAGAAGAATATTTTTAAAAACAATAAAGCCACTTTTGTTGATAAATAATTGTATTTGATCTCAAATCCCGAAATATAAAAGACAACCCGCGTTTAACCAACGAGTAAGCAGGAAATCGCATATATCTATTTTGACATGTTTTTTTTATTTATTTTACATCGGCCTATTTATGCAACGAGGCTAATCGCCGATGCCAGGGGGCGAGCTCCTACACCTGGATGAAGGGTGAATGATTGTGAAATGAGAGTAATGTAAACATATTATTCTCGCCCGAATAATATCACCAACGGAGAATTCATTGGTCCACTCCATTGGCATTTTTACATGTTAAATCTCTATATGTACCTGGTTAATTCAACACCCTGTATGCATGTCAGTGAGACGATTTGACTGTTCCTATTATCCTTGTATAATTGTATAAACATACGTGTAATTCTTTAAAACATTTTTGTTCTGTTTATTAAAATAAAAATTAAAAAAACTAATTATAAATTCTAAATTACACGGGGGAAAATTACAGTCCACATTTTAATTAAATAGAAAATTTCCTTTTTCTTTTGACTTTTACATTCTTAAGCAACTAATGCAAAAGTTACGCCACAAACTCAAAACTTCTTAATAGAGTTTAAACATTGCAAGCTTAATAACACCAAAAATAATTTAACTTAAATAGGCGGAAATTGTTTCAAACTTTTCATTGTTCACAAAAAAAGATATTTACGTCTCCAAAATCTTAATAAACTGGAATAAGATTAACAAAGTTTATAGGTTAAAGTCATCAAAATGGTTCAAAGATATGCAGTGAAATACCGATAAAATCAAGAAAAGGATATTCATCTATTACCCCATAAAAATGCGGATAAATGCAGAAACCGATAGACCTTTACTGCTCGGTAACCATCAAAACGAGCGTGTGGATGATTTCCAGTACTTGGGGAGTGTTGTGTCTGTGGACGGTGGCGCGGATTTAGATGTGGAAAGCAGAATACGCAAAGCGAGAGGCGCATTTATCCAACTTAGCCGTGTATGGAATTCTGCGATCTACAGTACTTCCACGAAAACTACCATATTCAGGACATGCGTGACGTCAGTTCTTCTGTACAGCTGCGAGACTTGGTTCGTAACAGAAGCTATCAAGAGAAGGGTGCGAGTATTTGTAAATCGATGTCTTCGAAGAATCCTTCGCATCTATTGGCCACGTAGAATATCAAACCTAGAATTGGGGGAAAGAACTGATCAAATGGATATTAATTTGCAAACAAAAAAAAGAAAGTATGGTTGGTTAGGGCACACTCTTCGAAGGGCTCCTAGCGAAGTGTGTGGCTATGCACTAGCATACAACCCTCAGAGCAGTAGAGGGCGACCCAAGAACACCTGGCGTCGCTCAACCCTGCTAGAAATTAATGCAAAAACTTGAAGCCTATGGCAGATAGACGACTTAGGGCCGAGAGTTCCAGTTCCTAATAAACTTCCTAATAGTTATTTGACACATAATATATTTATGAAGCTATTTAATAAATTTATTGGTGATTTCCAAGTTACAAAATCCTTCTAATAGTTTATTAGCAACATAATTTTTTGTTTTTGCATTGGTATTTCTTATGAAGATAGTAACACGGTGCAAGAGGGATAGAGCTATACGTAAATTTGTAGAGCTAAAGTGAGATGAAATTTTGACACTGAATATTTTGACATTAAATATTTTGACAATAAATAGTTTGACTTGACATTCAATGATATTACGTATATTTTTTGTGTTACTGTTAAAATGACAATTAAACGGCGTTCAACAAATTTTATCACAGAAAAAGAGGACAATATAGATAGAAGAGAAGTTAATAAAAATAGCATTTTATAATACAAAAGTGACTGAAAATAAGAAGACAGCCATATTTTGCTTTATTTTACATTCCTTAAACAATATGAATTAAACTTATCAGCAATTTTCAGCCACACATCTTTATTATTCTGCCAATAATTGCGTCTGTCTTCTTATTCTCTATCATTTTTATATAAATAGTAATGCTTAAAGTATTGTTTGTAGTGTGTTGTAATCGTAATTGAAATAAATACATATGTAAAAATAAAAGACAATGTTTATTTAAAAATATATATTTATATATTGTTCTTTATATATCACATTTACAATAAATGCCCAAAATATTCTAAAAACGGTTGTCCATAATTTATAAATTCACCCAAACAGATCGTCGATTTCGCCAAAATACAACTTAAATGTATATAAAACACTAAAATCACCATTATATAAATGTTTAAAAACTACACATTCGTATATTCTTTTAAAATTATACGGTTTTTAATTAAAATTGAAATATTAACACATTTTGTGAACTTGTTTTTGGTTATATGTCACTTTATTAAGCACTTCATGTTGCCTATAAGTTATTAGACAAATAAGCCTGTTTATTAGCAACCTAATAACTATTTAGGGGTGGAACTCTCGGAAAAAAAAATATGTTGCTAATAAACTTATTGGACAGTTTATTAGCAACTGGAACTCTCGGCCCTTAGATGGAGAAATTTTATAGACGGCCTATGCTCTTTATAGAGGCAGTTCAAAATCACCCGATGATGGACAAGGCGGACGATGATGATATATTTTTAAAGTTTTTTCAGTTATATCTTGCCGCGAGCCGACGTATGAGAAACACTGGTCTAAACCACGAACCACAGTGAACATTGTTCTATTTAAACTAGCCCCTGAGCTTATATAAGTATGCAACTTGCAGAGCATGCATGCTAAACTGGTCACATATGCACAATTTATAAAATACGGCCGTTATAATAAATGGAAACGAGATAAAAAGACAAAGATACGCTATGGTAAATAGTAAAATGTATGTAAAAGACAAATTTACGAAAAAAGGAATAATCTTAGTTGACTAAAAAATGTTCAAATAAAATTAAAATAGTAATTTATTCACCAAATGATGAAATTATAATATAGACGTTTGTGGAAGTGGTTTATTAATTTTTGAAAATTTTCAAATGTACACATTGTATAATTGTCCCTCATTGTATAAATGTTATGAGACTGGAAAGAAATAAAAAACAACACGTGTTAAACTCAACTTTTGATGAAATAAAATAAAGACTGTAGTCATTTTTATAATCTTTTATATTTCATATAAATAGTTGTTAATAAAAATGTTGACATTATTGAGCTAGACTGTGACGTTTATATATCACCCTAGGGTGTTATAAGCGTAATAAAGTTTAACAGAATTTATAATGTTTGGACTCTGAACTTCTCTAAATCGATTCAACTTAACTCGCTTCAACAAGGACTTAATTAATTGTCAACTGCCTTCTGCTTCAACAATTAAACAATACCAGTTAACTAACATTGAAATTAAAACATGGAAATAGATTGCTTACTATATAAACATTAAAATATCTAATGAAAGCCTAAAATTGGCGCCCAACGTTGTAGATGTTTTTATCACTCCGTTTGCCCGTTTGCCTCTCTAAAATATCAAGGATCCCTGACTGCAGCCTGTTGCCCCCCCCCCACATCTTAATCCATCACTGGAGTCGCTAGTTGCCGATCTCAGTACTACCATATCTTCATAATTTTCCTATAACATTCCTACGCCAGTAGTAAATAGTTTACTTATAGTACATTAAACAAAGAGGTCATAGCTGTATTATTCTCTATGACACACATTGTGTTTGTAAATTATAACCTGTAAACTTAAGTTCACCCATTGTGCCATAATTTATAAAATAGCGTTAAATCATATCTTTACAGTTACATAAAAAAATGTTATGAAGAGAATTTCAAAATTCCTGCGGGCGTATTTGATGACACAAAGCCCTGGTAAGCACATATTTGACAAGCCGGAGGTCATAGGTCGTATTATGTTCAGAGAACCTCAGATCTGTCGGATAACGGAGATACAGCCTTTGAGAGCGAATTCGTTGTATTAGTTCATACAGTATTACAGTTTATTTACACGTACATACTAGGGTTGTAAATGGAAGGCAAAACATCGATTTTTAACATTCGATGTTGGTTTTTAACATTCGGCGCTTACTATCGATGTTGAAAAAACATCGAAGGAAAAACATCGATGTATCGGAAACATCGATGTTTTATTAATATTAAAAAAAGCTATTTATTTATATTATATAGGATTTATTTAATAATGTAAAGATACAATACGAAAAAAGTAACATATAATACACAAAAAGCATTTATTAAATTTTGAAATAGAAATATTCCTTTTTAATAGTAATTATTTTCACATTAACATTATTATACCCAATATAATAATCCTAATTTGTACCTACAGTCTATTCCCAACGATTAGGTGGAACTAACCGCAATTTTCATTTTTGTAATTTGTCATTAGATATTTTTTTATATATTGAAGTTGACTTTTCCTGAACAAAATGATCAAAAGCTTCAATCAATCGGTAAAAGTAACTTGAATTAAAAACCTAGTTTCCGCCTAAACCAAAGGAACAAACCTTACTATTTTTACATTTCTAAAATGAAATATTGGATTTTATTACAATACTAATATAGTAATCTTAATGTTAATTTTATATTATTTAACATAAAAATAACACTGTCATACACAATTATTTTTATACTTTTTTAAGTTGAAATAAAGTCTGTTCCTTTGGTTTAGGCGGAACTAGATTTTCAATTCTAGTTACTTTTAGCGATTAATTGAAACTTTTGATCATTTTATTCAGGAAAAGTCAACTTCAACATATAAAAAAATAGCTAATGACAACTTACAAAAATCCAGGGATTGGAGGAATAACAACTGGGAAAATGTCAACAAGACTCAAAAAGAAAAAGTGTGTTTGCGTCTTTGGTCGTTCGCATTGTTTGCAAAAATTAAAAGTTTCATCTTATTTTTTCGTATTCTGCTAACTGCTAAGAAGAATAAGAACTAACACTATTAGTATTGTTATATCACAATAGATGACGCTTATATTTTGTGTACTAATTTTAATAAAAATTACATTTTTAAGATTCCAGCGCCTCTAGCGGTAGTTTCTGAATTTCAAAGTTTAAACATCGACATCGGTAGTAGACATCGATGTTTTATCGATACTATCGCCAACTGACCATCGATGGTAAAAACATCGATGTTTTTGATACATCGATGTTTTTTTCCCATCCCTAGTACATACAGAGTATCTATTTTTAGGGTTTGTAGGTAAGACCAAAAAACCATTATACCATCATTTTGTCGTCTGTCTGTCTGTTCGGCAAAAATTGTAGCCAAACGGCTAAACCTAGAGAGTTGAAATTTGGCATGCTTATACAACCCTTTATCCCGCACATAGGCAAAATATTAAAACATCTAAAAAACATATCCCCCTAAATATATAAACAAATATGTGCTCATCGAAAAAAAAATATATTTTTTAAAATTCTGAATAGGGTATCAAATGAAAACCCTTGGTACGTGGATTAACGATCAAATTTTTATTTTTGCAAAATAAATTATTTTGAAGCGAATTTTGCCAACATTGTGCAAAAAAATTTTTGTTCACACCTGTAGTCCAGATGGTTAAAACTAAAAATCTGAAAAAATTCTAAATAATTTACATTGGTGTGAACCGGAATAATACAACAGGAATTTTTGATCAGATTATGTTTTCAGAAAATAACGCATTTTTTGTGTTTTTAACTAAAATATTGTTAAATATTTAATTCGGTATGTAACACAGTCGATAAGTAAGCTCTCGTAGCGTAGTGCGTTGTGTAGACGCTTCGTAATTTGCAAACGAAGGAATTTGAATGGAGCTCTGTCGATATCTCATTAATCATTTACGTTACAGTAAAAATGTAGTTGCAGCTAGTGTTCAATAAAGAAGTAAATAGCCCGGTATATGTCTTCTGAAATCTGTTTTCAACATTTTATTTTAAAGTAATATTGAAAGTTTGGAGAGCGGTTAGGGTCTTAAGAACCACTTATGGCCAGGTCGAGAGCAAATCTAAGAAGATTCAATTCCCCTAACTTTCGATATTGCCAATTTCACCTGTCATTAAACAATCATTTAATAACATTTCTTCATAGAGAGGTAAACTGAGACTGAAGTATAATAAAAAATATATATATATATATATATGTGAAGTGTGAATTTTTACACATTTCAGTATTTTGTAGGTATCATAGTAGGTGATTGCAAAAATTCCGATTAAAATAAAATTAAATAAAACACATTTTCGTGGAAAAACATTTGTATTAATCAATATTGTACTCCCCATCATTTTCTATAACTGTCTCCCAACGTTTTGCAAGTTTTTGAATT
The DNA here is from genome assembly GCA_963971575.1 of Liopterus haemorrhoidalis. Classification (NCBI taxonomy): domain Eukaryota; kingdom Metazoa; phylum Arthropoda; class Insecta; order Coleoptera; family Dytiscidae; genus Liopterus; species Liopterus haemorrhoidalis. The sequence goes on from OZ020613.1 coordinate 68,294,223, forward strand.
CCTTCTTTGTAGAAACTGGGTGGTTTATCTTCAAAGAAAGTAGTAAGGTAGTTTTTGACTTCTTCCACAGAAACAATTTTTTTGCCATTCATATTATTTTGAAGAGAACGAAACAGATGAAAACTGAAGGGGCATGGTCAGGGGAATACGGCGGGTGCTGGAAAATTTCTCATTTTAACTCCCTAAGTTTGTGCAGTGTCTGTTGAGCGACATGTGGTCTAGCGTTGTCGTGGTGAAACTTTACTCGATTACTCGGTTACTCGAAAATGATGCCTTTTCGAGTAACCAAACTTGGACGTTTTGCTTGGATATCCAAATTGAGTTGGGTGAGTCGCTCACAGTACTTCTCCGCAGTTATTGTTTTGCCACGTGGAAGTAGCTCGAAATAAAGTATTCCTCTGCAATCCCATCAAACACATAACAACACTTTCATTGGATGCAATTCAGCTTTTGCCAAATATTCTGCTCGTTCACTCCCATGCTTCCAGCTTCTTTTTCTTTTTATGTTGTGATACATAATCCATTTTTCATCTCCAGTTATTACTCGATCCAAGAAAGGTTTATTTTGTTGACGGGCAAGGAGAGAAACGGCAGTGGAAATACGTTTCAGTTTGTTCCGTTCTGTCAAAATGTGCGGAACCCATATATCGAGTTTCGAAGTATAGCCAAGTTTTTTTAAATGGCGAAATGCTGTCGATTTGACAACATTTAACTTCTCAGCAATCTCTTCAGTCGAAATCTGTGGATTACTATTCACCAAATCACGGATACAGTCATTATTACACGGGCACGAACTTTTGACGACCTAATATTTTTTTCAACGCCAGAAAAAATTGGTATTTTCCGAAAAATTAATCTTAAAAAAAATTCCTGTTGAACTGGAAACGTACGAGAGGAATTTTTGATCAGATTTCGGTTTTGGAAAATATTGCAGTTTTTGTGTTTTTGACAAAATTAATTATTTTTTTTTTAATTCATGGATAATTATGGCTAATAATGTTTTATTGATATTGATTGATGATTTTAGTTAAGGGTGTCTCCTTTTAACCCAAATATTCATCTACATTTTTTTCTACAAATTTCATCCTTGACGTCCTAATACAGCTCTTTGACCCACATATAGGAAAAACACTAGGAGTTCAAAAAACCACATGCCGAAATAAATACAAGGTGTCTCATTTTATATTTAGTGGATCGATTAAAAAAAAAGTAAGCCGTATATAGAAAAAATGTTTATTAATTATTAAAATACACTTTTTGGGGATTTATTTCTTAAAAATAATATCGTCTAAATGTAGACCCTCGCGTTCTCGGCACTCATTTAATCGAACAGTAAAATTTCTCGGCAGGTGGACTCAGGGATGGCTGCCATTTCGTGACGGATATTTTCTTTCAAATGCGCCAGTGAAGTCGGTTTATTGGCGTAAACTTTAGATTTAAGATAACCCCATAGGAAAAAGTCCATAGTGGTTAAATCTGGACTGCGTGGAGGCCAATTTATGTCACCTCTCCGGGAGATCAATTTGCCTGAGAAAATTTCACGAACACGTGGCAGAGACATATTGGACGTGTGTGAAGTTGCTCCGTCCTGTTGGAACCATGTTCTTTGGTTATAGCCAGGAAAGTTTTGCAGTTCAGGTACCAAGAAGTTGTCTAACATCTCCACATAACGCTCTGAATTCACAGTAACTGCACGCCCCCTTTCGTCTTCAAAAAAGTAAGGGCCGATAATTCCTCGCGCCGACTTCGCAGCCCATACGGTCACTTTAGGCGAATGTAGGGGTTTCTGATGTTTGCGTTTCGGATTCGTTGCACTCCAGTAGCGGCAGTTCTGCTTATTTACGTGGCCATTAAGATGAAAATGAGCTTCATCCGAAAACAAAATGTTGGTAAACGTTGAAAATCGCTCAATCACCTGATTTACGAAATTAAGCCTCTGACTGGCATCTTGGGGCTTTAATTCTTGCACCAATTGAATTTTGTAGGCGTACAGCTTTAGGTCTTTGTGCATAATGCGATGTAATGATGATCTATGCACATTTAAAGCACTTGCGCGCTTCCGAATTGAAAGGTTCGGGTCGTCACGAACAGACTGATTAACATTCTCCACGTTTTCTACCGTTCTTGATGACCTAGGTCGCCCGGATTTTGATTTATTCAGCGTTGTACCAGTCTCTTCAAACTTTTTAACCCAATGTCGAATGAGAGGAATGCTTGGCGCATCATTTAAGTGGCGAAAACCTCGAATACTGCAGAATTTTCTACGCGCTACAGTCGCCGAATCACCGTTTTTGTAAAACGCTCGCACGCATAACGCGCGGTCTGGTCCCGAGAAACGCTCCATAGCGACTGAATTCCTAAGAGCCAGGCTACCGATTGACATAACCCCCGCGCCCAACGGATACGTTGCGTTCACGCAGTAAGCTAAATAAATATAAAATTTCTTTTGAGACACCTTGTACAAACAAATATCTTTTTAATGAAAAAATAAACGTTTTTTAAAATTTTGAGTAGCATATCAAATGAAACCTTTTCATGCATGGATCAACAAGCAAATTTTTACTTACCACAAAATGTTGTTTTTTGTTACAAATACATGTTCAATTTTATGCTTCTAGTTTTATGTAATTAATTATAAGTTGATGCAAAAGTTCGTACCATTATATAGAGCAATAAAAGAAACGTTAATTTGACAGCACACACTGTTTTGTTTCATAGATTTCCCGTTGAATTGAAATAGCTGCGTGGCTATCGAGGACCTCTGTGGTTGTTTTGAGCATTGTCTCTTGACCGGTTATTAAGTCCTTGATTGTGGATAGCACAGATTATTTTAATCGATTCAATAGTGCTTTATATTACGGTCGAGTTAATTAAGCGCTTCCCAGTAGGCCATTCAGACCAATATTTAGACACATTGAGTTTGTAATCTGACCAAATGTTATTATTAATTATTGAAGCTATTTCCTATGTTTAATAAAACCAGTGGCGTGTAAAGGTAGCTCTCGATATTTTACCTATATGATCGAAATTTTATTTTATTTTATTTAATATACAGTATTGGCCATAAAGATTGCAACTTTTAACATTTTTCAATTTTTCAAATTTTAATAATAATATTGGAAAATAAATACTCTTAGTTCTATAATTTAATCATATTTTGTCTGTTACATCAAACAATAGTCAAATAATCTGACTTACAGATTAATAATAAATTATTTCTTCATTTTTGCATGGACAAAAATATTGCAAGTACTGGAATTTTCTTGTTATATGCAGGTTTTATCCATAAATAATATGTAGTGCACAAGTAATATTTCAGTTTACATTTGCCAATCATGGGTCGTAGTAAAACTGTTTCAAGTGAAATTAGAAACTTAATAATTTCTGGTTTTAAAGACGGGCTGCTGCAAAATGTGATTTCACAAAATTTAAATGTTCATAAATCTACTGTGTCGCGAATTATAAAACGATTTCGAGAAGAAGGTACGTTTGAAGTTTCAAAAATCCCAGGACGGCCACGAAAAACTACAAAACGAACTGATAAGAAAATGATTTATGTATCTACCAATAACCCCTTTCTGTCATCGGAGAAAATTTTGGGCCTTTTGCCACCAATGGATCAAGAAAACATCTCAACAAGAACTATTCGCAGAAGATTAGTTAGTGAGTGTCTTTTTAGTCGCTGTCCTGCTAAAAAACCACTTCTATCCAAAAAGAATGTGAAGGCCCGATTAGAATTTGCTAAAAATCATATTGACTGGACTGTGGATCAATGGAAAAAAGTTATTTTTAGTGATGAATCTAAGTTCAATTTGTTTAAAAGTGATGGTGTAAGTTACGTTAGGAGGCCTGCTAATAAAAGATTAGTTCTAAAATACACCTTGCCAACAGTTAAACATGGCGGAGGTGGTGTGTTGGTATGGGGCTGTTTCTCGGGATATGGTATGGGTCCTCTATACCACATTGAAGGAATAATGGATCGATTTAAATATAAAGACATACTTCAGAATGTTATGGAACCTTATTCTGATGAGTTCATGCCTTTAAAACATATTTTTCAGCATGATAATGACCCAAAACATTCTTCGAAGTTGGTCAAAAAATGGTTCGAGGATTCAAAAATTAACGTAATGACTTGGCCGTCACAGTCACCTGATTTAAATCCAATAGAAAACCTTTGGGAGATTGTCGACAGAAAGATTAGAAACAAAACGCATTCAAATATTGAATATTATAATATAATATAATTTAAAGCTTTGCAGGGTGCCTGGTCTAATATTGATAATGAAATGATCACGAAATTATTAGAATCAATGCCGAAAAGATGTCGGGAAGTTATAAATACTGGTGGTTACTATACAAATTATTAAAAATGATCTGTTAATAATAATTCATTTTCTTAATTAATAAAAAAAAAGATTTTTTTAAGAGTAGTTGCTATCTTTATGTCCAGGTAAAAATAATAAATACTATAAAAAAAAATAGAATTTACTATTAAAATTTAATTTTTTACTATAATATATGTAGAGGATTGTTAAAGATAAGAATTACATTTTTTTAATTTTAAAAATATTGAATAGAATAAAAATAAAATAGGATTATCAAAAGTTGCTATCTTTATGGCCAATACTGTATATTTACTGTCCTTATTGCTCTGTATTTGCTCCTATTGTTGTTCGATCGAAAAAAAAGCTTTTAAATATTACACCTACAGAAAAACTTTTAAAGCGAAAATGAAACAAAGTCTTTAAAGATGATTTATGATGCAAAAAAATGCGTAATTTATAAAAAGAATCTCTTTATTACATAAAAATAATTCTACCAAAATTTATCTTCTTTCAACTGTTTCATTTTCTTAAATCTTTCACGAAAACTTGGAAAACTCACAGAAAATTGTTGTGCTAATGGATTTCCAGATTTAATTTTGTTCGAATAAATTGTATCACTCTAAGCGTGAAATAATTAAAAAGATGTCAGTAAAAAAATAATATCGCGTGAACAAATGAAAAAAAAACTCAAATGAAAAATAAATTACATGAGTTCAAAAATAAATTACGTAAGAGTTGGCTATGGAAAATAAAAGTACTGTCAACAGGATTTAGAATTAATTAACTGTCATCACTGTTGTTGTTGTCATAAGTTTATATTGAAAATTGAATTAAGCTTCAATTATAATGTTTTTTACAATACAACACAAAAAATTATGATTTAATCATATTTTTGAAATGGTGTTCGAGAGACCAGCGAATGGATTGACAGTGCGGTGTCATGTTTAGAGATTTCGGCTACAATTTCCAGATATTGATTTCCTTGAAGGAGATTTTTACAGCGCACTTAGAAAATGTGTTGATTTATTCCAAGATACAGGGATTACTCATAGAGATAGAACTGGAAGGCCAAGAGTTCGTACTCAAAATACAGTTGATGATGTTCGTCAACGTATGAACGAGCAACCCACTACATCACTACGTACACTGTCGCAAGAGACTGGTTTATCATTAGGAATTTACCATACTATTGTCAAAAAAGATTTAAAGCTGTTTCCATAAAAAAAAATTGCTTTATATGAGTTGCTGCCAGCAGATCACAATAGGCAAATTGTATATTGCCACTGGTTTCTTCAAAATCTCAGAGAGCAATAATTTTCTTTTCAAACAAGGTGTGAAAACATCAGAAATTATTCAGCGTCTGCAAGGAGTATTTGGTGAGTCTGCAGAATCCAAAAGTACTGTTTATTGGTGGATCAATCGTTTTAAAACCGGTAGAACATCACTAGAAGACGATCCACGCAGTGGGCGCCCAAGCACGTCGGTAAATGAAAGAAACATTACTGCCATCGAAGACCTACTGAAAGAGGACAGGCGAATGACTATTCGTCAAATTAGTGTGCGCCTAGAGATGGGTACACAACAAGTTCATGACATCTTGCATGATTGTTTGGGCGTTAGCAAGGTTTCGCCGCGCTGGATGCCAAGGCTGTTGGGACCAGAACAGAAACTCAATAGGAAAGTTCTTTGAGGACGACTTAAAAAAAATAGTTTATCGTTGGGATAAATGTATTCAGTTAAATGGAGATTATGTTGAAAAAATACATTGTAATATTGACGAAAATTAACAAATTAATACTATAAAAATTATAGCTAAATTACCAGAACTTTGGAAACATCCCTCGTATAATTAAATAAAATATTTATACACTATAAGAAAATCGTCTTCCGTTTTAACCAACAAAAACAAAATGACCTTCCGACAATATATGTCCGAATGTTGTTTATGAAATTATTTCGCTATAAAAGTTCGACAGCATATTTGAAGTTTATATTTATGATGAAATTTCTTCACATGGAAAACCAGGAGTATAAAATTAAGTTAGTAAACTTGGATAGTTTTCTTTGCAACTTAACTTTGCAGAAAGTTGGTATTTTATGCATATGAAACAACTTGCTAAAATAATATGCTTTATTTTAAAAAGTTGGTAACATTAGTAATATTTGATACAAAATATAAAATCATTTATCAATAAACATACCGAGCTATGAATTGCAATTTAAATTTTAATGCAACATTGTTTTAACGTTCAACTATAAAACTTATCTTTTATTTGTATTTGTTTTAAACTCATTTGTGTAACAAACTGGTGTTCACAATGAAATCTAAACGTAACAGCAGAAGTTGGAAACAAGTATACCTATTTGAACAACAGTACGGAATAGCACTTGTGACTGGAATAACTAAGCATTTAATATTGATTCAAACTAATTTCCAATAAATTACGGCCTTTAACAATGGAGAAATTAGTTTGCAATCTTCTATCGTTCAAAATTAGGCATGCAGCACACGAATAGATCCAGTGGCGTTTTTGTTTTGGGTACAGGTTTTCGAAAAACATTCAAGAACTTCAGACTTCTTTCTCTAGCCATACGCCTAACTTCATCCAATTCAAATTGAATCAACTCTTCGCGTATTATTAAAAACTGGACTAATAATGAGTATTATTCTGAATTATTTATTCATTAACTTTTTAAGATGGGAAAACGATTCATTTTCACTCAGTGCATTACTTTTATAATGTTAAAACTAAAAATGATTTGAGACGTTAAATTTAAAATATATTTATTAAAATTAATTTACCATTTTCTTATATAATATAAAAATACGCACACGGATTAATACGCACACGGAAAAAAGCACACATGAAAAAATACACACACGGAATACAGCGTACTTACACTATACCTCAAATCAGTTTTAAATAAATCGTGAGAAACTATTGCACAGTAAAATTTAATTGTTTGCCCGCTTTAATATATTGCGTTCAAATTTGGGGGTAGATTTACAATATCCCACTGAACACTGTCACACACACGTCATTTGTTCAATATACAGAGATTCTAAACAGGTGGGACTGTGCAGAACTTTTAAAACACAATTTATTTTTAGGTGGTTTATAAAATAATAAAAATAAACAGTTATCAACCATAACCTAAGATAGTGCTTTTAAGGTGAATCTAACCTAAAATAAAAGGTAAATGATATTTTAATGTGATAAATAAACAGAAACCATTGTTTTAGATCCACTGATAATTCTTTAGTGTAGTCGTTATGTGCTGCCATCTGTATAGAGTTTGCAGTGGGATATTGTAAATCTTGTCCTAGAAATCGTAGAAACAGGGCCGGCTCAGAGGTCGGGACGATTTTTCCCGAGGCCCCGCGCTTAAAGGGGATATTTCTAACAATTATTAGTAGCTAGGGCAAGTTTTTGACACCAAATGCATTATTTTCCCGAGGCCCAACAAAACCCACAGCCGGCACTGCGTAGAAATAAAAAAATAATAAAGCATTGAAAAAATAATAATAAAGAAAAAAAGTCACATTTTTCTTACTTACTTTCATCAAAACCAAATATTTTTTAAAATAATTATTTTTCTGCTAATAATAATTTTAATCAAAAATGTCGAATATCACGGAAGGATAACGTTTTTCTGTGTTTTGTTTCGTAAAAAAACCGATCCGTGTATTTCACTACTAAATTAATAATTGTGAATTGATTTTTTAATGAAAAACACAACTGTCATTTTTACTAATTTATTGTCAACACTCAAAACAAAAATTCACAGCACACTACTGTCCAATACATAAATTAATATATAATAATCGTTACATTTCGGTACCTCGCTCAATTGTTTCAGACAATTTCCACGCACCCACGCAGCCAAGGACACAGGTTGGGGTATTATATTATAGATTTTTTTTTTCATAATTATAACACTAATAAACACACTATTTGTGACATGGAAATTTTTGGGTATTTCTGAAGTATTTTGATACGCTGGAAAGAAATCTGAAAAGTGAATTTTTCTATCACTCATAGATTTTCTGTAACAGGAAAATTTATATTTTGCAATATGCAACATTTTTATATTGCGTCAGTTCACGACATGTATCTGCGGTGACAGTACACAAGTGGTTAAGATCAGTTTATTCTTGTTTATCAGGTCTAAAAGTATGCTTCAAAATAGATTGCGTCCATTAGTAAACTACAGGTATCCGAATCTGTTGCACTAAAAAAATTTTTTGTCTCATTGAAAAAAAATTATTTAAAAAAAAATTATTGTCTTATCAAAAGAAAGCTCTTAAGACGTAGATTAAGAGACAAAAAGTTCTATTTCAATTTTTTTTTTTTTATTTTATTTTAATGCTATCCTTTCTTGCACCTTTAATGCAGGGGTTAAACTAAAAATCTAAAAAAAATCCAATAATGTACATTGATCTAAACCGGAAATGTACGAGAGGAATTTTCGATCAATTTCGTTTTTGGAAAATATTTCAGTTTTTGTATTTTAAAAAAATCAGCTGTGGCCACCACAGGACCGACCGCCATCGGTCGTAAAGTACTTATATAAATTACATTCTAGCAGCAGAGTAGAAATAACTTGACCTAATATTTTCTAACAGAGATATTATTTATCATGACCATGGAAACGTTACATATAAATATGAAAAAATTGAGACTTCAAAAAAATTTCGAAAAATTTTGCAGAAATTATTCGAAATTTTTGGTTTTATCAAAAAACGTCTCAAATAAAAGTTATTAGTTATTGCTTTTATAGCAACTTTTGTTTCATAAATTTTTTCGAGATATTTTTCTGTTGTGAAATATTCGCAAAAATCTTAAAATCGACACGAGTAAACTCCCATTTTTAGTCAACCGATTTTTACCAAAAGTAAAAAGCAGTGTGGCAGAAGCTTATATATGAAGTTTCATAAAAATCCTTTCAGCCGAATTTGCTCTGCACGTGTACACAGACTGACGGACAGACGGACAGACAGACGGACAGACAGACGGACGGACGGACAGACAGACAGACGGACAGACAGACAGACAGACGGACAGACAGACGGACAGACAGACCGACAGACATCACGCTAAAAACAGTCAAAACGTTATGCAGGGATCTCAATTCTTGGCGATCCATCGAAATCTCGAAACGTCAAAATTGGTATGATCACAATACCTCCCCGCCAACATATATAAATATGTTGGCGGTCGGTAAAAAATTATTATTTAAATTCATGGTTAAATTACTGCTAATAATGTCATGGATTTTTTGTATTTATGGCTAAGGTAGTGTATGTCCTTTTTTAAAATTAAAAATATAATTAAAAATTTTAGTTGCTGAGAACCAAGTTCATGTGTAGTGTTCAGTAGGCTCCACCTATTATACGTTGTGATTCAACCTATTGAATTATTTTAGTTTTTTTTTTTTAAGTATCGAAGAGGAATAAATCGTTTATAGTAGTGAAATACTTATAAATTAAAAAACACATTGATAATAGTGAGAAATACGTTTCTGAAATTGAAACAACTGAAGCCTTTTATCAATATATTTCTTATTAATCTAATAAAGACTTGAATACGAAGCAAATGCGGAAAAACGCTGGGATTTTTTTATATAAATTTTATTGTGTTGTTAAATTTTGTTTAAAAAAATTAAATGTAAGCTCTTATTACTCGAATAACAATGAACATCAAAATTATTTTTATCAAATATATTTCCTTATACCATACATCCAGCATTCTGTTTCAAAAAAGAGGTCTTAGAACTGAACCTTGTGGTACTCCACTGAGGCTTCTGTAGAGTCAGAAAGGGGGTCGATCACTCTTAGGTGAAAATTTATGTCCTATAAAAAGACTGATTTAAACCTATTTGACGGCTTCCTTTGAAGCTCGTGTATTCTGCGTGTACTCTGCTAGTTATATATAAAGCTTTCAAATGAATGTTTAATTTAATTATTAAATTTATAACTGTAAACATAAATTAAACAAAAATTTAATTTTAAACTGACCAGACATCCAGGATTTCTATCTGTGTGCTTACAAAATGTGTGACAATTCGTACTTCAATTTATTTTTTTATACAGTATTCTCTTGTATATTTTTATGTTTATGGTATTTACGAAGAATAATGCAAAAAGGGAAACGTGTCAATTGCGAACTTGCGTGCGACATGAGATAATCAAAAAATTGATGAGAATGTGTAACAAACTGAAAAATACGATATTTAATTTTAGATAACCTTCAAAATAAAATATATTTATACATACAAATGTTGGAATTTTAATAGTGGAAACTGTATAGTAATTACAGATACATAGGAGCATAGTCACATTTTTTTTCGTGGAGGGAACCCTGTTTTAAAGAACAATAGGGTTCTTCCCAATTAATAGGAGAATTTTTTAGCACCAGAACGAACTCTCTAAGTTGAACCGTTCTTGGATTAACATGTATAAACAGACACACAGACACACACACATACACTCACACACATATACGGACGGCACTTCGAAAATAGTTTTTTTTGGATTCCCTGGACCATGAAACGTGGTCATCAGTCAAAATCTCGACATCAAAAATTTTCGCGATTACAATACTTGCCCCTTATATTAAGGTCGGGCAATTAAAAACACATGTAGCCTCCAATTTATTAATATAGACCAGTGCACCCGTTGCCAATTGTGTTGGCAATCACATCATTACCTTAATGTGGAACTTGCTCGACACCTCAGACTTCTTTCTCTAGCCATACGCCTAACTTCATCCAATCCAAATTTAATAAACTCTTCGCCCATTATTAAAAACTGGACAAATAATGAGTCATTCCGAATTATTTATTCATTAACTTTTTAAGAAGTGAAAACGATTCATTTTCACTCAGTGCATTAGATTTATAATGTTAAAACTAAAAATGAGTTGAGTTAAATTTAAAATATATTTATTAAAATAAATTTTCCAATTACTTATATAATATAAAAATACGCACACGAAAAAAACGCACATAGATTAGTACACACACGAAAAAAATCGCACATGAAAAAAGGCACACACGGAAAAAATCGCACATGAAAAAAGGCACACACGGAAAAAATCGCACATGAAAAAAGACACACACGGAAAAAATCGCACATGAAAAAAGGCACACACGGAAAAAATCGCACATGAAAAAAGACACACACGGAAAAAATCGCACATGAAAAAAGGCACACACGGAAAAAAGCGTACGTACACTATATCTAAAATCAGTTTGAAGTAAATCGTGAGAAACTATTACAAGTAAAATTTAATTGTTGGCTCGCTTTAATATATTACGTTCACTTTTGTAAGGTCCAACCAGATCTGGTTATTTTGGTTACTTTTATAGTGTGGTACTGACTTTTAAATGTAAATTTGTCATTTCAAAATATTCCTTACGCTGTAAAACCTACAGATTTGTTGGTTATGATCATTATAACTGAGATATCATTTATCTTTATGACATATGTCAAATGGAATGACATTTTAAGAAAGTGATTTTTTTACCATGTTTTAATACCAACAATTTCAAAGGTGCAAACTATTGAATGTATCAATTTGTAATTTTTACTAAAATATTTAAAATATTTCCAATTTTAAATTTACACAAATAAGTTATCACCTAGTGGCGCTGATATGAATGACCAAACTCGGTAATTTTTGGTCAAAATTATTAATTTTTACCAAAGCGTGTTTTACTCACTGCATTATATTTACATTTTTGAAAATTTAAAACGTTAGATAATTTAAAACGTTAATCGTGAGAAATAACAAAATAATAAAGCATTGAATACATAATAATAAAGAAAAGAAAGTCACATTTTTTTTACTTACATCAAAACCAAATATTTTTTAAAATAATTATTTTTCTGCTACTAATAATTTTAATTTATAGTAGTATTATTTTTGGTTATAATTATTACGCGTTATATGTCAATATACACTTCGGTAAGCTTCGGAATATTTCGTTACATTTCGGAATCTCGCTTCAATTGTTTTAGATTTTAGACGACAGCAAGGATACACGTTGGCGTATTATATTATAGATGTTTTTTAAAGTGTAGTTTTTTATTTTCAAAAGCCATGTTCTCGATCTGTTTTCTTGAAAGTTATAAAAACTATTTTAAGTTTTTGTTTTAAACTTTTATTAAACTGTCAACATTTGATAGCAAGTAGTGAAATATTTATAAGGCAGCAAGTAGCATTTCTCGAGCTATGAAATAAGTACTAAAAGTACCGTCATACAATTTTCTTGGCTGTCAGTTAGAAACCTTGCAAGCCTTTTGATATTTCTCGATAGAAGATGCGATATTTTATATAACTCTTATACGTGTTTGCCTTCTGAGACTTACAATATTTTCAACAGTTTTGATACAAAAAATTCTCAATACTCAATCATAAAAGAATTCCATAAGGATGTCTGCAAAATGGAAAAGTTATTTGACTTTTTTATTGATAACAATTTTTTTTTAATTTTAGCAGAATAGAGAAAAAAACAACAGTGTATAGTATTTCCAAAATGAAATGGCCACTCTTGTTAAAAAGCTTAACAAATCCGTAATGGGTTTATGGCAGTAATCCTAGGATTTGTTGCTGTAAAAAGAATATATGAGGTACAAGGTGTCTCAAAAGAAATTTTATATTTATTTAGCTTACTGCGTGAACGCAACGTATCCGAGGGGCGCAGGGGTTATGTCAATCGGTAGCCTGGCTCTTGGGAATTTAGTCGCTATGGAGCTTCTCGGGAGCAGACCGCGCGTTATGCGTGCGAGAGTTTTACAAAAACGGTGATTCGGCGACTGTAGCGCGTAGAAAATTCTGCAGTATTCGAGGGTTTCGCCACTTAAATGATGCGCCAAGCATTCCTCTCATTCGACATTGGGTTAAAAAGTTTGAAGAGACTGGTACAACGCTGGATAAATCAAAATCCGGGCGACCTAGGTCATCAAGAACGGTAGAAAACGTGGAGAATGTTAATCAGTCTGTTCGTGACGACCCGAACCTTTCAATTCGGAAGCGCGCAAGTGCTTTAAATGTGCATAGATCATCATTACATCGCATTATGCACAAAGACCTAAAGCTGCACCCCTACAAAATTCAATTGGTGCAAGAATTAAAGCCCCAAGATGCCAGTCAGAGGCTTAATTTCGTAAATCAGGTGATTGAGCGATTTTCAACGTTTACCAACATTTTGTTTTCGAATGAAGCTCATTTTCATCTTAATGGCCACGTAAATAAGCAGAACTGCCGCTACTGGAGTGCAACGAATCCGAAACGCAAACATCAGAAACCCCTACATTCGCCCAAAGTGACCGTATGGGCTGCGATGTCGGCGCGAGGAATTATCGGCCCTTACTTTTTTGAAGACGAAAGGTGGCGTGCAGTTACAGTGAATTCAGAGCGTTATGTGGAGATGTTAGACAACTTCTTGGTACCTGAACTGCAAAACTTTCCTGGCTATAACCAAAGAACATGGTTCCAACAGGACGGAGCAACTTCACACACGTCCAATATGTCTCTGCCACGTGTTCGTGAAATTTTCTCAGGCAAATTGATCTCCCGGAGAGGTGACATAAATTGGCCTCCACGCAGTCCAGATTTAACCACTATGGACTTTTTCCTATGGGGTTATCTTAAATCTAAAGTTTACGCCAATAAACCGACTTCACTGGCGCATTTGAAAGAAAATATCCGTCACGAAATGGCAGCCATCCCTGAGTCCACCTGCCGTGACGTCTTAAGTAATTTTACTGTTCGATTAAATGAGTGCCGAGAACGCGAGGGTCTACATTTAGACGATATTATTTTTAAGAAATAAATCCCCAAAAATTGTATATTAATAATTAATAAACATTTTTTCTATATACGGCTTACTTTTTTTTTTAATCGATCCACTAAATATAAAATTTCTTTTGAGACACCTTGTATTAAAGGAATTTTAAATTTAAATTGAATAGATGTAACAGTAGTTCAATTGAAATTTCTTAAAAACCATTAAGTATATTTTCCAAATTTATAATCCTATTGTTTCTAAATTTTAGGATTTTTACACTTGTTTGTTAGTTAATTTTCAACGTTCATAGCGTGCATACATTAACAACATGGCTCTTTGGCGACCATTTGATTTTGAAATTCCTAATTGCTGTAGTGAAAATAGTGAATCTGTGCAAGGTGATTTAGAGTGCGAAAATATGGACGTTGACGTGGAATGCGAAAATGAGGACGTGGCTACTAAAGAAAAATGTCAAATGACAGAAGATTGCAGAAGAAATTCCTAATTTCTGTAGTGAAAATAGTGAATCGGTGCAAGGTGATTTGGAGTGCGAAAATATGGACGTTGACGTGGAATGCGAAAATGTGGACGTCTACTAAAGAAAAATGTTTCTCAGAAGATTGCAAAGTTCTGATACTGAACGTTTATAAAAAGTTAGTATCTGAAGGTAATGACAAACTTATACTTAGAACTGCGGAATTAACTTGTGTTCCATACAGAACAATTCAACGTACATTGTTCGTGGTAAAAATCAGCAGCGAAAACGACCCGATTTACAAGTTTTCAAGAAAATAGATAGTTTTATGTCTAAATCAATAATAAATAAAATATACGACTTTTATTCGAAAAATATAGTGCCGGCTGTGCATCTTTTAATAAAAAAGTTGGAAGAAGACGGAATAGAATTTCCATACAAAGTTAGCCGTATGTACAATTATTTGAAGTTGCTAGGATGGATTTTTGTTGCAAAAAAAAAATTATTTTTGTTCGTGCAAATTTGAAGTATTTAATATAGACTATAAAGACTTTAAAACAAAACGATTTTTAAACGCCTATATTAATAATTCAAATATAGCCAGTCCTAAGCCTGATAAAAATGTGAAAGAATGTCATGTGAGTATACAGGGTGTTTGTTTGAAACGGGGCACCCCGAAAATCTCCTTTATTTGTAAAGATACAAAAAATCTTCAGAACAAAAGTTAAACTAGACAAAAAGGCCCATCTAAAAGTAACTATAAGAATTCTGAGGCACTTCCGGTTTCACCGGAAATGATGTCAACTTTTGATCTAGCATAGGGAATCGATAATTTTATATTTTTTTCCTAAAAGTACATTAAATTAGCTTTACAATGACACCAAAAAATCATATTTTTATGTTAACCATTTCAAAATGTCGACCATTTATTTACAAAATAATAATCAATATAAGTTTTACAAAGTTGAACGTAGCAAGCTTTCAAAACAATAAAAAAAGAAACAAAATATCTCTAAAATAAACTATTTGCCTATTTAGAAGAAAAAAAACTATTACTTTTAAACATTTAATTGAAAAATTAAAATTTAAGTTATTTCATGTTATTTCATATAATAACTAGTTATAACAGTTTATTTTAGAGATATTTTGTTTCTTTTTTTATTGTTTTCAAAGCTTGCTACGCTCAACTTTGTAAAACTTACGTTGATTATTATTTTGTAAATAAATGGTTGCCATTTTGAAATGGTTAACATAAAAATATGACTTTTTGGTGTCATTGTAAAGCTAATTTAATGTACTTTTAGGAAAAAAATATAAAATTATCGATTCCCTATGCTAGATCAAAAGTTGACATCATTACCGGTGAAACCGGAAGTGCCTCAGTAAATAGCATATAAGAAAACATGTTTATTTTAAATAATTATTACGGTCCTGTCGACTACTATTAACAGAACCATAAACTCAGCAGGTATAATGGTTATACTGTCAACCATTATTGGAATCAATAAATGCGAGGTGGCCATTTCATTTTGGAAATATTATACAAACTGATATTCGATTTGGTGTACCTCAAGGTGAAGATAAAGGAGTAGAAAAAATAAACAATGCCGTAGCTTTTTTCGGGCTAGAACAAGATATTATATTTGTCCCACCCCTAACACATTTTTAACATAATAAATGAAAAAACACCATCATGTAGATATGATAATTTTATGTGAAGTGTGAATTTTCACCCATTTCAGGGTTTTGTACGACTAATATTGACTGAAATATACATTCTTCTGTTTGTATTTATTAGAACTTTTGCTGTATTGATTAGAAAGTCAAACATTTCTTTAGTCAATCGAATAAATACGTGTTCAGTGTAGGTAATTTTCAGAGCAATTACAAAAAGAAAAGGAGAATTAGTACAAGAAGTTTCTCAGAATAGGAAAATCAAGTTGTTGAAATCGAATCTATCTCAACCTTAGCTGTTAATTTATCACGCTTTCGTGATTATTAAATTAAGTTCCCCGACTATGTCGATCCAATTATCGACTACATGAATTAAATTCTCATTTACAGGTATAAAATACAAGGACTGAAAGAACGAAAACGAAAACAAGAATTGCATTTTGTTTTTATTTACAAGACTGAAAACTAAATTAATATTTAATACCGGTATTAACTGAATTAATTTAATATTCCTCAGTTTACAGTCTGATTAATGGATTAATAAGATAAGAGAGAGCATTGTGAATTATAAATTGTCTTTGCGCTTTATTTATTTTCTAAAAAGTAAAATTTATTATTAAATTTTTTATTATTATGATTAAAAATTTGTTGAAAATAAATATTTATCTTATGAATATTTAGGACTGTTGCGGATGGTATACGATGTATGGCACAACAACGGCTGTGGTGAATAAAATATTTTTTTTTTTTTAATTTAATGGCCTTTGCTACTTTGGCAATTAGCCAGGACAATTTTTTATTTGAGAAAATTTCCATGCCATAACCGGGATTTGAACCCGAGCCCTCATGGTCTAGAAGCCAGTGCATTGCTACACTAACCACTACGCCATGGTGACCGACAATAAAATATTTGGGGGACACATTTTAATACTGCAATGGTGTCCAGCATACGGCCTAATAATACGTTTCAAGAGGCTTGCATGAAATTTCTGCCCCTTGTTTTTTTTTTTAATCAACCTCACCCCTCCTCAAAAGATTTTTGGACCCCCCCTGTCTTTAACTGATTTTCAGAATTTCCTCCCCACATTCTCAGTATCAATATACAGTTTAATTTTCTAACAGCTAATAATATTATGTTGTAAAACCGGTTTTTTACTTTAGTTCAAACGAATATAACACTGCCCAACAAAATAATTTTTTTATCTTGGTGCCGGAAAAGTAAGAACTGATTTTGGATATTTTTGAAGTGCTGATTCCAAAAATACCTGACTCTTTTTCATAGCAGCTCTAGTTTTAGAGATACAGACTAATTGATTTTAGTTCTTTATCTAAAAACGATAAACTTCCGCCTTGGACAGCAAAGTGGATATACAAAATATCCTTGTTTTTATGTCTTTGGGACAGCAGAGCTAAGGATCAGCACTGGGTTAACAGATATTGGGTGATTTCCATTAAGAAATGTCATAATTCAAGAAAAACAAAACGTTGTCAACGAACTAGTTGCGAGAGAGAAAATTATATTTCCACCCTTGCATATCAAGTTGGGGATTATGTAGCAATTTTTGAAGGCTTTAAATCGAGATTCTGTGTAGGCTACTTGACACGTAAATTTCCTGGGATTAACTCTGAAAAACTGAAAGCCAGAATATTTGATGGTCCTCAGATAAGGCAACCTACTGAAGATCCACAATCCAATGCAACCGCATCAATGAACGAGATTGAATCTAATTCTTGGTGTTCTTTTATTCAAGTAGTACCAAATTTTCTTGGAAATCATAAGGCAGAGAATTAGTGGAAAATATGCTTTCCAACCTTAATATCCTCGGTTGTATTATGACCACTCACCAGAAAACCTAGGTGATTTTGGTGAAAAACCGGGGGAAAGATTCCATCAGGACATAAAACTATGGATAGATATCAAGGAAGATAAGATAACCACATGATGGCCTACTACTGTTGGAGTCTTCAGAAAGACTGTTCTGGTAAACTCCATGCTAGAAAGTCGTATAAAAGAACATTTTTAAGTGATAAGTGATGAATGTATATTTATCTACTTTGTGAAATAAATACTTTACTTTGTCTCCTTTGTGTTTGTAACTAGAAGTTGGAGCAAATAGTAACAGTAATAACGTAAAAAATACACGAGTTAAGAAATAAGATATTTTATTGTATAAGAGGCCAATATAGCGTATCTCAAAAACTAGATCTGATACACCAAACCTGACGGCTATTTTGGATTCTGTGCCCAAAAATTACCTAGAGACAGTTAAAAACTCGCAGGCACCAAAATGTCTGTTGGGCCGTGTAATAGACGATAACGTAAAAACTGTGAACGGTATTTTTCGTTTTCGTTCGGAATGTAAACAAATGGTATTTTTTTCGTTTTCAGTCCGTGATAAAATGTCAAAAGAGTATGATGTATGGGTGCAGTATTGAAGATTTTAAAGGAACATTTGCAGTAATGGCATGACACGTTGTGAGTGGAATACGTAATATGTTATTTGGAGTGACCACTTGTACAAAAAAGGTAGTACGTGTAACACATACATTACAGAATATACATCTAAACGAGCGTCGAGTGCTTTCAGTATCAAGCTCTTCTTGATAATCGATTTTACATATAAACTAACATTGTCCCATCGAAGCGCATTTTTAGTAGAGGTAGTCTTCGATTTACAATGGAGTTCCGATCCTTAGAATCTGACGTAAATTGATTTTGACTAACTCGAACTGTTTTTCTTCAATAATGTTAACAAGCGGTACTACAACAAATGGCGGCTCTTGCCTAATCCTTCGAAATCTGAATTCTGCTCATTTCATCTGCGCAATTGATTGGCTAATCTAGAGCCGGAGGTCTATTTTCGAGGTTCTGAACTAAAATATAACCCTCTGCCAGTCTATTTTGGAGTAACTCTTGACAGATCGCTGACTTACAAGGCTCATTAAAGTAGCACAGAAAATTAAGACCAGGAATAACATCCTGCCAAAGCTTGCTGGTTCTACATGGGGAGCAGATACTAACACCTTGCGAACTACTGGAATAGCTTTGGCTTACTCTGTTGCAGAATATTGCGCTCCACTTTGGAGTTATAGTGGTCACACCTCGAAAATAGACGCTGCACGACACCATGATGATAATTTCAGCAACTATTAAATCAACACCCACTGCTTGGCTGCCGATGTTATCAAATATAGCGCCCCCAGCACTTAGAACATCTGCGAGTAAACGTGAATGGGATAAAACAGCCAATTGTGATTATATATTGTGTCCTAGATCTCCTCGCTGGAGCATAGGGCCTTTACAAACTCGCACCATCGAGGTCTGTGAAGAGCAAGCCGCTACATCTTGCGCCAGGTAGTTCCGTGAGCATCAAGTTCTTTGTGTATCGTTCTCCTCCATGTGGATACAGGGCGACCTCTACGACGGCTTCCCTGAGGGTTCCACTCTAATGCCATTCTGGAGATATCGTTTACTGCCTTCCAGAGGGTATGCCTAATCCAGTTCCACTTTCTTGCCTGAATTTCCAACTGGATAGGTGTTTGTGCTTTCGATTCTCAAAGATGAGTATTGGAAATATGATCTGACCAAGTAATGCGAAAAATTCTGCGCAGACATCTGTTAGTAAAAACTTGGAGTTTATGGGTAATTTCTTTAGTGACTTTCCAAGTTTCGCAACTACGAGAGATCTTATTGGGTTTCCGGACTTCTTTCAACAAGCCGAATGCTTGTTGAGCTTTAAGTATTCTGTTGTTCACGTTCCTTGTAGTTTCTCCTGTTATTCTCTTGTTATTGCACCACCGAGGTAGCCGTTAATGTAAATTGTGATTACATGCCAATTAAACGAGACTATCTTCCTGATTTGCGACTGAAATCAAGAGCACCTATTTGGATGGACCATAAATTAAAAGCGCCATTGGATACCAAAGAAGCTTGGAATGTTTTATGGCACGATGCAAAAGTGAAGAATGGCGCCATAGTTTCAGATGCATCTAAAAACTTCTTGATTTTGATCTCCCTAAACATATATGGAAACAACTATATCGTATAAGAACTGGTGATGGTAGATGCAAAGACTTTTTGTATAAGTTCTGGGGAAGATGACTAATCAAGAGTGTACTACCGCACAAAAATGAGACCATAACAGGAAATTACACTAAAACACAGAATGATAATGAAAGAGAACAAAATTATAAAACATACATTTATACAATTAATTTCACAAAAATGAATTTTCGAAATATATACGAGGTTACTCGGTCGTAAAATATAAATATTTTCCACATTTTTTTTTTTTTTTGTTTTTTGTGTTATTTCTAGCTGTCGACGCGTTTCAATTTATATTTGTTGAAGTAAAGCAACAAAAAACTGGTGGACAGCGAACATGAAACCGACAATGAGCTCGGTCAGGTGTTATTGATGAATGTTTACGTCACATGACACAGAGAATGATGGGTTAAAACCACCTGTCCCACCCTAAACCACATTTCAACACAGCCACGTACGTCAACACCAATTTATTCAAAACTAAAAGGCATATGTTTAAATATGCGAGGACATTTAACTTGTAATATTTTGTGCAGCAGCAACAACGCAAAGATGACACAAATTATATATATATATATATCAGGGGCGGATCGAGGGATTAAATCGGCCCGGGCGATTTGGATGATTCGGCCCGGGCTCACGGAACTTGTTGACTATTTATAGGGAATGTTATTAGGTGTGTGAATTAATTCGGTCCATCTGGAGGTCAATTGCTGTACTATGGAATTTTCTAACGTCAAATATCTGCAACTGGCTTTATGTTTTAGTGTTGACATATGGCAACAATATTGACTTGGTAAACGTTTGGGCTTGTAACAATAATATCGTGTTTATCTGATTCGAAAATGTCGAAATTCGAGCCAAATAAGCATCATTTCCAGGACGATCCTATTTTCTGTTTTCATTTGAAGAAATCAGCCGCTGAAGCTCATCGAATGCTCGTAGAAGCTTATGGTGAAAGTGCTCCCACCGATAAATCATGCAGAGAATGGTTTCGACGTTTCAAAAGTGATGATTTCAGTGTCGATGTAAAATCTCGTCTCGCCGTACGAACTGAACGGAAGAGACATCGAGAGGCGCATAACCATGTCTGAAATCTTGCTTGCCAGGCAAAAAAGAAAAGGTTTTTTGCATCGTATTGTGACTGGAGACGAAAAGTGGATATATTTCGATGAGTTATTAAAGCAGAGCCAAACCATCACTGCCGAACATAACCAACAACAATTGCCCCATTTAAGGAACGCATTGAAGAATAAGCGGCAGAAATATGCAAAGAGACACGACAAAGTTATCCTCCAGCATGATAACGCTTGGCTACATGTTGGAAAGATTGTGAGGGCCACCCTGGAAGCACTTGGCTGGGACGTTTTACCTCACCCGCCGTGTTCACCAGACATTGCTTCATCATATTATCACTTGTTCAGATCGATGGCACATGGGCCTTCGGGTCAGCACTTGAACAATTATGAAGAAATAGAGAAATGACTCAATGGATGGATCACTTTGTCACGTTTTTCCGTCACGGAATAGAACAACTACCAGACAGATGGTAAAAAATAATAGCAAACGACGTCAAATACTTTGTATATTGTATTTTTTTATGTTTTTTTTTTCACAACAAAGTCTTTTCTGGAAGAAAAAAACGGACCGAATTAATTCACACACCTAATATAAGAGGCCCGAATCCCGGGCATAAATAAAGACCAAAGTATATTTAAATACACTTATTTAATTTATATTTTTAGTATTAATATCGAAAATAAAAATACAATCTTTAAAATAATAAAAAAATGTTGAAAAAACAAATAAAAAAATGTGAGTGATTTCTAAAGTAATATCATAGAATTGATCATAGATATTTGAGTGGATAGCGGCCGTCGCACCGGCCCAAAAAGCTGTCGGCCCATCGGGCGATGCCCGATCGCCCGATAGGTCGATCCGCCCCTGATATATATATATATATATATTTTTTTTTATAATGCTCTTGTTTTAATATACATTTAACTAAGGTGACCATTCGTACTGGTTTTACCAGTACTGTACTGTTTTTTTGGTTATTGGTCCTGGTTAGTCGTGAAATATAACCAGTACAGTTTAGGGACACAAAATCAAAAATTATTAATTTTTCAAAAGATCGAGTAATCGTTCCATCTTTCAGTACGCGCGTAAATTTAAACACAAAATACGGCTCAGCAGTGTAGCGGCCTTTTCAAATGTACCTTCTTAATCTACAATATAAATAAAAGTAGTACATTTTATTTTTTCACTTAAAGGCAAAAAAACTAAGCTTACTCTACAATATTTTTTTAATATATATTCTACGATAGCCACTTTTCTTCATGCTGACTGAGCAGGCGCGCTTCTATAACAATTAAGTGATAGGGGGGTCTATTTCTAAAAAATATCCGATAAATAATATAAAATTTATTATTGCCTCTTTACGGGGAGGGGTGGTCTGATATGTTAATTACATTTTGACTATGATTTGTTTTTTATCAACAAAAGAGATGATTTTATTTTCAGTAGCTTAGTTTTTATTAAGTATATGATTTTTTAGTTCCTGGGGGGGGGCAGGACCCAAATACCCCTCTCCTATTGCACGCGCCTGTATTTGAGCTATTTTAAATGTTCTGGTTTTATATTTGCCAAAAATGGTCACCTTAATCTAACCCAACGCTCGGCATCTTGCGAATACCGACAGAGAAATGGATTTTAAATTGGGAGTTATATTTTGTGTAGGGTGACCATTCGTCCCGCATTTTAACATTTTGTCCCGCATTAAGATGCGTCCCGCAAAAGTCCCGCATTTTAACATTTTGTCCCGCATTGTCCCGCATTTTGGATTTGGGAGGTGAGGACCTTTTTTTGCTCTTCACTTGGATTTTGGGAGATAAGGACCTTTTTTTTTGCTCTTCAATTGGATTTGGGAGGTGAGGACCTTTTTTTTGCTCTTCACTTGGATTTGGGAGGTGAGGACCGTTTTTTTTGCTCTTCACTTGGATTTGGAAGGTGAGGACCTTTATTTTGCTCCGTCCCGCATTGCCTTCTTAAGAAAATGGTCGCCATAATTTTGTGGAGTTAAATTTGCACTGTTTTCATCACTGTCTCATCGGACTGCCACTCAAGCACTCTTTAAAGGGTCCATAAAGATAATGTTTTAGCCAAATCCATAATAATTTCAGATCTCACAAGCGACCGTATAACACAGGAGTCCCACAAGGTTCTATACTTGGTCCAGTTTTATGTCTCTTCTATGTAAATGATTTGCCTTTGACAATAATATTTACCGCCTTGCAAAAAAAACTTAAATAGTGTAGTGAACTGGTGCAAAAAAATAATAAACTCAAAATGAATATCAACAAATACAAAGTAATATCTTTTACACGTAATATAAACAAAATAACCCACGATTACCATATTGACAATATAGTGGTGCTTAGAGATAATAAAGTTAAAGACTTAAGTGTACTATTTAGACACGATTTTAATTTTAGTGCCCACATAGACAATATAGTGAATAGTGCTCTAAAAGCTTTTGGATTTATACTAAATAACAGTGGTAGTTTTAAGATATTTACAACTCAGTTACTGTACTGTGCACTAGTTCGACCTAAATTAGAGTACGCGAATGCAATCTGGAGCCCAAAAACAATGTCCCACAAAAATCAAATAGAAAAAATACAAAAGAGATTTGTAAGAAACCTGACCCTGAAATTAACCAGAACATATCCTTTTCGAATCTCTTATGCAAACCAGTTAAAAAACCTAGGTCTCAATAATAGCAAGAAATTTCAAACATTTCAGCAACTTTGAATTTCGCGTTTAAATTATTTAATAATAAACTAGATGCCCCAGAACTTCTTCAAAATTTAAATATTCGAGTCCCTGACATAAGATTGAGAATTAAAAATGATCACTTTTCAAAATTTCAGAATCTCTGTCACCAAAACTCTGAACACTCTGAACAAAATGCTGAGTCTAGTAAACAAGCAAGTCTCTGATAGAGATGTAGATATCTTTTACGACACTTATAGAAAGTTTGTTAATATAAAAATAAATTAGACTAGTTATATTGTATTTTATTGTATGTTTATTGTATTTCTATATTATTGTTATTATAATTGTATTCCACCTCTCGTTTACACCTAATGGGATTTTTAGGGTTTTGTAGGTATGACCAAAAAACCCTTATACCGTCATTTTGTCGTCTGTCTGTCTGTCTGTCTGTCTGTCCGTCTGTTCGGTAAAAATTGTAGCCAAACGGCTAAACCTAGAGAGGATTTACATAAGAATTTGACATGCTTATACAACTCTTTGACCCGCACATAGGAAAAATACTAAAACATCTAAAAAACATATCCCCCTAAAAATATAAACAAATATGTGCTCATCGAAAAAAAAAATATTTTTTTATAATTCTGAGTAGGGTATCAAATGAAAGCCCTTGGTACGTGGATTAACGATCAAATTTTTATTTTTAGAAAATAAATTATTTTGAAGCGATTTTTGCCAAAATTGTGCAAAAAATTTTTTGTCCCACACCCTGTAGCCCAGATGGTTTAAACTAAAAATCTGAAAACATTCTAAGTAATGTACATTGGTGTGAACCGGAATAGTTCAACAGGAATTTTTGATCAGATTAGGTTTTTGGAAAAAAACGCATTTTTTGTGATTTTTTGCTAATAATGTACACAAGTTATAGCTTTGTAACAAGCCACACTATAACGTGTGTGCTGGTCTAGTGGTATTTGACGCTGACTTTTCACCCATGTAACCCGATCCGATAGGGATCGAACCCTGGAGAAGAGACTATATATATATATATATATATTTTTTTTTTAATTTTTATATTGTTTAAATTATTTTTTCAAAATTCTAATTATATTTTGGCAAATGTTGCATTTAATTTTTAAAAGCGTAAATTTAATAGCCAGTGGAAATTGTTTAAATTATAATTTAATTCTGTTTCAATGTACACGAAATCAGAGGGGCGGAACTTATAACAACCAATGGAAGCCAAAGGCGCAATTTTTAAAATTCTTAATGAACCTTGCTATATAAAAAAAAATACTGCACATATTTAGAAACCTAAATAATGGTATTAGGCGTTCGAATTAAAATTAACAAAAAAAATATTTTAATATAAAATTTCTTTTCGCATCCAAAATAATCATCATTCACTTACTAAATACCTGCAAAACCCTGAAATGTGTGAAAATTCACACTTCACATCAATTTTTTGCTACTACCATAGATTTATAGATTTTTACCATGGTAACATTAAGCTCATTTTAAGAATTCTTCTTCTTCTGTGACTCTGATGAACTCGCTTAACCTTTGATTTGTTGAATAAGGCATCATACCAGGTAAAAGCCACACAGAATTTTGGTTTATTATTTGTTAAATTAAACTAGTTAATATAATTACGTTGGAGTTTCAATTTTGCTAATTAGTTTCATGAGTTGATGTTGGAAAACAACCCCGAGGTATGTTATACATTTCATAATGTCCCTTTTTTCCACACAGACATTTTCAATTTGTTATGTGGCTAAAACACAGTGTATTTCTGAATGAAATATACCTATAAAAAAATCATAAAATATGAGCGTGTAATTTATAAAATTTTATTTTTTGATAAAAAAATTAATATTGTAATATATGTTAATTTTAACATACTGTATATTAATGTAATGTATAATTCAAAACAAAAAATCTTCAGGGTAAACCGTGGGAGAGAAATATGGGGCATGTTGGAGGTAATCAAACTAACAAAAACAATAATGTTTATTACTCTCATTTTGCAACAACTCAACAAGTTTAAAGCTGCATTAACAGCTCTTAAATTAGTCGACTATAGAGCAGGGCTTCGAACCGTTATTTTTTTCGTTTCGGTTTTTCTTCCGGTTCAATTAAAAAAAATATATCAGTTCGGTTCCGGTTTTCGTTCCGGCAAAAATAACGGTTTTTTTTCGATTTTCGGTTTTCGGTTCAGTTCCGAGTGATACATTTTTAAATGCTTATTTGTATTAGAAATTTATTTGCTGCTATAATTTACAAGAACTTTTTATTCCTTATTTTGTAATAATCATACCAAGGCCACTGCCAGGGTAGAGGTCTGCCCCCCCCCCCCAGAAATTATAGAAGCGGATTTTTTTTACTTATCAGTTAAAAAAAAAGTTAAAAAATTCTGCTCATCAGTTTAAAAAAGTATTTGAAATAAAATGTATTTTATATTTTGGTTCACTCCCATAAACATTATCTGAACCGAAATAAACAGATATTTTTTTCGGTTCAGCTTCGGTTTTCGTTCCGACAAAAATAACGGTTTTTTTCAGTTTTCGGTTTTCGGTTCAGTTCCGGTTCGAAGCCCTGCTATAGAGTATGCATTGTGTATAATATAAGTAGATAGTTTTAAGGTTTACGAAAGCGTTTACAGCTCTGAAAATTAATGCGTAACTAATGTTGTGAGATCTATATTTTTTCAAAGCAACTACGATGGAAAAAAGCTTTTGTGACTTTTTAGAAACCCGCCATCAGCGAGATCGTGATTTGTTACTAAATTTTAATAACAAAATTATAACCGCAACTACAGCAATTCTTTTTCGTTTCACTATTTCCAAAATTTGTTGAAATATACAGGGTGTTTGTTTAAAACGGGAAACTCCGAAAATCTCCTTTATTTGTAAAGATACAAAAAATCTTCAGAACAAAAGTTAAACTAGACAAAAAGGCCCATCTAAAGGTTACTATATGAATTCTGAGGCACTTCCGGTTTCACCGGAAATGATGTCAACTTTTGATCTAACATAGAGAACCGATAATTTTATATTTTTTTCCTAAAAGTAAATTAAATTAGCTTTACAGTGACACCAAAAAATCATATTTTTATGTTAACCATTTCAATATGGCGACCATTTATTTACAAAATAATAATCAACATAAGTTTTACAAAGTTGAACGTAGCAAGCTTTGAAAACAATAAAAAAAGAAACAAAATATCTCTAATGAATCTTTCATTAATCCCTAATGAAGAACACTTAGTAATTGACGAGCATATAATACGGAATCATTTTCTTTTGTAACATAATGTAGAATCATAATGTTCCATGTATGGCACAAACCCTAAATTATTATTTTAATTATTATTTTTTCATAAAAATAATAATTAATATTTTAAATATATTTTTTTGATTAATTTTTCTATCAATAAGAACCAATTCCTAATGCTCATGAATTATTTCAGCCAAAAATAAAAATTCTTGCAGTAAAGGGTTATGAATGGAATGGTTTTCTCGTTTTCTATCCGAAAGAAAACCAATAGTACAAGGTGTCTCAAAAGAAATTTTATATTTATTTAGCTTACTGCGTGAACGCAACGTATCCGAGGGGCGCGGGAGTTATGTCAATCGGTAGCCGCTATGGAGCGTTTCTCGGGAGCAGACCGCGCGTTATGCTTGCGAGAGTTTTACAAAAACGGTGATTCGGCGACTGTAGCGCGTAGAAAATTCTGCAGTATTCGAGGTTTTCGCCACTTAAATGATGCGCCAAGCATTCCTCTCATTCGACATTGGGTTAAAAAGTTTGAAGAGACTGGTACAACGCTGGATAAATCAAAATCCGGGCGACCTAGGTCATCAAGAACGGTAGAAAACGTGGAGAAT
This sequence comes from Liopterus haemorrhoidalis, assembly GCA_963971575.1. NCBI lineage: Eukaryota > Metazoa > Arthropoda > Insecta > Coleoptera > Dytiscidae > Liopterus > Liopterus haemorrhoidalis. Next base: position 68,322,201 of record OZ020613.1, read on the forward strand.
GTTAATCAGTCTGTTCGTGACGACCCGAACCTTTCAATTCGGAAGCGCGCAAGTGCTTTAAATGTGCATAGATCATCATTACATCGCATTATGCACAAAGACCTAAAGCTGCACCCCTACAAAATTCAATTGGTGCAAGAATTAAAGCCCCAAGATGCCAGTCAGAGGCTTAATTTCGTAAATCAAGTGATTGAGCGATTTTCAATGTTTACCAACATTTTGTTTTCGGATGAAGCTCATTTTCATCTTAATGGCCACGTAAATAAGCAGAACTGCCGCTACTGGAGTGCAATGAATCCGAAACGCAAACATCAGAAACCCCTACATTCGCCTAAAGTGACCGTATGGGCTGCGATGTCGGCGCGAGGAATTATCGGCCCTTACTTTTTTGAAGACGAAAGGGGGCGTGCAGTTACAGTGAATTCAGAGCGTTATGTGGAGATGTTAGACAACTTCTTGATACCTGAAATGCAAAACTTTCCTGGTTATAACCAAAGAACATGGTTCCAACAGGACGGAGCAACTTCACACACGTCCAATATGTCTCTGCCACGTGTTCGTGAAATTTTCTCAGGCAAATTGATCTCCCGGAGAGGTGACATAAATTGGCCTCCACGCTGTCCAGATTTAACCCCTATGGACTTTTTCCTATGGGGTTATCTTAAATGTAAAGTTTACGCCAATAAACCGATTTCACTGGCGTATTTGAAAGAAAATATCCGTCACGAAATGCCAGCCATCCCTGAGTCAACCTGCCGAGACGTCATAAGTAATTTTACTTTTCGATTAAATGAGTGCCGAGAACGCGAGGGTCTACATTTAGACGATATTATTTTTAAGAAATAAATCCCCAAAAAGTGTATTTTAATAATTAATAAACATTTTTTCTATATACGGCTTACTTTTTTTTTAATCGATCCACTAAATATAAAATTTCTTTTGAGACACCTTGTATTTATTACGTCCCTAATAAAAACTGAACTATCTATCTCATTCCTTGTTAGGAAATTTATGAATACGGTTCTGTTGGTAATAGGATAACTCTCCAGGACTTCAAAGTCCTGCGGGAGTAATTAAGCTCTCAAGTTTCAAAGAGGCGGCAACAATGACGCCGCTTTCATTGATCTGGATATTTAATCAAATAACAGATTGAACACAAATTTATACAGAGTCTAACAAGGTAAAGGGAACACGATTTTTCTCTCATGTATTCCGAGATACAACAAAATAGTTCAAAGGAGATAGGTACGTAGTATTTTCAGTAAGCTTTATGAGGCTTTATCTTTTAAGTTTTTACAAAAACTAAGAAAGATTTTTTTTTTTTTTTTGAACAAACTGTTTTATTGCTTTTCAAAACATTCGCATTTAGGATTTATATTGGCATTTTTCGGCAGTTCCGCTTTTAGACTTACATCCGTTCTATGTTGCAGTCTGCTGCTATGTTTGTTTTTCATGTAGTTCATCGTAGAGAAAAAGTGTTTGCAATAGGGGATACGCATAAAATTTGTATTTCCTTAAAACTACATTATTTTGATATGTTAATGTTAGTTATGTCACCTAACAAAACAAAAATTACATTTTAATTAATATTATAGCCAAATTTTTGAATTAAAATATTGTAAATTTGAAATAAGCCGACCACGGAGCGAAGGTTGCCGAGTAAAACGACTGAGTATGACGTCAAACGATAGGGGTTTCACATCACAGATACAGCTACAACATAATCTTTACACGTGTGTGTATTGTATTGTTCGAGAGTTTTGTATTTGTTTTTAAGCAATTTTTCACGCATTTATTATTAAAATGGCAGATAAAGATTTTGTTAGGGCTCAGAGTGATAATTTACCCAACATTGATGCATTTATGTTCATGGAATATATGAAAAATAATGAATGCTACAGTGCTGAGGATATACGTGGTGTCAAAGTAATTTTTATTTTATATTCTATAACTTTATGTAAACAAACGCTGCAACTCTTTAAAATGTAAATATTTATGTAATTTAGATGTCAGAATTTTACTACATTGTTTACATGAAGTTACAAAACGTTAGAGGCATAATTGAAATACTGCAATATAAGTTATCTATTTTAATATAAAATTTAATTCGGTAAACATGTATAAATTGTTTTTATAGAATTAAACTTTATTTTAACTAAAATCACTCTAACTTTACATAACCTATGAAAGTTATACAAACAAATAAGTTCAGAACAGACTATGTACGCCGGTAAGCTAGTAGTGTCATACGTCAGTTAGAAGGGGTATGACGTCACACGTCGTTTTCGCGCGCTACATACATTTATGATTTTTTTAAGCCTTCAAATTACAAAAAAAAAAAACTGTTTTTTATGTTTATATATTTATAACAAGAGAAATATAATAAAAAATAAAAAAAAAATCATGCCTATCCCCTATTGTATGTGGACCCAAATAAGGCTAAATCCCAAAAACTAATCTTCTGGCAGTACAATAGTTAGCTGGAAAGGAGTTCCAGTATTTAAATATAATGTCCTGTGGTGTTTCCTCCATAGTTGTCTCATTTTTTTCTTGTGCTAGTGTCGCGAACATTACAGTGTAAGCGGCATTTTCTATACACATCTACATTATTTTAAATTTACTTAACACACGAGATTTTTTTTTTGGCAAGTGTAGGTTCTGTGTCGGTTAGATTTTTTTTGAAAATATAAGAGCCGCATGCGGCTCCGGAGCCGCGGTTTGCCAACCCCTGTGCTAGCCATACCTACGCCCGAGAAGTTACAGACCACTTAGCTCTGATGAAGATTTAAATTAAAACGAAACTTTAACAAAATTATAATATTGTTTTATTTTCTGACAGGTTCGAATCCCATTATTTTCATTAGTATTCTAAATGGATGTATCCCATTTAATTCAAGACGAATATTTAATGACATTCCTTTTTTTGAAAAAAATTATTGGAATTTGTAAAACGTATTTCACATAATAGATTCCTTTGAAGGTGTTAAAACGTATTGTTCGAGATAAAAAAAATCTTTTGTGCAAAATCTGAGTGATCTGCTTACATATGCAGAGTTTTATATAGAGCCTTTCCTTGGCAGATTCCTATCGAATTCTTTCTGTCAATATGAAGCGAGAAGAAATCAACCTATGTTTATATTCAAATGTGAATATTTGAAATTCTAAAAAATGAAAGCCTAGACACTTCGACAACATAATAATAATATCTTCTTTACTTCCATAGCTGTACTAAATATTCACTGACAGTATTTAAAATATCAATTACCAATCCAAGTATTTGAAATAACAAATACCTACTATTACTCATCACTAGAGTTAGGTCTAAATTTCGAAGCCTCTGAATTAAATATAATTCCTTCATAGCTGTATTTTTTAAATATGAAATATGGCATCTTTTAAATTATTCTTTTTTGCATTCATAAGAAAGTCATTGTAAAACTGAATTGACATTACAACTTTCGACATGGATTAACCCAATAATAGTGCATCGATGAACTAAATTCGACTTTTGGCGATGAAGCACCATCAAGGACTACTGTTTATAGATGATTTACCTACTTCAATCGTGTTGTTCAAATGTTCCACTCGCATAGAATTTTCTCATTCCAACCGAGTCACAGACCCTACTTTCTCCACGACCACCAGAAAGAAAAAAAATAACAAATAATTATTTTAATATTTAACATTTTATCTTAAATAATTTATATTACATAACAAATTAATCAATTAATTAAACTAATTTATTTTATGTATTATTTGTTTAATTTTAATTTAATTTGCCGCACATCGGCCACTATTTTAGGTTAGGAAGTTATGTTGCATTTATTTAATGTAAACGTTGCATATATCGTAATGTAACCCTACAAAAACAAAAGACAACAAGTATGGAATAGTTATTCCATAACAAGTGATGGAATGAAATACACGCAAAATGCATAAGAAGATAAGTGCTTTAGAATAACATTTCAATTCTTGTGTTAGAATATTAACTTTCTGTAGTCAAAATTAGTTTTAGAATTGGTAAATTCTATAGTGGTCGTGGAGAAACGTATTTCTCGCTATTCATGTGCTATTTGTTTTATAAGTATTTCACTACTATAAATGAGTCACCAGAGTGGCCTAGCTCGTTAAATCGTGCAGTTCTGACTGGTTAAAACAGTCTGAATATTGATGTTGCTGGTTCGATTCCCCGTTAGTGATTATTCGGACGAGAATAATATATTTACACTCTCATTTCACAGTCATTCACCCCTCATCCAGGAATGGCATCCAGCTCTCCCCCTGGCATCGGCGATTAGAAATAGGCCGATGTAAAATAAATAAAATAATAAAAACTACTATAAATGATTTATTCCTCTTGATCGAGTTCATGAGTGCAAGTCTGTGTGTGTGTTTGTGTGTCTGTGTTTGTGTGTCTGTGTTTGTGTGTGTGTGTGTGTGTGTGTGTCTGTGTGTGTGTATAAAAAATCTCCTATTAATTGGGAAAAATCCTATTGTTTTTTATGAAAATCCGAAACCGGAAAGGGAAGTTATTAAACATTAAAATTTTTAAAAATTCGTACTAGTAAACCAAGCATTAGACAAAAAATTGTATAGAACATAATTTGATGTATTTTTGAAGATTTACCTAAAACTTTTTAAATAATTTTAAAAAAAAATTATTTTAATTTTTAAAAGTATTTTTTTTAATTATTATTTTTTTATGGGAGGGCAAGTCTAGCGGAGGTCTCTCTTCGCCACTGGTTTAATAATACATACACTACCTTAGTCATAAATACAAAAAATCCATGATATTATAGCTGATTTATAGCTGAATTAGCCATGAATTAAAAAAATATTAGTCAAAATCACAAATATTGCAATATTTTTCAAAATCGAAATCTGATCAAAAATTACTCCCTCCGTCCGAGAATATGGTATAAATTTCGATTTTCTGAATAATACAAAAGGTTTTAATTTAACAAGGACGTGGCTGTCTCCACAGCTTGTTTAGAACATGATAATGTTGTTTGTAATCGTCCCTTACGATGAAGTTTTACCTTATTAATGTGCGGAATCTTATAGAAATTCCCTCCTTCTCCTAACATGGTTTCTAGACAAGTTTTCAATGTTAGAAAAACATTATTAAGACTGTATGTTTAATGCATTAAATGCATTTTGTACGCATTCAATCAGTTGATTGTATTCGGTGAAGCTGTATGTTGTAAGGATTGCATAAAATTGAAAATGTCATGATCCAATACATCTGGACTAGAGATGGGTCGTTCATGAACGAACCGGCTCACTGAGCCGGCTCAGTACACTGACCGAAGTGACACGGTTCACCAAATTGAAATGAGCCGGCTCACGGCTCATTGTATAGTTTCAAGTTTCATGAATACGATAGGTCGGGCGATTGTGAACAGTGACCGGAGTGATCCGGATCTGGATCGATGTCATGTTGAACTTCGCGAGAACTTGGCTTGTAATGTATTATCATAAAGTGTATTTTGTCATCAATTTGTAGGGCAGTTTATTTGAAACTAATCGGCTTAGTCTGTATTTTCTTACAACCATACTATATAAAAATATTAAAAATATTGCCCAAATCCCAGATGTCCGATTTATAAGGGCAATAAACATCGCCATAAACTTAACACATCTGGTTTAAAATACAGTAGCTACATAAAGTGAATTGTTTGTTTTAAAAATGTTAGATAAGAGTCGGGGCTAAGCGACGTTCTACCTACGACCGAACGACCGGCAATTGACTGACCTGTGTCTCGGGATCATGTTTAAAAGAACCGGCTCTAAGCAAGAGTCGGTTCTAAGCGACGTTCTACCTACGACCGAACGACCGACCGACCTGTGTCTCGGGATCATGTTTACAAGAACCGGCTCTAAGCAAGAGTCGGCTCTAAGCGACATTCTACCTACGACCGAACGACCGACCAACCTGTGTCTCGGGATCATGTTTACAGTTCATATATTGCAAGAACCGGCTCTAAGCAAGAGCCGGCTGTAAACGACGTTCTACCTACGACCGAACGACCGACCGACCTGTGTCTCGGGATCATATTTACAGTTCATATATTGCAAGAACCGGCTCTAAGCAAGAACCGGCTCTAAGCGACTTTCTACCTACGAACTAACTGTTAAAAAATATTACTTGCAATGCTATATTTATAAGTATTGGACAATGATATATCTTGTTACTAGGTAACAGGTTGCTGTAGTTGATTTTTATATATTTGATGACAGTTAATGTTCATAAAAGTTTATGTAATTAAAATATATGCTTTGTATAAAATATATGATTTAATAGTAATATCTCGATACTAACGACCGTCCTGTGTTTCGGAAACATGTTTACTTAACCGGATCACTGAACCGGATCAATGAACCGGCTCAACAAACTAAACGACCTCCACTGATCCGGTTCCGCAAACTGAGCCGAAATTCCCATCTCTAATCTGGACTATTTGGCGGTTGTGATTTAAGACGATTTGGAACTTCCTCCTTGTAATTCAACACATTTTTGATCAAAATTAGCTATTTTGTTACAGCGGGTGTCACTTTAATTTGTCTAAAATACGCGTTTTTTTCTGTGAATTACTTTTCATGCAATACTATTTGCGCGCCCTTTGTTTATTAGTTGCAACCACTTATTTAGAAATAAAAACAAAGAAAGTTCAAGATAATATTACTTTCGTTAATTCCACATGTTTTTAAGTAATGTATACCATATTTTCGGACGGAGGGAGTAGTTTTTGCAAGATGACGGTAACCTAATTACGGCAATGCAGCAAATGATCCTTTTTTGTGTTAAAAGTACATCGTTAAAATTTCTCACACAACCCCAAAAACAAAAGCCATATTGTACAGCTGAATAAACATGCCCATAATAATATTTTAATAGTATTGGACAGCTCACATTATGCGTAAGGTTTCTAATTACGTAGCAAATATTATTCAGCTTATAAATTAAATTTTGTCAATGAAAATTCCAACTAAGATTACTGTCTATCAAGGCTGCATTCGAGTTGTACAGAGTAGAGCGGGCGCTGAGCGAACAGTTGATGGTGACGTCATGAATAGAGCACTAACGGAGCGAGCGTTCTTGTGACGTAATGTTTATAAAATCTAACCTTACAATTTTAGGCGGCGTTTTTACTGTCAGATTAGTTCACGTCAGTCATGAATCAAAATTATATACCTCGGTTTTTCCTTGATTTTTTTTCAATGATAAAATTAATTAAAAATTAAATAATAATTAATGAATTAATTTAATGAATTTTTTCCATTTTAATTTTATGCACGGTGTATTTTAATTTTTTTTTTTGCTGTTTACAGAACGTCACAAATACATAAAATGGCTCTACTCTGTAGCCATAGACAATTAACAATTTTATTTGTCTATTATTTTTATTTTATTTATAATTTAATTTTAAACTTTCATTTCTTTCCCGCCGTTCCCCCACTTTTTTACGTCATACTCCAATGCTCGGTCTTAAAACCCCGAACACATAGAGCGCACTCTAAATGCTCGCTCGATCGCAAAACGAATGCAAATGAGTGTACTCCGAGCGTCAAATCGAACACGTTTGAGTGTACAGAACGTGCTCGGAACGCTCGGAGCGTCAAATCGAATGTACCCTATGAGACCAAGAAATTTTGTGTTATTCACATTTTCTACCAAGCCACCGTTGATTTCCAGTGCAATATTTGGAACATCTTGGTTGTGAACTGGTAAAAATTTCATTGTATTCGGTTTCGACATATTTAAATATAGTTTTTCTACTTCTGTTAAAAAAACGGTACTATATTTAATTTGTTTTAGTGCATAAAATGTCTGTTTATGGTGAGAGTTAAAAAAAGCGCGAAAAAAAGTACCATAACATAGAATTTTTTTACTTCTGTCATAAAAACAATACAAACTAACGGATTATACTCAAATACTTCCACGGCTAGAAGCACGCCCGTCATGGACGTCATATACTATAGAATATACTATTCTGACATTGAAAAAATATGAAGTGTAACAGGACTATATTTTGCAGCGGAAGCCATACACCTCTGCTGCACGTGATCTACGTCAGTAGTATCACGCCGCCAATGTGACTTAAGAATCACAGTTGAGCGTTCGCAAACACCGGATCACTTTATAATCAAAATTGTTATTTAGTTCAATCTAAATCAATATATATTTAGATTTTCTGTAATTTGTGAGTCGAATAATAAAATGAATTTAAATTTTTATAGTGAACGTATATTAAATATGAGCCCGCTATAGCCATTTATCACTATATTTCTTATTAATTTAATGAAGACTTGGATACGAATCAAATGCAGAATAAATCGCTAGGATTTTTTATTTTCTTATATATTCGCAAATTATTTAAATTTAGTTTAAACAGATCAAATGGAAGATATTAGTACTCAAATAACGAATAAACATGATTATCAAAAAACTGTTGATTTTGATGTGATTATACAAGGTGTCTCAAAAGAAATTTTATATTTATTTAGCTTACTGCGTGAACGCAACGTATCCGAGGGGCGCGGGGGTTATGTCAATCGGTAGCCTGGCTCTTGGGAATTCAGTCGATATGGAGCGTTTCTCGGGAGCAGACCGCGCGTTATGCTTGCGAGAGTTTTACCAAAACGGTGATTCGGCGACTGTAGCGCGTAGAAAATTCTGCAGTATTCGAGGTTTTCGCCACTTAAATGATGCGCCAAGCATTCCTCTCATTCGACATTGGGTTAAAAAGTTTGAAGAGACTGGTACAATGCTGGATAAATCAAATTCCGGGCGACCTAGGTCATCAAGAACGGTAGAAAACGTGGAGAATGTTAATCAGTCTGTTCGTGACGACCCGAACCTTTCAATTCGGAAGCGCGCAAGTGCTTTAAATGTGCATAGATCATCATTACATCGCATTATGCACAAAGACCTAAAGCTGCGCCCCTACAAAATTCAATTGGTGCAAGAATTAAAGCCCCAAGATGCCAGTCAGAGGCTTAATTTCGTAAATCAGGTGATTGAGCGATTTTCAACGTTTACCAACATTTTGTTTTCGGATGAAGCTCCTTTTCATCTTAATGGCCACGTAAATAAGCAGAACTGCCGCTACTGGAGTGCAACGAATCCGAAACGCAAACATCAGAAACCCCTACATTCGCCTAAAGTGACCGTATGGGCTGCGATGTCGGCGCGAGGAATTATCGGCCCTTACTTTTTTGAAGACGAAAGGGGGCGTGCAGTTACAGTGAATTCAGAGCGTTATTTGGAGATGTTAGACAACTTCTTGGTACCTGAACTGCAAAAGTTTCCTGGCTATAACCAAAGAACATGGTTCCAACAGGACGGAGCAACTTCACACACGTCCAATATGTCTCTGCCACGTGTTCGTGAAATTTTCTCAGGCAAATTGATCTCCCGGAGAGGTGACATAAATTGGCCTCCACGCAGTCCAGATTTAACCCCTATGGACTTTTTCCTATGGGGTTATCTTAAATCTAAAGTTTACGCCAATAAACCGACTTCACTGGCGTATTTGAAAGAAAATATCCGTCACGAAATGGCAGCCATCCCTGAGTCCACCTGCCGAGACGTCATAAGTAATTTTACTGTTCGATTAAATGAGTGCCGAGAACGCGAGGTTCTACATTTAGACTATATATTTTTAAGAAATAAATCCCCAAAAAGTGTATTTTAATAATTAATTAACATTTTCTCTATATACGGCTTTTTTTTTTTTTAATCGATCCACTAAATATAAAATTTCTTTTGGGACACCTTGTAGAACAAATATTCCTAGATATCCAGTATTATGTTGGCTTCTTACACTTATTAAATACCTACAAAACCCTGAAATGTGTGAAAATCTACACATCCCACCATTGTATTGCGTTAAATTTTACTATTCTCTGTTGACAAAACCCAACCAACATTAATGGTTGACCACATCGTCAATTTATAAATACAACACTGAAATATGAGCATATGCTTTTAGCAAATGTGATTTATAGCCCGTATTGTTTACAAAAGTACATTTAATTCAATTCTAGCGTGGGTGTTTTCATATCCATAACATTATATCAAAGAAAACGAGTCACCAACTGCAAAAACAGATTTCAAAATAAAATAATAAAAACATTGCTACAAAATTTTATATATCATATTTGTCAAACAAAATATTTGCATACAGAGTTAAATATATTCTAAAGATAAGATTTTTCTTCAGTATTTCGTACTGTGAATGTGTAGCGAAAGACAGAGCAAGTTAAAGTTATTGAATTTTGTTATGTGATGGGCTTTTTAATATGATGGAAAAGTCATAGTTGGCTAATTGATTTATTAAGTATTCCATGGTACTTACTTTGAAGAGCTTTCCACATAGTTTGTTTCCAAAACTTGCGAGCGGATCTAGCCTGAAAACTCCTTCGTTCGCTAGCTGGTTGCTATGATTCTTTATGACTTTAAAAATCAAATATTAAACTAATTTATTTCTTCTCTAGAAAATATTTGTGATTTTTTTGCTTTACATCCAACTGATGGTCGTTTAAGATAAGCTATAAGCTTCGAATATTGACTAATATCTACATTATTATTTATAATTAATGTGGCTTTCAATTTCGAGTACGTGGCCCATAATATGGATTTAAAATTTCTTAATTTTTCCTCGAAATAAGCTAATAATACTAGTTCTGTAATTTATTTTATTTTGATTATGCCTTCCCATGAACAAGTTATATTCTTTTAAATAAGGATCTTTAGATTTTTGAGGCAATAGGCAATTTTTGCTCTTCCTCATTTGCCCTTGCGATTATATTTTCTGGAGTAATATTTCAATATCTGAATCTTTTTTTATAAATTGTCCAACATAAGGAGATCTTTTTGGTGCAGATGGGCGGGCACTCCTACCGTCTACAGACCGTCGTTTTGAACCGGGAGACTCTGTGGCGTTCGTACTCATTGTGAATCGACTACAATTGTGCATATACTAACTAAATAAAACATCGTCGAACGACACTGTATTTATTACTTAGTATACCAGGTCTACAAGTATGAAATGCGGATTTTTTTCAAACTTGCCGTGCAAACAGAGTGTATAGTTCAAAGTTTCAACACATATGGCGTTTTGTTAAGTTATCATTAAGTGTCAAATGCGTATAGGTTATAATTTGAAAAGTGATCAAATAGTTTTGTTTTACTGTGTTAAAAATGTCAAATTTAGTGCCAAATAAAGAGCATTCGCGGACAATACTACTGTTTTGTTTTCATTTGAAAAAAACTGCTGCTGAATCATACCGACTGCTTCGAGAAGCTTATGGTGAATATGCTCCATCGCAAGATACGTGTGAACGATGGTTTCGGCGTTTCAAAAGTGGTGACTTTGATCTTACAGACAAAGAATATGGAAAACCTCCAAAAAAAATATGAAGATACAAAATTGGAAACATTGCTACAGGAAGACGATAGTCAATCACAAAAACAACTAGCAGAGCAGTTAGGCATTAGTCAACAAGCTGTTTCCAATCGCCTACGAGAGATGGGTAAGATCCAGAAAGTCGGCAGATGGGTTCCACATGCTTTGAATGAGAGGCAGATGGAAAAACGCAAAAACACTTGTGAAATTTTACTTGCACGATACAAAAGAATGTCTTTTTTGCATCGTATCATTACTGGCGATGAAAAATGGATTTATTTTGAAAATCCCAAACGCAAAAAATCATGGGTGAACCCAGGGTCACCATCCATCATCAACTGCAAGATCGAATCGCTTTGGCAAAAAGACAATGCTCTGTACTTGGTGGGACCAAAAGGGTGTGGTCTATTATGAATTGTTAAAACCTGGTGAAACAGTCAATACTCAACGCTACCAACAACAACTGATCGAATTGAACCATTCGCTGCTCATAAAACGACCAGAATACGAAAGAAGACAGCACAAGGTAATCTCTCTTCACGATAACGCTCCATCACATAAGGCAAAAGCAGTTTGCAACACATTGGAGGCACTCAAGTGGGAAGTGCTACCCCGTGCCGCTTATTCACCAGACTTGGCCCCTTCAGATTACCACTTGTTCGCATCGATGGGTCACGCACTTGCCGAGCAGCACTTTTGTTCATATGAAAATGTGAAAGAATGGCTAGATGAATGGTTTGCGGGGAAAGTGGAAGAGTTCTACTAGCGAGGTATTCACAAATTGCCTGAAAAATAACAAAAATGTACAACTTTTAATGGAGCATACTTTGAATAAATAATCTTTTACTGTTCTTTTGAGTTTAATGTGTTTTATTTAAAAAAAAATCCGCATTTCATACTTGTAGACCAGGTATTATTGCCCGAACGCCCAATCCCTAATAGTGAGACCGTAACCTATTATCCCACTGCGCATTTAGTGTTTTATGGCTTTTGGCTAAGCTTACGAAGGGCAACTTATAATTCCATATATATATTTCACAATATTTAAGATCGCAAATTGCAAATTGATTTGAACTGTTTTCTAAGCACTCTCTGATTCTTATTCGGAATGTAGCGATAACAAAGTCATATACAGACTGAGAGTATTGTGTGAAGCCTACAACACCTCCAGATCCGAAGTCGACTGTTATAAGACGAATTATTATTACTTCAATAGTTTACCGACGAGAATTGCAAGAAATAAACGTAAATTAGGCCTGCTTACTCTCAGTGGCAAATATTCATTTCGTCTCCACCTGGTTTTGGCTTCAAAACATTGAAAGCTAAAGTATAGTCTATGACGTCCATGACGGTCGTGCTTGAAGCCGTGGAAGCATTTGTATAAACTTCATTATTTTGTATTGTTCTTATGAATGGAGTGAAAATATGATACGTTATTGCACCTTTTTTCACGCTTTTTACTTTTTTTAACTCACTATAAACAAGCATTTTATGCACTAAAACCAATGGAATATAGTATAGTTTTTTTTTAACAGAAATAGAAAAAGTAATTTTATGTAATCGAATAACTGTTTTACAATGTTGAAAAATTCCTTCACATTTTTCCATTTCAAATTAGTGCTGTCGATTTTATTATATAAATTTTTAAAGCACCTGAGCTTTGGAATTTGCTAATTTAAATTCATGAAATGTAAGAAAAGCCGAAATTAAAATAAGAAGAGAACAAGAAGTAAAACAATGAATAACAGGAAGGCTTGTAAGAAAGATACTGCGAATTAAGAAATTTACACAAATTAAATGTTAACGGAAGTTTTTATGCGAAAAATAATTCTTCTCTCTTAAGACACTGTCAATTGTAGAGTTTCTAAATTCTTGGCAGTTTTGAACGTTCGTGAATTGGGAATGAGGTATCGCATTATCCAGGAATTCTCTGGAATTCCCGCAGACATATTTTTTTATTTAATTTTCATAGATTCGCAGTAACGATGTCCATAATAATGGCCGCATTCAGCAGACTCACCGGTGGGTTACCGATTAGAATTTTTTTTTCTTTATACATACGTTGATACGTGGATATTTTGACAGTTATATGACTTAAAAGGTAGACCATTTAAGTTTTTACAAAAACTAAGAACTAAAAAAAAATTTGTTTCTGAACAAACTGGTTTGTTGCTTTTCAAAATATTCGCCTTTAAGATTTATATACTTTTGCATGCGTTCAAACCAATTCTCGAAACATTTTTTCCACTCTGAAGTTGGCATCTCAAAAACATGGATTTCATAGTCTCCAACAGCTTCTTGAGGTGATGAAAATCGCTGTCCAAGCATTTTTTGTTTGACATTGGGGAACAAAAAAAAAGTCGGAATCCATCGGGAACAGATCTTTTTCACCTCTAAATGTTCATGCAAAATCGAATGTATTGCTGTCTGCGATATGCTAAAGGATGCCTCTATCTCACGGTAAGTCACATGCCGGTCTTCCTCAATCATTTTGCGCACAGCATCGATGTTTTTTTTAATCACAACCGATTTTGGTCGACCTTCACGAGATTCATCACTGACAGACGCACGACCACGACGAAATTCTGCAAACCAATTGTAAACAGTCTTTTCTGATGGTGTTTCATTATCAAAAGTTGAACGAAGCGAATCTATGCATTGCTGTTGAGTTAGGCCTTTACTAAAATCGTAAAAAATCATCCAACGAAAACCTTCACGAGTAATATCCATTTTTTCAGAAACTTTTTTTAACTTTCACTGTCAACAAACTATTCGGTCAATTTATAAGCTGCCACGGATTTCACAATAACAAATGTCAAATTTTACGAAGATAGTAATGACACATTTCAATATTGCCATCTAGTAGTCATTTGTAAAAACATAAAAGGTAACCCTAGTAATTCACTGATATATAGATATTACATACCCTATGGTCTATTTCAAAGTAGAAAAAAGTAGATAGCGCTGCGAACCGAGTACGATTTACACTGATCAAATACAGTATACCGGGAAATTTAAAATAAGTTACAACTAGGGCATGGGCATAGCAATTAGGTTAGCAAGCGATTTTTTTTTTTAATATAAAAAAGGTTAATAAGATATTGAAATAAACAAGGCAGATAATACACTTACGTTATTTATACGACATAAATTCAGTTTAATGGGAAATTTGAAAAAGTTAAAAAAATATTAATTTTAAAAATTATGTACTATATATAAAAAGAGAAATTTGGCTAAAAGAATTTAAACAAAGCAATAAAACAAACAATATATCTTCAGAGCTAAAGTTTCTTATTTAAATAATTATTGTAAATAAAAATTAAAAATATATGTATATATGAAGGTTTAAAAATTATATCAATAACTTCTTTGGGCACAATCAACTGGGCTGTCTTTTGGCCTCAAATTAGTCCTCTTTCTTGATCTGTTAATTGTCAACTGTCAAAAAATATTTATATGTCAGATAACCTAAAAAATATATAATTGCGTAAAAACAAATTACATGGAGAATTTTCTCCATAAAATATACGCCAAGAATATAAGTCTAAATATGTAAATAATAACAAAATATATGAGAAAAATTAAATGATATAAATAATATATATTTCCAATGTACGACACTGAACATCTGTCAACTTGGACTAAAAACAATATTTTTACAGTGTAATAGGGATGACGATCTAAACCAATCTGAAGCAAGGACAAACAGCTCCTATCTTCTTACACACATTTTTCTACTTTGAAATAGACCATACATATGGTTTCTGAAATAAATGATTCAATTATTGTACAACCAAATTTTTTTGTCATTTGTAACATTTTCCTGAAATTTTTATTTTTCATGTCTGTGAATACATGAAATACGTGAATATTTGTATGACCTGTTTTGACGTTTGACGCGCTGGTATAGATCATAAAATTGATTTAGGTCAAGGAGAAATATATATTTCGACAGATATGAGAACATTTTTCGCCGAGGGCTGAACGCCAGTCACAAAGAAATCTCAATTGCCTGGAATATTAAGAGAGCATCTGACAAATTGAACATATTGAAGAAAGGTCTATTTGTTATAAAGGGTGTTATCGAGAACTGAACAACCATTACTAACTTCTTTATTAGAAAGGACCATTTAGACATCCAAATTAAACGCTAATCTATTTCATAAATATTTTGAAATTATTTAATATTTGAGGCTTTATTCGTTTTGTGTATTTTAAAATTATGACAAATTTTATTATGGAGAATTATAAAGAAATTCATCTTCGCATGGGCGTATCTCGAAAACGAAATGCATTAAGACCTGCGCCATATTGACTTATTTGACTTAAAGCCATGTTTTGAAACAAAAAAAAATGATTTTTATTTTTTTGTTCTTGAAAATACTGCTAAATCAGACTAAAAAATGGTTAAGGATAGAAATCTGCGGTTTGAATTATTAAAATCATATAATACTACATGGTTTAGTCTAAAAAAAATTTGGACTTTAACAAACCAATTATTAAGTTGTGTATGGACAGTAATCCAAAACTCTTGAAAATGGCCAAAAATTGAAAAAATTGTCACGCGAAGACCTTAAAGAAATTATTTTTTTCTTAAAAATAAGACGAAATTTATATAAAGTTATCTCCGATTTTATTGAAAATTGGTACAAATATGTATTTTAGGTCATAGATCAACAAAATTGAGTACATTTTCAAGTTTAAGTAAAAGTTTTGAAATTATAGGCAAAAAACTGACCCAAATCCAAGGCTTTGAACCGGAACTGAATCGACATCCGAAAACCGAAAAAAAAACGTTATTTTTTAAGTTAAAGTTATTTTTGTCGGAACGAAAATCGGAACTGAACCGAAAAAAAAATATCGGTTTATTTTGGTTCAGATAATGTTTATGTGAGTAAATATAAAATACATTTTATTTAGCAGAAAATAAATTTCTAAGGCCCGGTCTTTCCACCTTCAGATAAATTTCCAGGTAACTATCTGACAGATAAGGTTATTTGTAACTTCATCTGCTGAATAAATGTCAATACCAGTCAGTGAATCCAATACGTCAGTCTCATTATCTGTTAGATAACTATCCGATAGATACATTTGTATAGAAAGAAGGGATGACATTTACTCAGCAGATGAAGTTACAAATAACCTTATCTGTCAGATAGTTACCTGGAACTTTATCTGAAGGTGGAAAAACCGGGCCTAATACAAATAAAAGCATTTAAAAATTTATCACTCGGAACTGAACCGAAAACCGAAAAAAACCGTTATTTTTGTTGGAACGAAAACCGGAACCGAGCTGATGTTTTTTTTTTAATTGAACCGGAACTAAAACCGAAACGAAAAAAATAACGGTTTGAAGCCCGACCCAAATAGGCTCTAACTCAAAAAATAGGAAAACATTTTTTTTTTTTTTTCATAATCCTCTCCTCTAATTTTAATTAATTTATATTTTGTCAAAAAAATTGATTAAAAATTCAAAAATTTTGAGAAAAAAAATATATGTATGTTAGAAAATTGGTATATTTATACCTTTTTAACCTTAGATCACAAATATATGGTCAATTTTGAGTTACGGTCTAAAATTTTGACATTTGCGGCAAAAGAGTAAAAAAAAAACTCAACAATTAATATTTAATATTCAAAAATCATAATTTACGTTATAGCAAAATTTACGTTACAAAAACCGTACGAAATACGAGTACTTCAGCTAATTTGAATTAAATTAGAAATTTGAATATTGATGATTGTGTATTATTTAATGAAATTTGTTGTATTAAAAATTATATAATTAATGAAAAGCTCGAGTAATGGCAACAAAATCATGGAAATAACCTGCTATTATAAATGGGGTGAAATAATTACATATTTTATGGATAAACAAATATATTATTAACGTATTTTAAATATTGTTTAATTTAACCGAGCGAATATTTTCAATAATAAACAATATGTGGACCAGCGAAAAACATAACTAAAAAATTAAAATAGTAAAAGCCTATATTTATACCAATTATAATATTATGACATGAATAGTATACAAGGGTTGCCTCTTATATTTCGGGATTGCGCTAAACTAGTGCTGCCATCTGGGAACTGACGCTTCTATCGTAAATTTTAGACATTTCTGACGGTATACGTACTCAGAACGTTTTGACATTTGAGCGCTATTTGTGTTGTTTACAGTAACTTAAAAAATGTATGTGAAGTGTGAATTTTTACACATTTCAGGGTTTCGCAGGTATTTAGTACGTGAATGATGATTATTTGGGATGCCAAAACAAATTTTATGTTAAAATATTTTTTTATAAATTTTAATTCGAATGCCTAATACCATTATTTGGGCTTCTAAATATGTGGAGTATATTTTTTATATATCTAGGTTCATTAATATTTTGAAAATTGCGCCTACGGCTTCCATTGGTTGTTTAAGTCATAAACTCCGCCCCTCTGATTTCGTATACATTCAAACATAGAATTAAATTATAATTTCAACACTTTCCACAGGATATTAAATTTACGCTTTTAAAAATTAAATGCAAGATTTGCCAAAATATAACTGTCAAGAATTTTGTCAAAATAATTTAAACAAAATAAAAATGCAAAAAAATAAAAATTGTCGGGAATCGAACAGGGGTTTGCAACTTACGAAGCGAGAACGTTACCACTGGACTACGGACGTTCACTCGTTTAATGTGTTAAATAGCAGATTAAATATTTTACATATTTTAGTTAAAAACACAAAAAATGCGTTATTTTCCGAAAACATAACTTGATCAAAAATTCCTGTTGTACTATTCCCGTTTACACCAATGTACATTACTTAGAATTTTTTCTGATTTTTAGTTTAAACCATCTGGGCTACAGGGTGTGGGACAAATTTTTTTTTGCACAATTTTAGCAAAAATCGCGTTAAAATAATTTATTTTGCAAAAATAAAATTTTGATCGTTAAGTCACGTACCAAGGGCTTTCATTTGGTACCCTATACAGAATTGTAAAAAAATATATTTTTTTCGATCTGCATATATTTGTTTATATTTTTAAGGGGATATGTTTTTTAGATGTTTTAGTATTTTTCCTATGTGTGGGTCAAAGAGTTGTATAAGCATGTCAAATTTCAACTCTTTAGGTTTAGCCGTTTGGCTACAATTTTTACCTGACAGACAGACAGACAGACGACAAAATGACGGTATAAGAGTTTTTTGGTCATACCTACAAAACCCTAAAAAAGTCATCTTGGCTAAAAATTAAATTAAATCAAAAACATTTTCGAGCGATTATTTTTTACAACTTTCTACGTGGATTAACCCAACAACAGTGCATCGATGAACATAATTCCACTTTTGGCAATAAAGCACCATCAAGGACTACTGTTTATCGATGGTTTGCCGACTTCAATCGTAGCCGTAGTTCGCTTAAGGATGAATTTCGTAAAGGTCGTCCAAAATCGGTTATTGTTCCGGAAAACATTGATGCTGTGCGTGAACTGATACTGCAAGATCGTCATGTGAATTATCGTAAGATTGAGGTATCCTTGGGCATTAGTGGGACCAGCATACATTCACTATTGCATGAACATTTGGCTGTGAAAAAGATTTGTTCGCTTTGAATCCCACATAATTTGACAATCACAGTGGAAAAAGACTCAATCGGAGTGGAAAAAGTGCTTCGAAAATTAGTTCAAACGCATGCAAAAGTGCATTGACCTTCATGAAGAATATTTAGAAAAACAATAAAGCCACTTTTGTTGACAAATAATTGTTTTTGATCTCAAATCCCGAAATATAAAAGGCAACCCTCGTACGACTGGTCATCAAAAATAACTGTGAAATTTTTCCTGTTCACATTAATGTGCATTACTCAGAATTTTTCATATTTCTAGATTAACAGATTAACCCCTCTGGTTATAAGGTGTAGGACAGTCGCAGGACCATAGTTCTCAGACGTAGACGCGTCATAACAAACGTTCTAGGACAGATAGTGCGGTCTTAGTTAAACCACATGTTAACAAGACTTAATTAATTAATATCTGGTTGCATAAAGTGGTAATTCATGTAGGGTTGGTATTCCCCATTGATTGTAAATTCATTACCCTTATATATAAATCATTATGATGAACTGAAGATGAACATAAGATACAAAATATTGAAACATCGCAAGCAGAAACTGGTGTCGAATCTACATATTATCCATTCAACTACAAGATGCATTAATGTAAATTGGAGGGATTCAAATTTACATTTACTAACAAGAAAGACGATCGTTACAAAGTTTCTCGTCATTTACATATGAAAAAAATAAATAAAAATGTTGCATAAATGTATTGTTTGTCTTTTCCGTGACGCCAATAGGGAAAAGCAGGATAAATTGTACCACTTGGTACCATCTCGTTTTTAACTAATTTCGGTAATTTTCCAGCCAACTGTATAGGGAAATAAATGTAAGATCGTAGCGCCGCGGTGGTCAATTTTGAAACGTAGGTAGAGAGTATTTAATGTTATTGTTACATAGCTGTGAAAGTAAAATTATAGGACTAAATATATTTTACAATATTTTGTGAACCTGTTTTACTATTTTATCAACAAGTATATAAAAATGTTTATAAATCCATTTTTTTTGCATAACACGTCTCTAAAAAAAATTAAAAACTATATTTTGTGACAGTAGGTTATGATAAATATTTTAAATATGAATAATATGATAAATATATTTATCTACAACAAACAGTGGCGCAGCCAGAATTTTGTCTTGGAGAGGGCCGAATGAAATTTCTAGGGCACGCGGGCCGAATACGGCCCTCAACCTCATTTTTTGCGGCCTCTGAATCGGTAACCAAAATCACTTGAGCTTATTTAGGGGAAAAATATATTTAAAAATGTAAAATATACTCTCTTCGCCTTTTCTGTTTATCATTTTTTATGTAAAATAGACCGCGACCCAAATCAGTTCCCCTGCTGTTGGATATTGATGTTTATATCAAATAATAATTCCATTATTTGTTGATAAAAAAATGTTGTTGTTAATCCATGAATAAAAAACTTTCACTTGATGTTTTCTTCGATAAATACATATTTATTTATATTTTTCGCAAGATATGTTTTTGAAGTCTCAATATTTCTCTTACTTATGTTCAGTTTTCTAAATCAGCCGCTTGACCACAATTTGTATCGAACGAACAGACTCATGTGACGGAATAAGGATTTCTTGATTATGCCTACGAAAACCTAAAATTAACATGTAAATATGCATTTTCTGTTAATTTCAACACTAATCATAATAAAATATAGCTTATTATTATTGTAAAATACATAAGTTATTTTGCTGTACGATTATGATAAATTTGTTAAATTTTCATTTCATTGGACCTTCAGAGGGGACTTGTGATACGCCATTGTTGTTCAGTACAACTTATATCAGTCCTTTTTGTTTGTAAAACATCATAATTTCAAAAATACCTAAGAAGATATTGATATTCACATTTACAAAATAAAACCAAATACCGATTTTAAGAGCGCGATTGTCTCCAAACCTACTCTCTTTATTATATTTCTACTATTTCTACTCTATTTCACGTTTGAGGTGTCATTTAAAATTACATTCTGAAGGTTATACCGAAGTCAGATTTCCACTTTATCTTATCTGAATCGAGTAATTAGTTGTTTAAAACAGTTTTATCATTTGACGGGGTGAATGTTTTAGTCGATGTGTCAGGGGGAAAAAGGATCAACGCTCCCCTTCATACAATTCGTTGGAGCATATTTGGAAAGTGATGTATTTTCACTTGAACAATAATTATGTCACTTTATCAAGAGTAAGCAATCTTAAAAAAATGTTTATTTACTTATACGAAAAAAAAATTGTTTACAATAAAGTAATTTAAAAATTAACTGCTGTTGTGGTTAATAAGTATTATCTTCAACTCTCCGAGCAGCGCCGTGTAATCTGCTGGTCCTGGGAGGGGCTCAGGCTCGTCGCCCCCCCTTGGCTACGCCACTGGCAACAAATTAAAATAAATAAATTCACAAGGCAGAAGGTCAAATGCTACATGTTGCCAGCGTCGGCTTGAGCGATGAGTGCTTCTTAAATGGGTAACTGTACGCGACGCTTTCCCAAATGAGTACAGCGGAACACTTCTACGAGTTGTCATAAAGTACCGATGTCTTTTACAAAGAACCTTCTTGACCATATTTGGACCTACCTAAAACTATTCACTCTAAAACAGACTTGAACTTATTCCGACATGGGGCGGCTCTAGGATAGCTACGACTATTTTTTTTCGGTAACGAACGCAGTGGGTTAATTAGTAAATTTACTAGTAAAGATAGAAGTCTTATTTTACCTGAGATCTTTTTAGGATGTCATAGATATAACCGAGAAATCCTTATACTGATATTCATGTATCTGTCTATCTGGCTTTCCACCTGTCTGTCCGTTTTTCTGTATGTTTGTCTTTCTAAATGTACGGTAGAAATTGAAACACAAAAAAGACCTGACAATGAACAGAGCAAGATGGAGGACTTGTGAGAGTGAGCCAAAAGTCAACCCGACTGAGAGTGCCCAAGGAATAAGAAGAAAAACAGGAAAAATACTATTATTACACTAGACTAGTGTTTCACAACAGGAGGTCCGCAGAAAAATTTTAGTGGTCCGCGAAAATTTTCTTATGTGTTTTTTGCAGGTTTTTTGTTATTTTTTATACACATTTTTTATGTAAATAATTTATATTTTGTTTATTTTCTGTAAACTTTCTGTGATTTTCTGCAAATAAAATAAATGTATTTAGTAGCACATTAAATATATTTGTTTTATTGCAAAAAATGAACCAACAATTATTATTAGTGGTCCGCGTTAGAAAATTATATATTTTACTGGTCCGCGGTGCGTTTCTGGTTGAGAAACACTGCACTAGACAACACATCTAAAGTCTACAGATAATCGAACGATAGTAGATATGAAAGTAGTATTTAAAATAAGTAATAAAATATATAACGCAGTTAA
This sequence comes from Liopterus haemorrhoidalis, assembly GCA_963971575.1. Classification (NCBI taxonomy): domain Eukaryota; kingdom Metazoa; phylum Arthropoda; class Insecta; order Coleoptera; family Dytiscidae; genus Liopterus; species Liopterus haemorrhoidalis. The sequence continues at coordinate 68,344,606 of OZ020613.1, forward strand.
TAACGCGAATGTAAATGTATGTTCTAATTCGCTAACATTAATTTAAACAAACGAGGATATTATAGAAGTCCACGTGGACAAATAGCACAATTTCCACTCCCGTTACTGCGTTATGAAAAATTTTATTATCTCTCTAATGGAGAGAAAATGAGATCTAGCTTGTTTCAAAGATATAGGAGACACACACGAGCAAATTTTCCAATCTTTCTGTCTTTAACCAGCAAATCTCGACTTTTGATCACTTACACATTTTTTTTGGATCTATTAAATGTGTATTTCCAGGTATCCTGTATTTGTTTTACTATTATTAGTTTTCTTCTAATACTATAGGTTTTCTCAAAGTGATAATAGAAAATAGATAAGATCAAATAAAATTTAACAAGAATTTATTTTAACATTTGTTAGTCTGAAGAAATTCTTTATCACTAAAATTATTAGCGATCATACCATTTTGACATTTCGATATTTCGATCAATCTCCACGAATTGAAGTCCCTACATAACGTTTTGACTTTTTTTAGCATGATGTCTGTCGGTCTGTCTGTCTGTCGATCCGTGTACACGTGCAGAGCAAATTCGGCTTAAAGGATTTTTATGAAACTTCATATTTAAGCTTTTGACATCAATGGCACGAGTTGATCAACTTTTGGTAAAAATCGGTTAACTAAAAATGGGAGTTTACTCGTGTCAATTTTAAGATTTTTGCGAATATTTCACAACAGAGAAATATTTCGAAAAAATTTATTTAACAAAAGTTGCTATAAAAGCAATAACTAACAACTTTTATTTGATAAATTTTTTGATTAAGCATCATAAATTAAACAAGTACTTTGTGATGGCGGTAGGTCCTGTGGTGGTCACAACAGATTATTTTTTTATGTAACATCTTATTAATTAATGTTTTCTTTTCTTTTATTGATTTTATGACTGTAATAATAATTTTTTATAAGAATTTTAGACCTATATTTTAAGTTACTGACGTCTCATATATCATGTATTGATGAACTGAGTTAAATAAATTATTATTATTATATTATTATTATTATGAAAGGAACTGGCTAAATGTACGCTCAGTTACTATAATGGGCGCCCACAGAATTTTTTTCTGCGTTCACAATAATATCATTGCGCTCACCAAAAATTTTCTTGGGAATAAAAAAGCCGAAAACTATGTGGAGGTCGTTGAAAATTTGATTGAAAATTATCATCATCTGGGGTGCAACTGGGGAGCGTGAAACTTCAATTTTTAAACAGTCATCTTGACAAATTTCCTGTCAATCTTGGAGATGTTAGTGATGAACAGGGTGAACGTTTCCCTCAGGATTTAAAATAGATGGAGAGACGTTATCAAGGAAGGTGGGATACTCACATGATGGCTGACTACTGTTGGAGTATTAAAAGAGACTTATCCGGAATGGTGTACTCCAGAAGATCTTACAAACGACCATTTAATCCTTAAATTATTTTGTAATTTTATTTTAACACTCCAATGCATTAAAATGTAATTAAAACTGTTCTCATTTTCTTTCTTTCACTATAAATAAAATTTTAAGAATATTTTCTAATTATTTAGTCCTTATCGTTCGCCAAATTTGTACCAATTACAGTATCGACGTCTAAAATTAAACGATAGAAGCATTATTTGGCCGAAAATATGTATTTGTTGTAGAGCAAAAATCTGATGTGATACGCAAAAACTGATGTGATATTTGAGTTCAGCAGCACCAAATTAGTAAGAAACAAGTCTTAGATGTAAGTCAGCAAAAATTGTGTTGACTAGTGTAATAGAAACAAACAACCACCGCGATCAATAGAACGCGCGGCGAGTTCCCGGCGGTAAGTTGACTCGCAGCAGAATAGCTGCGACAAGTTGTCCTATTTCGTCATCAAACACTCATCAGTTAGCATTTTTCTTAGCTAGAAACCCCTTCAACCATCAGTAACTTATCAAGAAAAATTTACAGTGTATTTTATTATAAACTATACTATATACAACATTTTACATTCAGCTAAATTATGTACCGGTCTATAATCCTGTCAAAAATTACACAAATCGGTTCTGTAATTTCTGTGTAATTTTAAGACAAAATTTCCGTTTCATTTTTATTTATATAAATTGAGATTGAAGTACTATTTTTTTTTCTTTTCTTTTGTAGAGGGCATTATACTTTATTCCACTCCAATATAAATTTTTAAAACGTTCTCTGTCCCAGGTTTATTGAATAATGTAATATAACGTACAAGACTTAGAATATAATGTTTTAAACATGTTTTGTGAATGGCATGTGTGTGTTTTCAGTGTACCCTGGCCGCCATGCCTGTGGGGGGGCGAGTGGCGGGGAAAGTGAGCGGCCACTACTCCAACAACTACAATGGTAAGTACCTAACCTAACCCAACATAACCTAATCTTCAACTTTTAAACTGCATTATCCCACCGAACACACGAAACTTGTAACAACTAAAAACTTCGATGCATATTCAGATAAAATAGTCTAAAACTGCATTCTATTTCATATATAAGCAGTTCACTTTTGTAAGAACCAACTAAAAGGGAATTTTGTTTTCAATAGTTTGCACCTTTGAAACTGTATGTCATGTTGGTATTAAAAAATGTCACTTTTACCGACCGCCAACATATATAAGGGAGGTATTGTGATCATACCGATTTTGACGTTTCGAGATTTCGATGGATCTCCACGAATTGAGGTTCCTACATAACGTTTTGACTATTTTTAGCATGATGTCTGTCGGTCTGTCTGTCCGTCCGTCCGTCCGTCCGTCTGTCTGTCTACACGTGCAGAGCAAATTCGGCTGAAATGATTTTTATGAAACTTCATATTTAAGCTTCTGCCATCAATGGCACGAGTTGATCAACTTTTATATAACACTCAGAACTGGGCTAGAGTTCTTATATTTCATTATCCTGCAAAAGGGGGAAGTCTAACTAAGGGAAGTCAGTTATGGAGGCATTGCCACGCTGGGGGCAATACACTTGGGGAGAAATTGCATTTAACTTCGTTTCAGAATCTTTCCCCGGGAATAAAATAGTATACTCCTTACTTAATTTCTATTGTAACTCTAACATTTACGGTATACTGACTCAAATCAAAAAAATTGATGCGAAGTGTGAATATTCACACATTTCAGGGTTTCGCAGGTATATAATAAGTGAGGGCGGTATGCTGAGTGTGTAGGACAAATTTTACTTTGTAGTAATCACGGCAAAATGAACGATATTTTTAAAATAATTTATCGTCTGTTAATCATATAATAAGACTGGTTATTAAATTTAGCTCATAAAAATTAAATACAACATTTGTCAAAATATAACTAGAATTTTGACAAAATAATTTCAACATAATAAAAATGCAAAAAAAAAACAGAAAAAATAAAATTCACTCCGTACTCGAACTCGAAACCCTTCGTTTTCCAGCCAGTTTAAGAGTGCTCTAACGCATGTAGCCATCGCACGCCATGCATGTGAGTGTCTTACATTGGTATAACTTTTGTACTTTGTGAACCAAAAACCACAAAAAATGCGTTATTTTCCAAAAACATAATCTGATCAAAAATTCCTGTTGTACTATATCGGTTCACACCAATATACATTACTTAGAATTTTTTTAGATTTTTAGTTTAAACCATCTGGGCTACAGGGTGTGGGACAAAATTTTTTTTGCACATTTTTGGCAAAAATCGCATCAAAATAATTTATTTTGCAAAAATAAAAATTTGATCGTTAATCCACGTACTAAGGGCTTTCATTTGATACCCTACTCAGAATTTAAAAAAATTATTTTTGTTTTCGATGAGCACATATTTGTTTATATTTTTAGGGGGATATGTTTTTTAGATGTTTTAGTATTTTTCCTATGTGCGGGTCAAAGAGTTGTATAAGCATGCCAAATTTCAACTCTCTAGGTTTAGCCGTTTGGCTACAATTTTTACCGAACAGACAGACAGACAGACAGACAGACAGACAGACAGACAGACAGACAGACAGACAGACGACAAAATGACGGTATAAGGGTTTTTTGGTCATACCTACAAAACCCTAAAAATACAAATAATACAAAAACAGTTAAAATTTTAAAAATTTTATTCATTTCTTATAAAAATAAAACTGTATATTTTTGGCATTCAAATAAATAAAATTAAATTATTTGTTAACTTAATTCTAAAAAGAAAAAAAAATCAAAATTAAGGTTAAGGTGTGTTTAACGTCCAGATTTAACTATGCCAAAAGGTATAGCTTTAAGCAACATTCTATTGAAGGAATTGCTCTGGAAAGGCAAAGGATTGTCTAACAGACACAAAAAAAAATTAGGATAGACTAAATTTTAAAATTCAATTATTGCTAACTTTAATAAAGTATCTTCATCATAGTTTGTAGATTAAATATTAGATTATTATACACAAAAAATAAAATAAAATAATAATATATGAATGAGGAATTATTTAGAGTCTAAGGGACAAAATACCTTTGTTAATATTTTTGTATCTCTGAACTTTGTATGAGGCAATAATAATATCTTAAATTTTCCAATTCAAGATTTTGCAGAAATGCCAAAAATATTTTTCTTTCCTAAGTATAATGGATGAAAGTGATTTTGATAAAAAGCCTCAGTATATCCAGTCAACCCAGCAAAATAAGGAATTCTCAACTTGCGTTGAGGACTTACCCCATGTAGCCCCAGCGGCTCTGGGTGCTACGCCCTTCTGAGAACTTACAGCGGACTCCTCTATCGGTGGCTGCAACAATAAGACAACAATAAGAAACAAAGTCCAACTGTCTTAAAAATATTCTCTTTTCAAAAGTGTTTAATTTTATAAGTAATAGTATAGAGGTAGACCTACCAAGTTCTCGAGGGCTGGAATGCCAGGATCCTTCGCCGACAGCAAACCCCTCTGCTTCTCAGGCACTCACTTAACACTCGCGAAGGATTAAAGCCAACTCTATCACCAGGTCTCAGGACGAGACCCATTCAAAGAAAAAACAAACTGGGAGGAAGCCGTTAAATTCGGAAATTGTATAATACGGACACAATTCTTCTTTCACTGGATGCTGGCCCCCAACTGTAACAAAAAAGACACTGTAAAATCTCCCTCCGAACCTCTTGCATTCGGACTTACTTTGTGGACCGGGAACCAGCGCGGCAGGCCTATTGTAACCGGGACCTGCACGGGTCCTTTCGGAGATGTCTTGTTTTCTTCCAGCACTATCCCTGGAGACGCTCATCTCTGGTGATGGAGACGCTCATCTCTGGTGATGGAGACGCTCATCTCTGGTTATGGAGTGCTCTCTTCCTTTGTCACGAGCATACTGAGTTAGGATGTCTCTGTGCCAATAAGGGCTTGAGCATATCCCGGCCCAGTTCCTCTAAGACTTCTTCTAGCACCAGGACAATACGAACTGTAACTTAGAAGCAGATTTAAACACGAACTAGGAAGTCGTAGGTCTAAGAAGAGCAGTTGGGGAGAATATGCCAAGCTGGGAGTACTGATGTACAGTCACACAGCCGGCCGTGAGTGTTCTGGAGGTAGAAGACCTCACACCTGGTTGATAGTAATAGGGGTCACCAGCTGTATTACTTTTTACAAAATGCTGTGAATTTTGGAAAACCTGGCTCCCAACACCCCTACACCAGGCCCTTACCACCTCAATAAAATTAGGAAAATAAGAAAAAAAATTCAAAAAACATTTTTTAATAAAATTTCATAGCATTTTGTGGCAATTTCAAACCAATTTTCTTTGCTCTGAGAGATTCTCGTTACTCCTCTATTTGTCTGTATCTCTCTTTCTCGTTAATATTCTCTGAATCTCTCATTATTTGGTTTTGTCTATGGGTCTGTTCACCTAAAACTCACACAAAGTAAGATCAGTAGGATTGAAGTAATGGAAGAAACCTGAAAGGAAATATTAAATTAAGAACTGCAGACAGCAGACGACCTAAAACATAAAACAGATATTAGTACAGACATACAGACAATATAACTTATATCTAGTGTTAACTAGACTAAGAGCTATGGCACCCATGCAGAGCACAGGATTTAGAGTTACCTACACAGACCAGTTCCAGTACCAGAAGTTGCAATTTACAATAACCGGTCATGGAAACAAGTCCTTCGTGTGCAGGATTTAATGTGGTGTGTAATCCAGCTCCGGTCGCGGGTAAAGGTACTCGTTAACCCGGATACCATGCCTACTTCCGGAGTGCATTACCGGGTATTAGCGCCCACATACCATTCGACAAAACATGTAAAACAGCATGTGATCGTAATACCAAAAAATATTAAGAGAGTTGTGTTTTAATGAGATTTTCTTTCTGCTGCTGATGAATCTCGTGAAGGTGCAACCATGCCTAGTTGCCCCTCCAGCGAGTGTTAGTATGATGACCTGAAATAATCCCTGCCTAAGGGTTTTATACTGTTTGTATTTAAACCCAATATAGTGTTCACACACAGGGATTATCCTCACAACGTCTATAGAAGAGTCCGTTGGAGGTTCCAGTGTAAGCCATCGCCACCCAATCCGAAGTGCAATGGAAAGGGCTTGGGCTCCACGGAGGAATCGCGAGGACAGTCGAACAGCCTAGAGGAAAGAGGTCTGCCTGCCCTTTCTAAGACGACCTGTGCCCGCATTAACTGGGAAATCCGAATTGCACAAGTTTTATCGAAGCATGGAGCTGAAATGTTTACCCCCATCTCAGGAATTTTAAATTAAAATAACAATTTAATAAAAATAATAACAAAAAAATCGATTTTTATAGATTTTTTAAATTGTATAAAGCAGCGATTTTCAAGTGATGTACCGCGGTACATTGGTGCGACGTTACAGAACTACTGGTGTACCAGCAGTCATTAATGTAACATTAAATCAACAATATTTTTGAAATATCAATGATAAGAGTATATAATATTGAACTTTTAAATAAGTACAAATCTTAAATATTTTAAGTAAAATGTTTGATGTTACAAAACTGGTGTATCATGACATTTTAGCACCCTATTTGGTGTGCTGTCAATTGAAAAATTGTGAAAATTCGCTGATAAAGTATATCTGTGGTTATAAATTTCTTGGGCACGTCCCCAATCCGGCCGGTTAGTGTCTCTATCGGAAGAGGCTAGACCGACCGGCTTCCAAAGAGTTGATTCTACTGAATCTACTGATTTACGGGCGCTACCCAGCCGTTGGGAAGTTGGCCCCGTGATCAGGCGGTGTCAAACATCCCTTACCCTCGGCTATGCCTTGGGGGGAAACGCAAGATCGTCCTGACCAGAAAAAGACTCTACCAAAACAAACAAAACTCACTCGTGACATCTTTGGTCACCTTCAGTCAACTAGTATCTCTCGCCTCCCTCGGCTAGGCCGTTAAGGTAGGGAAAGACTCGGAAGAGACTGGGTTGACCGGCTCCTATATTCCTGAGACAAAAATAAACCTATGGGCAACTAGTAACGCAGTGTAACTGGTGTTATGTCTGTATCAGCAGCACTGATATCTGTGACCTCTGTCTCTCAGATATCAGCGCTGTTGGGTCCTCAAGGTGCCTGGCAAGTTCGACTAGAATCTCTCCAGATAAACGTCCCAACCTAAATCAACCCCGGTCTCACCCGCAGGCACACCTGAGGGGGTGTGCTGTACCTGTACAAATAAACCTCCACACAAAGGTACCATGCGGGAGGCTAAATTTAAAACTATAAGCACACAGGGGTTAGTTTGATTCATCCATCACAGACAGCTTTTGCATGGGCTGATGCATCCTCTGCCAACACTCACGAGCTCATGAAAGAAACAAAGTGACCTCGTGAACGCGAACAGACGGGCGCAGACAGTAAATCAACATGGATATAAGAGGCGTATGTTGTAATGTAATTAACAAGTTAATCTAATACTAAAATAGTTTTACATATGCAGTCGACATTGTTCAATATTTCTATTGAATAATAGGAGTTTTAGTGAATGATGATGTGTTTTCCCAGGAGTCTGTCCTAAGGAGTAGCTTTAGCTGCCTCCCCAGGACAAGAGAGACCTCCCCCAGGTAGACACGTGGTGAAATGATACTACAGTGTGTGTGTGTGTGTGTGTTACTCGGAGTATGCCCTAAGGGGTACCACTAGCTCCCCCCCCCCCAGGTCAACTAGCGACCACTCCTGAGTAAGCGTGTGTGACTCTATAAACTATACCAATCTATAATATTATTTATTTAACAGACACAAAAAAATTTAAGATAAACTAAATTTTAAAATTCAATTATTGCTAACTTTAATAAAGTATCTTCATCATAGTTTGTAGATTAAATATTAGATTATTATACACAAAAAATAAAATAAAATAATAATATGAATAAGGAATTATTTAGAGTCTAAGGGACAAAATACCATTGTTAATATTTTTGTAAAAATTTTTGTTATTTTTCAAATATATGACTGTATCTCTGAACTTTGTATGAGGCAATAATAAAATCTTAAATTTTCCAATTCAAGATTTTGCAGAAATGCCAAAAATATTTTTCTTTCCTAAGTATAATGGATGAAAGTGATTTTGACAAAAAGCCTCAGTATATCCAGTCAACCCAGCAAAATAAGGAATTCTCAACTTTCGTTGAGGACTTACCCCATGTAGCCCCAGCGGCTCTGGGCGCTACGCCCTTCTGAGAACTTACAGCGGACTCCTCCATCGGTGGCTGTAACAATAAGACAACAATAAGAAACAAAGTCCAACTGTCTTAAAAATATTCTCTTTTCAAAAGTGTTTAATTTTATAAGTAATAGTATAGAGGTAGACCTACCAAGTTCTCGAGGGCTGGAATACCAGGATCCTTCGCCGACAGCAAACCCCTCTGCTTCTCAGGCACTCACTTAACACTCGCGAAGGATTAAAGCTAACTCTATCACCAGGTCTCAGGACGAGACCCATTCAAAGAAAAAACACACTGGGAGGAAGCCGTTAAATTCGGAAATTGTATAATACGGACACAATTCTTCTTTCACTGGATGCTGGCCCCCAACTGTAACAAAAAAGACACTGTAAAATCTCCCTCTGGGCCTCTTGTATTCGGACTTACTTTGTGGACCGGGAACCAGCGCGGCAGGCCTATTGTAACCGGGACCTGCACGGGTCCTTTCGGAGATGTCTTGTTTTCTTCAAGCATTATCCCTGGAGACGCACCTCTCTGGTGATGTAGTGCTCTCTTCCTTTGTCACGAGTATACTGATGTCTGTTAGGATGTCTCTTGGCCAACAAGGGCCTGAGCATATCCCGGCCCAGTTCCTCTAAGACTTCTTCTAGCACCAGGACAATACGAACTGTAACTGTAACAAAAAAGACACTGTAAAATCTCCCTTCGGACCTCTTGTATTCGGACTTACTACAGGAATTTTAAATTAAAATAATAATTTAATAAAAAATAATAACAAAAAAATCTATTTTTATAGATTTGTATAAAGCATCGATTTTTAAGTGATGTACCGCGGTACATTGGTGCGACGTTACAGAACTACTGGTGTACCACCAGTCATTAATGTAACATTAAGTCAACAATATTTTTGAAATAACTATGATAAGAATATATAATATTGAACTTTTAAATAAGTACAATACTTAAATTTTTTAAGTAAAATTTTTCTTGTTACAAAACTAGTGTATCATGACATTTTAACACCCTATTTTTATTAAGAATAACAAAAAAATCTATTTTTATAGATTTGTTAAATGGTATAAAGCAGCGATTTTCCGCGTTCAAGGTATCAGAAAAATGTTTAAACCAAAATAAAAGTTTTTGATCATATTTTTAAATAGATACTATTAAAAATTAAAATTTTTCAAAGAAATAATTTTTTCTCTATTTACCATGTAAACATATATACTACGCAAAATAAAAATTTCAAAGTTCAAAAAATAGGGCTAAATTTCAAGATACCGAAATTTTTTTTATATCAAAATGAAGCTTACCATTTATATTTTCACATGGGCACTATTAAAATTTAAAATTTTTCAAAAAAACTACAATATTTTTTAAATTTTGTTCATTACGCATAAAACAATACATTAGAATCGAGACATGTTATATAATGATGACCTGCACCTGCAAAGGATTAACAAATTTCAAGGTTGTAGCTCATTAACTTTGGGCTTAATCCTATAGATACGGTACCGTGAATTTTATATGGGGTATCGTTTATGCTTATAGTTGAAAATTATTTTTAGGGTTTTGTAGGTATGACCAAAAAACCCTTATACCTTGCTTATACAACTCTTTGACCCGCACATAGGAAAAATACTAAAACATCTAAAAAACATATCCCCCTAAAAATATAAACAAATATGTGTTCATCGAAAAAAAAATATATTTACTTTTTTTAAATTCTGAATAGGGTATCAAATGAAAGCCTTTAGTACGTGGATTAACTATCAATTTTTTTTTTATGCAAAATAAATTATTTTTATGCGATTTTTGCCAAAACTGTGCAAGAAAAAATTTGTCCCACACCCTGTCACTGGGGCACACAAGGGGGGGGGGGGCTCCAACGGGTTCAGACCACCCCCGTCCCAAAATTTTAAGTGTACCTACGTTGAAATACGTTGCACAAATATTCATAAAAACATTGCCAAAATGATTATAAATTATAAATAATATTACAATAAATTTCATAATCATTTTTGTTTATAATAAGTTTTAAATATATAATATTTCTTTATAAAAATTATGTCTATAATTGCCCCCCCCCAAGCCAAATATCTGTGTGCGCCACTGCACCTTGTAGCTCATATGATTTAAACTTAAAATCTGAAAAAATTCTAAGTAATGTACATTGGTGTGAACCGAAATAGTACAACAGGGATTTTTGATCAGATTATATTTTCGGAAAATAACGCATTTTTTGTGTTTTTTGTTTAACGATGTACAAAAGTTTATAGTTATGTAACACACTATACTAGAAGGCGTATCCTGGTCTAATGGTTAGCTAAAATTGTAGCCAAACGGCTAAACCTAGAGAGTTGAAATTTGGCATGCTTATACAACTATTTGACCCGCACATAGGAAAAATACTAAAACATCTAAAAAACATATCCCCCTAAAAATATAAACAAATATGTGCTCATCGAAAAAAAAATATTTTTTTATAATTCTGAGTAGGGTATCAAATAAAAGCCCTTGGTACATGGATTAACGATCAAATTTTTATTTTTGCAAAATAAATTATTTTGAAGCGATCTTTGCCAAAATTGTGCAAAAAAAATGTTTGTCCCACACCCTGTAGCCCAGATGGTTTAAACTGAAAATTTTAAAAATTTCTAAGTAATGTACATTATTGTGCACCGGAATAGTACAACAGGAATTTTTGATCAGATTATGTTTTTGGAAAAAAACGCATTTTTTTGATTTTTGGCTAATAATATACACAAATTATAGCTTTGTAACACGCTACACTACGTGTATGCTGGTGTAGTGCTTTTTGACGCTGGTTTATCACCCAAATAACTCGATCCGAAAGGGATCGAACCCTGCGAGAAGAGACAGTATTATTTTTTGTTTTTTTTTTATTTAATTTTTATATTGTTTAAATTATTTTTTCAAAATTCTAGTTATATTTTGGCAAATGTTGCATTTTATTTTTAAATACGTAAATTTAATAACCAGTGAAAATTGTTTAAATTATAATTTAATTCTGTTTCAATGTACACGAAATCAGAGGGGCGGAACTTATAACAACCAATGGAAGCTATAGGCGCAATTTTCAAAATTCTTAATGAACCTTGCTATATAAAAAAAAATACTGCACATATTTAGAAACCTAAATAATGGTATTAGGCGTTCGAATTAAAATTAACAAAAAAAAATATTTTAATATAAAATTTGTTTTCGCATCCCAAATAATCATCATTCACTTACTAAGTACCTGCAAAACCCTGAAATGTGTGAAAATTCACACTTCACGTCAATTTTTTTAATAATATTCAAACTATTATTAAAAAAATTGAGATTTAATTTTTTTAGAAATTTTAAATTTTTATTAAGTGTTTTAGTGTTTAAAAATAGATTTTTTGGAAATAATAGTAAGCTCCACTGGCTTTAATACATATAAAGATGAACACCAATATTTTAATTTATTTTTTTTGAACAATTTTAAAATATTTATTTTTTATTCTGAATTGATTTTGATGGTAAAACTTTACTTAATAACCGAACCGACATTTTTAGGGTTTTGTAGGTATGTCCCAAAATTATTAAAGTAAAGGTTATCTCGTAACTTGTAGTGGTGGGGGTAAATAGCGAAGTTACACGTCATCTCTATGTTAACGGGACGTCGTCTTTGTTTATCGTATATGTTATATACACGTGAAGTTTGAATTTTGTCTATAAATATAAAAACATCGTTTAATTTTTTTATTTTCAACTGGTTTTAATTTCTTTTTAGTGTGTTATAATGTTTTAAGTTATATATTATTAGTGTTTATTTATTAGTGTTAAGTTATTAGTGTTAAAATCAGTGGCAAAGAACATACAAACTTACTTAGAGGTGTTAAAAATATTGAGACGTAAAAACATTCCAAAAATTCACAATACTTACAAAAAAATTTAAATCCACATAATTTTTATAAATTTAAGAAAATGGTGTGTAGCATTTTCTGCTATTAGCGCTCAAGGAACATACATACTTAGAGCTATTAAAAATATTCAATCGAAAAAACATAACAATTACCCGTACAATACTTACAAAAAATTTATAATCCACAGAATTTTTTGAATTTTGAGAAAATGGTGTGCAGCATCTTTGGCTATTAGCTCCCAAGGGATGTCGACTCAGTATAGGATGTCCCTTCTTAACCCTTCAATAGACGCTCAACTTGTTTCATCACTATTGCACTTTTTCAAATTTTACTTTTTATAAAACTGGTAAAAATGTGTACACACAGCATTTATGGCTACTAGCGCTTAAGGTAGTTATTAATTTAAGGGTATTTTATAAAAAAAATGCACTGGTCAACATGTGTTTACTTAAAACGTTTTATTAACGATTGTGAACGAGAAATATTTGGAAGGATTAATGACGTAATGTCTACTAAAATTATCAAATAATCCTCTTAATTAGTTTCGCTAATGAAAATTTTAGTATTTCGCGTAGTTCTGTATTGCGTAAACAATAAATGGTCCACGACACTGCACAGCAATTTAAATATAAAGTTTTAAAAATAATTTTTTAAATTTATAATAATTTTGTTAACCAGTATTAGCATTATAGGCTATTCTAAACGTTTACGCGGAACTAAATTGCTTTTGCGTAGTTCTGTATTTTAACAATAAATGGACCCCGACAGTGCACAGCATTTTTAAATATAAAAATTTAAAAATGTTTTTTAAAATTTATTACAGGGCTTCGAACCGTTATTTTTTTCGTTTCGGTTTTCTTTCCGGTTCAATTAAAAAAATATATATCAGTTCGGTTCCGGTTTTCGTTTCGGCAAAAATAACGTTTTTTTTTCGGTTTTCGGTTCAGTCATGCTTTTATTTGTATTAGAAATTTATTTCTACTATAATTTAGAAAAACATTTTATTCTTTATTTTGTAATAGTCATACCAAGGCCGCTGCCAGGGGGAGGGGGGTTCTGGGCGTTCCCCCCCTCCCCTGAAATAATAGAATCGCAATTTCTTTTTTACTTGTCAGAAAAATTACGATTTTTTTCTGCTCATCAGTTTAAAAAATAATCTTAAATAAAATGTAATTTATATTCACTCACATAACCATTATCTGAACCGAAATAAACCGATATTTTTTTTCGGTTCAGTTCCGGTTTTCGTTCCGACAAAAATAACGATTTTTTTTCGGTTTTCGGTTCAGTTCCGGTTCGAAGCCCTGGTTAAAATGACTGGTAACATATATCTTATTTTATATTTTCTGGAAAAATAAATATCTAATTTTCATAATTATAGTAATAATTATATATACAGGATGTTCAATCTAAGTGAGCCACCATTGTTATCTCGAGAACTATAAGAGCTACGAGGTTGGTTAAATTAGCAAGGAAATGCCATTTTGCAAGTCTATTACAAAACTATCAAATTTAAACATAAAAATATTAATGCAATTTGAAATTTTAATTTTCATAAAAAAAATACATAATATCAAAGTGATAATTAATGCGATATTTGACAATGAAAATTCGCGGCCAATTCGTTGTAATGTGGGACATAAGTAAAATTTTCAGTTCTCAGGCATTGGTCCAAATGAGCGTCAGTGAGGCCTGTTCGGTATTTTGATTTTAAGTATTTCATATTAGAAAACATACATATGTCGACATGCAGAGACACTTCAATTTTAGAGCACATTTTCTCAACAATGGGTAGCTATTCCCATTCACCAAGTTCCAGAATTTTTCTTCGTTACGATGTGATTTTAATTCAATGTCATTTGTTATATTTATAACTTCCAATTCTAAGTCCTCCTTATTGGAAATACTGAAATATGTTGCGATTTTATTAGTCACATCATCCTCTCTTTCAGAAAAAGGACTAATAAAAAAATGTTAAAAATGCCTCCAATTCATAGAAGTCTTCAAATCTGGTATTAAATTCTTCCAATAATGTATCAAAATGTTTCGCAAATTGATGGGTGGTAGCATTTCCATCGCAATAATTTTCTATTACCATTTTTAGGGTTTTGTAGGTATGACCAAAAAACCCTTATACCGTCATTTTGTCGTCTGTCTGTCTGTCTGTCTGTCTGTCTGTCTGTTCGGTAAAAATTGTAGCCAAACGGCTAAACCTAGAGAGTTGAAAATTGGCATGCTTGTACAACTTTTTGACCCGTACATAGGAAAAATACTAAAACATCTAAAAAATATATCCCCCTAAAAATATAAACAAATATGTGCTCATCGAAAAAAAAAAATATTTTTTTAAAATTCTGAGTAGGGTATTAAATGAAAGCCCTTAGTACGTGGATTAACGATCAAAATTTAATTTTTGCAAAATAAATTATTTTAAGGCGATTTTTGCCAAAATTGTGCAAAAAAATTTTTGTCCCACACCCTGTAGCCCAGATGGTTTAAACTAAAAATGTGAAAAAATTCTAAGTAATGTATAATGGTGTGAACCGGAATAGTACAACAGGAATTTTTGATCAGATTATGTTTTCGGAAAATAACGCATTTTTTGTGTTTTTTGGTTGACGATGCATACATGTTATACTCTTATAACACACTAAGTTGATAAGCGTTTGGTGGTCTAGTGGCTCAGTTGCTCGACAACCACACAGGATCGTTATTCACTACACAGGTTCGTTCCTGGCTCGTGGAGTCAATTTTATTTTTTGTTTTTTTTTTTCATATTTATTATGTTTAAATTAATTTGTTAAAATTCTAGTTATATTTTAGCACATTTTAAATTTAATTTTCAAGAGCGTAAATTTAATAACCAATTGAAATTATATTTTCATTCTATGTGTCATTTATACGAAGCCAGAGGGGCGGAGCGTATGATTTAAGACAACCAATGAAAGCCATAGGCCCAATTTTCAAAATCTTAATGAACCTTGTTATATAAAAGAAATACTGCACTTATTTAGAAACCTAAATAATGATATTCGGTATTCGAATTAAAATTAACAAAAAAATATTTTAACATAAAATTTGTTTTTAAAGCTCTGAGATTAACAGACGATAAATTATTTTAAAAAGATCGTTCATTTTGCCGTGGTTACTACAAAGCAAAATTTGTCCTACACACTCAGCATGCCGCCTTCACTTATTATATACCTGCGAAACCCTGCAATGTGTGAAAATTCACACTTCACATCAATTTTTATTATTGCTTTCTTTCATATTGGGTTTACCATATATTGGGAATAGTTTTAAAATTTAGTTTTACAATAAAATTTAATGAATATTAAATTATATTTATTTATAAAACTATAACACTTCTAGTCTTCTTGACAGTACTTTTATTACTAAAAGCGGCTCGGAAATAGAATTTCGCATGGTTTGCCGACCCCTGGTGTAGAAGATATTTACTTAAATTAAAGGTAAATCATTTTGAAAAATATGTGTAGTTGACCAACTATTATTAATGCTTCTATATACCTAGAATTTATTGGCAGACGGGCAATTTTTCTTCAATAAATAAAATTTACAGCCCAATATGTCTTCATTATCGGAACAAATGGCGTAAACTGATACGCTGACCAGTATTACATCGGTGTACTGCAAATTGCATAACCTACACATTTCCAAGCTCAACATTAGTAACTATTGACAACTAAATATTAATTTAACTTTTATAATTGAGTTTTGTATTTTGTCTTTTAAAATCTTTGACAAATTTAAAAGATTGCAGATTTAAATGTCAAAACCTAAAACGTTTTACTGCAAAGAGTAATTAACTACCTAGATCGTATCAAAGAGATAATTATTGTGTCAACAGATGAAGTTTCAGATCAAAGTTTGGATTGTTACTCTGTTATATCAAAAGGAAAATTACCAAATTTATAAGTATAGCTAAATGAGCTTCCAGTACTTCGTACATTTTTGGGATTTTGTAGGTATGACCAAAAACCCTTAATATGTCACCAGGGCGCAGCCAGGGTTTTGTCTTGGGGAGGGCTGAATAAAATTTCGAGGGCACGCGGGCCGCATACCTTATTTTTTGTGGCCCCTGAAGCGGTAATCAAAATCACTTGAGCTTATTTAGGGTAAAAATTTATTTAAAAATGTAAAATATACTCTCTTCCCCTTTTCTATTTATAAAAAAATGTCAAGAAACCCTTCGGGATATTTAAAGTTCCGTCCCTGCTTATCATTTTGTATGTAAAATAGACTGCGACCCAAATCAATTCGACACCCCTGTTGGATATTGATGTTTATATCAAATAATAATTCCATTATTTGTTGATAAAAAAATGTAATTGTTAATCCATGTATCAAAAACTTTCACTTGATTTTTTCTTCGATAAATACATATTTATTTATATTTTTCGCGGGATATATTTTTGTCTCAATATTTTTCTTACTTATGTTCAGTTCTCTAAATCAGCCGCTTGGCCACAATTTGTACCGAACGAACACACGTGTGAAGGTTATACCGAAGTCAGATTTCCACTTTATCTTATCTAAATCGAGTAATTAGTTGTTTAAAACAGTTTTATCATTTGACTGGGCGAATGTTTTAGTCGATGTGTCAGGGGGAAAAAGGACCGACGCTCCCCTTCATATAATTCGTTAGAGTATATTTGGAAAGTGAGGTATTTTCACTTGAATAATAACGGCCCCTATCAAGAGTAGGCAATCTTAAAAATATGTTTATTTATACGAAAAAAATAAATAAAAAATGCCAATATTGTGGCCAAAAATGGGTACAAATTTGTAAGTATATTCATATCGTGCGGGAAAGGTCTACGAGGTCGAATTTCCGCGGGTTACGTATATTCGATTTTCGATTTTTTTGTGGCGTTATGTTGGTACTCATGTCTTTCACTTATGCCGACAAGTTGGGTCATTTTGAATGTTCAGTTAATTTTTGACAGTTGCTTTGCTTGCACATGTTTTGGCTCGTCTTCGATTTTTGCCTATACCAAAAAATGGATCAAAGAATCTGTTTTGAATCAAATTTTGTGTTAAAAACAAAATTAAGTGCGTGGACGCATTCCGAATGTTGACTGTGGCATATGGTGAAGCTACCTTGGACCGAAGCAACGTTTATCGGTGGTACAAAATGTTCTCAGAGGGCCGAGAAGATGTGAACGACGAAGAGCGTGCCGGACGCCCGAGCACATCAACAACAGACGAAAATATTGATGAAGTGAAGAAAATAGTATTGGACAATCATCGAATCACTGTTAGAGAAGTTGCTGAGGACCTAAACATATCGATTGGCTCGTGCCATTCGATTTTTACCAATGATTTGGGCATGAGACGGATCGCACATCACACATCGTTGCTTTTGCGCGAATTTTTGGCCAAAAACAACACATTAATAATTCCGCAGCCACTATATTCCCCAGATCTGGCCCCTGTGACTTTTTCTTGTTCCCGAAACTGAAGAGGCCCATGAGAGGACGACGCTACGCTACGAGTGAGGAGATAAAGACGGCATCGAAGGAGGAGCTGAACAAGATCACAAAAAATGATTTTTTCAAGTGCTTCGAGGATTGGAAAAAACGTTGGCACAAGTGTATAATATCTGGTGGGGATTACTTTGAAGGGGACAAATAGATATTCATGAATAAATAAATAATTTTTGAAAAAACACAAAATTCGTGATACTTGAACAGACCTCGTATATCTACATATCTGACAAGTATCTACTTGATTCTATGTCCAGTTTTTCTGTATTTTTTATTTTTCCAAATAGCTTTTGTAGTGGCCATAAAAATGAACATTAACCAACTGCGAAGAGTTCTTTTTTGCATTGTATAAAATGCAATAATAGTTGAAAAACCCTGCTGGGAATAATAGTAGATCGATAGTAAATTCTCGAACACAGGACTGCGAGGTCCAGTTGCGAGATAAAATAGCCAGCTCAGCGGAAAAATGATTAGGTCAAAAATTTAATTAACTTGTGTTAAGAACAGCAAAAGCGGATTATTAGATTATATACCTTGTAGTTGCTACTCTTTCACTAAAGTTTAGGAAGTTTTGCTCTTTAAAGAACTTTCAAGTGTAAAACTTAATAAAAAAATATGATGTGAAGCGTGAATTTTCACACATTTCAGGGTTTCGCAGGTATTTAGTAACTGAATGATGATTATTTGGGATGCCAAAACAAAATATTTTTTTATGAATTTTAATTCGAATGCCTAATACCATTATTTAAGTTTCTAAATATGTGCAGTATTTTTTTTATATATCAAGGTTCATTAAGAATTTGAAAATTGCGCCTATGACTTCCATTGGTTGCTTAAATCATAAGCCCCGCCCTCTGATTTCGTATACATGCAAACATAGAATTAAATTATAATTTCAACACTTCCCACTGGTTATTCAATTTACGCTTTTAAAAATTAAATGCAGCATTTACCAAAATATAACTAGAATTTTGACAAAATAATTTAACAAAAAAAAAATGCAAAAAAAAAATTAAGATTGACAGGAATCGAACTCTAGTTTGCAAATTACAAAGAAACGACGAAACCCACTACGCTGTGAGCGCTTACTTAACTACTGTGTTACATAGCAAATTAAATATTTAACATATTTTAGTTAAAAACACAAAAAATGCGTTATTTTCCGAAAACATAATCTGATCAAAAATTCCTGTTGTACTATTCCGGTTCACACCAATGTACATTACTTAGAATTTTTTCAGATTTTTACTTTAAACCATGGTGTGGAGAAAAATTTTTTTGCACAATTTTTGCAAAAATCGCATCAAAATAATTTATTTTGCAAAAATAAAATTTTGATCGTTAATCTACGTACTAAGGGCTTTCATTTGATACCCTACTCAGAATTTTAAAAATATATATATATATATATATAAAAATCGTGTTGTAAGTGTGGAATCATAAATTCCAGAACGGTCAAAAGATTTTTCAAAAAATTTTTTGTCCTTTACGTGAAGGCACACTCAGTTTTCCTTAAATAAGTACCTGTATCTCTGAATTAAAATTCGGGAATATGGGGCGTGCTTCAGAGGGCACGTAAAGACAGCGGTCTCGGCTACCGTAAAAACTAGTCATTAGGGTATGCCAGAGAGCACTAGTCGCGACATGAAAATTTCTAATACTCAGGCATTATGTCATTCGAAATAATAATAATCATAAGTTACGGTGGGGGGGGGCTAAGTTTGAAGGTACGCCACTGGCTGCAGCACCCTCAATAGAGGTTTCCACGAGTCGCTACTGTTGTCCACTTTATCCGTCTTGCGTTTCCTCTGTAATATTCAACTTCATGTTCCAGCTTTTATATGTTATGGAATAAAGCTTCATGCAGTTTTGCTGTCCTTGACAAGCACTTAAGTTGAAATGTAGTTAATGTAAACGACAGGGCGAGACCAAGTCGTTTATTCTCCACACTTCTCTTATGCTCTTTCATTTATCTTTGTTTCGTATGTGGTTTTCTCTCCACCATAACTCATTCTACTCTTGTTTCTTGTTAAATCTCTTAATGAAACTAGAAACAACGGTTTTTCATCTCCGAAAAAGATAATATAACGCGGAAACAAAATATAAAAACTAATAGAATCGACCAGAAAATACAAACGTTTGGTTATTGACATAATGGAAAAAAATAAGCTGTAGACACCACAGAGCTGACCAATTGGGTAATCCTTCTAGGGAGAATGGGCGAAGAGAGACTCCTTAAATTAGCCTCAAACCATTTGTGAAGGCATTTATAGAATCGGTCAAAACATCTCAGTTGGCTGAATGAATTTAAATATTTTCATTGTACTTCATGGTACTTACTTTGAAAGACCCTTCCACATAGAGGATTCCAAGACTTGCGAGCGGATCAAGTCAGAAACCTTAAATGTTCGCCGGTCGGTTGTTTAGATTCTTTAATATTAATATATATTTTATTGTATTAAATGTTGTACATTTTTACAAAAGTCCATAATGTATTACACAAATTACAAATTGAACAGTATGCAGTATAATAATATAAAAATATAATTTTAATAACTGTAAAAAGAAAATAAACAAAAAACATTATAAATTGATTGAACATAATGCGAGGTTTGAACGAAAAGCAGGACAAGCCTGATCACAGAACCTCGTTCAAGTCACCAAAATCATTTCATAGGTATTCCTCAGTAGAGTAGAAAGCTTTGGCAATTAGATATTTTTTAAATCTTGCGAAGTTAAGGCTCTTGGTGGTGGATGGTAGAACATTGTATAATTTAATTGAATGATAATTTGCACTATACCTAGATTTTCTGAGTCTGGTAAATTCAGGACGAATATCATTCTTCTTTCTCGTGTCGTGTACGTGGAGAGAACTTTGGACAGAGTACGTAGAGGGGATGTTATGTACATGCAAGAGGCACGATGGATATAAAGGGACGGCAGGGTTAAAATGCCACAAATTTATGAGAGGAATAAGGGTGTTTGAGTTAAAGTCTGCGTTTTACTTAATCTACATTTGAAATTTAGTTAAGACTGAAGTTAATAATTACACTAGAACTTACAATTACAAGATGGCTATGAAATCTCATGAGAGACACTCAACACAAAACCTCCCAATCACCGTTTCACTTCACAAGCCGTTAAACACCTCACAACACTCACAGTGTTTAACCCGTTAGCGAATTTCGTTTATTTCATTCAAACTGTCAACACTTCCAGACTACTTCTGGTTCACTACACGCTACTGGGTTTCTCAACAAAAAATGTTTGGGAAGTTCGTCCGACTCCAGTGATGGTTTACTCACGACTCCCTGTCTCTCACAAGATTTTCCCAGCCCTTTTCATAAAACTAATAATTTGATTTCTGAACCACATTTTTTGTGGTTGTAAAAATAATCAGCTCTCCAATTAACAACAAGTACCTTTTAACTTATCTTAAAGACTCAATAATTCCCAATAACTCATAAACCAAATAATTAATGACTCTAATTACCTACGAAATCCATATCACTGAAAATATATGGTCGCATATCAACATCTGTGTAACATTCGACCATCTCTTTGAGATAAACGCTGACATTGATAAGCAAATCATATAATATACGACCATAAATTGGTACCCCTGTCTTTCAACATTTAACTATAAAAATATATGATAGCTCAACTAATCTTTGAGGACGTTTCTCTTAAAATAGATTAGTTTTTATATTTAAATAGTTTGAATATTTTTATCTAATTGAATAATTTTATTTTAAATAATAATGATTTCTCAATTTGCCGCTTCCACACTTAAATTTATTTTATTGCTAACTGCAACTTCCTTTTGCTTACATAGTAACGATTACAATATTTTTAATTCAAATTCTTCTGTTGTGCAAAAAATTTGTCATCATTTTTTGCTATAATGAAATATTTTGCCTTGTTAATTACACATTTTGTCGTTCGAAGTACATATTTTATCGTATTTTCCCCTTTATAGATTATCCCTTATAATTTAAATTAGCGAGCTTGCTATAAATGAAAATTAAGCTTTAAGCCGTCATTATTTACATCCTATTGAGAGTGACATCTATCCGTCAATGATTTAATGAACCATCTGTTGATGTAATAAATATTGAACAATATGTAAACAATCTGCACATTATTTAGACAATCGATTTAAGGATTACAGGTTTAATTATATCTTAGTAGGTTCAGTTAGGTTTATGTGACGTTTAAGCAATCCTTGTCATGTATAGGGGAAGATTATCTATATAACATGCGTGATGTTTAATTATATCCGCATTAGATAAGGTAGGCGAAAAAGGGATACGTTCAGACAAAAATCTCATGAAAGGGTGTCAAGCCTCCGCGGGAACTAGTGCCAAAGAAAGAGTTTAACTCCAGTTATCCCCAATCAAATTAAAATGATATGATTTTGTATAGTATTTCCAAAATGAAATGGCCACTCTTATTAAAAAGCTTAACAATGCCGTAATGGGTTTATGGCAGTAATCACAAGTCTTAATGCAGTAAAAAGAATACAAGAGGTATTAAAGATCTCACGACAGTCAACTCTAAAAGGAGCACCAGCTATGACCCTAAAAACTTTGCGTTAAAGAGCGAAAATTCTATGGGCTGCTGGTGAGTGTCCCCAGACAAGAATGCCGTAGTTCAGGTGTGACTGAAATAACGAAAAGTAGGTACTTCGAAACATAGTCGAAAATATTGTTTAGTATCGATGTGCACGAATAGTTCAATTAGAAATCCAAAAAACAATTTATATCATTACCTGATGGAGAAAAACAACAGAAAAGGCGAAATTTGTGGCTGAAAGCTATGAGGCGAAATAAAACCGATATTTCAGAAAAAAGTAAACTATGTTTGTGAAGACCATTTTAATGTGAGCACATATATTTTATAAATTATTGTTTTATTACTTTTATTATTTTATAATATTGATACAAACATATTGAACTTTAAGCTTGAAGAGGATATGGTAAATTATGTAAAATGGATTATGTTGTAGTCTGTATCTGTGACGTCAAACCCCAGCAGTTTGACGTCATACTCAGTCGTATTTACTCGGCAACCTTCGCGCTGTGGTCGGCTTATTTCAAATTTACAATATTTTAATTAAAAAATTTGGCTATAATATTAATTAAAATGTGATTTTTATTTTGTTAGGTGACATAACTAACATTAACATGTCAAAAAAATGTAGTTTTAAGGAAATATAAATTTTATGCGTATCCCCTATTATTAATTTAAATGACAGTGGTAGTGACACAAACTATGATAGTGATATAAACATTGATAACGATTAATATTTTAATAATTTTAAATTACCGTAAATTAACAAGTTCAAAAAATAAATGATTTTTGTTTGTGGAAATTTGAAGTATTTAATAGACTATAAAGGCTATAAAACAAAACGATTTTTAAACATGCCTATATTTATAATGCAAATATAGCCAGTCCTAAGCCTGATAAAAATGTGAAGAAATGTCATGTGAGTATATACAGTTCATTTTAAATAGCATATAAGAAAACACGTTTATTTTAAACAATTATTACGGTCCTGGCAACTATTTTTAACAGAACCATAAACTCTGCAGGTATAATGGTTATATTATCAGTCATTACTGGAATCAGTTAGGGAGAGTGGTCATTTCATTTTGGAAATACTATACGAATCGTAAACTTTCCTCGCTTTTCAACCAATCAGAGGTCTTGCATTTTTAGCCCTATCTCTCCTGTAGTGCATAAAAGTCCTTGGATAGAGTACAGAATAGCTGTAATAATTTTCGTGGTTGCATAAATATTGAATTAGACTTTTATGGGTTGTAAAATGTGATATGCCGTGGTACGTTTGATGGGGATGAGTGTTTTGGATTGAATCTCATCTGCGAGACAAACTGTTGACTGCATATTGATTGGTGGAGGACGAGCTTGTGACCTAGTTGGTTCAGAAGCCGTTGAACTGCTCCTACTAATCCATCCTGCACTTTACGCTGATAAAGAACATCCAGATTTATATAATCCTAGATTAAAAATCCTCTACTTTATACCTTGTTTTATAAGTTTTGTAAACAAAAAGTCATACTTCTGAACTCAGTTGCAGAACCGTATCTAACTATTTTAATGCCTAAGACAAAAAATATTCCCTCCATGTGTTTCTTCTCGAGAAAGTTATAATTCTCATTTTTCATTTTTCGGGAAATGTAAAACTTTCTTGACGCCACGTTAAACGCATTGTGCTTTTAAAAAACTATATTAAAAAAATTATAATGTTTAGTGAGTCACTAATTATAATTTAATTTTGATAAAATTTATCTTCTGTCTCCCGCAACGCAACTGTGGCAACAGATAAGAAGCGATTTATAATATGTAGCTAATTAGCATTTATTGTTACAATATTTTATTTTAATTTAGTGTATTATTTATTATAATCAACTACATTTCATTTTTTGTTCAGTTTAAAACTGTTATGTAAAAGATTACCTACAAGTTAAATAAAATAATTATTACTATTATTATTAATTTCTTAATTTTTTGAAAATTTCTCTATACATATGCATTTTTAATTAATATGCTATTACGTGCCGTTTTTGTAATCATTTTTAAAGCCCCTGTTATCCATTTATTCTAGTGTTATTTAAATGGATACTTTAGTACTTTAAAGTTGACTATAATTTTAACATGTATTTATCCTCTACAATATGTTCAACATTAAAAAAAGGTATATATTCTAATAATTATTTTTCTCGAGAATTCTCGAGAAAATAAGTCTAATTTTTAATTCTTCGAGAAATGAAAAATTGATGTGAAGTGTGAATTTTCACACATTGCAGGGTTTTGCAGGTATATTATAAGTAAAGGCGGTATGCTGAGTGTGTAGGATAAATTTTGCTTTGTAGTAATCACGGCAAAATGAACGATATTTTTAAAATAATTTATCGTCTGTTAATCTAAGAGCTTTAAAAACAAATTTTATGTTAAAATATTTTTTTGTTAATTTTAATTCGAATGCCTAATACCATTATTTAAGTTTCTAAATATGTGCAGTATATTTTTTTTTTTTATATAGCAAGGTTCATTTGGATTTTGAAAATTGCGCCTACGGCTTCCATTGGTTGTTTTAAGTCATATGCTCCGCCCCTCTGGTTTCGTATACATGACTCATAGAATGAAAATATAATTCCAACTGGTTATTAAATTTACGCTCTTAAAAATTAAATGCAACATTTGCCAAAATATAACTTGAATTTTGACAAAATAATTTAAACAAGATAAAAATTAAAAAAAAAAAAAAAAAAAATAGTTTCTTCCCGGGAGCAAACCCTAGTTTCTGCGTAGCAAGCAAGTAAGCTAACCATTAGACTAGGATACGCCTTCTAGTATAGTGTGTTACATAACAATAACTTTTGTACATCTTTTGCTTTTAAAAATTAAATACAATATTTGCCCAAATATAACTAGAATTTTGAAAAAATAATTTAACAAAATAAAAATGCAAAAAAAAAACAGAAATAATGAAATTGCCTCGAGGCCGGATTGAACTCGAGTTTACAAATTAGAACGCCAGTATTCTAAGCATTACACCATCCAAACGCTCTGTTTACTGTACTACATAATATCATTAAATATTTTACATGGTCAACCAAAAAAACACAAAATTTGCGTTATTTTCCGAAAACATAATCTGCTCAAAAATTTCTGTTGTACTATTCCGATACACACCAATGTACATTACTTAGAATTTTTTCCGATTTTTAGTTTAAACCATCTGGGCTACAGGGTGTGGGACAAAAATTTATCAAAATAATTTATTTTGCATAAATAAAATTTTGATCGTTAATCCACGTACTAAGGACTTTCATTTGATACCCTACTCAGAATTTAAAAAAAATATATTTTTTTTTTCGATGAGAACATTTTACATACATTTGTTTATATTTTTAGGGGGATATGTTTTTTAGATGTTTTAGTATTTTTCCTACGTGCGAGTCTAAGAGTTGTATAAGCATGCCAAATTTCAACTCTCTAGGTTTAGCTGTTTAGCTATAATCTTTACCGAACAGACAGACAGACAGACAGATGACAAAATGACGGTATACTAGCGTCGGCGAATCAGTGCAGTTACGTCACAATACGTAACAAACGAATGTATTGTTTGGAACAATGCAATTGTTTGTTACGTCGTGTGACGTAACTGCACTGATTCGCCGACGCTAGTATATAAGGGTTTTTTGATTGTACCTACAAAACCCTTAAAATGCCGAGAAATCAGAAACACTACCTCCATGTATCTGGAAAAAAATAATTTGTTACAATAGTTTTTTTTTTTTTTTTTAATGAATATTGAGCAGTTTTTTATACCACTTGCCATATAGAATTTTGTAAATTTCGTTACGATTTTGGCAAAAAATAATTATAATAGCTATTTGTTTATTAAAATAGAAGTTAGTTTCTCTTAGACGTCTGGAATAGCCTATATATTATTGGCTTGTTAAATAAAATACAATTATAGAACCATCTGTCAGTGAAACTTGAAACCACAAGAAGTGACATTTTCTGAAAACCTTTTATCAGAATTGCCTGGGCAAAGTAATTAATTTTCGCTTCAAGTCTATCGATTCAGTCCTCATTTGACTAATGGACAACCCTGTAGAGACACGGGGTTAATAACAAAAAATATCGCTTTAATATACCCGAGAAACACCTTTCAAACATTTATTTGAAATTATCCTTAGCGAGGTCTTCCCACTGGATGACACATGTTTAATCATACTTTCTAGATCTTATAATTCTGCTCTCTTTCATTCTCATTACATAACAGTTGTAATCGAAGGCATACAGGGTATCCGAATTGAAATCCACACCATTACTAACTCTGTTTCCAGAACTACGATTTCAATTAATAAAACAAACCTAGTCCGTTCAAACGTTACAACACCTGGAGCAGTTTTTTTTTATCTCTATATATATATACGAGAGATGTTTCCTAAATTCTGGGAATTGTGCTATAATAAAACAAATAAAACTAATAGTGAATCCATATTTTTAGTGCCTACAAACGAGGCAGAAATATTCAGTATTATTAACAGATTAAACAATAGCCACTCACAGGACACTTATAAATTAAATGTAAAAATAATAAAAATAGCCAGTATAGGGATAGCATACCCGCTAGAATTATTAATAAATAATTGTTTTACATGCGGAACTTTTCCGGATTGCTTAAAGACATCTAAAATTACACCAATATATAAAAAGGGTAATGTTAATGATGTGTCTAACTATAGACCGATTACAATTGCTCCCATATTTTCAAAAATACTGGAACAACATATGAAAATTAGAATCGTAAACTTTTTAGAAAACAATAATATATTTATCGAAAACCAATATGGATTCAGAGCAAAAAGATCCACGACCCAGGCAGCTATTGAACTTATCAGTGAGGTTATAGATAACATGGATAAAGGCCAAAAAGTAGTAGCGACTTGTTGTGACCTGTCTAAGGCATTTGACTCTATTTCACATAAAATTCTATTTGAAAAGCTCGAATATTATGGTATTAGAGGAAATACACTGATGCTAATTCAGAGTTACTTGAGAGACAGGAAACAGATAGTAATGTTTGATGATTTCAGATCCTGAAACAATAAATTTAGGAGTTCCCCAGGGATCGGTGATCGGGAGTCTTTTATTTATAATATATGTGAATGATCTGCCACAAAATATAGATACTAAAACTATACTATATGCAGACGATACTACGTTTTTAAATATCGTTTATCCGTACTCTAATGTAAGGGATATTATTCAGAAAACGGAACAAGAAGCTTTATCATGGTTTTCGGCCAATCAGCTAATATTAAATGAGAACAAAACTCAACATATATTACTCAATAAAAACCGAATAGTTAGTGATAACTTTCTGTACGACACGAAAAGTATAAAATTTCTAGGTTTCACAATCGACTCACAGCTAAGATGGTCAGACCATATTAATAATGTAGCAAATAGGCTAAGATCATATAATTATATGCTTAAAAAAATATGTTATAACGTATCAACTGAAGTATCTAAAATATTATATTTTGCATACATACAGTCAGTGTTAACGTATGGTATAGCTCTATGGGGTAATGCTACTAACTGTGCAAGAATTTTTAAATTACAAAAAATTGCTATACGTACGATCGCTAAGGTACCTGCGAGAACGTCGTGCAAAAATCTTTTTACACAACTAAATATTCCCACTGTAACAAGTTTGTACATTTTTAATTGTCTAATGTATGTTAAAGAAAATATTGACTCCTTTGTAACTAATTGTAAAATTCATGAATATAATACAAGGACAAAAATGAATTTAAGAATTAAACCTACCAAATTTGTTTTCACTGACAAGTCAATAAATATAATAGGTCCGAAAATGTACAATAAACTGCCATTGAAGTTAAGAGAAATGAATTTTAAAAATGCACTAAAAAAAACATATTGAAGAAGCCATACTACAACCTTAATGAATTCCTGAAGATGAATTTAGATGAATTGTAATTATTTCTATGCCATTATGTAAATTCCTGTGTTTAAATGTATTCGTGTTATGATGTTACCTGACGGAAGTTATGTACTTGATTTGTACCTTTTTCTGAAATAAATTTATACTTATACTTATACTTATACTTAATTAAATTACGCAGAACTTATAGGTAATGTTATTGGTGCCAGACAAGTCTGGACATGTTTATGCAACTATCTAGTGCAATATTGTTCAGTCTGATTTAGGTGTTCGACTGATATAGACGCATTTTCATAGCACTGTTTTTGTAACCATGGAAGACGCAGCAAAATCTCAAAGAGCAATAATTTTCTTTTTGTGGAAAGAAGGTGTGAAAACATCAGAAATTATTCAGCATCTGCAAGGAGTATTTGGTGAGTCTGCAGAATCCAAAAGTACTGTTTATCGGTGGATCGATCGTTTTAAAACCGGTAGAACATCACTAGAAGACAATCCACGCAGTGGGCGCCCATGCACGTCGGTAAATGAAAGAAACATTACTGCCGTCGAAGACCTACTGAAAGAGGACAGGCGAATGACTATTCGTTAAATTAGTGTGCGCCTAGGGATAGGTACACGACAAGTTCATGACATCTTGCATGATTGTTTGGGCGTTAGCAAGGTTTCGCCGCGCTGGGTGCCAAGGCTGTTGGGACCAGAACAGAAACTCAATGGGAGACACCGAAAATGTTCTTTGAGGACGGCTTAAAAAAATTAGTTTATCGTTGGGATAAATGTATTCAGTTAAATGGAGATTATGTTGAAAAACTACACTGTAATATTGACGAAAATTAACAAAATAATAAAAATTATAGCTAAATTCCCAGAACTTTGGAAACATCCCTCGTACAAAAGAGGAAAATTGTTTGTTTGTTTGTTTGGTTGTTCGCTATACACTCCTAGGCCGTTTAACAGATTTAGACCAATTTTGCACCCTTCCTCTTTAGGACCCTGCGGAACTAATAGTTCAAAAAAATAATCGGTTTTTAAATGATGTACATGTTTTTAGGCCTACGGAAAAAATCTTGCGTGCTGAACATTAAAATCGTTACTTAACGACTTTATGAAGGTTTAATATGACTACAAAACAGTCCACAAGAGCATATATCGCAGGTCAATAAATAACTCACAATTATTATTTAGTTTTCATTTTCGGCAAAAATTATAACGCTCAGTTTACTGTGAAATATCGTCGTTATCTTTAAAAATTTACGAAGAAAAATTACTTTAATAGCAAAAGTATTTACCAACAAAAAAAAGCCCTTTGATCCATGTATTTATCGTTTATAGATCAGAAGTAATCACAGAAAGAACATCATAGTAAATAAATTAATCTGATGCATGTATTGATAAACGCTACACCTGGCGGTAAAGCGGGGTGTCGGCGGGTTAAAAATATTGCTGATTCAAAAATTTGTGCTTAGTTGAAATAAATTTTAATTGTAAAATCTTCTGGTATTTCTTTTCGACCTTGGAGTAAGTTAAATTATGTAGTCAATTCTTGGGATATTAGGTCAATAAGTAAAACACTTAGATATTCATATATTTGAATAGACCGGTTTCGACAATTTGCTTGGCACTATCCGGACTACTTTCAACTGTGGATGTCCATCAAGAATTTTATTTATTTATTTTTTTAAAGTATTTTAACCATTTTAACTTTTGACGCTTATTTATCTGTGATACCACATGTCTCTTAGAATGAGTTTTATTTATTTTAAATACATTTACAAACTATTATTTACATTAGTAATTTGAGTAAGTTTTTATTATTTTTTTTTTTTTTTTTTTTTGATACACATGTTTATTTGTTAATTTTCATACTAATTTTTGTGAACATTATTGTAATATTAAATATTTTTCTTCTCAATTTTTCCTCAGAGATACTGAAGAAGACAATAAAATTGTCGAAACCGGTCTATTCAAATATATGAATATCTAAGTGTTTTACTTATTGACCTAATATCCCAAGAATTGACTACATAATTTAAATTTTAATTGTGTTTTGATTATTTGTTATTTGTATATTATTGTATTGATTATATTAAATAGTAACATCAAAATTTACCTAAACATATTATTGCCATTGAAAATCTTATATGTAATTTTCTATTTCTGTTTCAGGTCGTTCCCACCAAGCAATAAATGAAGAAATCATTTGGGTTTCAATCGGAATGGGTATAACCATAGCCATTCTGATAACGATAGCGCTGTGTTACATCATGCGCGAGAAATGTAATCATCGACGAGAATATTATATCACGGCATGAGTCACCCCATTATAGATAGACGTCTATCATCACAATGACAACCAGAACCATCTAAACCACATGCCATTTATCATAGAACCACAATGGATAAGAAACGGTAGAAGAGGATGAAAATGAAGACTTGCAGACGCTTGAAAAGCGTTCTTAACATCAAACAACTTTCACATTTCTGACCAACGGATTCTTGTTTACTTTATTAATACTCCAGTCTGTCAAGTAACTAGTAATAAGCGTAGTTAATACCCTTTTTCATACTATAACTTTAAGATAAATAAACTTAAAGTCCACCGATGTTTAAGGTCGGTTTGCTTTCACACTAGATGTTTAAATCTCCGGTGCTGCCATCTTCTACGGTAATTTTATTAAGTTACCATCAGGAAATTACTAGTTTTGAACTGTCTGCGCAGACGCACATTTTGAATTATTATTAAACACATGGATATTTGATTCCATTCTACAATAAAGATACTACAAGAATATATAACACCTGTAGTAACAATATAAGTCGATACATTTTACTTTAATTATTGTAGCACTGTATTCAGTGGCGAATTAAGATGCTTGAGGGCCCTGGGCGGTAAAATCAAAATGGGCCCTCTATTACACCTGTATTAACATGTAATATGTCTATCAGGTCTACAAGTATGAAATGCGGATTTTTTTTTAAATAAAACACATTAAACTCAAAAGAACAGTAAAAGTTTATTTATTCAAAGTATGCTTCATTAGAAGTTAAACATTTTTCCCATCTTTCAGGCAATTTGTGTATACCTCGCCAGTAGAACTCTTCCCCTTTCCCCGCAAACCATTCATCTTGCCATTCTTTCACATTTTCATATGAACAAAAGTGCTGCTCGGCAAGTGCGTGACCCATCGATGCGAATAAGTGATAATCTGAAGAGGCCAAGTCTGATGAGTAAGCGGCATGGGGTAGCACTTCCCACTTGAGTGCCTCCAATGTATTGCAAACTGCTTTTGCCTTATGTGATGGAGCGTTATCGTGAAGAAAGATTACCTTGTGCTGTCTTCTTTCGTATTCTGGTCGTTTTATGAGCAGCAAATGGTTCAATTCGATCAGTTGTTGTTGGTAGCGTTGGGTATTAACTGTTTCACCAGGTTTTAACAATTCACAATAGACCACACTCTTTTGGTCCCACCAAGTACAGAGCATTGTCTCTTTGCTAAAGCGATTCGGTCTTGCAGTTGATGTGGATGGTGAGCCTGGGTTCACCCATGATTTTTTGCGTTTGGGATTTTCAAAATAAATCCATTTTTCATCGCCAGTAATGATACGATGCAAAAAAGACTTTCTTTTGTATCGTGCAAGCAAAATTTCACAAGTGTTGTTGCGTTTTTCCATCTGCCTCTCATTCAATGCATGTGGAACCCATCTGCCGACTTTCTGGCTCTTACCCTTCTCTCGTAGGCGATTGGAAACAGCTTGTTGACTAACGCCTAACTGTTCTGCTAGTTGTTTTTGTGATTGACTATCGTCTTCCTGTAGCAATGTTTCCAATTTTGTATCTTCATATTTATTGGGAGGTTTTCCATGTTCTTTGTCTGTAAGATCAAAGTCACCACTTTTGAAACGCCGAAACCATCGTTCACACGTATCTTGCGATGGAGCATATTCACCATAAGCTTCTTGAAGTAGTGGGTATGATTCAGCAGCAGTTTTTTTCAAATGAAAACAAAACAGTAGTACTGTCCGCGAATGCTCTTTATTTGGCACAAAATTTGACATTTTTAACACAGTAAAACAAAACTATATGATCACTTTTCAAATTATAACCTATACGCATTTGACACTTAATGATAACTTAACAAAACGCCATATGTGTTGAAACTTTGAACTATACACTCTGTTTGCACGGCAAGTTTGAAAAAAATCCGCATTTCATACTTATAGACCTAGTACATTTTATCTCAATTATTGTAGCTCTATATTTTATTAAACACATTATTAAAATAAATAATTTTATTATAACAATAAGTATAAACTTCTTATAACGTCGATATAATACAGTATTCTTGTTTATGATAATACAAAATGTTGACAGCACAAATTCAAAGAGTATTTTTTATAATAGAAATTATGTTGGCAATGCGGACGATGTTTAAGACACAGATCTCTGTCTTAAACATCGCTTGTATTTAGACGAGGTCATACGTTTTCACATTAGCGTTTAAAGACACATTCACTTTAACATCCGTTCTAGTGTGAAAAGGGTATAAGCAATGCTTAAAGACTCAGTTACAATTATTAAAATTTTAGATGTCCGATCAAGGTCATTTCTGAATTGTATGCTGTAAGAGTTTGGCCACGTCAATCAGGTTTCACGCCATCTGTTCATTTAAAATAACGCTAGAATATAAAGCTGTCAAAGCGTTCAAACGTTAGAATGCAGTACATAGCAAATGAAGTCATTCTTTTTCATACTCTCTAATGGTTTCTCCCAATAACACTATCATTTTCTTCCTTGGCAAGGATGCCAGCTGTAATTCAGCACGATTTACATCTGGCACTGATCGTTGAAAATGCGGTACAAATATTTATTTCGTGATTTTTTCCATTTAATTTCAATAAATTAACAACGAAAGAAATTAAATCATGCATAATATTTTGGGTTTATTGACATATTTAATACTTTTTTAACATTTGGCAACACCGCTAACATTTACCATCAGAACAATACTGCATTCTAATCTTTGAACGGATGATAGTCACCTACTAAACCCTAAAAGGTGTGAAAATTCACACTTCACTTATTTATTTGTGTTTTACTCTTTCGTCTCGAGTTTCTCATTTTCAGAAAAAGAAATCTTATCCATTCAGAGCAATGTAAAAATTAATTAAATTCAGATTATCATATTATTAAAATCCTCCCAGTACAGATGTTGCACATCTATATCTCAAAAAATTACTGTACACAGCAAAAAATTCATAAGTACAAAAGTACACTCTCAGTTTGGTTTAAATTTTAGTATTAAAATTTTCATTTAAAAAAGTAAAAAGTTCACTATTTTTAACCAAATCATCTTCATTTATTCAGATAGTGTTATTTTTATGAAATATTACTTTTTTAGTGTTAAAATTAACACTATTTTAACCCTTTACTGCATGAATTTTTATTTTTGGCTGAAATAATTCATGGGCATTAGGAATTGGTTCATATTGATAGAAAAATTAATTAAAAAAATATATTTAAAATCTTAATTATTATTTTTATGAAAAAATAATAATTAAAATAATAATTTAGGGTTTGTGCCATACATGGAACATTATGATTCTACATTATGTTACAAAAGAAAATGATTCCGTATTATTTGCTCGTCAATTGCTAGGTGTTCTTCATTAGGGATTAAAAGCAGTTGCTCTCGAATTTTTGAAAGAAAAGGTCGTATCTTCTAGTTGTCCTTTCTCAATAAATTCAGAGGTATCGTTGAAATTCCGCTTGATATCCTCAAATCTATTGCAGCCCATTACTTGAGATACTGCAGGATCCATTGTTGTGTATGTGGCAAATATGAACATTCATGAAGTAACGTTCCGATTCAGTTTTAAAAGTAAAATAAAAAATAAAAATCGGAATGTGCCATATATGGCACACTATGCGGTAAAGGGTTAACAGTATTTCGCTGGTGACATGGCAATACCTCCTATTTACAATTTTTAGCGAAAATAAGTTCTTGGTTTGCATTGTAACCTACGTATTAGTCCACAAGTTGTAACAATACTTCTTAAACAACAAAAATATTTAAGGTCTAAACTTCGTACAAAGCATTACCTTTTATCTTAAACTGCCCAAAAACGGCTGACATAAAGCAGTTTTTTACCTCTCCTTTAAAATTCTATTTATAATAATAATAATGCAGATAGGAGGTATTGCCAGGTCAGCCGCGATTTACTTTCTAATACTATAATTTAACCAGTATGTAATGGCCCGTTTATACAACCTTAACAGTAACTTTTCCTTACCTTATCCCTAACCCGTAAAAGATAAACTATACAAAACGCCTATGTACGTTTATACAACCTTTGCCGTAATTTATCCATAAGCAGACCTTAGCAATAAGAATTCCGTAACCTTGAAAGTTCCCAACATTTCAACTTTCGTGGTTAAATTACGGCTAAATCACTGAACAGCGCATGCGCGAAAATATGACTGTTATGAAATAGGCAACGAACTTTATTTTTGTGAAATAATAAAGATGACACGAACACGGCAGATGCTGCAAAGGCAGTATAAAGGAATATTACAATAATTTGCTCATTATTCATTTTAATAATATAGCTTCCAAAATTCGCAATTGACGTTTAGAATAAAGGTTAGGTTTACGATGTTTACTCGGAACTGCGCAAACTCTAAACAGCGCATTTCATTGGCTGCGGCTGACGATCGAGATTAAGGAAAAGTTAAGGAAAAAGTTGTATAAACCCAATACTTTCGTTCTGGGGATCGTTAAAAACTTATGGATAAGGTACTTCGCAGTTACGGCTAAGCAAAATTATGGCTAAGTTGTATAAACCAGCCATAACTGTAAACTTTGCACTAAATTTAACCAAAAAAGAAGTGTAAATAATTAACATGAAAAGCGAGGGGCTTCATGGTAAACTAAAAGTTCATTTTTTAGTGTACCAAGAAGTCCCTTTAACAGTACTTTTGTTTTAGAATGTACGATGTTCATGTAATGTTCAACATAATAGACATTCTCAGTCTCACGATAAGTCACATGACGATCTTGCAGTATCAGTTCACGCACAGCATCAATGTTTTCCGGAACATCAACTGATTTTGGACGACCTTCACGAAATTCGTTCTTAAGCGAACTACGGCCACGATTGAAGTCGACAAACCTTGAAATCCTAAGCAAAACTGACATTGACAAAAATCTCTCTACTGGAATCGAAAGGCATTAAATTAAAAACGAACGAACGAACATTCTCAGAGGTGTAACACAGGGATGCATACTATCTCCATTTTTGTGCAACATCTACTCGGAGACAATCAGCCGTATGAATAAAGTTGAAGTAAATGCTCATAAGTAGAAGGTAGAAGTAAAAGCATTTGCTTCGAGTAAAAGATCGGAGTAAAAGCATTTGCTTCTTTTTATATGAATAATGATTACCTTTTACTAACAAGTCAATGCTTCTACCGGTGAGTAAAAGGTCAAGAGGATGTGTTTATGTTGAAACCTAAAAATCAGTATTTATCAAAATCGTACTTTTTTTTCTGATTGCTGTCAACTTGAAATTAGTCTACAAAAACTATCAAAACTGTACTAGTACTGTACTGAGTTCCATGTTTGACATATCAGTTTATTTTTATTGGTGTAAAGTCATGTACAGATTCAGGGCACTTTACACCTACACTTGTGAACATTTCACTGGTATCACAAATTGCCTATACATTTAGCATAGGTTTTCCTTTACGATTGACATCTTCATCTTCATGGATCTTCGGTTTTTCTATCCCTATATGTGTACAGTCAATGACACTGCGGTTGGAAAACGGTATTTTCTTTGCCACATTTTTTTCGCCTCCACTAATAAATTTTGGGAAGTAAGAAATTTAATCCAGTTGCCAGCTTGTGCAACTATTTGATCAACAACACTGCTGACAGTCAGTGATACTATGGATTGCTCCACCCCAAGTTCCTCACCGATACTTCTTTGAAATCCAAGATCAGTTAGATATCTCAAAAAAAAAGTTACCTAAAAATTATTAGCTAAACAGTCCATGTTCTCCTGTTCAAAACAAAACTAACTTTTATATCAGTACGACGTGATGAAGAACGATGCCTATAATGTTTCACATTTCTTAAATGCCCAATATCCGCCATGGCAATTAGTTCACTACAACACTTTTTCACAAGTGAGTACATGATATATATAGATGCATGTTTTTCGAAGCATTTGCTTATAATTTAAAGTAAAAGGTCTGTTTTATTCATAACCATTTACTTCTGTCTTGAGCAAAAGATCAACAAAAAAGCATTTGCTTCTTACTCATAAGTAGAAGGTTTTGCTTGCATTTTTATTCATATTGTTGGGAGGATTTGCTTCATAATTTGCAAGTAAAAGGTTATGCTTATTTTTATTCATACGGCCCATTGTCAAAAATCTCTCTACTGGAATCGAAAGGCATTAAATTAAAAACGAACGAACAAACATTCTCAGAGGTGTAACACAAGGATGCATACTATCTCCATTGTTGTGCACATTTACTCGGAGGCAATATTCAGGGAAGCACTAAGTGAAGAAACAAAGTTATTTAGAATAAAATTTTTACATTGCTCTGAACTAAATATTAAAATGTAACTTAAATAGTGAAGCTGTAATTTTGAACACCAAAAAATGTCAAATTTTGTAATTTTAAATCAAAAATTGACAATTGGTAGTAAATAAATCATAATTGGAAATATTAAATAACGCCATTTTATAAAATGGAGGCTGAAATTATTATTTTCAAATTAATAATTAAAATTTATAATACCAAATTGGCAAATTGGCCTTAACTACCAAAACAAGCTTTAAAATATATGTAAATAATTAATTAATTAAAAATTAAACAGTTTAATGTACATAATTTAGCTGAATGTAAAATGTTGTATATAGTATAGTTTATAATAAAATACACTGTAAAATTTTCTTGATATGTTACTTATGGTTAAAGGGGTTTCTAGTTAAGAAAAATGCTAACTGATGAGTGCTTGATGACGAAATAGGACAACTTGTCGCAGCTGTTTTGTTGCGAGCCAACTAGCCGCCGGGAACTCGCCGGGCGTTCTATTGATCGCGGTGGCTGTTTGTTCCTAATATTGCTAATTGTTCCTAAAGGTTTATAAATCTATTTCAGGCTGATCCACAAGTGTTTTAAGTTATTTTTATTACTTTAATCCTAATATGTTCCGCAGAGGCGTACCTGGGGGTATAGCAGGCATGGCACGTGCCCTGGGCGCCACTTGAAGGGGGGCGCAAAATGGCAAAAAAAAAATAAAAAAGGAAAACAAAACAAAAAGAATAAAAAAGTTAAAAAGCATTTTGCCCCTTTAGGGGTGAAATTATTAAAAAAAAAATCAGCTGTGGCCACCACAGTACCGACCGCCATCATAAAGTAGGTACTTATATAAATTACATTCTAGCAGCAGAGTAGAAATAACTTGGCCTAATATTTTCTAACAGAGATATTATTTATCATGACCATGGAAACGTTACATATAAATATGAAAAAATTTAGACTTGGAAAAAATTTCGAAAAATTTTACAGAAATTATTCGAAATTTTTCGTTTTATCAAAAAACGTCTCAAATAAAAGTTATTAGTTATTGCTTTTATAGCAACTTTTGTTCAATAAATTTTTTCGAAATATTTTTGTGTTGTGAAATATTCACAAAAATCTTCAAATCGACACGAGTAAACTCCCATTTTTAGTCAACCGATTTTTACCAAAAGTTAATCAGCTCGTGCCATTGATGGGAGAAGCTTAAATATGAAGTTTCATAAAAATCCTTTCAGCCGAATTTGCTCTGCACGTGTACACAGACAGACAGACAGACGGACGGACGGACAGACAGACAGACAGACAGACAGACAGACATCATGCCAAAAATAGTCAAAACGTTATGTAGGGACCTCAATTCGTGGAGATCCATCGGAGTCAAAATCGGTATAACCACAATACCTCCCTTATATATGTTGGCGGTCGGTAAAAAAACCCAATAACTTTCTAAAGATTTTGAAAAGACACATATACTAAAACGGAATGTTATCTCGATAAACATAGGAATTGCGAAGCGTTTTACTGACCCCGAATGTAGTTTTAAGGGTTGTTTAGGGCAAAATTCTGAAATTCGTTCATAAATATTTGTAACCTTTCTAAGCAAAAACTAAGTCGATATCTTATTGGTTCCAAGATACATTGAGGAATCCTTGAAATCATATTTCAACATATTTCACCCCATTAGGGGTCGAATTTCAAAAAATTTCTTGTTTGTGGGTGCTTACATCATGGAGAAAATATGCTTGCCGAATTTCATGACTATGTCCAAGTTTTATAGAATAAAAAATAGCAACTTACTCCTTCCGGGGTGCAATTAAAAAAATATGTTAAAAAGATATTTTAAGTTTTTAAGTTAACAGTTTTAATCCCGAAACACTCCCTTTTGAGGTTTTACTCTATTATACTAAATTTGGTTAAAATATGTCAAACTGTTTTTAAAAAAGATTCGTCAAAAGCAAAACTAAATAAACCAAAATAATAAAGTTCATAAATATCCGCAAAAATAAAAAAATATAATGTAGATGTTGTCTTGTTCTACATAGACTAATCATAGTGTTGCTAAATAACTGAATAAAGATCAGTGCTGTTTACCGACAATATTTGAGCCGAACATTTCCGATGCCACCCGAAGAGCCACTATCAGAATATAGTCATCCAATCAACTATTGAACGAAAATTCCTATCCCCTCACTGCATATTTAATAGATATTCCAATGGTCCAATATAATTAAAAACAAAATTATTAATTTGTCGTTTCTAGTGGGACTTTTTGGAGATTTTCGATTTTTCTAGTTATGATGAAGGCATTTCCTACAGTATGCAAAATTTCAACTCAGTAGCATATCTGGAAGTGGGTTAGAATTTCCGGACATACCCACAAATATTCAGTTTTATATATAAAGATTTCCAGCCAAGTTATTTTAAATTTTAATTTTCAAAAAGTGGATGTGACATGTTTGGATAGGGGGACAACTTTAATGTTTGCCATGGGCGCCATTTACCCTAGGTACGCCCCTGAACAAGACATATGATAGCTGATAAATGTTGACTATCAAGCTTCATATATTGTCCACTAGTTAGCATATCGCTTAGCTGTAATCCCCTGTAAACAAATGCTATTAATTTATCCATTACACACATAAAAATGAATCATAAAATAATTTTTAGAAGCCATCTATTTTTAATTTTAATATTTTGGGGCATATTTAATTTTATTGTACTTACATTGTTTTGATCACTGGAAACCAGTTATATTTGCAACATTTTAGGCCCAGCACGCCCCCTTTGCGCTATTTTTTTTATATAGTGATTGTAACCAACACCATTGCACGAATAGATCTCTATCAAATAATTTATTTAAATAAGTGTCAATTTACAAATTATACATATAATATACTTATACTGTAGTTGATACATTATTTAAAAAAATATTCTATTTTCAATAAATGGTCATCAGAATTACCTAGATTTTATTGGGTAACCAATAGTTTAAATCTGGAATACAGCTGAATTTATTAGATTATAATAGAGTTCATTTCTTTTCATTATGCGGGACTAGATAATATTTAGACGTGGAAGACGTCTTTGCCTACAACTGGTACGAGGTGCGTTATAAATCTACGGCGTGCGTTTTCAACATCGGCGCTAGTACATTCACCGCGAAGCCGGTGCTATTTATGTAAAAACAAATGAAATTTATCTAAATAAATTAAATTAATTGCTAATTGTTTCATTATTACACACACTGTCACAAAACAACATTGACGTATTCAACGAAGTGGATTTGTCCCTCCGTCCTAACATATAGTATACAGGTGTTTGTTTGAAACGGGGCACCCCGAAAATCTCCTTTATTTGTAAAGATACAAAAAATCTTCAGAACAAAAGTTAAACTAGACAAAAAGGCCCATCTAAAGGTTACTATAAGAATTCTGAGGCACTTCCGGTTTCACCGGAAATGATGTCAACTTTTGATCTAGCATAGAGAATCGATAATTTTATATTTTTTTCCTAAAAGTACATTAAATTAGCTTTACAATGACACCAAAAAATCATATTTTTATGCTGATCTTTTGTATCTTTACAAATAAAGGAGATTTTTGGGGTGCCCAGTTTCAAACAAACACCCTGTATATAAAAAAAAATACTTCACATATTTAGAAACTTAAATAATGGTATTAGGTATTCGAATTAAAATTAACAAAAAAACATATTAACATAAAATTTGTTTTTAAAGCTCTTAGATTAACAGACGATGAATTATTTTCAAAATATCGTTCATTTTGCCGTGATTACTACAAAGCAAAATTTGTCCTACTCACTCAGCATACCGCCTTCACTTATTATATAGCTGCGAAACCTTGAAATGTGTGAAAATTCACACTTCACATCAATTTTTTATATCATTACAAGAGGAGACCCCCTTGTGTGTGCGCCTATAAAACGTTAATAAATGTATACCGAACTTTGGCTGTGTAAAACAGGCTGCTTACGCTCCTCCTAGTTTAAAAATAGACTACAATTCAGCACAATGAAAAGAAACGGACATTGTTTTATATTGTATAAACATTGATAAAATCAATGTTTGACTTTTTTTCACTGATTTAATTTCCCACTGTCCTCAAAAGTAGTATGAATTGTAGTATTGCAATTGTATATGCCTCGTGATATAATAGTAGTGAATCTGTCCATCTTTCAATGTTTTTACTGTATTAATTTGAAAAATATCAGTATTATTCCAAAGACTGTAATTAAATGATTGTGCCAATCTCTATTTTATAGCTTTTGTGAAATGTCAAACTATAATTTTTGTTGCAGAGAATTAGGATTTTTATATTGTGGACCAAAAAGAAACAGCTGATAGAAGGCAACTTAAATTATAGGCAATAATAAATTTTGTAGAATTTATGTAGTAGAAATAAAGTGTGTTCTTCACTTATATATATTTATTAAAAATATAATTCCTAATTTATGTAGTGAAAATAGTGAATCTGTGCAAGGTGCTTTGGAGTGCGAAAATGTGGACGTTGACGTGGAATCCGAAAATGTGGACGGTAAAATGATTGAGAATAAGAAAATCAGGTAAGCCATGGAAAACAAAAGTAGCACTATCATTTTATGCAGTTATTTACCTTTACGGGCCTTATGCCTCATTTTCATGGTAGTGTCAAAGGCGTGACAGGGGTGAGAGGCGTGGTGTTAAATTTACAAGTTCTAATTTCATGGTGGGGTTGGAGGCGTGATAAGGGCGCATTTTCGGTTTTGACATTTGTATATAACCCAAATTTAACCTAAAAGTTTATACAAGTGTTTGGAGTAAACGGTTATTTAATTTCATTAAATATGTCGTCAAATGGAAGAAGACGTCTAGCTCTTTTTTATGCATATTTAGACTTATTGCGATATGAAGAAAAGCGATGGTGGGTACGTCCCACATATACATAGAAACAGAAGGCAACAGGGAGATTATTTTAACTTGTTGCAAGAAATTAGACGCAAAGTGCACAGACAGTTACTTCAATTACAAGAAAAGAATTTAATACACAATCTTTTTTACTGAAATAAATTTGACATCACAGTTTAGAATGAAGATTTTGTAGGCCCCTGTTTGGGGGTGTATTATTAGTATACCCACTGCATGACATTTCTGCAGACCAGATATTTGAAATCGAATCCATAATAATAAACTTTATGACTACCGACAACATTGTAAAAGTCGCTATTTCGCTACATCAATTACGTTTTTTTAATTTTTTTTTTTTTTATGAAATTAATATAAGTGTCTTGCTAAAGATCTCACCATTCCGAAAAAATATATCTGTTTCTATGGTTTCGACGGTGCGGCCGGCGCTAGAGTTGAAATTTCTGAACTTGCGACACCGCGCTTGTAACACCGCGCCTACGATACCATGGTACGGGTTTTTTCAAAATAAAGCGATCCTATTGGTTGAATTTTTTGTTCCACACTTCCAACACCCGCATGAAAATGAGGCATTAATCGTTTAATGCGTTTGGAGATTATGACAATTTTTTTAATGGCATAATTCAGAGTCGCATTAAGCGGTAGGCGTTCTGGGCGGCCACCCAGGGCCCACGAAATCGGGGGGCCCACCGAGGCCTACATACAAATATTTCCATTCTATTTAAAATGGTAGAGGGCCTATTTTAATTTTACCGCCCAGGGCCCTCAAGCAACTTAATCCGCCACTGGAATAATTTATGAAAATTGTGAATTAAAAAAAATCACAACTAAAAAACGGTTAGAGAAAACGACCTGAGGTTAGAATTTTTGGATTCCTAGTAGTTTATTTAGTCTAGAAAAAAATTAAGGCCTTTTGCTTATTTGAAAATTATAACAAATTTTAATATGGCGTGATTTATAGAAATTTCCATCTTCGCATGGACGCATCTCGAAAACAAAATGCGATATAGACCTGCGGTTGAAATTTTTGAAATCTTGAGGGCCTAATTGACTTGTAAACAAATTTTGAACAAAAAAAATTTTTTGAAAATTTTTAATTTTTTTTTTAAATTTTTGAAAATTTTAATAAATCCTAACTAAAAAATGGTTAGGGATATAAATCTGCGGTTTGAATTTTTAAAATTCTCCTACATTGTTTAATCTAAAATAAAATTTGGGCTTTAATAAACCGGTTATTAAGTTTTGTATGGGCAGTAATCCAAAACCCTTGAAAATGACCAAAAATCGAAAAAATCGTAAGGGGTAGACCTTAAAAAAATCGTGATTTTGAAGCAAAAAAAAAATGTCTCCGATTTTATTGAAAATTGGTACAAATATGTATTTTTGGTCATACATCAAGAAAATTTGGTCCATTTTGATGTTTGGGCAAAAGTTCTGGAATTATAGGCAAAAAACTGACCCAAATTGGCTCTAGCTCAAAAACTAGACAAGTAAGAATTTTTTAAATATTTTTTTCATAATCCTCACCCCTATAATAGCTTAAAACTATATTTTGGCTAAAATCAGAGTCAAAAAATTTTTGGTCAAAATTTCTAAATTTTAGGATTTTTTTTTTTAATTTTTTTCAAAATTGGTATACTTGTACATTTTTAGCCTTAGATCAAAAATATATAGTCATTCTTGAGTTACGGTCTAAAATTTTGACATTTACGGCAAAAAAGATGCCTATTTTTGTCCTGTTTTGAATGCCAATCAAAAATAGTACAATTTGTTCTACTTTTAAAGTTTTTCACAGGGTGAAATTGATACATTTATACACAAAAATATATTATTATTTATTTCTCGTACGTTTTTAGGTATGCCGTGTACTAAAACGAGAACAAAAATTAATTTGAAATACATGATTATGTTTGTTTGGTATCCACAACAATTGATAAGGCAGAAACCCTTATGTACGTCTATTAATCGACTGTTTTCTCGCACAGGATTGATGACGTATTTTATGATGCCCTGACATGAAGTTATCCTGAACGTACTCTAGATCTGGTTACTTTGGTTACTGTTGTGGTGATAACAGACTTTGGCGTATCCGTGTGAACCAATACTATGACAATATTATAAATGTATTGTCAATATACAACATAAAAAATGAACTTTCACTGTTAGTTCCGTATTACAAAATGAGACAGATTATACAAGCCATCACTGCATAGGATAAAAA
Organism: Liopterus haemorrhoidalis; assembly: GCA_963971575.1. Classification (NCBI taxonomy): domain Eukaryota; kingdom Metazoa; phylum Arthropoda; class Insecta; order Coleoptera; family Dytiscidae; genus Liopterus; species Liopterus haemorrhoidalis. The sequence goes on from OZ020613.1 coordinate 68,388,915, forward strand.
CAAAACAGTAATTTTTAACATAATTTATTAATAAATAAAAATCACAGTACACACTTATATGAAAAAAATTTAGCTTTCCTTTTTAATATTAAGAACAATTCTTTTCCTAATATCATTCTGTTGTCTGTGATCCTCATCTCCATTGGATAACTTAGTAATTTCCAATCCTCCGATGCAATGTGTTTCCAAATGTTTCCTTCTTGGTCTTCCAGCTTTACGAGGCAACGGAACAAGCAAATTCTCAACAATATCAATATTACTTTCCTCATCAGAAACAACTTCTTCCTTAACATGAAGATCAAAATTATTATCTCCACTTGAAGATTCAAAACTATCTTCATATAATTCAATATCTTTTTGGACGCTGTAATATTTTTTTTCAGTCAACGATAACATTCCAATACTGTCACAAAGAGTTTTCAAACCTAGAAAACCTAATCCTGAAACTTCAGCTCCCGATACGGCAGAATAATTTAAATCAGAACCATCTGATTTATCGTTTGTTGAAATTGTAAAATCAGCTTCACAGTTATTACATTGTAATTTAATATTTGAGGTTAATCCATCAGTTGCTTCGGACAATATCTTTAAGTGGGAGAATCTGCATTTACGGTCAGAGTTGTGGGCAGATATTTGTTGTAGTTGTTGAAATAGAAACATGAAATCAACAATCCGTTTCCCTTGAACGGGTGTTGGATCTAATTTTTCTAAAGGATCGGAATCTTCAAAACATGATGCGTATGATTCTTTATGTTCGTACGTTGAAGTTTGTTCTCTACTACTGCCTAAATAGACTACTTCTGGAGACTCGCTTGATCTGGGCTGCATTCCTTAAAAAAACAAAAACTATTTAGAATGATAAATTTTACAAATTAAAAACAATAAATAAAAAATAATAATAAGGATATTACCAAGGCTGTAGATTTCGGGTCGATAAGTTTTGAGATTACATTTTTTTAATGGTATAATTTACATTATTAGTGAAAATTGTCAATTAAAAAAAAAAACAAATCAAAAAAGGTTAAATGTAACGACTTGCGGTTGGAATTTTTGTATTTTCCGTAGTTTATTTAGTCTAGAAAAAATTTTTAACAAATTTTCTAGCTGAAATTTGTAAAAATCACTCGCTTGTCACCTTATTTTCACTTCATCATTTTTCAGTCATCTACCACCAAGAAAAGATAAATCTAAAGATTCAAAATCGGCGTCGAGGCTTGGTTTTGTAGCACGACAATACTCGCCCACAGATGACTGCCTTGACTCAAACTTAACTTGACGAATATTGCTTGAATGTTTTTCCACATCCACCGTAAGTATTCATGGTAGTAAATGACGAAAATAACGACGAAGTGAATGATGAACTCAAAAGCGGATGATTTTTTTAAACAAAATAATGCAAAAACTACTCAAAAGTGTCTCAATCTAAATAGTGACTATGTATAAAAACAAATTATGGTATGTATTAACAAAAACCATGTTTTTATTGCGATGTATTAGCTTTCAAAGTTTATTATAACCAAAAGAGCTTTACTTTCTAGGTTTTATTTTTTTAGGGTAACTGTTTTAGAACCCCTGGAATATTAATCATAATAGACTTACCTTGAAATCGTCTTATAAATCGAAGCCTCCTATTTCTCCCAACAGGTACATCATTAAAAATTGTTGGATAACCATCTTTCGTCAAAGTCGGAACTTTTCTTCTTACATGTAAAACAACACCATTTTCAGTAACACGACTTTCATCTTTTATGATGAAACGGTCTTCAAAATGTTTAATACAAACAACAGAATGTTTGGAAGGTGTAAAATCACGATTTATTTGTTGTATCCACAACTGTCTACGCATTTCATTTTTTGGAAATTGAAATACAGACACATATTCATTAGTTGCACGATAATTTGAACGACAATATGGTACACAACACTTTCGAGGCATTTTTTCGTGTGTTTTGGATTGATTTTTATGCGTGTATTTGATCAAACGTTAACACATTTGCCAGTAAAGCCTTGGTCTCAATCCAAGCCCCTCATTTTGACGTCATAGGAGTGGGGATGCGCACGATCGAAAACTGGTTTGTTATAAATAGGCCTCATTTGATTTTATTAATAGATTTAACATATTTCTCAACATTTTACCCACTAAAAACACTCCTAACACGCATCACAAATAAATTAATAAAATACTAATTCAGAATTTGAAAAATCATTGTTCAAAATTTATGTCCTGAAGTATTGATTTTCTAAAACCATTCCTTGCGTGCACAAAACCATGTTCTAAATTGTGTTTTTCAAATCTACAGTCTAATATAAAAAAAATAAAACCAAAAATTTCACATGGACAACAAAATTTTATTAAGAAATTATTAAAAACATCAAATTTTTTACATTTAAAAATTGAATTTCCTATTTGAAAATTATGAGTTATAATTTTACATTTTAATGATTTAATCTAATTTTAGTATTAAATATTACGTAAAATTTCATTTAATTATTAGGTTAAGTTTAAGATTGTATTTGAAGGTCATAATTGTCATTTTGACGTTTTAATTTTTATTGTTAAAAATGGGTTGTGATGGCGGAACAATACCAAAAAGAGATGAATTAGTAAAACAGAAGAAAAAGCCAGAAGCTGTATGTATTTTTACGTCAAATTATGACACATATAGGTTATATTAAGTTTATTTTTAATATTTGAATGTTTTAGAAAGACAAAGTAGCAGAATTAGCTTTTCAATGGCAATGTTGTGCTATTACGCAGGAAAATTTAGAGGAACCTGTTGTTACTTGCGGACTGGGAAGACTTTACAACAAAAGTTCCTTGATCGAAGCTTTGTTGAATAAAGCGCAGTACGCTGATATTTTGCAATACATCAAAAGTCTTAAGGTACGTAAAAGATTAGTGTAAAATGCAATTTAAGATTCTGTTTTACTACACAATATAAATCAGGGTACAAAATTAGATTAGAATAAGACAGATCTTAGGTCGAAAGCCTTTTATGGCCTAATTTAAGTCATTGGAGGTTATTGTTCCTCACTGTATTAACCTAAAATAGCTCGACAGACCTTATATTTTTTTTTTTTCTTTGAATAGGATGTAAAAGATCTGAAGTTGACTCCAAATCCTGCTTACAAAGACAATGCGAATAAAAAGGAAGGGATGTTGGATGATAGAGGTGCTCCATATATCTGTCCGATCATCGGTTTGGAGATGTCCGGAAAATTTCCGTTTGTCTGCTTATGGACCTGCGGTTGCGTGATGTCTGAACGAGCTATCAAAGAAATTAAAACTAAAACATGTGCTAAGGTATTTTTGCATCAGATTTCCTAGTTATTCATAAAGACTTATATTTTTAGGGTTTTGTAGGTGTGACCAAAAAACCCTTAAACCGTCATTTTGTCGTCTGTCTGTCTGTTCGGTAAAAATTGTAGCCAAACGGCTAAACCTAGAGAGTTGAAATTTGGCATGCTTATACAACTCTTTAACCCGCACATAGGAAAAATACTAAAACATCTAAAAAACATATCCCCCTAAAAATATAAACAAATATGTGCTCACCGAAAAAAAAAAATATTTTTTTAAAATTCTGAGTAAGGTATCGAATGAATTACCTTACCCTTAGTACATAGATTAACGATCAAAATTTTATTTTTGCAAAATAAATTATTTTGAGGCGATTCTTGCCAAAATTATGCAAAAAAAATTTGTCCTACACCCTGTAGCCCAGATGGTTTAAACTAAAAATCTGAAAAAATTCTAAGTAATGTATATTTGTGTGAACAGGAATAGTACAACAGGAATTTTTGATCAGATTATGTTTTCGGAAAATAACGCATTTTTTGTGTTTTTTGCTTGACCATGTAAAATATTTAATGATATTATGTAGTACAGTAAACAGAGCGCTTTGATGGTGTAATGCTTAGAATACTGGCGTTCTAATTTGCAAACTCGAGTTCAATCCGGCCTCAAGGCAATTTCATTTTCTCTGTTTTTTTTTACATTTTTATTTTGTTTAGATTATTTTTTCAAAATTCGAGTTACATTTGGGCAAATATTGCATTTAATTTTTAAAAGCGTAAATTTAATAGCCAGTGGAAATTGTTGAAATTGAATACTCTTGGACTTACAACCAAGTAACTTATATATAATACCATGGATACAAGTAAAAAAATAAAATATATGTTATGTAATGTGTTATAATGTCTGTATCATATTAGTACCTAAATATATTACTGCTATATTGCTATTTATATTCCTATAAATACACGAAATCAGTAAGGCTTATGACTAAAACAACCAATGGAAGCCATAAGCGCAATTTTCAAAATCTTATTGAACCTTGCTATATAAAAAAATTACTGCACATATTTAGAAACCTACATAATGGTATTAGGCATTCGGATTAAAATTAACAAAAAAAAAAAAAATACCATAAAATTTGTTTTGGGATCCCAAATAATCATTATTAACTTACTAAATACCTGCGAAACCCTGAAATGTGTGAAAATTCACACTTCACATCAATTTTTTAATTTGTGTGTTATGGATTTTTTATATTTATGGCTAAGATAGTGTGTGATAATTAAATGAAAGTTCTTAGTACTCAAATAACGAATAAAAATTATCAAAAAACTGTTGATTTTGATATGATTATACAACAAATATTCCTAGACATCCAGTATTATGTTGGCTTCTTACACTTATTAAATACCTACAAAACCCTGAAATGTGTGAAAATTCACACTTCAATTTTTTTAATTTTAGTGTCAACAACCATTCACTGTCAAAGATGTGATAATATTAAACGCTACTGGTGACGATTTGGAAAAAATGAAAGAAAACGCTATCGAAAGACAAGCTTTGCAAAAAGCTCAAAAAAAATCAAAATCTAAGAAGATTAAAGAAGAAATTTTAGAAGACCAACCAGGCACAAGTAAAGCTACAAATGGAACGTTTCCAAATGGTTCCAAACACAAAATGGAAAACACGATAATGGATCCAGAAATTAAGAAAATTAAAATGGGTTACAGTGTCGCTAAAGATCCAAAAGTAACAGATGTATATAAATCGTTATTTACTACACATGATTCCGAAAAGAAACAAGACAGAGCCCATTGGATTACATATAATCCATTTTATAATTAATTTTTATTTGTATTTATAATTTTTTGTATCTTTACTTTTAATTAATGGTTAATAAAAAAATAAATAATTTGGATTCTCTATTTTTATAATAATTGTACATTTTGAAAATAGGGGATACGCATAAAATTTATATTTCCTTAAAACTACATTTTTTTGATATGTTAGTTATGTCACCTAACAAAACAAAAATCACATTTTAATTAATATTATAGCCAAATTTTTTAATTAAAATATTGTACATTTGAAATAAGCTGACTACGGCGCGAAGGTTGCCGAGTAAATACGACTGAGTATGACGTCAAACTGCTGGGGTTTGACGTCACAGATACAGACTACAACATAATCTTTACGTGTGTATATTGTATTGTTCGAGAGTTTTGTATTTGTTTTTAAACAATTTTTCACGCATTTATTATTAAAATAGCAGATAAAGATTTTGTTAGGGCTCAGAGTGATAATTTACCCAACATTGATGCATTTATGCTCATGGAATATATGAAAAAACATAAATAAAGTATACTTTTTTCTGAAATATCGGTTTTATTTCGCCTCATAGCTTTCAGCCACAAATTTCACCTTTTCTGTTGTTTTTCGCCATCAGGTAATGACATAAATTGTTTTTTTGGAGTTCTAATTGAACTATTTGTGCACATCGGTACTAAACAATATTTTCGACTATGTTTCGAAGTACTGGGGCCTGGATCTTCCATATTTTATATATTTTAATATAAAATTTAATTCGGTAAACATGTATAAATTGTTTTTATAGAATTAAACTTTATTTTATTAAAATCACTCTAACTTTACACAATCTATAAAAGTTATACAAGCAAATAAGTTCACGACAGACTGTGTAGGCTGTACGCTGGGTAGGCTGTACGCAGTACACTTAGTTGGGGTATAACGTCACACGTCGTTTTCGCGCGCTACATACATTTATGATTTTTTTAAGCCTTCAAATTAAAAAAAAAAATGCAAAACTGTTTTTTATATTTATATGCAATAAGGGTAATATAATAAAAAAAAATTAAAATATCTTGCCTATCCCCTATTGCTAAAATTGTCAAAATTTTAATAGGGGAAACTTTTTAAGATCGCAGCGCCATATGCGGCAAAGTTGGAACACTCGAAAGTGACATTAAACTGTAACTCGTGTATTTGTTTACATGGTGAAAATGAACACAAGTTGTATTTTTCCTTTTTTCCGAGCTTTTTTTTTTTTATTTATAGGTAATCTACGATTTACAAAATATGTAATAATATACTATTCTAAAGAAATTTCAAGGATATTTTTAGTTTTTCATTGTATTTTTAATTCCTTTTGACTATCTGTCAGTATAATAGCAACAAAAATATGGTAAATATATTAATAAAAATTAATATCTCTGCCTGAAAAAGTAGAAGGGCCTTTTAATATATCAACTGATGATTTAGGCAAATTTTGGGTGGGGTAAATGCTTTTTTCAGTATTTTCTTGGACGTAAAAAATCAGTTTCCATAAAATGCAACGAGCAAACATGCATGCATGGGCTTGGATTTTTGCCCATTTTTAGTTGTTGGGTCCATAAAAACCTACGATCCACTTTCTCTCTGCCTCCAAACGTCGTTTCAATTGATATTTTTTTCGATTAAGGTGAATTAAGGAATGTTTAAGAGGGATTCTTCCTTATTCACGATTTACATTGCGGCACGCAACAAAATTGATTATTTTTTTCCATGAATCACAAAAATAAAACACAAACAACAAAAAAACACGTATATCTCAACAAAACAAAACAATGTCACTTTCGTATCTTCCGCAAATTGCCATCAGATGTCAGGGCTTAGGAAGTTTCCCCTATTGAGAACTGACACGCTCGGATACGCAGTCTGGTGGTCAAATATTGTACTACGCGACTGTAGTACTGTATGAAATTATTACATATGTTCTGGTGTTGATTTTTTGTTAGAACGTCGATAGATACATTTTCATAAAATAAAAATGTACTGTGCTTAAATTAACCTGTTCCCTGTTAGCATATTGACAGCTGAATACTAGACAATTCAGCCATTTTGCCATGAATTACAGCGCCGCCAACGGTAATGTCACTTCCAATAGTCATCACTAGAGCCCTGCGCGGATAAGCTTTTCTGTATCCGCATCCGCACATCCATGATCCGCATCCGCAGCTTTTGTAAATAACAAATCCGCATCCGCAAAAATATCCGCACTATCCGCACTACAGGTTTTGCTGTCAGTTTGGAAAGAACTAACATATTTCGCCTGTTTAGGTAATCTCTGCTCTAAAACGTTACTGAAAATTTTTGGATTTACCAGCTTATTTATTACTAACCTAACCTAAGGGACCCCAAAAGTTTTAAGGCCTAGATGCGCTAATAACTTATTTAAATCTAGAGAGAGATAACAATTTTGGGGGACCTAAGCGTTCTTTTTCGTAGGGAGTAAGTGGCGAGCTGCTTTTTTTAATATTGAATTTAAAAAAAAAATCAGAAAAGTTACTTGTTAGAAGGTGCTTCATATTTTTAGGATCAAGCATTTTTTTTGCAACCCTTTTCAAATAGCAACATGTGTCATTTTTCAAATTTTTGGGATCTGCAAGACTTTTTACTTCGGATAGTATAAAAAAATTGGCAGGGTACATAATAAAATTTTCGAGAAAAAATTATGTAGGTAAATTTTGGTATTTAAATAAAACTTACTAATCAGTTTTATGTAAAAAAAAAAACCTTTATCAGATTTAAAAGCCAGAATTAGAGCAGAGGTAGGAAGAATTACGTCGAAAGTGTACCAGGAAACTTTTGTCCAAAATATTATTTTCTATAATATATTCAATAATAAAAAGAAAGTTAAGTTGATTGTCTCAACTCAGTCTTGATCATGGACAATTGTCTTAATAAAAATAACATAAAGTGAGATTGAATGCTACAAAATATCATGTATATACAGACAACCGAAAATAACCGAGGACTGCGTAGTCAGAACACAATTGCTTGTTTCTCCGAAAGTAACCGAAGATTTAATGTTCACGCGGATATTGCGGATAAGCGGATATGACATTTAATCCGCATCCGCATGGTTTAAATGATAATTTATCCACATCCGCAGAAAAGTTGCGGATATCCGCGGATTTGCAGGGCTCTAGTCATCACGCACTGTTCACGTGATAATTTCGTCGAACTCCCGTCGTTCATTGGCTGATTTCACGATCACACAACGAAACAACCAATAGGATAGCGACTTTAATTTTTCACGTGATTTTATTACTATTTATTTCTGCATTTTGAACATAATATAGGGTTTTATAAAACTTCAAAAAAATGTTAAAAATTAAAAGTTTCACAAAAAAATGATTTGTTTTGGGTCTGTATCCGAGCGAATTCTCAATAAAAACAATATGGTACCAATTAAAAATATACAAATTTTTCTTATAAAATTTTCGGGGAATCTGTAAGTATATCGGCCAGCAGCGCCTTAGTTGCCGTATAGCCACAGTAGAACCAGTAGGCCGACTCGTGTCGGAACCTTTGATCTTGGCGTACCACATTTTCGTGATCTCGAGCTACCTCGTCCTGACCAACGTTCTAAAGAACGATATAGACTATTACGCGTATGGATACGGACGAATAAGCTTTATATGACAACTAACAAAAGAATTTTGCATTTTACGACTCTAAAATGAATTTAAAAAATATTATACAAAAACTATTGAAAGTAGTATAATAATAAAGTAGGAAAATTACTTAAATATAAAATATTATTTAATATTTTTTAATTTATTCACTTCGCAAAACTGCGCGACCTAACCAGGAGTCACACATGCGCATGAAAAATCTGGTACAGAAAAACGGTCGAGTGATATTCTGTGGAGTGAAACTACTGGGTATACTGTGGTATAGCCACAATTTTGACCCTAATTATTTTTGACAGTTCTATATATTTAAAATCTAAAATGTTACATACATTTTAACGCAAAAAAATTAAAATAGGTTAAAGAAAGCTGTAACAATTCAAGGTGACGATATATAAAAGTTCTATCGAAGGTGACTGCCAATATATGTTGCGCAATTCTTGTAAAAATTGCTTAATAAGCATTTCAAAATTTTAAGTAATGATATAAATGCTATTTAAGCTAAATATTTTAGTTTTTAAAATATTTTATTATTTTATTTGTTTGGGCCACTGTGCCATTTTGTTTAATTTCGAAGAATATATAGTTGGTTAACTGTACCATATGTTGTTTTTGACGTTTCAGTGAAAGCGCAGAATGATATTAAAAAGGTACTTAGACGTGTACAGACTTGTTCGTTACATAGATATGACTCAGATGTCATCCAACCTTGAAGACTGAATAATTAATTGTGAATAATTAAAAACAAAAAACCGCAAAACTGTTTTTACCCTTGATAATTTAGTGATAACGTTCAAGTGTTGAAAGAAACACGTAATTTTTACGGTATTTTAACGTTTATTTTAATAAAATGTGGACGTCAAATGAAGATTTTTTAGCTGATTTAGATAGTATGGATGAAATATGTCAGGCTGCTACTAAAAATGATAATGTAAGAAAACAATTTGAAGAAAAGCAAACTGGTAATATTGCGCAAAGAAATAGAAGAGTCGAAAGATCACATTTGTTATCTGAATCGGAAGATGACGAACCAACAAATATCGAAGAAAACTTGAATGATTGTCAACCAAGACAACAATTTAATCATGTTCGGTACCAAATTGAAGAGGTAGGTCAATATTACGTAACCAATAAGTTTTTAACCTATTTTTCTACTTGTTATTAGAACAACTTCGAGAAAAATGTAGACAATTAGACCAATACTTCTTCTGTGTTAAACTATTACTAACTAAACCTAATCAAATTACCTAGTTTTTAGGTCCACACTACTTTATTTGTCTCCGATATTAAACCAATTAAAATTGCATATCATTGTGCAATAATATTTTATATAGTCTTAATTTATTATTTGTGTTTGTTAAATATCCCCAACCACATCGTATTGGCCTACTTGACTACATTTTATTCCCTAATTCTTTTAAAATAAAGAATTAGGTCAATAATTTGGCAAACATATGTTGACTTTGCAATAGTTCAATCGACTTAAAACGTAGGCATTGTACAATTTTATGAGCGTATTAGGTGACTTAAATTTACCGCATGATCTTAATATGAACCCCAACATACGATAGCATTTAGTCGTTATAAAATCTACATGTTTACTGAAAATCAATTTATAATAAAAAATTACACGTAAATCTTTGGTTTCCTCAACCTTTTGCAAGACATTTGAGTCAATAAAATAATTTTTTTGAAAGATATTAAAATTTGTTGCAGTATAGTTGCAATCTATTTAGTTCGATTTGTAGTAAAGAACAATCATTAAAAGATGAAATACATTTAAATATTTTAAGATCGTTAATAAATAATATCTTTATTTTTAATTTAATAGCACAGTGGCCAATCAAAAATATACAAAAATAGAAATTAAAATAGCATTTAAACTAAAATAAACTACAAATAATAAGTATTAAAAATCAACAAAACAACTTTTTCAAAAGATGTTCACGTACTTTACACTCAAATAATTTGTATCTTTCAATATCTTTAATTTCCTTAGGAAGTTGGTTATATAAAGTCAAACCTTTAGAAAAAACACTGCTCTTAGTTGCTTCCTTTCTAACACAAGTTATAGAAAAATCTTCCTTATTTCTTGTGTTGTACACATGTACATCTTTATTTTGTTTAATTCTAATTCTTAGATAATCAGGTACCATATTTTTTAGTATTTTATAAATAAATGTTAATACTTTAAATTCAACATAACTACTGATATCTAGCCAGTTCATCGCCTTTAACATAGACATAATACTTGCATACTTATCACATTTTAATATTACTCTTAGGGCCTTATTTTGACATTTCTGTAACTTTTTTATATCTGTTTTATGGCACATAAAAGTGACAGTTGCACAGTATGTAAAGTGTGGCAGTATAATTGTATTATATATTAATAATCTAGTGTATCTACTTAAACTATACCTATAAGAAACTCTGCTGAAAAAGCCTATTTTTTTTTCCACTTTAATTACGTATTGCACGTGCTCTTTAAATTTCAACATCGTATCTAGTACAACTCCGTATTTATATTTATCAACCAATTCTAACACATAATTATTAACTTCTACTCTTTCTACCCTATTGTCTTTTATATCTAAATCGTACTCACTATTTTTACATAATATCATATATTTACATTTATCTAAGTTAAGTTTCAGTCTGTTCATTTCAAAATACTCATTCATTATTTTTAGTTCATCTTTTAATCCACTTCTTCAACATATATTAAAGTATCATCCGCGAACATATTTATTTTACACTTTTTTAATATTTTTGTGATGTCATTAATGTATACAATAAATAGCAGTGGTCCCAACACACTTCCCTGTGGCACTCCTATACAGTTTTCTAATTTCTCACCAAGCACACCATGCCATTTCACTTTTTGTTCTCTGTTCAGCATGTAACTGTTGAACCATTTCAATACTGTGCCCCTTATACCATATAGTCGGATTGCTGATAGGTGTCTGTTCGTTGCTACAAGTATCGATATACAATACTATATGCTTTCTCTGTCTATATCATTATAATTATTTGCATATCCATAGTAACGTATAGTGACGCAAGTTGACAACTAACCTTCCAAATTATTTTAATAAAAAACAAAGCATTAGAAAGAAACGGTATGATTCGTAGATATCTTTACTAATTAGAGCGCGAAAATAAATTCACAGCAGTACTCGAACAAACAAAATTATTAATTTCAAGGTAATAATTATAAATAAGGGAAAACTTATACGCATACGTAAATTTTGGATTATAATTTGTTGTTTAATTAAATTAATTTTTTATGTTTACCCTAAGTACAAAGTAATTAAATATTAAGTAAAAATATGTTTATTCATATAATATATTGCTACAAGTTGTAATTAAATGTTTATTTTTATTTTAAAAAAATTAGTCACTGTAATGCATGACATCGTCGTTATCTGAACTATCGCTGTCATTTCTTGGCTTTGTTATTATTGGATTAATATCATCAACAATCCTTTCCCTTTCCCACCATTGATTTATTAAATTTTCGATTTTTTTAACAGATTTTGCACAAGTTTCACAACTAGTTTGATCACAGGCTACTTGCCACATTTTCAAAACTTCGTTATCACTTTATCCCTTTTGACCAATATGTCTATCATAATAATTTTTTGTTATACCCCAAATTAGTTCAATGGGGTTAAACTGGTAGAGATAAGGAGGTAATCTTAGTACTTCATGACCATACGTTTGTGCCAATGTATCAATAAAATAAATTAAAATATCGGAATTAAAATATTCCAATAGATTTAAAATTAAAGTTTGTGAATTTAATAATTGGCCGCAAGCTCTATTAATTAATATTGTTACCAGACACTGACAGCTAAGACAAATAACAAAAAACATTTTTAAAATCGCTGAAAAATGGTAACTAGATTATTATATGAATGCACTACTTGTTACATACATGTAACAGTCACCTATCAGCAATCCGACTATAGCAGTAAAGTTTCTGCAGCAGTATTGATCCATCAATAGTCTCGAAAGCTCTTCTTAGATCTAGGAAAACTAGTCCTACATGTTTTTGCTTATCTAAAGAGGCTTTCCATTCATTTATAACATGCTGCAACGCAGTTTCACATGAATGTTTATCTCTGAATCCCGACTGGAACTTTGAAAAAGTATTATTTTCATTCAAATGTCGTAATATTTTAATGTCGTTATATCAGATGTCATTATAAACAATATCCGCTGTATTTTGTTTAAGTACTTTGTGGTAACAGTCAGTTCTGTGGTGACCACAGCTGATTTTTTAATTTATTTTTTCAGGCGGCTGGTAGCATTTTTAACAACGATTATATCACAAGATTTTATCGTGGTGGTAGTAAAGAAAGTATACCGAAAACAACACCGGCAGTAGAACCATTTCGTGGTAAAAGTTTAGTATTTGAACCAAAATCAAATTTTTCAGCGACAAAAATTTTTGAACTTTTGCCGAAAACTGAGCAACATGATAAAGAACAATCGGATGCTCTTGAAGAGGTTAAATCATCAAGTCCAATATTGGAAAAACCATTATCACCCAAAAAAGAAGTATCAAAAGAAGAAGAAATAAGAAACGAACAAACAAAAACTGAACAAATTAAACCGAAGAAAAAATCTATAGCGTCTAACATCATTGCTAGTGTTGAAAAGCTAAAAGAAGTCAGTCCTGTTATAAAAATTGAAGAAAAGCCAGAACAAATTGTAAATGGTTTTTCGCAATGCCGTATCGCACTTCCAATAGCGAATATTGAAGAAAAACCTGAATTAATCGGAAATAATTTGACACAATGTCGAATTTCACTTCCAATAGCGAATAATAATTATAGAAATTATTCGGGTCCGATTTATGAACCTGTTGAAACGGGAATTTCTAATTCAAGTACAAGTTCGTGGGACCGATCTTGGGATTCGAGAAATTTTGATGAATTTAGCATTTCTAGTAATTCATCTGGATTTAGTAATTATGGATATTATGGAGGTGGAGATAAGATACCGAACTTACAATCGAGAGAAGAATTTCCACCATTAATCTAGTAAGTAAAAGTTAATAGTTATTTACACATATATTGCATACTATTTTTAGGGTTTTTGTAGGTATGACCACCAAAAAACCCTTATAATGTCACTCATGTGTCTGTCTGTCTGTACGGTAGAAATTGTAGCCAAACGGCTTACTATAGAAAGTTGAAATTTGGTATGCTTATACAACTCTTTGACCGAGATATAGAGAAAATACTGAAAATTAATGGAAATTCTAAACGCGCGGATAACAAAAAAAAAATTGAAAAACCAATATTTTTTTATGAGATTTTCGCCAATAATATGTCAAAAAAACTTTTGTCCTCCACCCATCTTCCAGAGCGGTTGAATTTGAAAATACGAAAAAAAAAAAAACTCCATAATTTACATTGATGGGAACCGGAATAGTTCAACAGGAATTTTTCATCAAATTAGTTTTTCGAAAAATATCGAAAGTTAAGGTTTTGTAGGTATGACCAAAAAACCCTCATACCGTCGTTTTGTCGTCTGTCTGCCTGTCTGATAGTCTGTCTGTCTATCTGTCTGTCAGTTCGGTAAAAATTGTAGCCAAACGGCTAAACCTAGAGAGTTGAAATTTGGCATGCTTATACAACTCTTTGACCTGCACATTGGAAAAATACTAAAACATCTAAAAAACATATCCCCCTAAAAATATAAAAAATATGTGCTCACCGAAAAAAAAAATTTTTTTTTTAAATTCTGAGTAAGGTATCAAATGAAAGCCCTTAGTACGTAGATTAACGATCAAAATATTATTTTAACAAAATAAATTATTTTAATGCGATTTTTGTCAAAATTGTGCAAAAAATTTTTTGTCCCACACCCATACCCCAGATGGTTAAAACTAAAAATCTGAAAAAATTCTAAATAATGTACATTGATGTGAACCGGAATAGTACAACAGATTCCTGTTGTACTACTACTACTACTTGTTTTGATCAGATTATGTTTTTGGAAAATAACGCATTTTTCGTGTTTTTTGGTTGACGATGTATAGAAGTTATAGTTATGTAACACACTATACTAGAAGGCGTATCTTGGTCTAATGGTTGCTCGGTTACTATCCAGCAAACTAGGGTTCGCTCCCGGACAGAGAAGACAATTTTATTATTTGTTTTTTTTTTTCATTTGTATTTTATTTAAATTATATTGTCAAAATTCTAGTTATATTTTGGCAAATGTTGCATTTAATTTTTAATAGCGTAAAATTAATAACCAATTGGAATTATATTTTCATTCTATGTGTCATGTATAAGAAACCAGAGGGGTGGAACATATGACTTAAAACAACCAATGCAAGCGATAGGTGTAATTTACAAAATCTTAATGAACCTTGCTATATAAAAAAAAAAATACTGCACATATTTAGAAACCTAAATAATGGTATTAGGTATTCGAATTAAAATTAACAAAAAAATATTTTAACATAAAATTTGTTTTTAAAGCTCTTAGATTAACAGATGATAAATTATTTTAAAAATATCGTTCATTTTGCCGTGATTACTACAAAGCAAAATTTGTCCTACACACTCATGCCGCCTTCACTTATTATATACCTGCGAAACCCTGCAATGTGTGAAAATTCAAACTTCACATCAATTTTTTAATATTCACGATCCAGTCTTAATATTAATAATATCTTTTTGTTTCAGGTTTTAAACAACAGATTGATTTACAATATTGAAGAGATATTTTTATATTTAAAAAAAATTTTAACATTTTTTAAATTTTTACTTTTTTTTGTTAAGTTTGACTAGGATTCCATAACCTGGAATTCTCATTTTAAAAACATGCATTGAGACCATAAAAAGAGGTAAGATAAGCATGTTTTATCGATCGAGCTAACTGATTTTTGAATATTTCTCAATGTAGAAACACTTGAAATTGAGCTGTTAAAACCGCATCCAGACCAAACGCACCGAACTGCATTGGGCTGCTTAAAACTGTTCTGAGGTGCGCAAAACGTTTAGGATTGTTACAAACTGCGCACATTCGCGCCGATTTGCGCAACTATGCTGTCGAACAAACGCGATTCGTCGCTAAGATGGATAGATACTTGAAATGTATCTAAATACTGTATCTAGATACATTAAAACACTGATTAAATCATGTTCGAGAAGGCGGTAACTAATTCTCAATTTGTGTAGCTCGGCACGGTCGGTGTTTAGTGGCCCAGCACGGCGCGTTTGATCCGGACGCGGTTAGTCTATAAAATATCTGTTTTGTATTGTAAATCTATCATGTATTAGTTAGCAAGTTAAATTTTTGGCGCAATTTTAGGATTAATATTTAGATTTAAGTTTAGTATAATAAAATATCGTGTAACACATATGGGTATTCCATTTTTTTGGACCAAAAAAAAGGTTTATTAACAAAATACTTTTTAAGGACGACAGAATATTCAAGTGAACGACAAACTGTCGTTTGCGGCATTTTGTGTCCTGTTAGTAGAGTTAACATTTTTGGCGCACAGTAACGATGGCTATTTGCGAAATGCTACTATACTAGCGTCGGCGAATCAGTGCAGTTACGTCACACGACAACAAACGACGGTATTGTCTGGAACAATGCAATTGTTTGTTACGTCGTGTGAAGTAACTGACTGTTTCGCCGACGCTAGTATAGTATAGGGCAGTCTTATGAAAGTTTGAACCCGGGCGGAATTTGGGTTCGATTCTAGCAGAACCGCAGTAAGGAGGGGGCGATGGCCCTGGGCGCAATAAGGAAAAGGGCGCTGACGGGCTTTTAAGGGGCGGCATTGCGTAGGCGAGGACCTTTTTTTTTTTGTTCGTCACTTGGATTTTGAGAGGTGAGGACCTTTTTTTGTTTTGTTTGCTCATTACTCAGATTTGGGAGGTGAGGACCTTTTTTTTGCTCGTCACTTGGATTGTGAGAGGTGAGGACCTTTTTTTTGCTCATCACTTAGATTTGGGGCGGTAAGGACCTTTTTTTTTTGCTCATCACTTAGATTTTGGGCGGTAAGGACCTTTTTTTTGCTCATCACTTAGATTTTGGGCGGTAAGGACCTTTTTTTTGCTCTTCACTTAGATTTTGGGCAGTAATGACCTTTTTTTTGCTCATCACTTAGATTTTGGGAGGGTGAGGACCTGTTTTTTTTGCTCGTCACTTGGATTGTGAGAGGTGAGGACCTTTTTTTTGCTCATCACTTAGATTTTGGGCGGTAAGGAACTTTTTTTTTGCTCATCACTTAGATTTTGGGAGGGTGAGGACCTGTTTTTTTTGCTCGTCACTTGGATTGTGAGAGGTGAGGACCTTTTTTTTGCTCATCACTTAGATTTTGGGCGGTAAGGAACTTTTTTTTTGCTCATCACTTAGATTTTGGGCGGTAAGGACCTTTTTTTTGCTTATCACTTAGATTTTGAGCGGTAATGACCTTTTTTTGCTCATCACTTAGATTTTGGGCGGTAAGTACCTTTTTTTTGCTCATCACTTAGATTTTGGGCGGTAAGGACCTTTTTTTGCTCATCACTTAGATTTTGGGCGGTTGGGACCTTTTTTTTTGCTCATCACTTAGATTTTGGGCAGTGAGGACCCTTGTTTTTTTTTTGCTCATTACTTAGATTTTGGGAGGATTAATTATTAATCAATCGAAACCAAAAATATATGATTAATCGGCCAACGGAGTTGCCGAGCTCGATAAATTGTACAGTTTTGACTGGTTAAAAGTCTGAATTGTGAGATTGCTAGTTCAATTATCCATTGGTGATATTCGGGCAAGAATAATCTGTTAACATTACTCCCATTTTCACAATCATTCACCCCTCATCCAGGTGTAGGAGCTCGCCCTCTGGCATCGGCGATTATCTTCGTTGCAGAAATAGGCCGATGTAAAAAAAAAAAAAAACGATTAACAGAAACACAATAATCAATTATTTCAATCATTCAATTAATTGTTGCCATCTCTAGGCCTCCACTTTCCAGGTTTCGTGGCCATATTTTCAATCTGTGAACATTTAGGAGTAATATGGTCAGTATTATGTCAATTTTGCAGCGTACACGTTGCAATCTAAATTGAAATGAATAAGAGTGACCTACTAGGGTGCGTTCAAGTGTGCAGTATTGCTCTTATGGGGAATAAGAACAGTGTTGCCAAATGATGCAAGTGTGTCAAATATGTCAATATGCCGACCGACGTAGCGTAGTGGTAACACATGTGTTCTGCGTTGCTAGGGTCTCGAGTTCGAATCCCGTTCAGGCATGGAATTTTCTCAAAAATAAAAAATTTTCTGTCTAATTACCGAAGCAGCAAAGGCCATTAAAAAATTTAAAGAATATACATATATGTCAATGAATCCGAAATATGCGGAATTTTATATTTTTTTGATGAAATTAAATGGGAAAAGTAAAAATGAATAACCATTTCTACCGCGTTTTCACAAATCAGCCCGGTTTACACTCGGTAAAGTCGCCATAAAAGAAAAAGAACGCATTATTGTGAAGACTTAGAGAGTTTTATAAAGTGTTACTCCATTTAACATGTACTGTAAACTAACACGTGAAAGGATAATGGCAAGGATATTGAGAATTTACGATTTTAATAAAGTTTCATTAAGTTTGTTAAAACTATTAATTACTAACCCAAATATATATTCTTATAGATATTTTCATTTATAGTCTATCTCAAACGTTTAAGCGGAACTAAACGGAATTTTTAAGCAGTCAAGAGCTCACTGTTTAACGATTGAATGAGGTATTTATGAAACAAAATGGTTAAAAGCCTTATTCAATAATTAAAAGTTATTAAATATCAAAATCTAGTTCCGCTTAAACCAAAGAAACAGACTTTACTTTATACATAATATTGTCAAATATATAATATGTTAATAATAATAATAATAATAATAATAATAAATATTTTATTTATTTATACATTTGTTTAAAAAGTTTGTCCATTTTTTTATGTTAAATTATGAAATTGTGATAATCTTGCTCAATGAATGTATTTTTTTATCAATAAAATATTTTTAAAATGTATTTTTTAGTTTAATTAATTACAAAATGGTATGCGATAACTCCGTTAGTTCGGCGATATTGAGAAATCTTTCCAAAATAAATTTTGTCACTGACAAAATTTTTGAAAAATTTTTCGAAATTGTTTAAGTATCTATTTTTTCATACTTATATGTAACGTTTTCCATGATCATAATAAATAATATCTCTGGTAGAAAATATTAGGCCAAGTTATTTCTACTCTGTTGCTAGAATGTATTTTATACAAGTACTTTATGATGGTGGTCGGTCATGTGGTGGCCACTGCTGATTATTTCGAAATATTTCTCTGTTGTGAAATATTCGCAAAAATTTTGAAACCGACACGAGTAAACTCCCATTTTTAGTTAACCGATTTTTACCAAAAATTGACCAACTTGTTTCATTGATGTTAAAAAGTTAAAATGAAATTTCATAAAAATCCTTTTAGCAGAATTCGCTCTGCACGTGTACACAGACCGACAGACATCATGCTAAAAATAGTCAAAACGTTATGTAGGGACCTCAATTTGTGGAGATCCATAGAAATCTCGAAATGTCAAAATCGGTATGATCACAATACCTCCCTTATATACGTTGGCGGTCGGTAAAAATTTATTTAATATAAGTTGCTATAAAAGCAATAACTTACAATTTTTATTCGAGACATTTTTTGATAAAGCAGCATAAATTAAACAAGTATTTTTTGATCGATCGGTCCTGTGGTGGCCACAGCTGATTTTTTTACTTTATTAATTAACGACAAAAAAAAAAAATTAAATACAAGTGATACCTAAAAAAAATGGGCCTCACTTTTCAAAGTGAGGCCCATATGAGTTCAAAAAGACGATTTCAACCACGAGTTCAAAAAGAAATTACATAAGGGTTGGCTATGGAAAAATAAAATACCGTCTACTGCATGCTTTATATAACAATATAAACTTATAACAACAACAACAGTGATGACAGTTAATTAATTCTAAAGCTTGATGTTGGCATTACTTTTATTTTCCATGGCCAACCCTTATGTAATTTCTTTTTAAATTCATGGTACAAGTGAAGATATGAAAAGTCCATACTTTTAAATTACAAGTGATACGATAACAAAAATTTCTGGAAGGGGCAGAGCGATTGGGGGGGGGGGATCCGGAACCCCCGCTGGCGCGCCACTGTCATTTGGGGACAAGAAATCGAATACGAAAGTCCTAGAAATGATGAAAAAAGACTTGGACTTAATTTTCACTATTAAGAAAAGAAAGTTGGCATTCAACATATATATTTATACTTATAATATTTTTTCTCGCCGAGTTGACAGTTACGATTCCAAAAATGAGTTGAAAAAAAAATACGCCGCCACTGGTATAAATCTGTCATTTTGACAGCCAATATTTTAGGTTATACGTAGGTTGTGTATGGATATTCCGAGTGATTAAACACCGTATAATATTGTGTAATAATTATCCTAATTCTTAAAAGCATAATTTGATACTCATTTTTATTTAATATATAGTATAAATTGTAATTTTTGTGTTATTAAGCAAGGTTATATCATACATAAAAAAATGCGTGCAGAATTAATATACAACTCCACAGCATGTAATGCAACTGTAAAAGCCCTAGATTGGGGCCAAAACAACTTAATATGTTACGCTTCATGCAATTCAGTCACTATCTACAATCCAAAAGTAAGTTTTCAAAAAGTTATAACCTCAAAAATTCACGTGTATTTTAGTATCCAGGTACAAATAAAGACTTAAAAATACTCACAAGACATAAAGAGAAGGTTTGTGCAGTGAAATGGATAAAGAAATCAGTTGAAAATGAATTAATTTCAACTTCGAATGATGGTACAGCTATTGTTTGGAATGTTGATAAATTTGAACCGGTGATATTAAAAGGGCATACGGATGGTGTTAATCGAGTTGATTGTATCTATACGGATACAGATATTGGGTCTTTGGTAGTTGCTACAGCTTCTATAGACTCGACGATAAAAATATGGTACCGAGCGAAATATGGAGGTAAGTTTTTTCATTTTATATGTTTAATAGTTACTAAACTATTTTTTTGTGTAGCTGATATTGAAAATATACAAACAATAGACTTAAAGAGAGGTTTATGTGTTGGTATGAGTTTGTGTTATTTACCGAGGACAAAAAATTTGATTCTCGCTTGCGGAAGAGATACCTCAGCGATTGAATTATATGTTCAAACTGATTTTGGTGAAAAATCAGAATTTAAACTTGCGCAAACTTTACGAGATCATGAAAATTGGGTACCAGGAGTGGATTTTACTTTAGATGGTAAGTTATAAAAATATATAAGAGTTGTCTACTTTTTATTATTGAACAAAGGAAATATAATGTTAAAATTTTCATTTATATTTTTACATATTCATTTTAAGGGTTGGCTATGGAAAATAAAGGTAATGTCAACAGCAAGCTTTAGAATGAATAAGGGATAGGCATGATTTATTTTTTAATTTTTTATTATATTCTTCTTGTTGCATATAACATAAAAAACAGTTTTGCATTTTTTTTTTAATTTGAAGGCTTAAAAAAATCATAAATGTATGTAGCGCGCGAAAACCACGTGTGACGTCATACCCTACATAAGTGTGCTGCGTACAGCCTACACAGTCTGTCGTGAACATATTTGCTTGTTTAACTTTTATAGATTGTGTAAAGTTAGAGTGATTTTAATTAAAATAAAGTTTAATTCTATAAAAACAATTTATACATGTTTACCGAATTAAATTTTATATTAAAATATATAACCTATATTGCAGTATTTCAATTATGCCTCTAACGTTTTGTAACTTCATGTAAACAATGTAGTAAAATTCTGACATCTAAATTACATAAATATTTACACAGAGTTGCAGCGTTTATTGTTTACATAAAGTTATAGAATACATAAATGGTTATTACAAGTC
Organism: Liopterus haemorrhoidalis; assembly: GCA_963971575.1. Taxonomy (NCBI): domain Eukaryota; kingdom Metazoa; phylum Arthropoda; class Insecta; order Coleoptera; family Dytiscidae; genus Liopterus; species Liopterus haemorrhoidalis. The sequence goes on from OZ020613.1 coordinate 68,410,669, forward strand.
TGTTTTGACACCACGTATTTCTTCAGCACTGTAGCATTCATTATTTTTCATATATTCCATGAGCATAAAAGCATCAATGTTGGGTAAATTATCACTCTGAGCCCAAACAAAATCTTTATCTGCCATTTTAATAATAAATGCGTCAAAAATTGTTTAAAAACAAATATAAAACTTTTGAACAATACAATATACACACGTAAATATTATGTTGTAGTCTGGGCCGTCTGGGGTTTGACGTCATGCTCAGTCGTATTTACTCGGCAACCTTCGCGCTGTAGTCGGCTTATTTCAAATTTACAATATTTTAATTAAAAAATTTGGCTGTAATATTAATTAAAATGTGATTTTTGTTTTGTTAGGTGACATAACTAACATTAACATATCAAAAAAATGTAGTTTTATGGAAATATAAATTTTATGCGTATCCCCTATTAACTGTCATCACTGTTGTTGTTGTCATAAGTTTATATAAAGCTTGCAGTAGACATTTTATTTTTCCATGGCCAACCCTTATGTAATTTCTTTTTGAACTCATGGTACTTAAGTTTAAATTTTTTAGATAGAGGTGATCTTTTATTAGCAACTAGTTCTCAGGATAAATTTATTCGTTTGTGGAGAATATCTGAACTTAAAACTCAAAAAGATGTCTCAACAAATAAGTTTTTGATCAATAAAAAATTTATAGTCAACACAGTTGAAGGTGAAATAGAGTTTATTACAACCCTGGAATCTGTGTTATGTGGGCACGAAGGTTGGGTTTATGAGGTCCTATGGGCCCCGAAAGAGGGAAAATCACAACCCATGAAACTTATTTCCTGTTCGTTGGATAAGACCATTATTATTTGGACATTAGACGTAAGTTTTTATAAGTATTATAGTGTATTTTTAAACTAGGAGGAGTATATTTAAAAGTAATTTACACTATTGAGAATAAACATTACCTATAGAGGCGCTGTTGTCGCTTACAAAATGGCGATTGGAATAGGATATTTTTGACATTTGCCATTTGATACACAACAATTCACATTGCAGTTAATTTTCTGTTGAGATTTTAAAGACATTTTATTAAAGTTTTCTTCACTTTAACACATACAAACAATGCAATTAAATGAGCCACATACAACAAAATCCTATTCCGTTAAGTTCCAAAATATTCCGCTAGGCGTCACTTCAGTTATTGTCAGTTCTCAATAACAAAACACCAGAAAAGTCACTAGATTTTTTTTTTCGGGAAAATTAAATTTCGACATAATAAATGTCAAAAAAGAACAACTTATATAAGCTGTTCACTTTTGTAAGAACAAACTAAGAGGGAATTTTATTTTCAAAAGTTTGCACCTTTGAAGCTGTATGTCATGTTGGTATTAAAAAATGTCACTTTTTTTAAATGTCAATCCATTTGACATATGTCATAATGAAAAATTATATCTTAATTATAATGATCATAACCTTATCAACCTAAAGTCGGTTTTACAGCGTAAGGAATATTTTTAATTGACATTTAAAGTCAGTAACACACCATAAAAGTAACCAAAATAACCAGATCTAGTGTGTTCTTACAAAAGTGAACAGCTTATACTAAATAAATACATTATTTTATTTTATTTGTAGAAAAAAAAAAAATATTAGTTGTAGAAAATCACGTAAATTTTACAGAAAATTTACAGAAAATAAACAAAATATAAATTATTTACATAAAAAATGTGCATAAAAAAATTAAAATCTGTTAAAAACACATAAACACCGTCTGTTCCAAACGGTTAGGCTGAACTAGATTTTGCAATCTAGTTACTTTCATCGTTTAAATCGTGCTTTTCGGCCGTTTTGTTTAAGCTTTGTAAATCATACTTACAATAAACATTTTTTGGTTAAGGTTAATATCATTTTAAAATGTCATTTTCTTTATATTTTGATATTTTGTGCCTTCTTAATACAAATTTCCCATTTATTTATTTTTTTGTTATTAAAATTTATAAAAAAAAATAATTTATTTTTGACTAGTCATTCGTTTCCATGGTTTCATTGTTGGAATTTTAAATTTTGACATTGTGAAAAATGAAATAACCCAAGCAAGGTCCCTTCTCGTGACAACCTAAAAGAACGAAATTCCCATTTAGTTCCGCCTAACCGTTTGGAATAGACTGTATTATCTGTCTCATTTTGTAATACGGAACTAACAGGAAAAGTGCATTTTTTATGTTGTATATTGACAATACATTTATAATATTATCATAGTATTGGTTCACACGGATACGCCAAAGTCTGTTTACACCACAACAGTCACCAAAGTAACCAGATCTAGTTTCGTATTACAAATTGAGACAGATTATATAAAAACTTTCGCGCACCACTAAAATTTTTCTGGGGACCACCTGTTGAGAAACACTGATCTATATAACTCAAAAAGTCATCTTCAGAAGATGACTTTGTAAGTCGAAATACGTATCAATACATTAAATAATTTTTGAAACAATAAACCGAGTGTTTTTATTTTAAACTTTTTTAAAAATCAAACTGACACAAGCAAAAATAAATCTTTATTTTATAATATATATTTATGTTTAATTTGGTAGCTTCGTGCGGAACTAGATTTCAATGTTACTAAATATCTATTTTAGGAGCCAACAGGTTTATGGATAGAATCTGTTCGAGTAGGAGAAATAGGTGGAAACACTCTAGGTTTTTACGGATGTAAATTTTCTCCCGATTCTGAAAGTATTATTGGACATGGTTATTTAGGATCCTTTCATCTGTGGAACCATAACAAGGAGACTGGTACTTGGGAACCTGGAGTTTCACCGTCAGGACATTCAGGACAAGTTGTGGACGTTTCCTGGGAACCTAGGGGCCAGTATATTATCTCAGCTAGTACAGACCAAACTACAAGGATTCATGCACCTTGGGTTCACGAAAATAAGGTAAATATTAGCATCATTATCATCTACCAGTCGACATTTAAAATTAAAAAAAAAGAATCGATTAATCAAATATTTCTGTGATTTTGATCTACGGACAAAAATTGCAGCTATAGAACTCTCTTTTTTAGCGTTTTGTATGTTTAAAAAATTATGATAAATTTATATTTAAGGAAGAAATAATAATAATTATTATTTAGATTGAGTAGTGTATCAAATAATACTTTTTTTCCACACCTATTTAATTATATTGCAATTATTAGCACTTTTTTCGTGAAAAATAGTATACTCATAAATAACTACAGTGAATTATGGTTCCATAATTCACTGTTTACGGCCACTCACAAACCTACATTTCCATAATTCACTCTCGCTGATCCAATCATTTTTGACCATGGCAATGGGAGGGGCCAAAACTGCTGTGGTAGCAGGCAACATGGATGACGCTATCACATCTATTAAAATTATCAATTTTGAGTCTAATTTATTTGTTTAACACGTTGACTGCCGACCAGTTTTCTCGTAGTTAGCGTTCTTGCCCAGGACGTCTATAAGAAGATTACTTGTAGTACATTGACTTAACCCTTTACCGCATAGTGTGCCATATATGGCACATTCCGATTTTTATTTTTTATTTTACTTTTAAAACTGAATCAGAACGTTACTTCATGAATGTTCATATATGCCAGATACACAGCAATGGATCCTGCAGTATCTCAAGTAATGGGCTGCGATAGATTTGAGGATATCAAGCGGAATTTGCACTTCAACGATAACTCTGAATTTATTGAGAAAGGACAACTAGAAGATACGTCCTTTTCTTTCAAAAATTCGAGGGCGACTGCTCTTAATCCCTAATGAAGAACACCTAGCAATTGACGAGCATATAATACGGAATCATTTTCTTTTGTAACATAATATAGAATCATAATGTTCCATGTATGGCACAAACCCTAAATTATTATTTTAATTATTATTTTTTCATAAAAATAATAATTAATATTTTAAATATATTTTTTTAATTAATTTTTCTATCAATAAGAACCAATTCCTAATGCTCATGAATTATTTTAGCCAAAAATAAAAATTCATGCAGTAAAGGGTTAATAATATAATATGGCTATATCAAATTGACTTCTGATACAAGAATCCTGAATCTTGCCTTGACAGTCAACGTGTTAATAGGTGTAGAAAAAGTATAGTATTACATTCGCCATTATGGCCATTATAATGGCTGTCATAATCGCTCATATAATAATATACTATTTGATGCGTAGATAAACGAGCAAAACTTTATTTAAAAGAAAATATTTTTTTACACGATTTTCGTCAAAAATGTGAAGAAAATTTGTCCCACATTCTATTTCCCAAAGGAGTTGGTCTAAAAATCTGAGTACGTTGAAAGAAGAGGAATTTTTGATCAGATTATTTTTTCGAATAATATCGAAATTTTTGAGTAGTCGAAAAAAAATGTTATTTTTTAACGTTTGTTGTATGGTATCAAAATAAAGTTCTTAAGACGTAGATTAAGGAACGAAAAGTTTTATAACAAGCTTGTTGCCTAAAATTTGTAAAAAAAAAATCAATATTTTCTCCGTGAATAGCAAACCCGCAAATACCAAAACCGTGAATAACGAACCTGCAAATAGGGAACTTTGACTGAAGTCTTTTATTATGGCGCGTCTACATTGAGGCAACATGGTAGCATACGACAAGTCTGCCGAGACCGCCAGACCATGTCGCATTGACAAGCTAGTGTCTACACCAACACTGGGAGCGTGCTACTGTTTATTGTTGCGAGATCTGTCAGTTTACTGAATAAATATGGCGAATCACTGATATATTATTACATTTTATAACTATAAATAATATCAAGCTAATTTATACTATTTTATAACAAATTTAAATTCCATAACAAAAACATAACCTTACTTAATTATGTTTATCATTATTTTTCATACTCTGTTTTATCAAAACTTGTATTTACTCACTTACCTTAAATAAATTTAAGTTGCTAAATAATTTTTGTTGATACAGCAACGCTTACAACACTAGTTAATTTAAAAAACAAATACTTCTATAATAACAACTATCAAATATCAAAATGGCGAACATGTGGCTTTCAGAAGTGGTAGCGTGTCGCACGAAAAATCTTTGATGTTAACCGCCAAGTAACGGGAACGAGCAACATGTCGCACGGCTCCCATCAGACCGCTGCACATTGGTAGCATGCGACATGTCGAACGGTCGCACGCCACCATGTTGCCTTGATGTAGACGCGCCATTATGACCTTATCTTTTAGGTATCCTGGCATGAAATCGCAAGGCCCCAAGTTCATGGCTATGATATGTCCTGCCTAGCTGTTTTATCCAGGTACAGATTCGTATCAGGGGCTGAAGAAAAAATAATTCGGACTTTTGAAGCGCCCAGTAATTTCTTTGAAAATTTCCAACATTTATGTAATATTACAGAAGATAAAGAGTATTTAAATGGTAAAGATTTAAATGTTTTTCTTTATTTTTGAGAATGTTCTTAATAATTTTTGGTAAATATTTTAGCAAATAGTGGGCCTAAAGGTGCATCTGTACCTTCATTAGGCCTTTCAAATAAGGCTGTTTACGATTCAAGTAACGAGGACCAAATTAAGCCAACGGGAAAAGAATATTATCCTGAGGAAACGTATTTTCATGAGGTTCATCTAAATGGTGAGTAAAAATTAATTTATATTAGCTACTACTTAGTAGCGGCTGCAGTACAAGGCTTAGTAGCCTATAGCCTATTTTATTGGAATCTACATCATATGAGGATATATTTAGGTTAGTTGCATAAGAAAAAGCAGCGCAAAGTATTCTGGATTGTTTGTTTTTTATGCTAGCACCTCCAACTGAAGAAGATTTGATCCAAAACACCCTTTGGCCAGAAGTTCAAAAACTTTACGGACATGGCTATGAAGTGTTCTCAGTAGCCTGTAGTCACGATGGAAAACTAGTTGCTTCATCTTGCAAATCAACCACTCCTCAACATGCCTCAATAATATTATGGTAAGTAAGTCTAATAGGATAATAAAAATATTCATCTGCAAACAATGGTGGCGCTAGCGGGGGTGGGGGGGGGGGCTTTAAGTTGTTCTGGCCCCCAGTTGGCCCCCCTAAAATTGCTTGAAAAAAAAAAAAATTTAAAAGTGAGGACCTTTTTTTTTAGGTCATTACTTGTATTTTCATATGTAAACGATAAAAAAATATTTCCTGGTCCCCCCAAATTTCACTCAAATTTTTTTTGCCCCCTCAGATTTTAAGAGCTAGCGCCGCCATTTTCTGCAAATGAACATTTGCAGAACATTTTATTATATCATTAATAAATTGAATAATAATGAGGCCAAGTGTGAACCTTGTGGAACACCTGAAGTACACTTTTTTTTTCGTGAACACCTCAAATTTTGAAAAAGAATAAGATGATCTATCTTATGAAAAGCTTTACCACAGTATACAGGGTGTTTGTTTGAAACGGGGCACCCCGAAAATCTCCTTTATTTGTAAAGATACAAAAAATCTTCAGAACAAAAGTTAAACTAGACAAAAAGGCCCATCTAAAGGTTACTATAAGAATTCTGAGGCACTTTTACCGGTTTTACCGGAAATGTCAACTTTTGATCTAGCATAGGGAATCGATAATTTTATATTTTTTTCCTAAAAGTACATTAAATTAGCTTTACAATGACACCAAAAAGTCATATTTTTATGTTAACCATTTCAAAATGGCGACCATTTATTTACAAAATAATAATCAACATAAGTTTTACAAAGTTGAACGTAGCAAGCTTTGAAAACAATAAAAGAAGAAACAAAATATCTCTAAAATAAACTTCTTTAAAAAAATAGGAGCTAAATGTAAACACTCATTAAATAATTGCTTGGATTTCGGAACGGATAACTATCAAGTACTTATTCAGATTTCAGTTTTGAATAAAAATATTGGAAAAGATAAAGTGAATCGTAAATGTTATGTTTTGAAAGAAAGGGGCGGCGCTTCGTCTAGACCAAATCTCATTCCAACTAGCATACATGTTCTGTCTGACGAGTTATGTGTGGTGGACTTATACGGAACATTAACCAAATCAGTAAATAAAAAATAACTTATGATACTACTAGATAAATAAGATCTAAAATTGCTTCTAAAATTAATAATGAAAATATAATATTGGGCGTGATAGGGTTAATAATATATATTTTTCTAGGGATGCTGAACAATGGCAACAAAAACAAATACTACCATCACACACCCTTACCGTAACCCAAATTGCATTTTCTCCAGATGACACCAAAATATTATCAGTTTCCCGCGATCGAAGACTTTCTGTATTTGAAAAAAATTCTTCTGGAGAATATCAATTAGCAGCAACTACAGATAAGAAAACAGGCGTTCATACAAGAATAATTTGGTGTTGTTCTTGGTCACATGATTCGAATTACTTCATCACTGGATCCAGGGAAGGAAAAGTTGTAATTTGGAGGAAAAATCTGGATAAAATTGATGTCAATACGCCCCTGAGGAATTATGAGAGTGTGGATGTTTTGGAAATTAAGGACCAGTCGGTTACAGCAGTGGATTTTGCCCCTTGTTTTATTGGGGATGAATATTTAGTGTCCCTAGGTTTTGATTCTGGGGAAATTTGTTTTTATAGTTGGAGCCCGAAAGAAAGCTGGAAAAAACAAGTACATATTGACGCAAGGTAAGTGTGATTGTTAGCTATTTAAGGGTTTCGTAAGTATAATTAATAAACATTTATACCGTCACTCTGCGATTTTATTGTTATTTATATAAGTTTTACACTTTTGTAAGAACACACTAGATCTGGTTATTTTGGTTACTTTTATGGTGTGTTACTGACTTTAAATGGCAATTAAAAATATTCCTTACGCTGTAAAACCGACTTTAGGTTGATGAGGTTATGATCATTATAATTAAGATATCATTTTTCATTATGACATATGTCAAATGGATAGACATTTTAAAAAAAGTGACATTTTTTAATACCAACATGACATACAGCTTCAAAGGTGCAAACTATTGAAAACAAAATTCCCTCTTGGATTGTTCTTACAAAAGTGAACAGCTTATAAACTATACAGTCTGTTTCAAACGGTTAGGCGGAACTAAATGGGAATTTCGTTCTTTTAGGTTGTCACGAAAAGGGACCTTGCTTGGGTTATTTCATTTTTCATGTTGGGATATCAAAATTTAAAATTCCAACAATGAAACCATGGAAACGAATGACATATGTCAAACTTAAATTAATTTTCTTACCTATTTTAATGACAAAAAAATAAATAAATGGGATATTTGTATTAAGAATGACACAAAAAATCAAAATATAAAGAAAATGACATTTTAAAATTATATTAACCTTAACAAAAAATATTTGTTGCAAGTACAGTCTGTTCCAAACGGTTAAGCGGAACTAGATTTTGCAATCTAGTTAATTTCATCGTTTAAATCGTGCCTTTCGGCCGTTTTATTAAAGCTTTGTAAATCATACTTACAATAAACATTTTTTGGTTAAGGTTAATATCATTTTAAAATGTCATTTTCTTTATATTTTGATTTTTTGTATCATTCTTAATACAAATTTCCCATTTTTTTTTTTTTTTGTCATTAAAATATCTAAAAAAAAATATTTAATTTTGACATATGTCATTCGTTTCCATGGTTTCATTGTTGGAATTTTAAATTTTGACATCCCAACGTGAAAAATGAAATAACACAAGCAAGGTCCCTTCTCGTGACAACCTAAAAGAACTAAATCCCCATTTAGTTCCGCTTAACCGTTTGGAACAAACTGTATGATTTACAAAGCTTAAACAAAACGGCCGAAAAGCATGATTTAAACGATGAAAGTAACTAGATTGCAAAATTTAGTTCCGCTTAACCGTGTGGAACAGACTGTAATACAAATAAAGTCTGTTCCAAACGGTTAGGCGGAACTAGATTTTACAATCTAGTTACTTTCATCGTTTAAATCGTGCCTTTCGGCCGTTTTGTGTAAGCTTTGTAAATCATACTTACAATAAACATTTTTTGGTTAAGGTTAATATCATTTTAAAATGTCATTTTCTTTATATTTTGATTTTTTGTGCCATTCTTAATACAAATTTGCTATTTATTTATTTTTTTGTCATTAAAATATCTAAAAAAAATATTTAATTTTAACATATGTCTTTCGTTTCCATGGTTTCATTGTTGGAATTTTAAATTTTGACATCCCAACGTGAAAAATGAAATAACCCAAGCAAGGACCCTTCTCGTGACAACCTAAAAGAACTAAATTCCCATTTAGTTCCGCTTGACCGTTTGGAACAGACTGTATTTATTTTTTTGTCATTAAAATATGTAAGAAAAATAATTTAATTTTGACATATGTCATTCGTTTCCATAGTTTCATTGTTGGAATTTTAAATTTTGACATTCCAACGAAAAATGAAATAACCCAAGCAAGGTCCCTTTGCGTGACAACCTAAAAGAACGAAATTCCCATTTAGTTCCGCCTAACCGTTTGAAACAGACTGTACCCATCACCTTAAATTTTATATAAATCAGTATAAAATTTCCTTAGGTTTTTATTTACAATTTACTCAGTAGAACTGTCTTTAAATAAATATCTATTATGAAAATAGTCAATAAAAATATTTTAAAACGTGCAACATGTATATTAATTCTGTATGCTAGTTTGAAGTACGCATACGTGTGACGTATTCCCTCTCACGCTCTGATTGGTCAGAAGTTACGAGACAACCTTTACTTTAATAATCTTGGAGCCAGCTGTATCTTGGCTCGTTAGTTTGAGTTACGATTGCATATAAAATTCATCGTCCGAGATTGACCCTACCACTCAATATTGTCACGAACCGCCTCTGTCGTCACTGAAAGTAGAAATTGCGTTAATTTGTGTATTTTACAGTTGTGCCCACCATAAGACAGTCAGAAGAATTCGTTTTCGACCAATTCGTGGACAAGCAGGAACGAATAATGAAGATAATGTTCTGCAGATTGTTACTTGTGGCTCTGATAATTCCGTTAAAATACATAATTTATATTTAAAATAAAATTACTTTTGTATTTTTATTAATGTGTTTTATTTTTTGGATTTCGTAGGTATAACTAAGAAACCTTTTATACCAAGGCCCTCAAACTCAGTAGTGGCTGGTGGGTAAAATATTTGAACAATATATTGCAGTGTCCAGCCTAAAGCCCGCGGGCCAAATCTGGCCCAACAATAAGTTTCAAACGACTCGCATGAAATTTCTACCCCTTGTTTTTTTAGAATCACCCTCCCCTTCCTCAAAAGATTTTCGGAATTTACTCCCCCGTCCTCAATTGATTTTCAGAATCTCTTCCCCAAGTTTTAAAATGATTTGCAGAATTTCGCCCACCCGTCCTCTGTTATTTTTAAATATCTGGTATTAAGGTATATGTATTAAGGTAGAGGGAACACGATTTTTCTCAAAAAAGCGATGTGTAAGTTGGTAAAAAAATTTAAAGACCTAAAGTTGATCATAATGACATTGAAAATGATTAAAAATATTTCGCTTTCAAATTATACTTCCAAGTATGACGTAAAAATGAATAATTTTTTATTATATATATTTTTTTTTATTAAGCTCCGAGCTATAAATATCTCAATCTTCAGTTGTTTAAAAAATAGTAGCTTTTAGTGCCCCATTCTAAATTATTACTATTGTTTTTTACTGAACTCTCTATTAATTTTCTATTTCCATTTTTATTCGATTATGAAATATTCAATTTTGGCCAATGAGGACCAATATTTTTTATCAATAATATACAGTGGGTGGCCAAATTATTAGGGATAGTGCAGATTTTGTGTAATTTTCAAATGAATTTAATGAGGAAATAAGTGGCTTTGGGTCTCGTATTTATTTTTATTCATTAGAGTGCTTTATTTAGAATATAAAACGACATAATTGCTTATTCATTATCATTTATTTTTGTATAAAAAGTGTTAATTTAACAAATTAAGTAAAATCTTAATATTTTGTAATGCCACCCTTTGCTGCGATTGCGACTTCTAGGCGTTTGGGCATGCTTTCTATGCAGACTTTTGCGTTGTGTCAGAGATTGGGGTTGTGATGCCACTCTCTGATAAGGGTTTCTATAAATTGCCGCTTGGTGGTGATGATTTCATTGGCGATCTCCCGCTTTTTAAAATAATAATGATACCAGCAACAAGAATATAGAAGAAAAATGATTTAAAAACAATTTATTTTCTCACAAAATGCATTTAAACTTCAAAATTACAGGGGGGGGGGGTGCTGTCCCTAATAAAACAAGATACTGTAGTTAAGCACGTTAGTTTTAATATAACGCACTCTATCCAGTTTCACGTCTGAGTAAAATAAAACAAAAGAACGCTAAGCTAAAGCCGCCGGCCTAAATTCACCAACACATTCACACTAACAACGCGCCGCTGTTGCCCTTTCCAGTTCATTTTTATTACTTGCGTAGATAAATACATTATAAATCGCATGTGGTAACACTGTACCGGGACACTAACGTGTAGTGTCCATAGCATTGTTTTCTAAATCTAAATTTTTAAAATACTACTCTTATATAAAAAATCCTTGAATTAGAAATAATAAAAATAAATATACGCAGATATATTAAGCTAGTTTAATGCAATTTTAAAGTATAAATAAGATTTTAAATTCAGTTTTCCTTATTTAAAATTTTTAGGGTTTCATTTTTGAAAACGAAAAAATATTTTAATTATTTTATTTTAGTTAAAATAACAATACAGTACCAACAACCTTATAATTAAACTAAATTTACATTTTATAAATGCATTTTACCAAATTATATTATCTGTCTCATTTTGTAATACGGAACTAACAGGAAAAGTTCATTTTTTATGTTGTATATTGACAATACATTTATAATATTATCATAGTAATGGTTCACACGGATACGCCAAAGTCTGTTTACACCACAACAGTCACCAAAGTAACCAGATCTAGTTTCGTATTACAAATTGAGACAGATTATACTTATATTTAGTTTTTTTTTTTTTTTTAGAAATAAATTATTCTTCTCCAATTTCATTTTGTAGTTTTTTCTTAATCGCAGTCAATTTTTTAACTTTTCCACACATTTCAGTCAACCTTATTTGGCTATTAGCGCACTCCACAACAAAATCTAAACAATTTTTAAAACTACTCTGTGCCATATGTAAATTTCTTGGAACCAAAACTCCAAACCAATGAATTGGATCCTGTATATTTTTATCATCCGAACTTGAATTTTTATTAAAATTTTCAATATTAATAGATAAGCAAGGTTGCCCAAAATATGATTCATCACCATATAATTCAGTTAACGTAACTGCTGGATCGATATCAAAACTGTTTTCTGAAGGAAGTTGAAGTGCCGATACGTTTTTATGACCCATAATAAAACGGGATTTTGCTAAATTTGACTCTCCTTCCGTCATTGCGGTTTCAATTTTTAGTTTATGCTGCATGTTATGTTCGATTAGTGCTAACATTTCAACAGTAAGCTTATCAAGAAGTTTACAAACATCAGCAAGTTCTGCGGTTTTATCTAGAAAATAAAAACTGTTTACGTGTAACTTTATTTACTTTTCTTATCTACCTTTGTCATTTTCTGAAATATTTTCTTCGATATTCAATTCTTTGACGCTTTCAATTATTTCTATACTCCCATCAGATCCTTCTGAAACTAATAACAATAAAAAGACAATAATAATAACAATAACATTATTGAACTAACCATTATTTTCGTCTGAATTAACATTGGTCGCCTCCCCAGTGTCTAAAATTTGTGTTTTATTAATTCATAAACTTAATTAATTTCTTAAATGCACAAACCTGGTTTTGGCGTAATTTTTACCCCTAATTTCTTTGATTTTTTAGTCATTTTTGACAATTTATAAAACACCTGACTGAAATCAAAATTTTCTCGTGAAAAGTTGGTAGTAATTTTTAAATTTAAAAATTCAAAAAACTGGCAGTTAAATCTGTTTACTGAAAAAAATACTTTTAAAACTCAAAATTTATAAAGTTTTAATCAAAAATGGGTGAAGTTATAGCAGAAATTGTTTTACAGAAGAATTCGTACGTAATTTTATATTTAAAAACATAACCTTTTAATTTATTTTTATATTTGAAAATTTTGTGTTTTTTTAGTAAATTAGGGACACAGGTAGCGATTGAATTGTGTGAAAATTATATAAGATGTGTTGAAGTATTACCTGGTTCACTTTATTCACAGTTCGATGATGATATGTCAAGTCAAATAAAATGTATTATTATGGGAGACGATGAGGTAAAATTATTGTTATTTTGGGTTGATTAAATTTAATAACTCTTTTATGTTTAAGGGGTCTTCAAAGATTGATGTGTCTAATATTACAATTAATTGGTTGGTTTATAAATTAAATCATTCTGGTGGATTTTGCGATAGTATGTTGATGGAAGGCGACTCAGACGATAAGGTTTTAGCAACAAGTTGGATGTTACCATCTGTAGATTTTCACGGATTATGGGAGAATCTGATTTATGATTTTAGTATTAAAAAAAATGTATGTTTACATTATTTAATTATGATTTGTTTTAAAATATTTTTGTTTTAGTTGTTAAAATATGTACAAACGACAATGCTTTTTTCCGATAAGGGTATCGATAGTAATATCATATGTTCAAATCGAGTTGTTTTACTCCACGGACCTCCTGGAACAGGAAAGACTTCATTGTGTAAAGCGCTGGCACAAAAATTATCCATTCGTTTGAAAGATAGATATAAAAGATGTCAACTCGTTGAAATAAACACGCATAGTTTGTTTTCTAAATGGTTTTCGGAGGTAATATAATTTACATTTTATATTATTTTAAGTTATTAACGCTGTTTTAATTTTTTTAGAGTGGTAAATTAGTTGCTGCGATGTTTACTAGGATACGAGAAATAATAGACGACCCTAATACTTTGGTTTGTGTTTTAATAGATGAAGTAGAATCTCTTGCACATGCGCGACAGCAGTGTATGTCAGGTAAATATTTTAACCACGACTATATAGATATACGTTCATTACAGGCGTGTCAGTGATTAGTAAATGTTGCACGTTTTTAATACACACCGCTGACCTGTTACGTAATGAGCTCATTACGTAACAGGTTGAGCTCATTACATAACAGGTTCAAACAGCAATGGCCGACCGTTGCTAGGTAACGTAATAAACAGGATGAAAGCATATGTCAAATTATTGTTAGTTTGTAAGGGAAACCGAATTAAAATGAAATAACATAGTTAAAGTTGTCCAATTTTGCAAATATATTTTTTAATAGAGTTGGTTTTGGCCAGGCAGTTAATCAGCTGATGCAAGTATTGTTATTTTAACTGAATTTACATTCCGTGTGACACGTACATGACCGTTGCTATGCAACTTAATAAATAGGTTGAAAGCTTATGTCACATTATTGTTAGTTTATAAAGGAAACCGGAGTAAAAAAATATAAGCTATTCCAAACGATTAGGCGGAACTAGATTTTGTAATCTAGTTACTTTCATCGTTTGAATCGTACTTTTTGGCCGTTTTGTTTAAGCTTTGTAAATAATACTTACAATAAACATTTTTTGGTTAAGATTAACAATTTATTTAATAATAATTTAATTTAATATCATTTTAAAATGTCATTTTCTTTTCTGATTTTTTGTGTCATTCTTAATACATATTTCCCATTTATTTATTTTTTTGTCATTAAAATATGTAAAAAAAACATTTTATTTTTGACGTATGTCATTCGTTTCCATCGTTTCACTGCTGGAATTTTAAATTTTGACATTCCAAAGTGAAAAATTAAATAACCCAAGCAAGGTCCCTTGTCGTGACATCCTAAAAGAACGAAATTCCCATTTAGTTCCGCGTAAACGTTTAGAATATCCTGTAGTTAAAATTGTCGAATTTTGCAAATTTTTTTTTTTGATAGTGTTGGTCTTAATCAGCTGACGCAAGTATTGTTATTTTAACTGAATTTACATTCCATATGACACGTAAATGACCGTTGCTATGCAAGTGGGTTTTACACGATTCAATTAATTGATGTGTGTAAAGCGTAAAAATTTCGTCAATTAATTGATCAATTAATTGACAAAAAATTTGGTCAATTTATTTTGAAAATAGAACAAGTTCTATTTTTCGTCAATTTTTCATCAATTTTTTAGGGAATTCTAGGTATATTTTTATCTGTTAAGATATTGCCAACTGTTTAGTTGTAGCATAACCTCGAAACATATTATTTTTGTTTCGTTTTCAAATCTAACATAACCTGAAACGTTGTAATTTATCATCATCTAGGCTATTTCTTTTGTTTTTGTTCACAGCTCGTAATTTTTTCAATATTTTCATTTTGATAAATATGTCAACATGTTTTACAGTTGGTAATGTAAAAATTTTCAAAAAAATTGATAAATTAATTGATGTGTGTAAAGTGTTGTTTTTGTTCCCAAGGTTACCAATAAATTTTTCAATTAATTGACAAAAAACTTGATCAATTTGATGATCAATTAATTGAACTGTGTAAAACTAACTTTAGTTTAATTTAGGCTATTATTTATTTGACTATTTTAGGTAATGAACCATCTGATTCTATAAGAGTTGTGAATGCAGTTTTAACAGAAATAGATCAAATAAAAAGATTTCCAAACGTTCTCATTTTAACAACTTCTAACATGACTGGCGCTATCGACTTGGCTTTCGTAGATCGAGCCGATATTAAACAACACATTGGACTACCCACACAACATGCGATCTATCAGATATATTACACCTGTCTAAAAGAACTAATGCGGGTAAGTCGACACTGTATGCTTAAAGGGAGGAACAACAATATAGTTCTCATAAGCTTATTATACAAAACTATCAATTTGAAATAAAATTGCTAACAATATATAAATCAAAATAAGCAGAGAATTTTTATCTAATAGAATATGTTTAATTAACCCTTTGCACTGCGTTGTCGCCAATATGGAAAAATTGCTAAGCGATATGACATCTGGTGGGATTGAAGGAACTACAGAAATAGACATTGTGTCGCGCTTTTTTTTATAAAAAATGTTTGCATAAAAATATAATTGCATAAAAACAAGTATTAATATTGTAGCAAAATTACAAAAACCACCAGTAAACATTTTCCATAAGTAAAATTCACGTTGTTTATATGTAACGAATGTCTATTTTGAAGGTTCCAAGTTTGCCGAAATAGCGCTGCGATCTTAAAATACTTCCCCTATAATAACTTTAAATCCACTGTCGCTGTTACGGCGACACGTTTGTTTTACTTATTTGAGCGCTTTTGTATAAACCAGGGGTTGGCAACCTTTCCAGAGCCAAATCTATATTGAAAACAAAAACAATAACATGGAAGAGCCGCTAAAAAATAATTGCCATATTTAAAAAAAAACGTCAAAATTGTTATTAATATATAATGTATAAATAAATTAATATTTACTTATACATTTAGTTTGTGATACCTATTGCACTTGCCAGTATTGTCATCTGACACCACCGATAGAGGCGCTACTGCATTTTACATCATGGCTGACTTTGGTAGGATATTTTTGACAGGTTCAATGGTATCTTCATGTGATATTTATTGAAACACACGGAAACACACTCTAAAATGGTCTTTAACTGTCTTTCCACTTCTAAGAACATATTCCCATGCTTGTCTTCTATCCATAACTACACGTGCACCACCACGTAAATTCAGAAACACGTTTTTTTGCCACGTTTCGGAACACGATGAAAACTTAGGTCTCTATCACGACCTACTTTTGCATTGCAAAGATAAACACAACATTTCACGTTGCATTTAATTTTTTCTTGCAATTTTAAAGACATTTTTTTAAAAACTTGTTATGAAAACAACAGTAAACAAACTCGACTATCCTACAACCGTCAGTTTCTCAAAATCTCACTAGAGACGCTTCAGTTATTGTCAGTTGACAATATTACAATATAATAATTTTTTAACTGGGACGATTGCTACTTGCATAGTGTTCGATAAGACTTCAATATTTGGTAAATATTGAGTAATCTTTAACTTAAGCCAGCACTCAAGTTTCAGGTCAGTAAGATTAATTCTTAACTGACTATTAATTTCATATGTGAAAAGACTTGCTCACAGTAATGTGTTGATCCGAAAATTGTCAGTAGTCCAAAAGTATAATTTTTTAAATGATTAAACCATTCTGGAAGACGATTCCAAGCTTCGAAAACAACTTTATCTACATCTTGAAGATTGCGAATTTCGATCCAATTATGCTGGATAAAATGAACTTTTTTCTTTCTAAACTTTCCAGTTCAGAATTAAGTTTTAAGAATATATTATTCCATAAATCTTTGGATTTTAAATCCAATAATTGAAGTTCAAATTGTACCTGATTAATCAATGGGAATGGTGATAAATGTAATTGCTGCATATCTGCTTCAATTGGTTTTGTCAAAAGAGCTAGTGTAGCTATATATTTTCTAAACTCTTTCTCCAAAAGCTTCTTGCATGTTAACAATAGTTTGTACAAAAAAAAATTGCATTAATAACGTTGTTATTGTCCGTATGTTTTTGAAAATTAATAAAATGTAAAAATGTTTCTGCACGTATATCATTCATCAGAAATTACTTCTTCTAAAAGGGAATATGCAGCAACTCGGGAATTACCGGGCGTGAATTGCACCGTAAAACATCCTGAACAATACAAGACCTGTATAGTACAGGCAGAAAGCTGAAAATTAAAAATACTAAAGGTCAAAAGAAGGCGAAAAAACAGCTTTTTAAAAGTTTTACAATAAAATATTATTTTTTTTAACTTTTTAATTCTTGGGGGTTTTCTCGCATTTAGATAAAAGATTTGTTTTCTTATTCTTAACAATATTTGTAATGTAAGTTTTGCTGTTAAATCAATAACAAGGGAGTAATTTAAATTTTTGGGTTTAAAAATTAAAGATTTTGATGTACAGGTTGTTAGTAATTTTATTTCATATTGTTAGTTTTAGATATGAAACTTATAATGTCTGAGGTTTTACTTACCGTTAATGGTTACAGGTTTAGTTGGGAGCTATTCGTACAATAGAACCTGTGTTAAATCAATAAATAAAAATGTATTTTTTTAGGCTGAAGTAATATCTCCTGCAGAAGTAATTTTACCAGCAACAGCACTAAATATTGAAAATTTCGAGCAAAATTGTGTCTGTGATCGTAGTAAGAAATTAAAACAGATCTGTGATATAAGTGTCGGATTTAGTGGTCGCGCGTTACGTAAAGTACCGTTTATAGCACATGCGCTATTTTTAGATGAAAAAATAGTGCCTTTCTTTACGTTCATGGATGCAATGAAGCAAGCTATCTTTTATTTGAAGAAAGAAAAAAGACACTTCGAAACTTAATGCATAAGTAAATTAATTGTATTTTTATGAAATGGTTTGTACATAATACTCAAACTGTTTAAATTAAATAAAATATTTTGATAATATAAGTCTTTGATTTTTTCCTAATAATTTGGACATTGTTTTATTACAGAAAAGGTTGAATCGGCGAAAAAAAAATATATATTTGAAGTATGCAGGTACTCGTCAATTATATATTATCTTAAAAATATGTCACATTAATATATTAGATGTATTCGGATCATATGAGAAAAACTATTAATCTCTGTCTTTAAAATAAATATAGTTGTGGATATTTTTCTCGAGAGAATATACTATATACCAAAAAATGCTTTAATTGCTAAAGTATTTTCAGTATTTCAAGTAAGAAAAATATTTAAATTATGAAAAAAAAAGAAAAATATTTTAACGTATATTACCGGATTTATTAAGGGTTATAATTATTGTAAATTAATTTTAAATAATAAATTATTGATAAAATTTTTTTTTTAAATCATTCGTGAAAATTTGACTCCAAAATTATCTTCATACTTTCAGTTCCATGGCAGTCCCAACTGTAAAAAAATTATTTGAAATATAAGAGAGTATTTGAAATACTAGGAAATATTTGAAATACTAGAGAAATAATTGAAATACTAGGAAAGTATTTGAAATATTAGGGAAGATTTGAAATACTAGGAAAATATTTGAGATACTAGGAAATATTTGAAATACTAGTAAAGTATTTGAAATACTAGTAAAGTATTTGAAATACTAGTAAAGTATTTGAAATACTAGTAAAGTATTTAAAATACTAGGGAAGATTTGAAATACTAAGAAATATTTGAAATACTAGGAAAGTATTTGAAATACTAGAAAAGTATTTGAAATACTAGGGAAGTATTTGAAATACTCGGAAAGTATTTGAAATACTAGGGAAGATTTGAAGTACTATGGAAATATTTGAGATATTAGGAAAGTATTTGAAATACTAGGGAAGATTTGAAATACTAGGGAAATATTTGAGATACTAGGAAAGTATTTGAAATACTAGAAAAGTATTTGAAATACTAGGAAAGTATTTGAAATACTCGGAAAGTATTTGAAATACTAGGGAAGATATGAAGTACTAGGGAAATATTTGAGATATTAGGAAAGTTTTTGAAATACTAGGGAAGATTTGAAATACTAGGGAAATATTTGAGATACTAGGAAAGTATATGGAATACTAGGAAAGATTTGAAATACTAGGAAAATATTTGAGATACTACGAAATATTTGAAATACTAGGAAAATATTTGAAATACAAGTAGAGATTTGAAATACTAGGCGAGATTTGAAATACTAGTAAAGTATTTGAAATACTAGGGAATATTTGAAATACTAGGAAATATTTAAGATAGTAGGAAAGTATTTGAATTCTATGGAAATATTTGAGATACTAGGAAAGTATTTCAAATAGTAAGAAAGTATTTGAAATACTAGGGAAGTATTTGAAATACTAGGGAAGATTTGAAATACTAGGGAAATACTTAAAATACTATGGAAATATTTGAGATACTAGGAAAGTATTTGAAATACTAGAGAATATTTAAAATACCAGGGAAATATATGAAATATTAGGGAAGTATTTGAAATACTAGTTAAGTATTTAAAATACAAGTGGAGATTTAAAATACTAGGGCAGATTTGAAATACTAGGGAAATTTTTGAAATACTAGGAAAATATTTGAAATACTAGGGAAGTATTTGAAATACTAGGAAAGTATTTTAAATACCGGGGAAGATTTTAAATACTATGGAAATATTTGAGATACTAGGAAAGTATTTGAAATACTAATGGCGGGTTGCTAACGTAAGAGTTTTCTCTAACTCAAGTTAAAATCATTTGTTTTCATATCTTACAACATACAAAAACAAATGATTTTAACTCGAGTTAGGGATAATTCTTACTTTAGCAACCGGCCATAAGAAAGTATTTGAAATACTAGGGAAGTATTTGAAATACTAGGGATATATTTTAAATACTATGGAAATATTTGAGATACTAGGAAAGTATTTAAAATATTAGGAAAGTATTTGAAATATTAGGAAAGTATTTGAAATACTAGGGCAGATTTGAAGTACTAAGAAATATTTGAAATACTAGGGAAATATTTGAAATACTAGCAAAGTATTTAAAATACAAGAGGAGATTTGAAATACATACTACGGCAGATTTGAAATACTAGGAAATTTTTAAATCTATAATTAAGATAATAAATAAATTAAAAATAAATAAATAATTTATTTCTATACAATAACATATTTTAATAAATACATAGTAGCTAAATCATGAGCACCTGAATTTTTATAAATCAAATGTAAATTAAATGCAGCTTCTCGTCTCAAATCAAAAATATTTGGAAACTGAACCCCCAAATCCGTCCTAATATCTAGAACTTTTTTATAATACGCCATTGCAACATGAAGCATACCAAGTTGATGATAACCTCTACCGATATTATAAAAAACTTCATGCAATCCGTCAGGTCCTCGTAACTTTTTATAAATATTAAAAAAACCAATACCTTGAATTATTAAATGATTTTTTTTAGCTGAAAACTTTTGGGAAGCCATTTGGAAGAGCGTTACACCAATTAAAAAAGCTAAGATTGGTTCTTCTCGTATTCGATACAAAGCAATGTATTCGCTAAGTGCATACTTGTACGTACCGGCTAGAAGACAATTATTAGCATGTAAAATATGTAGATTCATATCCACATCCGCTCGCGCGAGAAGTCTCATTAAAAATCTATTATGTCGACTGTCATCAGACTTCTGTATCATAATATTATATAAATTCCAACATTTCTTATTCGTTAAATTATGTTGTACCAAATCCCGAACTAAATTATAACCGTGAAAACAATCACTATTATATATAGAAGCGTATATAGCCATAAGATCAATATCTTTTTGATACGAACGAAATTTACGAGAACTCAATGCTGTATAAGTAAATCGTTGCATTAAATCATACCTACGTTTCTTTAAACAAGATTCAACGAGTTCTTTAAATAAGTTAAATTCATCCTCAACGGTTGGTTCATGAGCTTCGCTGAATAAAGCGTTTGCATCTGTAGGATCTTCCCCACGTTCTGTTCGTAATAGTTTTAACGCACCACCTTTACGATCCGCTTTTTGCATACTCGTAAGCCGATACACTTCTTCCCGATTCCTTATTGTATAACAATGTCGACTTAATAACAAAAGACCTGCAGACCAATATTTATTAAATATTTTTAACTCATGTAATAATTTACATTTTTTATATAATAATCCAGGATCGATTTCTTCGTACCTTTCATCTTGATCTAAAATAGCTAGGGCTTCTCTTTTTCGATTTAATTTTATAAGTATATCACTTAAAGGGTAACGTACTTCTAAATGATCGGGTACTAATCGCATGACTGTTTTATAACTATCGATAGCTTGTTCGTAGAATTCGCAAGCTCGTAAACAATCAGCTTCCCGTAACCATACAGCGGGTAAATTGTATTTTGTACTTTTTACGAGTAAGATGTATAGTTTTAAAGCATCGTGTGGACGATTTTCATCCATTAATGCTTCGGCAACATCAAGATATAAGTCGCCATTTTCGTCAATTTGATCTTCATTTTTTAATAATGGACCAAGAAGAGAATCTATGAATTGGAATGCTTTTAAATGGATGAGACAAACTATGAATTTTGTTTGAAAATCTGGAAGTAATCTCTCCGGTAGTGTGTATGATATTATATTAAAATTATTATCATTTAATTCTATGTCAGGTGCTACTTCGACTGTAATATCAAAATATTGGGTTAAGATTTTCAGACATTGTCCGTAATTTTTTAGTTTTATTAATACTTCTAACATCATATTAACTAATTCTGGAGTAACGTTTAATGGACATTTTTTAAATATTATCGACAAACATTCCTTTGCTTTATGAATTTCTTTATCGTTAAAATATTGGACCGCTAATTCTTTACCGAGTGCTATCATAAGATCTACGTGTTGTATTGTCATATAACCTAACGCTCTAAATTTAGCTTTTATAACTAATTTACTTTCACCAATTGATTCTAAAAAGTTTATTCGTTTTAAATGTAATTCTATATTACTTGGATTGGCTAAAATTGCTTTGGCGTAACATGTGTCGGCTTGTTTAAAGTTTAAGAGGTTTTCGGAGAGTTTACCAAGGCGTATCCATTGATCTTCATCGTTCGGACTAAGGTGGGCTGCGATTAGATCGAATTGGAGACTTTTTTCAGGATTGACTTTGTCGTAAATTTGTGCTAATGTGAGGTATGGTTCTGGAGCTGTTGGTACTTGTCGGATGACTTCTAAACACATTTTTTCAGCTACCGTATGGTCACCTAAATAAAAAAATAATGATGTGAAAGGTGAATTTTTATTTCAGGGTTTCGCAGTTATTTAATAAGTGTACAGAGCCAACAGAATGCTGGATGTCTAAGACAATATTCTTTTCTATAATCTACATCAAAATCAACAGTTTTTTGATCACAATTTAATATTTTTAAACTAAATTTTATAATTGGCTGTTAGTTCAATAATTTTGAGCGTAGAGATTTGATTTTAACAAATACCTCTTGCGAATCGTAGATTTGCTTCTCCGACTAACCCTTTTAAAGTTGTAGGTAATGTTCGCCTAATCCTTCTTTTCCGTTCTTTCTGTTCAGGTTTTGTAACACTCGTACTAGGTTCATCGATTATTTCTTCTGATTCTTCATTTTCCATCTGCGCAGCATATTCGCTGAATGATAATTTACCGGATAAGAATTTTTGAGTTAATTCTCTTTCAACATCTTCTGTATTTCCTGTCTCTTCTTGTATATCCATTCGTTCTTGAGTATTTTTTGTAGTTGATAAATCAACTGGGATATCAATACCTTCCATTTTGGTGATATGTTTATAAATATTTGATTAAATTGCACAATTATTGTGTATTAATGTTTATTTTAACATTTTTAAAAATGTTTTTGTTAAAAAACGTGAAAATTTTTGAGGTTATAACAACAGGTATGTTTTTGACATTTGTGCGTAAAATTACGCAGAGGCGTACGACACATTATTTTCCATAAATAAAGATGATTATTAAAGTAAATATTGAAAAAGATTATTTTATTGCTCAGGTTTCTAAGGATCTACATTTTATATTTTTAGCTGAATTTAAAATATGTTAGAAAGTTTTATTTTATATTCCATTTTTTAAATTATCTTATATTTCTAAAAATAATGCTATTTTTAAACTAAATAAACAATATTTTTCTAGATTCATTTACGTCAAGATTTCAAAATAAACTTCTAAATTTGCCATTCGGTAATTTGTGCAAGGTCCAGGTTTAAACAGGTCAGGATTGAATTAGAAGAATGTCTGTCAATGTCTGTGAATTTTGTTTCAACCGAAACAAAAGGGTTTTCATTAAAACATCAGGGATAGTTGATAGATCTATATACAAAACAGCGGAACGATAAAAATAAAACATAAAGAATCATATTTAGATACGTTCTGGATTTTTAATTTTTCTGGAATATACTGCCTTTTCAAAAATTAAGAAACATTGTTTTGTCCTCCTCTTTTGATGTCCTTGAACTTGAAGAGTAGATAATTTTAGAATATCCTCTAGTTCCCCCCTGTACATTAAAAGATATAAATATCTTGAAGAGTAAAGTTAAAATTAGTTTAGTACTCAGCTGTTGTCAACAAAGTTGTAGATTCAATTCAAAATGTCTTTAAAAATCGGTGCTTCCATTTCTCCAGAAGATAAACATGATTACGATGTAACAGCATTAATTTTTGTGAAAGGAAAACTATACAGCGCTTCTGATGATGGAAAAATTAAGGTACAAATAAAATTGTTTTCACAATAATTAATTTGTTTCCTCGATAATTATTATTTATGCAATCGTGTGTAAAGAATATATTTTCAATCGAGGGTGAATTTTTGCACGAGGTGTTAGTCGAGTACCGGGAATGATATCACGAGAAAAGAGTATTTTACGCACTTATATATACATATGTTTTTCTACCAATGAAAATATCTATAAAGCCTCCAAAATTGGGTAGAAATTCATTAGGCTTTTACGTTTAGTCAGTCAGATGAATCCGAGCGATCCGAGCGTACACTTAGCTTATTTTTAGTCAATCCGATTGATACGCCGGAGCAATCCGAGCGTTTTCAAGCCGATGATCTGGCAGGATTGCTGGTGGTGGGGGTTAGCGCAGGGGAAACTTCCTATAGGAAACTTCCTATAGGAAGTTTTCCTTAGTAGAAAAAATAGTTTTAACGTATTTTTTTTAAGGTGTGGACTCCAGATCTTAAATTACTGCACCAAATTGTAGCGCACCCTTGTAGTATCTATAGTTTGACAACAGATGGCGCTAATATAATTTATTCCTGCTCAAATGATGGCACTGTGAGAGCCTGGAGCCTGGAAAAACTGGAGGATAAGGGTACAGTTTGTACATCGGAAAGGGAGTTCTGGAAACTGTTCTGGAATATGGGGACATTGTATATCGTCAATGACCAAGGAACTATAAGCATTTTTAAGGTAACAATATTATTAAATTTTTGATATTTTAAGGGTTTCGTAGGTATAATGAAGTATAATGAAGGTATAATATACCGTCACTTGTGGACCTAAAGTATATCTAAATGGACCTAAAGTATACCTACGTAAATTCACCATGTTAAAGTGTCTCAAGAAAGTGTACACCAAAATTACTTAATACTTTAGTTTTGGAAATTATGAGCAAAAATTAAAAACCATTTTCATATAAAAATCATTATTTGGAACAACACTGATAATATTATTTTTTGTTATTTAGAATGGCAAGGCATGTGCACAGATTCAGACTTTGGAACAAATAAAAGATTTCGCTGTTTCCGATCGTCTTATATTCACCGTTCGCGATTTAGATATGGTGATAGCGGAACAGTCTGGTGATAAGGGAAGAACTATCACTTGTAAGACCTACTGTGGAAGAGCTCCATTGTGTTTGGTCGGGAATATGTTGTGCTATTCCAGCAGGGATGGTAAAGATATAATCGTCACTTACAATAACAAGGAGAATAAATTTAAACACATCACAGAAATTAAGGTGGGTAACGGAGAGTGTTATATAACCAACAATACATTGTTGTTGAGCGGGTGGCATACCTATAAGATTTGAAGGGGCAATTCTAACAAATATACAGTAGAACTGGATATACGCCGTAGTTTCGTTCCTAGAAAAACCGGCGTAAACCGAACTGGCGTAAAATGAAACTTATAGTGAGGGTATAGGGTTAGGTTCCAAGTAAATAAACAATAGACATAAAGGGTATCTATAACGCTGTTTTATTTGACTTAGTACTCGTTGAGTCGTACTTAGCGTTTACTTCTGTAGTTTGCTAAGCAGATTGTTTGATATTATCTGCATTTTTCATAATGGTAGTCACAGTTGAAGGCGGTAAATTCATTATCCTGCAGACATCGAGACGTTTTTCCCCACTTTTCAATCGTCTAATAACTTCCATCTTCTTCTCAAGGGAGATAGATATTCTAACCCTTTTAGGTCCATCTTGAGTTATAATTTCTTTCTTCTCTTCTCAGGCATGGTACTTGTTTTACTGTACCCTTTTGTATATGCGTTTGCAAAAAGAAACACCTATTTTATAAATAGTCAAACTTCAGCATACTTCATACTGCATAAACACAATGTTATGGGACTGCCAAGATATAATACATAACGACAATATAATACGTGCCTTGTTATCTTCTTGTCAACTCATTGATATTTTCAGAAAAAGGAAAATACATATTGGCTTGAGCAGAAGTCAGAAACAAGTTTGCGACCCCTTTATATATTCTGTACGACCCACTTGAACTAGAAGTTTATTAAATGATTTTCACTGTCATTTGTCAAGTAAATTAGAGAAGAACATATCAATACATTATATATATGTAAACAAATAAGGGATTTATTGTTTAAATAAAACTCAAGTTGTTCACAGACTATTTTATTCTAAGTATTCACTCTTACAACGTAAGAAAACATCTGATCTCTCTATCAAATTCTACGTGTGTTTTATAAAAACCAATTAGTGTAATGAGCCGTCATCATTATCGTTAATGAGTCGTCATCATTAGGATTGCATCTAGATAACATTTTATGGTGACGTAACAGGGCTTCGTGGAAGGCTAGATGCTAACACGGCCGTCCTGCTCCTGGCGTGTCCTCACGTCCTTTCTGTAGACGAATATCTGGTAAATGATGATGTGGTAGATGACAACAGGGGATGATCATGTAAGCCTTAGAATTGTCTGAAAGTCTTCAAAAAGATTAGAAAAGATTTAAGGTCCAATATAATTGACCTTTTAAGGTCCCTGACCATTTAAGATGCCTGATCATTTAAGATCCACACCATTGACCATTTAAGATCCACACCATTGACCATTTAAGATCCACACCAATGACCATTTAAGATCCACACCATGACCATTTAAGATCCACACCAGTGACCATTTGAGGTTCACACCACATTCGAGGGTTCAACTGGCAGAGACAATCCCTGACCATTCAACTGCTCTCAACTGGCAAGTTGGTCCCTGATCGTTCAACTGCCCTCAGCACGACCAGTGTGTCTTGCGGTACTCGACAAGCTATCAATTCTCAACTCAACTATCCATCAGTTTATTTCATTACAGATTGTCTACAGTACCCAACAAGCTCAGTGACTGTCGCTTCTTCATACTCAGTGCCTTCACAAAGCAAAAACGACCAGTGTGTCTTGCGGTACTCAACAAGCTCAGTGACTGTCGCTGCTACATAATCAAACTAATAAAACTTCTCTTACCATTTTACTCATGTTCTAACCATTACCTTCATACAATTTGTCCATAAACTAAATACCGCTCGTCCCTTCTGACCATTTTTTTTTGTATTTCTACTTCATTACTGGAACCATTTTATTCATCATCTAAAGATTTTCCTGTATGTAAGTTGTCTGTCCCTAAATAAAACAACGCTTGTCCATTTTGATAATTTTCATCAATACATTTGCTATTTCGTCTTAACTGCACCTCAATCTGTTGTCAATCGCTAAGTATAAATTCCATTAGGAAATAGCTTTACCAGACGTAACTAGTTTGATAGCACGAATAATACCTGAAAAATTATAGCCTGCAAAAGGGTTTCATCTGAAAACGTCGGAAAACGTTTTCAAACGTTTCGTTTTCCTTCCACGGTGGAAGTTCCACCAAAGTGTTCCACCATAATCACTTATTATTTGCAATAATTGAAACGTGTCACTTGCGTTTTTCACTTTCACTAGTTGTCACTTAATCATCAAATTAATAATTTAAACAAAACACTGCAAAAATGCAACAAAGCAAGATCCTCAATAAAATAACAAAATATTATTAAGACGTGCATGAATCCCATTCACAAGCAGAAACGTCAACTCGATCCCACTTCTGATGTAAACAAATAAGGGATCTATTGTTTAAATAAAACTCAAGTTGTTCACAGACTATTTTATTCTAGGTATTCACTCTTACAACGTATGAAAACATCTGATCTCTCTATCAAATTCTACGTGTGTTTTATAAAAACCAATTAGTGTAATGAGCCGTCATCATTATCGTTAATGAGTTGTCATCATTAGGATTGCATCTAGATAACATTTTATGGTGACGTAACAGGGCTTCGTGGAAGGCTAGATGCTAACATATATAAAAGCCCAAGTGTCTGTTTGTCTATCTGTCATACCGTAACGCTAAGTTCCTGGGTGCTAGCGAGTCTTGTGGCATGCGGTCGGTCACGAACAGAGTGGTGGGGAACGACGGACGTACTCCGACAAACAGCTCGCTTACAGAGATCAGAACTCTGTCTCTGCACTCTGCAATGAGTACAAACGGTGGCTTGATTCAGGAACGTTGTGTCAAGGGCATGTTATGTATGTTGAATTGATGTTACGCAACATTGAATGGCCCGCGGACCGTGTTCGGCCCGATACTAATTTTTAAACTTTAAACGACACGCATTGAGCGGCGTTTTAGGATTCCCTAGGTATAATCAGAAATAGTTATACCATTAATGTCTAGTATATGGTCTGCTGGCCGTATCCGGCCGGATACTAATTGTTAAAAGACACGCATTAAGCGGCTTTTTAAGATTTTCTAGGTATAATCAAGAAACGCTTTTGTTTTGTTAATATACGCAGAATCATGCAAATTTTAATTATTGATTCCTGCTTACATTGATTTTTATCCGATATCAGTTTACCAATATTGTTGGCAATTTTATCGTGCGTTATATTTTCCCTTATTTTTTAATTGCGTAAAAAATAGCGATTTCTGATCTTCTGAAAAGTAGCATTTTACTTAATATGACATATAATATATTATTATTTTTTAGGATGTCCATGATAAATTAATAAACGCATTAGCAGGAGTAGTAGTCGATGGAACAACACACCTGTACTGTGGCGGATGGGACAACGTTGTAAAACAATACCAACTCAAAGAATCAGGGTACACTGCTGGTGCTATTTGCCCCTTACCCACGTACGTCAATGTACTGAACATTACAGAAGATGGAAAAACTATCTACGCCGCTGGTGGAGAAGGCAATATCTGGAGATTGGACTACACAGCTTAGAATTATTAATTTTATTTATTTATTAATTTTATTAGTAGTATTGGCATTTTTTACTATGTAAAATCAAAATAAAGCTATTTATATCAAAATAATTTTAATTTACAATCATCAAATAATAAATGCAATATGTATCATACTCTAAGGGCCGGTTTCTGACCAAGCTTTAAAAAATGTTTATGCAACGCAAAATAAAACTGACCATCAGTCAGACTTGACCATTAGTCAGTCGTTACCATAGTTAACTGACTTTTCAGAAACCGGCCCTAAATCAGTGTTTCTCAACCAAACGCACCGCGGACCAGTATAATATACAGGGTGTTAGGTAAATGTCCGGCACAATTTAAAAGACAACATGGGGGCATAGAATGCAATCGATTTTTTTTGCCAATTTTCTCTAAAATGTGAATTTCTTCGAAAAATAAACATACAAAAAGATGCTCCAAATTTTGAAAACCCCTGACTTTTTTTTAATTTTTCATATTAATCTAGAAGTTGTGTAGTTAAAACTTTTGCAAAACTTCAACAGGCCTACGGAAACAGTGTTTTGTTAAGGACTCAGGTTTTTTGGTGGTTTAAGGCATTTTCAGAAGGAAGAGAGTTGATTGAAGATGAATCACGCAGCGAAAGGCCTTCATCTTCAAGAACCAATGAAAATGTCGACAAAATCCGGGATCTTGTGCGTTCAGATCGTCGGTTGACAGTCAGAATGATCGGGGAAGAGTTGAATTTGACTCACACTACCATTCATCAGATTTTAACTAATGAATTGCGATTGACATTGCACCTTGTCACACAGCAATTTCAATAAACGAGTTTTTGGCAAATAAAAACATTCCTGTGGCTCCTCAGCCTCCAAATTCGCCTGACTTGAGTCCTTGTGACTTTTTCCTCTTCCCAAGATTGAAAAAACACCTCAAGGGACGTCATTTTGAGACACTCGAAAACATTCAAACGTCCGTAACCGACCAGCTGAAAGCTATTCCAGTATCCGAGTTCCAGTACTGCTATGAGGATTGGAAGAACCGTCTCCAGCGTTGTGTGGCTTCCCAAGGAAGTTATTTTGAGGGAGACAATATTAAATTGTAATTCTATTCGAATAAAAAAATTTAAAATTTACAAAACTCCTACATTCCAATTTAAAATATAAAAGTTGTCCTTGGTATCCAAATAAAAAAATAAATAGGTTACAAGTGATCTAAGGAGCACAATTGGTCAAAATCAGTCCGGTTATTTAATTTACACACCTCAAACAGATTGAACAATATTTTTCAAATGAACATTAAACTTAAAATTCTACCTAGAAACAAGCGATGGCAAGTAAAAAACATGTAGAGACCTAAATCCAACTCTGTAAAGATATGTATCGTTCATTTAGAAAGTCAAGTACATTTTTTATATAACAGCGATAAAAAATATTTCTCATAATCTAATCTACAAGTGTTTCACTATTTTTGTTATCTCAAAAGTTTTTAACAATAAAATTAGTGTAAATGCACCTTTTAAACAAAATTGTATTAATTCTTTCAATCATAATAATGTGTGATAGTTTTTTAACAATTAAAGAACAAAAAGTTAAAGAATTATTAGAATGGGATAGTGTAACAAACTCCGTAGAGATGGCACTGAAAGCTGTTTCTGAAAACCGCGTTGTTCAAAATCCAAGGAGTTTTACAGGAATACCTAAAACAGGGGATGTTTTATTGTCTATGCCAGGATATATAGAAAATGGGAATAAAAGTGTTTTAGCTACGAAATTAGTGACTTCTTTTCGAGGAAATGAAAAGCGACAACCACCTTTACCGTCAATTTTGGCGAATATATTTTTGTTTGACACAGAAACTGGAGAATTAAAATGTGTAAGTACAAAAAAATTGATGAGAAGTGTAAATTTTTAAACATTTAAGGATTTTATAGGTATTTAATAAGTGTAAGAAGCCAATATATCTGTATATATTTATTTTAATTATTTCTAATTCAAAGATTTTTCATATAAGTGTTAGATTTTAAATATTTAGATCTAGAAAACAATGCTTACGTGGACACTATTCGTAGTGTACCGATGCACAGTGTTGCCACATGCGATTTCTAATGTATTTATCTACGCAAGTAATAAAAAAGAACTGGAAAGGGCAACAGCGGTGAGGTTTAGTGTGTATGTGTTAGTGAATTTCGGGCGGTGTCCTTAGCTCAGTTCGTTTGATTTGATTTCTGATAAGTACTCAGATTTATATCTGGATACAAATATTAAAACTAACGTTCTTAACTATTAAATTATATTATTAATAAAAAAAAATTGATGTGAAGTGTGAATTTTCACACATTTCAGGGTTTCGCAGGTATTTAGTAACTGAATGATGATTATTTGGGATGCCAAAACAAATTTTATGTTAAAATACTTTTTTTGTTAATTTTAATTCGAATACCTAATACCATTATTTAGGTTTCTAAATATGTGCAGTATTTTTTTAGATAGCAAGGTTCATTAAGATTTTTGAAAATTGCGCCTATTGCTTCCATTGGTTGTTATAAGCTCTACCCCTCTGATTTCGTGTACATTGAAACAGAATTAAATTATAAATTCAACAATTTCGACTGCTTATTAAATTTACAATTTTAAAAATTAAATGCAACATTTTCCAAAATATAACTACAATTTTGAAAATATAATTTAAACAAAATAAAAATGCAAAAAAAAAACAAAAAATAATATTAACTGATTTAGTTCAGTAAGAAGCCATCACTATAACCACTACACCAGGATATACATTTTAGTTTAGCGTGTTACATAAGTATAACTTGTGTACATTATTAGCAAAAAACACAAAAAATGCGTTTTTTTCCCAAAACATAATCTGATCAAAAATTCCTGTTGTACTATTCCGGTTCACACCAATGTACATTACTTAGAATTTTTTCAGATTTTTACTTTAAACCTTCTAGGCTTACAGGGTGTGGGACGATTTTTTTTTGCACAATTTTGGCAAAAATCGCGTCAAAATAATTTATTTTGCAAAAATAACATTTGAATCGTTAATCCAAGTACTAAGGGCTTTCATTTGATACCCTACTCAGAATTGTAAAAAAATATTTTTTTTTTCGATGAGCATATATTTGTTTATATTTTTAGGGGAATATGCTTTTTAGATGTTTTAGTATTTTTCCTATGTGCGGGTCAAAGAGTTGTATAAGCATGCCAAATTTCAACTCACTAGGTTTAGCCGTTTGTCTACAATTTTTACCGAACAGACAGACAGACAGACAGACAGACAGACAGACAGACAGACAGACAGACAGACAGACAAACAGACCGACAGACAGACAGACAGACAGACAGACCGACAGACAGACAGACAGACAGACAGACAGACAGACAGACAGACAGACAGACAGACAGACAGACAGACAGACAGACAGACAGACATACAGACAGACAGACAGACAGACAGATAGACAGACAGACAGACAGACAGACGACAAAATGACGGTATAAGGGTTTTTTGGTCATACTTACAAAACCCTAAAAACAAGGGGTAGAAATTTCATACGAGCTGTTTGCAACTTATTGTTGGGCTGGATTCGACCCGCGGGCCGTAGGCTTGATACCATTGCAGTATATGGATAAAAATGACCCCCCCCCAATATTTTATCCACCAGCCGCTCTTCCTTTCCTGTTCCTTTCCATGACTGGCCTTATTTGTGAATTCTCATATAACTTTTTTCAGATTATAGAAGCAAATGAAATAACAGCTTGGAGAACAGCTGCAGCATCTGTAGTAGCAACCAAATATCTCCACAATGGTGTACCAGGAAAAGAAAACAATATCCTAGCAATAATTGGTGCTGGAACTCAAGGTCGAATCCATGCAATAGCATTACAACATTTCTTCAAATTCAAACAAGTAATTTTAAATAAAGTATATTACTTTTTAAGTAACAGACTAGAGTCTTTTTAGGTTCGAATTTGGAATAGGACTCCTTCCAGAGCTGAGAAATTGGTTCAAGAACTGAAGGGGAAAGGAATTCCAGCTGAAGTGGCAGCTTCTCCAGCTGAAGCTGTTCAAAATGCGGATGTAGTTGTTACAGCTACTTATGCTACAGCTCCTTTGGTTAACTTGAGTATGGTTAAAAAAAATGTGCACATTAATGGTAAGTCTGTATAACGTGAGTATGTATATAATAAAAATAAATTTAATTCGTGCCTTTCGGTTATGAAAGAATTGGTTTACATACTATAACATTTATATATTCTATGATACATAATAATTCATGTTGTTCGTCTTTCCACGACTGTTTTAATCCAGGCTAGGCCTCTCCCTGAGTCGTCTAGAAGGTCTTTTGTTTTTCGTGGTTCTGGTTGAATGCCTTCACAGTTTCTTAGGTGGTCTATTGTTTCTATTTACTCTCTGCAAATTCCACATATTTTTTCCATTTCTTCCATACAATAATTATTTGCCCTCTCCTCGTTGCCACATCTGAATCTTATTACCTTCTGCTTCTTATTACATTCTGCGTTTGGAATTGTCCGTAAATTTTCTCTCGCCTATTCCTCAAACTTGCGCCATTACTGCTTTCGTCTTCTTCGTTAACTCCTCTATATGTCTGTATTTTTCGTTAGTTTTAGAGTTTTTAGGTAGGTATAACCAAAAAACCCTTATACCGTCATTTTGTCGTCTGTCTGTCTGTCTGTTCGGTAAAAATTGTAGCCAAACGGCTAAACCTAGAGAGTTGAAATTTGGCATGCTTATACAACTCTTTGACCCACACATAGGAAAAATACTAAAACATATCATCCTAAAAATATAAACAAATATGTGTTCATCGAAAAAAAAAATATTTTTTTTAAAGTTTGAGTAGGGTATCAAATGAAAGCCCTTAGTACGTGGATTAACGATCAAAATTTTATTTTTGCAAAATAAATTATTTTGACGCGATTTTTGCAAAAATTGTGCAAAAAAATTTTTCTCCACACCCTGTAGCCCAGATGGTTTTAAGTAAAAATCTGAAAAAATTCTAAGTAATGTACATTGGTGTGAAACGGAATATTACAACAAGAATTTTTGATCAGATTATGTTTTCGGAAAATAACGCATTTTTTGTGTTTTTAACTAAAATATGTTAACTATTTAATTCGCCATGTAACACAGTAGACAAGTAAGCGCTCGTAGCGTAGTGCATTTCGTCGTTGCTTTGTCATTTGCAAACTAGAGTTCGATTCCTGTCAATTTTAATTTTTCTTTTTTTTTTTTAATTTTTATTTTGTTTAAATTATTTTGTCAAAATTCTAGTTATATTTTGGAAAATGTTGCATTTAATTTTTAAAAGCGTAAATTTAATAACCAGAGGGAAGTGTTGAAATTATAATTTAATTCTATGTTTGAATGTATACGAAATCAGAGGGCGGGGCTTATGATTTAAGCAACCATTGGAAGCCATAGGCGCAATTTTTAAAATCTTAATGAACCTTGCTATATAAGAAAAATACTGCACATATTTAGAAACTTAAATAATGGTATTAGGCATTCGAATTAAAATTCATAAAAAAATGTTTTGGCATCCCAAATAATCATCATTCAGTTACTTAATACCTGCGAAATCTTGAAATGTGTGAAAATTCACACTTCACATCAATTTTTACTTGCCCGACCTTAATATATAAGGGGCAAGTATTGTAGTCGCGAAAATTTTCGATGTCGAGATTTTGACGGATGACCACGTTTCATGGTCTAGGGAATCCAAAAAACCTATTTTCGAAGTGCCGTCCGTATGTGTGTGTGTCTGTGTGCCTGTATGTCTGTGTGTATACACGATAACTCAAAAACGGTTTAACTTAAAGAGTTCGTTCTGGTACTAAAAAATTCTCCTAATAATTGGGAAGAACCCTATTGTTTTTTATTAAAATCCGAAACCAGAAACGGAAGTTATTAAACTTTAAAATTCGTAACTAGTAAACCAAGCCTTGGACAAACCAGTGGCGAAAGGAAACCTCCGCTAGACTCCTGCCCTCCCATAAAAAAATATTTAAAAAAAAAAAAAAAATTAAATATTTAGATAAATCTTCAAAAATACATCAAATTATGTTCTATACAAATTTTTGTCCAAGGCTTGCTTTACTAGTTACGAATTAATTATCATGACCATGGAAACGTTACATATAAGTATGAAAACATTGAGACTTGGAAAAATTTAAAATAATTTTACAAAAAATTTTCGAAATTTTTCGTTTTATCAAAAAACGTCTCAAATAAAAGTTATTAGTTATTGCATTTATAGTAACTTTTGTTGAATAAATTTTTTCGAAATATTTTTCTGTTGCTAAATATTCGCAAAAATATTAAAATCGACACGAGTAAACTCCCATTTCTAGTCAACCGATTTTCATAAAAAACAATAGGGTTATTCCTATTTAATAGGAGAATTTTTTAGTACCAGAACAAACTCTTTAAGTTAAACTGTTTTTGAGTTATCGTGTATACACACAGACAGACAGACACACACACACACACACACACACACACACACACACACACACACATACGGACGGCACTTCGAAAATAGGTTTTTTGGATTCCCTGGACCATGAAACGTGGTCATCCGTCAAAATCTCGACATCGAAAATTTTCGCGATTACAATACTTGCCCCTTATATATTAAGGTCGGGCAAGTAAAAATTGTATAGGATATAATTTGATGTATTTTTGAAGATTTACCTAAATATTTTTTTAAATTAAAAAAACAATATGTATTTTTTTTATTATTATTATTTTTTATGGGAGGGCAAGTCTAGCGGAGGTCTCCCTTCACCACTGGTTTTATGTATTGACTTGGGGCGCTCGAACCGAAAAAGTTTGGGAACCACTGCTATAACCCATGGGGCTTAGTCTAACATCTGTAGCAATCTGTACGGAATAGTGCAACAGAAATTGTTTGAAATGTCTGAAAATTTACATTTCACATCAATTTTAAAAAAATTAAAATTGGTAATTATTATTTCAATAATGTGCATTGAAGTTTGAATTTTCAGCCATAGGAGCTGGCCAGTCTCACCATAGTGAATTATCGATGGACATCTACTTCCGATCTACGATTTACGTGGATCATATGGAATCGGCAAACGTGGAACTAGCTGGATTATCTAAATTGGGTGTCTCACTTGCTGGAGAAGTCGGAGAAGTCATCATAGATCCGTCCAAAAAGCCACAGGGAAATAATATCACCATATTCCATTCACTAGGTAAGTGAATGTATTTTATATGGAATATAAATTCAGTCTGATAAAATCCTTACTTAATTTACACGAACATAAAATATCTTTTATGTAAATGTAATAATGTATGCTTTAAACATTTTAATATTGTTTTAAAATGCATATGATGTTACAGGAATGGCAGCAGAAGACGGTGCAGTCGGACAACTAATTTATGAACGTCACCAGGGGCTCTAATATCATTAAATGCAACCCTGTCTCTTCCATATACGAGTTTGAAATCCATGGGGAAAACAACACAATACTAATATAAATAACATTAATATCTCTCATTCCAAGTAAACAACTTTTATAATGAATTAATATATAACATATTAAAAATTTATAAATAAAACAAAATTTACATCCCTATTGAATTGACCTGGTACATATAGGGATTTAACATGTAAAAACAAATATATGCGATTTCCTCCTTCCTCATTGGTTATACACAAAAAATTTAATTATAAATACGAGGGCTATCATTTAAGTTTTTACAAAAACTAAGAAAAAAAATTTTTTTTTTTGGAATGAACTGTTTTATTGCTTTTCAAAATATTCGCCTTTAAGTTCTATGGTCTATTTCAAAGTAGAAAAAAGTATATAGCGCTGCGAACCGAGTACGATTTACACTGATCAAATACAGTATAGCGGGAAATTTAAAATAAGTTACAACTAGGACATGGGCGTAGCAACTGGGTTAGCAACTGATTTTTTTTTTAATATAAAAAAGGTTAATAATATATTGAAATAAACAAGGCAGATAATACACTTACGTTATTTATACGACATAAATTCAGTTTAATGAGAAATTTGAAAAAGTTAAAAAAATATTAATTTTAAAAATTATGTACTAAATATAAAATGAGAGATTTGGCTAAAAGAGTTTGAACAAAGCAATAAAACAAACAATATATCTTCAGAGCTAAAGTTTCTTATTTAAATAATTATTGTAAATACAAATTAATAATATATGTATATATGAAGGTCTAAAAATTATATCAATAACTTCTTCTTTGGGCACAATCAGCTGGGCTGTCTTTTGGCCTCACATTAGTCCTCTCTCTTGATCTGTTAATTTTCAAGTGTCAAAAAATATTTATATGTCAGATAACCTAAAAAATATATAACTGCGTAAAAACAAATTACATGGAGAATTTTCTCCATAAAATCTACGCCAAGAATATACAGTCTGTTCCAAACGGTTAAGCGGAACTAAATGGGAATTTAGTTCTTTTAGGTTGTCACGAGATGGGACCTTGCTTGGGTTATTTAATTTTTCACGTTGGGATGTCAAAATTTAAAATTCCAACAATGAAACCATGGAAACGAATGACATATGTCAAAATTAAATATTTTTTTTAGATATTTTAATGACAAAAAAATAAATAAATGGGAAATTTGTATTAAGAATGACACAAAAAATCAAAATATAAAGAAATGACATTTTAAAATGATATTAACCTTAACCAAAAAATGTTTATTGTAAGTATGATTTACAAAGCTTAAACAAAACGGCCGAAAGGCTCGATTTAAACGATGAAAGTAACTAGATTGCAAAATCTAGTTCCGCTTAACCGTTTGGAACAGACCGTAAATAAAAGTCTAAATACAGTCTGTTTCAAACGGTTAGGCGGAACTAGATTTTGCAATCTAGTTACTTTCATCGTTTAAATCATGATTTTCGGCCGTTTTGTTTAAGCTTTGTAAATCATACTTGCAACAAACATTTTTTGGTTAAGGTTAATATCATTTTAAAATGTCATTTTCTTTATATTTTGATTTTTTGTGTCATTCTTAATACAAATATCCCATTTATTTATTTTTTTGTCATTAAAATATGTAACAAAATTAATTGAAGTTTGACATATGTCATTCGTTTCCATGGTTTCATTGTTGGAATTTTAAATTTTGACATTCCAACGTGAAAAATGAAATAACCCAAGCAAGGTCCCTTTTCGTGACAACCTAAATGAACGAAATTCCCATTTAGTTCCGCCTAACCGTTTGAAACAGACTGTATGTAAATAATAACAAAATATATAAGAAAAATTAAATAATATAAATAATATATATTTCCAATGTACGACACTGAACATTTGTCAACTTGAACTAAAAACAATATTTTAACAGTGTAATAGGGATGACGATCTAAACCAATCCGAAGCAAGGACAAACAGCTCCTATCTTCTTACACACATTTTTCTACTTTGAAATAGACCATAGATACTTTTGTATGCGTTCAAACCAATTCTCGAAACATTTTTTCCACTCTGAAGTTGGTATCTGAAAAACATGGTTTTTGAAGAAAACAACTTCTTGGGGGTGATAAAAATTGTTGTCAACGCATTTTTTGTTTGACATTGGGGAACAAAAAAAAAAAGGGGATAAATCATGTGAATATGGGCAGTGAGACATTAATTCGATGTTTTTTTCTTTCAAATAATCAATTGTTTGACGTTTGTGTGGGAGCTCTCATTATCATGTTGAAGAATGATGCGAAGTTTTAGGTTGTTTTTCCTGATTTTGTCGATGACTTCTGGCAAATAAATTGTTGTATACCATTCAGCAAATAACTGTTATCCGATCCTCTAAAGAAATGGTTGCGACATGATCAGTACAACCAGAGAAACAAGCGAATATTTTCTTGGAAGTGCTTCATGAATGAACAACTTTTGTGGGTTTCGGTTCATCTTGGAAGACCCAAACAGTGGATTGTTGCTTAGTTTCCAGTTTATATGAATAAATCCAAGTATGTGCCTAGGTTGAATTTTTTTAGCATTCCCTTATATCAATCAACACGAGCCTTTTTTGAGCTTCGGTCAAATTATGCGGAAGCCATCGGGAACAGATCTTTTTCACAGCTAAATGTTCATGTAAAATCGAATGTATTGCATTCTGCGATATGCCAAAGGATGCCTCTATCTCACGGTAAGTCACATGCCGACCTTCTTCAATCATTTTGCGCACAGCATCATTGTTTTGACGGACTGATGGACGCACGACCAGAACGAAATTCTGCAAATCAATTGTAAACAGTCTTTTTTGATGGTGCTTTATTACCAAAAGTTGAACGCAGCGAATCTATGCCTTGTTGTTGAGTTAGGCCTTTACCCAATCGTAATAAATCAGCCAACGAAAACCTTCACGAGTAATATCCATTTTTCTCAAACTTGTTTTTTTTAACGCTTACTGTCAACAAACTAGTCGGTCAATTTATAAGCTGCCACTGATTTCACAATAACATGCCAAATTTTACGAATATAATAATGACACATTTCAATATTGCCATCTAGCGGTCGTTTGTAAAAACATAAAAGATAACCCTCTTATGGTGTACTTATTGATATCTCAGCGATTTACGTACGAGAACCTAATCTATTGTATGATAATACATACTGTATTTAATATAGTATAATGGTTTGGGGATCCCATTAGGAAATATCTATTGTTCATAACACCAGATGCGTCCTGATGTCTTGAGCTTTGGGTCGAGCTTTCGATTAAGCACGGCTTCACGAACTACGCAGTACAGTTATTCAAAATTACCCGAGCTTGGTTTTAATAGACTTTCCAAATTTTACGAGTTAAAAAGCATAATTTTGAGTATATCAACAAAAAACTATATCGTTTAGTTAATTTAAGCAAATTTAAGACCAAAGTCAAATTATTGTGATTAAAGATATTTATTATTTCAGAAAAAAAAAAAAATAATAATTTTCACATATTTCAGGGTTTTGTAGGTATTTAGTAAGTGATAACGAATTGTGGGTAGATATTAAAAATTATAAATTTCGATAACTTTTGAAAACATAAATCACGTGGTTCCATCTAGAGACTTATAAACTATGAAACAGCTATACCTATTCAGTTCTATACCTTGTTGGAAATGCAGAAAAAGTAATAAAAACACGTGAAAGATTGAAGTCGCTACCGTATTGGCTGTCGCATTTAAGGAAGTGCTCAACAGCCATCAAACGACGACAGTTGGACAAAATTATCAGGTGAACATTGCATGATTACTACTTTTTGATTCCAAACAGAGTTTAGTCAGTCATATAAGTATTGTAAGTATGGTGTACAAAAAATTTGGTAACTTTCGAAATAATTATTAGATCAAAAATTCTTATGGCACTATTCCGGCTCACATTAATGTGCGTTACTCAGAATTTTTTCAGATTTTATGTTAACTCTTACGGAACGGTGCTACTTAAAATGTACCCCACAAAATTTGAATAAAATAATCGTTCTTGAGTTTTATAAATACCATAAATACATTATTTACCTACTTATGAAACAATGTAGGTAAGTATTTTTTAAATTTTTTATTTTAAACACCTAATATTAATTAATTTATTTTTCATGAATTTTATTGGTTATTTTTAAGTAAAAGGCGGGGTCAAATCCGGTGAATTCCTTGATTTTTGCAAAGCAGCTACCGCCTAAGTACCCGCTTCAGTCTGAATCTGGACTTCGGATAGGACGGACATATCAGCTTGGGCGTATACTATGCTTTGCTAGAAATTTAGTTGGTTAGTATGAAGCAGGATTTTATGAATGGGGAACGTATGAAAACATTGCAATTGAAAATATTGTTACGAAGATTACACTAATACAAAATTACACATTTAATTTGTTTGTGTTTGTTAATTTTCTGTTTGTGTTCTTTTATATAAAAAATTTTTTTTGAAGGGTTGGATTAAGTAAGTTTTTTTTTTTTTTTTGAATAAATAAAAATTTGTATTTTCAGGGTTGGAATAAGTAAATTTTAGTGTTATATGAATTAATAAAAAAATTGTATTTTCAGGACTGGATTAAGTAAATTTTAGTTATATTTTGAAAAAAAAAAATTTTTTTAGAATAAGTCGACAATCAACAGTTGATACCATATTTCCATTTCACACATTCAATTTTTTTTTTCAATATTGAAGTTAACAAAAAAATGTACATTACAGCTTCCTATTAAATTAAATATCTCAATTTCCTGAAAAACACTAAAACTTACTTAATCCAACCAATATTTTTATTTTTTAAAAAGAACATTAGAATTTACTTAGTTCAATCCTTAAATTAGATTTTTTAACGTTAAAAAATAATGTACTTAACAATCCTGAAAATACATTTTTTTGTGTTTATTCATATTTGAGACCAAAAATTAATTAATCCAATCCTAAGATACATTTATTTTAAATTTATTCAAAAAACACGATAGTTTACTTAATCCAACCCTTAAATTACAATTTTAAAAATGTATTAAAAACACACGATAATTTACTAAAGCCAACTCTGAAAACACATTTTTTTTTGTATTTATTCATATAACACTA
This sequence comes from Liopterus haemorrhoidalis, assembly GCA_963971575.1. Classification (NCBI taxonomy): domain Eukaryota; kingdom Metazoa; phylum Arthropoda; class Insecta; order Coleoptera; family Dytiscidae; genus Liopterus; species Liopterus haemorrhoidalis. The sequence goes on from OZ020613.1 coordinate 68,452,293, forward strand.
AAATTTACTTTTTCCAACCCTTAAAATACAATTTTTTATTTTTCCAAAAAAAACATCAAAACTTAATTAATCCAACCCTTTAAAAAAATGTTTTATATAAAAGAACACAAACAGAAAATTCATAAACACAAAAAAATTAAATGTGTAATTTCGTCCTTGTGTAATTTCTTCCCTGTGTTATTTTGTCTATGTGTAATTTCTTCTGTGTAATTTTGTCCCGTGTAATTTTGTCCAGTGTAATTCTGTCATGACACCCTAAAAAACATGTTTAATATATTCCATAGAATTAATGAACAAATTATTAATAAATTATTTATTTACGATAAAATAAAAATGGGGTACATTTGTACCCCACACCGCATCCAAAGGACACCGTAACGTAAGGGTAGTGGTTGGTTTATATACGGAACAAGGATAAGGAATAGGAAATAAGAATAGTGCACAAGAATAAAAAATATTAAACCGTTTATATAGGACATAACATTTCGTCGCTGCGCCTGCGTACTTGCGTTGGCCTGTGTTTAACATTTGTCACTTGAAAGGTTCTGATTCATAAAACCTTTTAAAAAATTTCGTTTATTACCGTTAAAAACATTTTATTGTTGTTTACAACCCTCTGATCACAACTGAAAAACATCTGTTGACCAAACTTTCGTGTCTTATTCTTGAAATAAGAATAAAAATGTTGAATGTTACCAACTATTCTTATGTTTAAGTTAAATTTCATTCCTACATAAACCGATAGGTATACGGCGCAGCCATGTTTTAACATCTTGTGCACTATTCTTATTTCCTATTCCTTATTCTTGTTCCGTATATAAACCAAGCATTAACCTTGCTGGGTTTTAAATCTTGTTAAAATAAAGAAATTTAAAAAAACACTTCTCGTGCCTTCTGTATCTCTTAAAACATTTCCAATAGTGTGGAGACCCATTAATGAGTGTGACATAACTGGAAGTACTGTTAATGAGCAGATTTAGATAACGAAGAAACATCACATTACTGGTCAGTTGTGCACTGATATCGGTAGTGTAAAGTAGTGGACTATTAGTGTACGAATATATGTGTATAGTTACGAGATAATAAATAATAGTTATCAACAGTGGCGGAACTGCAAATTTTGCCCCCGCCCCGCAAAAAAATCGATCGGCCCCCCAACCTTATGTGATTCTTTTCTTTTCGTATCTATCGTCTTATAATTTTGAAGAAATTTAACCTTGGATTATTTTTACACAAAGAATCATTTTAGTTTATTATACATATTTTATTATGAATATAAAAGAAAAACAATAATATCAAACAAATGAAACATAGACAAAACAAAACAAAACTAGATATAAATAAATAAATCAATTTAAAATGTTAAATCTTTCTTCCTGGATTTTAAATTAGCAAAATCTCTAATTAAGTCTTGAATGCCCATTTCTTGAGCAATTTCAGCCTCAATGCTCAACAACGATAAATTATGTAAGCGTTCTTCTCCAGTAGAATTTCGTAAATAGTTTTTTATTATTTTTAATTTGGAAAAAGAAAGCTCTGCCGTTGCCACAATAACAAGAATGGTTAAAAATAATAACTGTGGTAAACCGTGGCCGTTAGCTTGCCCATTAATGTATCAGTTGCTGACCCAGCAACGGTAAAGTGCAAAATAATCGCATTAGTTGCAAGTTTTATTTCTGACGGACCAGTGCTTATATTATACCCACTCTCTAGTGTTTCAAATGTAACATATGTCTACTTACCCGGTATTAAAATAAATTAATGGTTAGGTGCAAAATAAATACTCATTTGGTCATTTTCACCATCCTTGAATAAATTTATTTAACAAATAAAGTTGACAATATCGCATCGGTTTTGAACTATTAATGAAGAAATTAACATTGCTGGCAATAGAATGATGCGATATTGTTAACTTAAGTTGTTAAATAAATTTATTCAACGATGGTAAAACTGGCCGATTGTAAATTGTATTGTAAATAGTTATAATTTATTGATTTATTTATAAATATTAAATAAATATAATTTCAGGAATAACAGGAATTAGTTTATTTAATTTATTAATTTAATGAAGAATTTAAAAAAAATGGTTTTCTGCCATTTTTGCCTAACCAATTGGCATACTAAAGATAAGGGGTGACTAATAATTTTCTCCAATATTCGTCTTGTATTATCTACCACATCTTTCCCCCCTGACTTGAAGAGTGCCAACCTAAAGAAATCATACTTGTTAAAATTAATTTAATAATCAAATTTTATAAGCATTAATACTATAAACTGTTCACTTTTGTAAGAACAAACTAGATCTGGTTATTTTGGTGATTTTTATAGTGTATTACTGACTTTTAGAAACTTGGTTATATTGTAAAAAAAGCTTTACAGTTTTGGATTAAATTTGTATTATTTTAGGTTAGTATTATATTTACAAAATATTTAAGATGTCACTATTCAAAATGAAATATGACAAATTATATTTTTTAAATGACATATTTATAATCTTGTTACAGATTTATTAATAATTGAAAATTTTATTACATGAAAAAAACTATGATTGAACTAAACTAACAATTAAACAATCTAACATGAAACAGTTTGTGTAAACTACGTCCTTTAATCTAACAAAACACACAATAAAATTTGGACAAGAAAAAATCAAATTGTATACCTTATTTTCAGACAAAGGAGGGAGTACATATTATTTTATTGAGCAACATTTTTATAACAAATTTTAAAAAAAAATTATATATCCTATTTTTTTTATTTTTATTTTTATGGCCTTTGCTGCTTCGGCAATTAGCCAGGAAAATTCTTATTTTTATGAAAATTCCATGCCTGAACGGGATTTGAACTCGAGACCTTAGCAACGCAGAGCATATGTGTTACCACTACGTTACGCCGGTTGGCAAATATCCTACTACATAGATAAAAAATCTCTGCAAATTTTGATGTATAGGTTGTTATTAATTATATTTCAAATAGTTTTGCATAAGAAACTTTTGAGAATTATATTGTTGTGCCCTTAATTGAACGGGTTTCGAACCCGAGACCTTAGCAACGCAGAGCACATGTGTTACCACTACGCTACGCCGGTCGGCAAATATCCTATTGCATAGATAAAAAAATCTCTGTAAATTTTGATGTAAAGTCTGTTCCAAACGGTTAGGCGGAACTAGATTTTGCAATCTAGTTACTTTCATCGTTTAAATCGTGCTTTTCGGCCGTTTTGTTTAAGCTCTGTAAATCATACTTACAATAAACATTTTTGGTTAAGGTTAATATCATTTTAAAATGTCATTTTCTTTATATTTAGATTTTTTGTGTCATTCTTAATACAAATTTCCCATTTATTTATTTTTTTGTCATTAAAATTTGTAAAAAAAATTATTTAATTTTGACATACAGTCTGTTCCAAACGGTTAAGCGGAACTAAATGAGAATTTAGTTCTTTTAGGTTGTCACGAGAAGGGACCTTGCTGGGTTATTTCATTTTTCACGTTGGGATGTCAAAATTTAAAATTCCAACAATGAAACCATGGAAACGAATGACAAAATTAAATATTTTTTTTATATTTTAATGACAAAAAAATAAATAAATGGGAAATTTGTATTAAGAATGACACAAAAAATCAAAATATAAAGAAAATGACATTTTAAAATGATATTAACCTTAACCAAAAAATGTTTATTGTAAGTATGATTTACAAAGCTTAAACAAAACGGCCGAAAGGCACGATTTAAACGATGAAAGTAACTAGATTGCAAAATCTAGTTCCGCTTAACCGTTTGGAACAGACTCAATGTCATTCGTTTCCATAGTTTAATTGTTGGAATTTTAAATTTTGACATTCCAACACGAAAAATGAAATAACCCAAGCAAGGTCCCTTCTCGTGACAACCTAAAAGAACGAAATTCCCATTTAGTTCCGCCTAACCGTTTGGAATAGACTGTATATATTGTTATTAATTTTATTTCAAATCGTTTTGCATAAGAAACTTTTAAGAATTATATTGTTATGCCCTTAATTTCTGGAGATATTACTCTTATTTTCAATGGCTATTAGTAATAATCCATTAATTATAATTTGATAAGAAATCTTTATAGTAACTTTCTGACCTATAATTTCTGAAAAGACTGGTGTTTGTTCTAAGTACTTCACTGCCTTTCCAAGTAGCTCTTGATTGGTTAATTTCTTCCCTGCTTCCTTCCCATCTGATTATAAATCTCTATAGTAACATTCTGACCCAAATTTATGTAAAAAAAATCTTATTTCCAGGTATAAAAATGTTTATTTCTTCCCTTATGCCCCAGTAGCGAAAACATACTTAACAAAATGCGCAAGCCTGTACTAACATCCCCAAAACAGCGCAACCCTAGATCAATAACAAGGTGAATTCTCACCCCCCTTCCTCTGTACCCTTCAAAAGCCCCGTCAGTACGTAGTGTCCTCCCCAACAACAGTGTTAGTATAAACGCCGCTAAGTTAGGCAACACACATAGCAGCTGTGTAGTGCAAATCAACGTATTAAAAACAATTACAAAATAGTGATTTTAACGTCCTTTTTAAATAAAACACATATTGGGTCCAAGTAAATGGGGTGATTTTTTAAATATAGTGCAATTGACTGTGCTTTGTGATTGGAGTTTCGTTTTTCCTGGTTAAGAAAGACAATTCAAAATAGGGTAAGTATATGTTTTTTTTAGAGAAATATGGAACATTTTTTTATAGAAATCGATGTATTTTTTAATTTTTAAAATAAACTAGCGCAAAAGTGTTTTTTATATTAATTTGTCAAATTAATTAGCTTGAAAATATTTTTTTAATCATCATTATGGAAGAAATCTTTACATATTTTGTTTTTATTTAACCTTTTAAGGCCCCAAATGTTAGTTAGGTAGTTAGTTAAAAAAAATTTGGCGCACAGCAATAAAGGCTATTTGCGCCTAACGCAGCCCATTTAAATGACTAGACTATATATTAAAAACAATATATTAGACAATAAATAAATAGATAAAATAATTAAAAATACGCATACTCAATAAAAGAAATCTTGCACTGACAAACACAAATAAATAATATAAAAAGTCTGTTCGAAAATTTGAACAGACTCAGGGTGATGGTAAGAGGCTGTAAAGGGGCCAATTACCATCGAATATCACAGTCAATAACTAGAAACACATTAAAATAAGGTGCAAGACTTCACACATAAAACAATAAGTTCGATTCTCTCAGGAAGAGTATCAGCCTGTCCATGAGTACCCTGTCGTCACCTAAAGCAACTGACAGGTCATAGCACAGGCCTAACCTCTCCCTGACATCCTCGAACTGTATACACTCAGTTAAAAAGTGTAACACAGACAAATCTGTGTTACACGTCTCACAGGGGACTCTTCACCTCGAAGGAGGTGTCCATGGGTCCACCAACAGTGACCTATACGGAGGCGTGTGATGGCGGTTTCCTCCCTGCGGTTAATCCAGCAGGAAGAACCCCATGGTTTAACGTCTCCCTTAATCTGTCGTAACTTAACGTTCTGTGTGCGGCTCCACTCATGTTGCCACATGTCTAAAACCAGATGTTTCAGATGACTCTTTGCGTCATCTGGAAAAACGAAACTCACATCAATCATAGGTCTGTCCCCAAATGTTATCAACAAAAAAAAAGCTTTCAGCTAAAACTGTATACACAGCAAAAAAAAATCATAAGGGTAAAAGTTTTAATAATAATAATAATAAACTTTATTGACTTAGATACTTGTACATGTTTTAAGTCAACAAAAAATGAAGATAAAATACATAAAAATAGAGATAAAAATTTTCATATTTTAAAATTATAATTAAGAAACTCTGTGGAATAAAACACATTTTCCACAAAAAATGATTTTAAAAACGATTTGAATTTATTATATTTCAAATTTCTGAGGTTCGTAGGAAATTTGTTCATAAATTTCACAGCAAAATAATTTGTACTGTTCCAATATTTGACTAACCTCAGAAAATTGGGATATATGTTATTCCTGTTTCTTGTATTGTTCTCAGTTTGGTTAAAATTTTAATGTTCAAACTTTCATTTAAAAAAAGTAAAAAGTAAACACAAAAAAACTTATAAGAACTACATTATAGAGAATTTATTCTTCTTTAATTGAGTAGAGATATATTTTTTTCAAATTTTGCATTGCAAGTGAGATATTTGCAAAAAAAAAAAATTACACATTTTTCCGGCAAAAAATGTTACATAGCAAAAAAATCATAAGTGTTTAGGGTACGACGAGCGCAGCGAGGAGTGTTCCAAAAAAACAAGTGTGACAACACGTTGTATAAAACAAAAATAATATATTTGTTTTTATATTTGCATCACTTATTTTACAGAAATTTTAAAATTTCATTTATAAAAAATACAATCTAGGGATTTTTGTAAAATGCGGTCACCATAGCAACAATGTATAATAAAACAATTTCTATGATAACACAACACAACAGTAATTTGACAGATGCAAAACAACTTTCTTTTTGAATTTTCTTAATAATAATATTATAATATAATTATCTGACATGGAAATACTTACAAATTGTATTAAATAAACATTTTAAAATATTTGAGGGTATCAATGACACGCCGTTGACGAGTAGTACTGCCAATCTCTCCAAATAAAAAGTCACCAAAAACAGTTTAACAATAGCTTCTATTGTTAAACTGTTTTCAGTGTAACAATGACTTTATTGTGAACGCAAAGTATAAAAAATTGATTTTTATTATCGTTAGGGTTTGTCAGGTCTTGACAAGCGTCCACTAATACTAGAGAATATACACGGCTCCATCCCAAACCCTGGCGATATGCATACGCGGAAATTAAGCCAGATCCAGTGCCCACACAATGCGGAGTGATCCGAGCAACACTGTTTTCTGCTTCCTTATTAGTATTATTAAAATTATTTTCTTTAATAAGCACAGAAAATACCACCAAGTTATTTGTTGTAAAAAAACGAAAAATTACAAACATTTGCAATTATAGTCCAAACTTTTAAGCGGAACTAGATTTTGAAATGAACTTTTAACGATTTAATTGGGCTTTTGACCATTTTGTTTAAGCTTCGTAAATCAAACTTACATTGAATATTCTAGGTTAAATTGACTTGTCATTTACACTTACATGGTAAAAGTTACTAGAATTGAAAATCTAGTTCCGTATAAGCCAAAAAAACAGATCGTATGTACGAGATCTGTAAATGAAGTAACCGGACTGATTAAAAAAAATATATATATTCGAATAGAATTTCAATTCAATATTGTCTCTCTCGAAATAACTTCCTTGGAAAGCCACACAGCGTTGGAAACGGTTCTTCCAATCCTCATAGCAGTGCTGGAACTCGGATACTGGAATAGCTTTCAACTGATCGGTTACGGACGTTTGAATGTTTTCGAGTGTCCCAAAATGACATCCCTTGAGGTGATTTTTCAATCTTGGGAAGAGAAAAAAGTCACAAGGACTCATATCAGGCGAATAAAGAGGCTGAGGAGCCACAGAAATGTTTTTACTGGCCAAAAACTCGTTTATTGAAATTGCAGATTTTTCTCATCCACAATTCATTGGTCAAAATCTTATGAACGGTAGTGTGAGTCAAATTCAACTCTTCCCCGATCATTCTGACTGTCAGCCAACGATCTGAACGCACAAGATCCCGGATTCTGTTGACATTTTCATCGGTTCTTGAAGATGAAGGCCTTCTGCTGCATGATTCATCTTCAATCAACTATTTTCCTTCTGAAAATATCTTAAACCATCAAAAAATCTGGGTCCTTCACAAAACACTGTCTCCGTAGGCCTGTTGAAGTTTTACAAAAGTTTCGGTTGCACTGTGCCCAAGTCTGAAGCAAAACCTGTTAGCACACCGTTGCTCGAAATGAATGTCATTCATTTTTAGAAGGCACTAGAAAAAACTGTTTCCTGAAAAAAATCGCTACGGACAACAAAATTACTCCAACGAGTTTAAACTCGTACTAAAGGCGTATCATATGTTCACCTGGCGCCCCTCCAAATCCCGCGTTACAAATGTTGCCAGATCAAACGCTATGTTGCCAGTCCGGTTACTTAATTTATACACCTCGTATGCCTTCAGTTTCCTACAGAATTTACCAAATTTTTCACCTTCCTGAATTTCCTCATTTTCAATATAACTAATTTAAAATTTCGCATCAACCGAGATATAACATTTCTGTTGTTGATTTCTCCGGGGATCCCCCGGATTGATATTTAATTCAAATTTTGAATCCATTAACTAATGAACATACATGTTATAGCATTTCTAGGGTGGAATCACTAATATACTATTTTGACATTAACAAGGAGTTGTAGCCTATTAAAATGCCATAACGCTGAATAACTTATATTATCATAGAACTACATTTAAAACCCTTTCAAAATGTGTTTAAGAATTTATAACTTACTTTGAGTATCTTGAGGGTGTTAATTTCCAAACTGACTTTCGAAAATAGGCGAAATAAATACAAAGAATTTTATTACAATTTTATTTTACCAAATATTGCTTAATAGCAAAGAAACAAAGAAACATTAAATAGATGATCGCTGTATATATAAAAAGCAATGTCTATCTGTCTGACTATCTATCTGTATGTATGTCGGTCTGTCTGTCTGTTTGTTTGTCTGTCTGTCTGTCTGTCTCTCCATCTGTATGTGCGCTTCTCACTCGAGAACTGTTGATCCGATTTTTATGCGGTTATTTTCTATCTGTAGCTACATCAGCTGGTCAGTTTTTGCTGTGTTTTATTAAAATAGTTTCATTAGTTTCTAAAGTTATAATGATATTTGTGCCCACAGACCTATTAGGCCCTATAGTTAAGGTAGACCTGGAGCTTAGTCTATATATAGTCTTAGTTAGTTAATAATATTGCCAACTTCAACAGCTTATTATTTGACATTGGCTTAATATTTTAGAGTTCTGTTTTTTTTTTTGTTGGAAAGTCACACATCTCGCCTGTTTAAAGAAATCATTGTATGCTCTAAAAAATATCAAAAACTTTTTTTAAAATTAATTTTGTTGAAAATGAAACGGTCGGAAATTCGCACTATTATGAAGTATGAGTTCTTACGTGGAACTACGCCATCGCAAACCGCGCGAAAAATTAATAGTGTATTTGGCTCTAGTGTTACTACGCAGGAGACAATATCAAATTGGTTCGCCAAATTTCGTACAGGTAACTTAATCACCAAACAAAACAAAAAAAACTGGCTCATCGATCACAGCAGAAATATACTGCAACCAACTGGACGAAATGATGCAAAAACTTAAAGAAAAACAGCCTAGATTGGTCAATAGATCGACTCCTATCTTATTGCATGATAACGCTAGACCACACACTGCACAAATGACTGTGGCAAAACTACAGGAATTGGAGTTAGAACTTCTTCATCATCCTCCATACTCACCAGACCTAGCCCCCACTGACTACCACTTCTTCCGCAATTTGGACAACTTTTTAATAGGAAAACATTTTAATTCCGACAATGCTGTAAAACTAGTCTTCCAGGAATTCATTGACTCTCGTCCGCCAGGGTTTTATACCACCGGCCTGAACAACCTGCCGCTTAAATGGCAAAAGTTTATAGACAATATGGGTGCATACTTTGATGAATAAAATAATTCTTTATATTTGTTATCAACCAACTTTGCCTTTTTTCTACAAATTTCATCCTTGACGACCAATTGTGAATTAACGAACCTACTTACATTTTTGCAGTCCTGTTTGCAGATTTTGTAATTAATTAAATCACAAAAAACTGTGAATTTGTGTATGTTTTTTTGGATTCAGAATTCAGATTAATATGGTTGTAAGGTCAAACCACAATACCAATCAGCTTAGGGTTGTCTCTGGTGGTTTCGCTAACAAGAAACTGTCTAAATTGTACATAATTCGGGACTTGTCATAAATAAAGGATAATATGAAATTTATAACTACAAAAAAGGGTTATTGTAATAAGCAACATGAAAATTTCATTATTAATGCCTGTAAAACATATTTCTTATAAAGTTTAAATTCATATTACAAAAGTTAAAAAGTAATTAAGTAAGATAAGACAAGCAAAAGAATATATTTATGAGCAGCTGAACATAGGCCTCCACATTATTTTTCCAAACTTTTCTCTTTAGAAAGACCAAACCGAAGTTGAAGTTTTAAAAATACAGACCGTAAAATATACTTTAAAATTCTATTTACCAGGTCTACAAGTATGAAATGCGGATTTTTTCAAACTTGCCGCGCAAACAGGGTGTATAGTTCAAAGTTTCAACACATATGGCGTTTTGTTAAGTTATCATTAAGTGTCAAATGCGTATAGGTTATAATTTGAAAAGTGATCATATAGTTTTGTTTTACTGTGTTAAAAATGTCAAATTTTGTGCCAAATAAAGAGCATTCGCGGACAGTACTACTGTTTTGTTTTCATTTGAAAAAAACTGCTGCTGAATCATACCGACTGCTTCGAGAAGCTTATGGTGAATATGCTCCATCGCAAGATACGTCTGAACGATGGTTTCGGCGTTTCGAAAGTGGTAACTTTGATCTTACAGACAAAGAACATGGAAAACCTCCAAAAAAATATGAAGATACAAAATTGGAAACATTGCTACAGGAAGACGATAGTCAATCACAAACACAACTAGCAGAGCAGTTAGGCGTTAGTCAACAAGCTGTTTCTAATCGCCTACGAGAGATAGGTAAGATCCTGAAAGTCGGCAGATGGGTTCCACATTCATTGAATGAGAGGCAGATGGAAAAACACAAAAACACTTGTGAAATTTTGCTTGCACGATACAAAAGTCTTTTTTGCATCGTACTGGCGATGAAAAATGGATTTATTTTGAAAATCCCAAACGCAAAAAATCATGGGTGAACCGAGGCTCACCATCCACATCAACTGCAAGACCGAATCGCTTTGGCAAAAAGACAATGCTCTGTACTTGGTGGGACCAAAAGGGTGTGGTCTATTATGAATTGTTAAAACCTGGTGAAACAGTTAATACCCAACGCTACCAACAACAACTGATCGAATTGAACCATTCGCTGCTCATAAAACGACCAGAATACGAAAGAAGACAGCACAAGGTAATCTTTCTGCACGATAACACTCCATCACATAAGGCAAAAGCAGTTTGCAACACATTGGAGGTACTCAAGTGGGAAGTGCTGCCCCATGCCGCTTACTCACCAGACTTGAGAAATTATAATCTGAACCAGTTTATTTTATTGATACATTGGCACAAACGTATGGTCATGAAGTACTAAGATTACCTCCTTACCACTGCCAGTTTAACCCCATTGAACTAATTTGGGGTATAACAAAAAATTATTATGATAGACATATTGGTCAAAACGGATATTGTGATAACGAAGTTTTGAAAATGTGGCAAGTAGCCTGTGATCAAATTAGTTGTGAAACTTGATAAAAAAAATCGAAAATTTAATAAATGAATGGTGGGAAATGGAAAGGATTGTTGATGATATTAATCCAATAATAATAAATACAAGAAATGACAGCGATAGTTCAGATGACGACGATATCATGCATTACAGTGACTATTTTTTTTTTCATGCGCAGTCTTCACATCCTGTCATGACATACATGTTGAATTGTGCATCGTTGTACCTCGCACGATGTTGAAATTAAATGTTCTCACTTTGATTGACTTTCGTATCAGTTTCTTCAGCAAAAGTAATCAATCACTCAAATTAAAAACTAATTCGTATAAAATGACCTAGATATATACGGATCTTTAAAGATAGGTGGAGAGTTATTAATCCTGGTATCGAGAAATACCCCCATTTACGTAATGTTCCAATCCTTTACGTTGTTTGAAGTCTGTCTGTATTCTAAATACAAACTAAAATGCATATTAACGTTTAAACATGTTTTCAGTTTAAAAAATTCATAAAAACTGCTATCAGACTAAAAGGCAATTAACCTCATTACATAAAATTTATCATTACAATGGCTCCCGCCTGGCCATTTGGGACATTAAAATTTTAGCAAAAATTCACACCTCGCTAAATTGGATAATCATTTGAGGGAGTACAATTTTATTAAAGAGACGGTTTCTGCATTTTTTTAGCTTGGATCTTATTTCTTACACACCAGTGCCGGATAAAGCTAGTGAGGGGCCTATAACTTGAGTTATGAAGGGCCTTTTATTAAAAATTACACAAGAATTACTATTACTGTTACTATTACTAATACTATCATATTTATCGACCACGCATGGTACACACATCGGAAAAGTCTTGGGATATAAAAAAATAAATGAAAATAAATAGCGTATTGTTTCTTTTGTACGGTTATTGTATTTTATCAATTAAAATACTCAATAAAAAGTAGATTACAACAAAATAAGCTAAATGTTATTTATAAAAATAATCATCCCAGCAAACATTTTTATACGGGCCAGTACTGGTAAAGCACATACTCCCCGGCATTGAAAGTAATGGGTCAGTACCCCGGTGTCCCCGTGGCCGTTACTAGCCCATTGATATATCAGTTGCCGGCCCAGCAACGGTAAAGTGCAAAATAATCGCATTAGTTGCAAGATTTATTTCTGATGGTTTTAAGTAAAAAGTATGAGTGAAGAAGAGTGCTTATAAAATGCTGGTAAAGTACTTCGTATAGGAGGAGTGCGAAATACAAATGTGAAGTACATTATTAATACTGGCGTTGCACTTACTTTTGGTGCCAGTAATTTACCAGCATAAAAGCAGTTAGCCGGTATTCGGCCGTTAGTTGAATGTTTGCTGGGATATTTGAAAAAAAAATAATAATAATAATGTACAGATTTATGTACAGAATTGTAAAAAATTGATGTGAAGTGTGAATTTCCACACATTTCAGGGTTTCGCAGGTATTTAGTAAATGATGATTATTTAGGATGCCAAAACAAATTTTGTTACAATATTTTTTTTGTTAATTTTAATTCGAATGCCTAATACCATTATTTAGGTTTCTAAACGTGTGCAGTATTTTATATATATATATATATATATATATATATATATATATATATATATACACGAGGTCTGTTCAAAAAGTATCGCGAATTTTGAATTTCCGCGGGTTACGTATATTCGATTTTCGATTTTTTTGTGGCGTTATGTTGGTACTCATGTCTCTCACTTATGCCGACAAGTTCGGCCATTTTGAATGTTCAGTTAATTTTTGACAGTTGCTTTGCTTGCACGTGTTTTGGCTCGTCTTCGATTTTTGCCTATACCAAAAAATGGATCAAAGAATCTGTATCAAATTTTGTGTGAAAAACAAAATTAAGTGCGCGGACGCATTCTGAATGTTGACTGTGGAAGCTTCCTTGGACCGAAGCAACGTTTATCGGTGGTACAAAATGTTCTCAGAGGGCCGAGGAGATGTGAACGACAAAGAGCGTGCCGGACGCCCGAGCACGTCAACAACAGACGAAAACATTGATGAAGTGAAGAAAATAGTATTGGCCAATCGTCGAATCACCGTTAGAGAAGTTGCTGAGGACCTAAAAGAAAGAAAATTTCATTTGTTTTAATAAATTTAAAGAGTAAAGTCAGTCGTCGGAGATATGTTACAACAATATTGTCAGTCGTTATTTCTATGATTTCTCCTATAGAGTGGCTCTTCATTTTATTCTTTCCGTATCCTTCAAATATTAAGGCATATTGCCTTACTTTAATATCCTTGTTTACGTAGTCTGTCGAATCTGTATCACATTCAGAGTCAACATTATCATCTGAGTTTGAATTCTCATCAATATTGACATCAGTATCAGATGTGTCTGAACAAGAATATCTTTTAATTTTCTAATCTTTTTTATTTTATGCAGCTTGGAATTATTCTTCTAACTCACATAGGTGGGTACAGTGGCTCACTGTACCACTGTATCCACATAACACGTGTGCCACTGTTAGCCTAACCCTATTTTCACGAACATTTTATCAAATATAATAAATGATATAGTTTAGAGCATTAGTAATTGCTTTACACTGTAGACAAATGACCAATTTACAACATGTAATACAAAATTTCTTACTAATTTAGTTGTGTCTCGTTCAAATAAAAATTTTCTTGTTACGATAAACTTTAGTTTGTCTACCTCAAATCAACATTTTCATCATAAATGGCGGGACTTAAATTTATAGACTCAAAATGTGGATAGTATAATTTCTCAGTACCAGAGGGGCCTATATATACCGAAACAGACATGAAAATATTCTATATTTCAAAGATATTTCAAAAGTTCCACTGTACTAATAGGGGATACGCATAAAATTTATATTTCCTTAAAACTACATTTTTTTGATATTTTAATGTTAGTTATGTCACCTAACACAACAAAAATCACATTTTAATTAATATTATAGCCAAATTTTTTAATTAAAATATTGTAAATTTGAAATAAGCCGACCACGCCGCGAAGGTTGCCGAGTAGATACGACTGAGACTGTAAGGGTTTGACGTCACAGATACAGACAAAACATAATGTTTACGTGTTTATATTGTATTGTTTGAGAGTTTTGTATTTGTTTTTAAACAATTTTTCACGCATTTATTATTAAAATAATTTATAAAATATATGTACTCACATTAAAATGGTCTTCACAAACATAAAGTTTATTTTTTTCTGAAATATCGGTTTTATTTCGCCTCATAGCTTTTCTGTTGTTTTTCGTCATCAGGTAATGATATAAATTATTTTTTTGGATTTCTAATTGAACTATTTGTGCACATTGGTACTAAACAATATTTTCGACTATGTTTCGAAGTACTGGGGCCTGGATCTTCCATATTTTATATATTTTAATATAAAATTTAATTCGGTAAACATGTATTAATTGTTTTTATAGAATTAAACTTTATTTTAATTAAAATCACTCTAACTTTACATAACCTATACAAGTTATACAAACAAATAAGTTCAGAACAGACTATGTACGCTGGGTAGACTAGTAGTGTCATGCATCAGTTAGAAGGGTATAACGTCACACGTCGTTTTCGCGCGCTACATACATTTATGATTTTTTTAAGCCTTCAAATTAAAAAAAAAAATTAAAAACTGTTTTTTATGTTTATATGCAACAAGAGGAATATAATAAAAAAAATTAAAAAAATCATGCCTATCCCCTATTGTGCCACCGTCCCCACATCTCCCCTACTACTAGTTGTTGAAAAAGCGTTATACTGTTTAATATTTTCATGTATTTATTTGTTATTTTTATAAGATTTTTATTCCGGCCTCGCAGGCTCAATTATGACCGGTCTACCGGGAACTCTTCTGGAGTCCCACCAGCCCAGTCCGCCAATGAATCCGACATTGTAACACACCTAAATTCGCTCTATAAATTTATTTTTTTTATTTTCCTGTCATCTTTTCTTTCGTTCCATTGTCCTATTTTTTTTCTTCCGGTAATTATCTTTAGTGCGTTCAGTCAAAAGCATCTTGGATATAAAGCACTTAAAAACCACATTAGGAAAAGAAATAAAATACGAAAAGCGCAATATTTTATATCTATTTAATGGAAGTTTAAGATAAGGACATGATCCTTATGTTTTATGTTCTTAGAAACATCTGGACAAAATTAAAACAAAAATAAATAGCGAGATCCATTTTTCAGCTCGACAAAATAAACAACAATTTATATTTTAAGAACGACAGAAAAAAGTGCACGACAAATTATTCAATTAACAAGATATTTTAATGACAAAATGTATAGTTAACGACAAAATATGCAAGTGAACGATATACAGACACTGTATACTAAGAGGGACATTCAATAATTAAGGAGACAAAATTGATGTAGGAAAAAAAACGGTTTGTAGGAGTTTGGTACTTTCATGACTTTAGATTGGCATCACTGGGATGAGCTGAGAACATCTGACGGATAAAAATTATTTGGTTTATAACCTCAAAATTGCATTTAACGATAGCGTGTCCGCTTGAAGTTTCTGCATTAGTTAAACAACGTTCAATGATCCGGTTTTTAATTTCTGAAGGGGAAAAACCGGCTAAATTCTTTTTTCTAATGATTTTACAGTATGGTGAAAGTTGTATGAATTGCAGACATTTTTATAAGTGGGTAGAACAGTTCAAAAATGGTCGAACCTCAGTGTCTGACGAGCAACGTCCTGGCCGGCCAGTTAAAGTGTCAACTCCTAGGATGATTAAGTAAAGGATGCGCTATTCGTGTGTAAAATGTGTGGAAACCCTTACTGAGTGAGAAAGATATATCGCGGTACTGCCTACACACGTACACAAGTAATGCGCATGTGCGACCTATGACGCCGATGACATCATCTGTGGTCTGTGGATGACACGTTGTAGCGTTGCAGCCATTCTGTTTTTCTGATTTCGTAAAACTTTGATTCGTAAACAACACTTGTTTACATATTTACACGTGTTACAATATTTCTATGTAATGTAAAAGAGTATGTATCAAAATTAACCCCTCTGCGCCCCCTCCCCCATATATTTCATTTTGTACATCCGTCTTTAAATCCTTCATTAATCGAACGATAAAAATTTAATTAATTTCTGGTTTGTGGGGGGATACTCAAAGGATGTGGCCCTTCAATGTCTTATCGGATATATTTTGAAAAGGACCCATAGCTAGCCACCCCTGGTATTTTGAATCATTAAATTTAATAGAGATTCTTGCAACCGGGCCTTAGTCATGCAATTTTCAAGATGTTTGGGTAGTATTATTTGGCACTAATATTTTTCAAGCTTATTTTAGTTTATTGTAACTACCACTTTAACTGACTATTAAATTCATAATACTGCCTCCTTTATTGGCAGCCTTTAATTTTTAAAATATCATTAAATATTGTTTTAATGACAAATAATATTATTTTAAAATGATTAGATAAATTTTAAATACACATTTATGCAGTTTCAGGTGCGTTTGACACGATACGTAGAAAATTAACACCGTGTTATACAAATTTCTCAAATATGTTATAAAATTTGCTGTGAAATTACGAGATTTTAGAATAATTTCTAAGAAATTCCATAATTATTTTCATTTAAAAATACGCTTGTTTCAAATTCAAATGTAGCACATGCGCATTACGTAGTTGCAGTGTGCACAGTACAGACATATATTGCCTTCTTTCTCAACAGAGGTTTCCACATAATCGTCAATGTTGTTAGTATACGAATAGCGCATCCTTTACTTAATCATCCTAGGTCAACTCCTTCGCTTGAAACCCGCATTGACGGCATTATTCGTGAAGACCGACGTATTACTGTTGAAGATATACAGTGAATTTCTTATATCCTGCAACATTGAAATTATTATTAAGCATGGTTTCCCTAGCAACGACAATTTATTTTGACAGCAATGTAAAGTGGCCTATATAGCTATTTTTTTTTTTTTTAATTTAATGCCCTTTGCTGCTCTGGCAATTAGCCAGGACAATTTTTATTTGAGAAAATTTCCATGCCTGAACGGGATTCTAACCCGAGACCTTCGCAACGCACAGCACATGTGTTACCACGACGCCACGCCGGTCGGAATATTGCTAATTAAAAGAAACTCAATTTTACATTGCTGTCAGATTTCAATTACCATAGTAACGATAATACCTATATTGCAGGATAAGAGAAATTCATTGTAGCAAAAAAAGTTGCAGTAAGTGTTGGCACAGTTCATCACGTTATCATTGACAAGCTCAAGTACAGCAAAACAAGTGCAAAATGGGTCCCGAAACAGTTAACGCAACAACACAAGGAAACAAGACTCAAAGTGTGTACAAACTTGAAAGAACGCTATGAAAGGGAAGGTGACCCTTTTCTAAACAAGATTTTAACGTGTAAAACTTGGGTTTATCATTTTGAACCAGAATCCAAAAGACAAAGCATGGAAGCACTCCAGCTCACCTGTCCGAAAGAAATTCAGAACGCAAGCATCAGCAGGAAAAGTCATGTTGACCGTCTTTTGGGATGCCCGAGGTGTCGTCTTTTGTGATTATTTGGAAGATCAGCGTACAATAAACAGTACTACTCAGACATGCTGATGAACAAAGAAAAGCCAGAAATGAGAGAAAAACTTCGCGGATCTCAAAGAAAAGGCGTGATATTGCTCCATGACAATGCTCGCCCTTATACCGCCAAGCTGACCCAAGAAACCATTGAAAAAATGGGTTTGGAGATACTACCTCATCCTCCCTACAGTCCAGATTTGGCTCCCTCTGATTTTCATTGTTTGGTTCACTCTAGGAGGCATTACGTGGAAAAAAGTTCAGCGACAACGAGTCAAAGAATTTGTGGCAAACTGGCTCAAACAACAAGACAAAGATTTCTTTGCATCAGGTATAAAAAACTAGTTCATCGTTGGGACAAGTGTATTAATATTCGTGGGGATTATGTTGAGAAGTAGTAAAAGTCTCATTTTGTAAAAATACATAGTTTTTTTTTTTTTCTACATCAATTTGTCTCTTTAATTATTGAATGTCTTTCGTATTTATATTTTATACTTCTCATCTCGTGGGCAATTTTAAGGTGATATATAGCTAATGTTTTAAATATGACCCATCTTTAAGATCTCCTCACATAACCTTAAAAGTTTATTAAATCCATATTATACATTGTAAATTTTTTGCTAAGTTATTTGGGTTGAAAAAATCTTCAGTCAAGCTTTGATCACTCTTCTGTTAACAATATTTTTTCGCATCATTATTTTATTCTCAAAATAATTTGTACATTTTTTATACAGTTTTTAGGGTTTTGTAGATATAACCACCAAAAAAACCTTATAACGTCACTCATGTGTCTGTTCTGTCTGTCTGTCTGTCTGTTCTGTCTGTACGGTAGAAATTGTAGCCAAACGAATAATACTTGACTAATACAAGTACTCTTTTATTTCGGGATTGCGCTAAACTAGTGCTGCCATCTGGCAACTGATCTATTTATGTTGTTGACAGTATCGTGGAATAATTCATCTCGGCTAAAAATGGAATTAAATCGAAAATGTTTTCGAGCGATTATTTTTTACATTTTTCAACGTGGATTAACCCAACAACAGTGCATCGATGAACTTAATTCGACTTTTGTCGATGAAACACCATCAAGACTACTGTCTATCGATGATTTGCCGACTTTAATCGTGGCCGTAGTTCGCTTAAGGACGAATTTCGTGAAGGTCGTCCAAAATTGGTTGTTGTTCCGGGAAACATAATGCTGCGCGTGAAATGATGCTGCAAGATCGTCATGTGACTTATCGTGAGATTGAGGTATCCTTGGGCATTAGTGGGACCAGCATACATTCACTATGTATTATAGATGAAAAATATTTGAAAAATGTATTTTTTATTTAATTTTGTTTTAAAAATGTTTAAAATAATTTTATAAAATACATCGATTTCTTTGCTAGTTTAAGAAAATGTTCCATTTACCATGTACAAAAATCTAGTCTAGTTCTTTTAAGAATGCAGTGTAGATTAGATAGGGCATGCTCTTCAGTACCACTGCATTCTTAAAAAAAAAATAGTTTACAATGCTTACTGCTGTGTGAAAAAAAATCACATTTTGCGTCTCACACTGTAAAAATCACGGGATTTTTGTTTCAGCACAAATTGAGAATTTCAGAATTCACTCAAATTTAATATCTTTAACGGTAGGCCTAACCCCACAGACTATAAGTTTCTTATACAAAACTAACAATCTGAAATAATATTAGTAACAATAGATAGGAGAGATATTTTAAGTTTTTTAATTAATTCTTTTAACCCCGAACAATAAGTTTTTCGGACCATAAGACGCACCTTTTTACGCAGAAAAATCAACTCACAATTGGGGTGCGTCTTATGGTCCAAAGATACAGGTGCGTTGTTTCAAAAGTGTTCGATATTAGTGTGGAATCAATTCGCGCATAAAACAGAATCAACCAAGAAAATATAATAGAAATGAATACAGAATTAGTAATATCTTTGAAATTATTTTGCAATGGTCACATATTAATGCAGACACCTTTATTTTGAACGTTTGCCATTGCTGATAGTACTAGGCTAGAATAGTACAATATAATGAGTATTAGTATCAAAAAGATATAATACTTCAAGAGTAATATAAAAAATAAAATTCGGACGTTTCGGAAACTGCTCAACAATCTGTTTCCGTCTTCAGCGATCATGTTAGAAAACCCGGCTGACCAAAAAAACCAGGACCTTTGAGATTTTCAGAAAGACATTTCCCCGAATATATTCCCCCCACCGAAAAAAAAGATAATCCCACAAATTGTGTGCAGTTTGCTGTAATCAAAGAGATGATAAAGGCAAAAAGAAGAGAAAGGAAACCCGAAGTTATTGCTCAGCCTGCAATATTGGATTGTGTGCTATACCATGCTTCAAAATATACCACACAGAATTGAATGTTTAGACAAATTTATATTTTTTATCAATAAATTTCATATATAACAACTTAATTATATATAAATAATAAATTAGTTTAATTATTTAATGAAAAAAAAACCTCTTGTTTCTTGTCTAATAGAAAATTCTGAATGGAAAATAAAAAATTAATAAAATATGCAATGTCAGAATTGTTCCGTCAAAAGATGAAAAAACAAAGCGTTAAGGGGTTAACGAGCCGAGTGATAGTACAGAGAGTGAAGATGAACAGAATGTTGCTGGTACAAGTTATTGTAATAATAAATATTCTTTCTAAAAATTGTCTTATAAATTTGGGGTGCGTCTTATCGTCCGGTGCGTCTTATGGTCCGAAAAATACGGTATGTTTGAATCCTGGACTTACTCTTATCATCGTACCAAATTTTGTAAAAATATGTCCAGCCGTTTTTGAGTGAATCTCGGACAGATAGACAGACAGGCAGACACAGGTAGATAGAGAGAAATTGATGTTTTTGCGGATATTGTCTTATACCAGGTCTACAAGTATGAAATGAGGATTTTTTTTTTGAAATAAAACACATTAAACTCAAAAGAACAGTAAAAGTTTATTTATTCAAAGTATGCTCCATTAGAAGTTATACATTTTTCCCATCTTTCAAGTAATTTATGAATACCTCGCCAGTAGAACTCTTCCCCTTTCCCCGCAAACCATGGGGTAGCACTTCCCACTTGAGTGCCTCCAATGTGTTGCAAACTGCTTTCGCCTTATGTGATGGAGAGTTATCGTGAAGAAAGATTACCTTGTGCTGTCTTCTTTCGTATTCTGGTCGTTTTATGAGCAGCGAATGGTTCAATTCGATCAGTTGTTGTTGGTAGCATTGGGTATTAACTGTTTCACCAGGTTTTAATAATTCATAATAGACCACACCCTTTTGGTCCCACCAAGTACAGAGCATTGTTTTTTTGCCAAAGTGATTCGGTCGAAGCAGTGGATGTGGATGGTGAGCCTGGGTTCACCCATTAATTTTTGCGTTTGTGATTTTCAAAATAAATCCATTTTTCATCGCCAGTAATGATACGATGCAAAACAGACTTTCTTTTGTATCGTGCAAGCAAAATTTCACAAGTGTTTTTGCGTTTTTCCATCTGCCTCTCATTCAATGCATGTGGAACCCATCTGCCGACTTTCTGGATCTTACCCATCTCTCGTAGGCGATTGGAAACAGCTTGTTGACTAACGCTTAACTGCTCTGCTAGTTGTTTTTGTGATTGACTATCGTCTTCCTGTAGCAATGTTTCCAATTTTGTATCTTCTTTTTTTTGAGGTTTTCCATGTTCTTTGTCTGTAAGATCAAAGTCACCACTTTTGAAACGCCGAAACCATCGTTCACACGTATCTTGCGATGGAGCATATTCACCATAAGCTTCTCGAAGCAGTCGGTATGATTCAGCAGCAGTTTTTTTCAAATGAAAACAAAACAGTAGTACTGTCCGCGAATGCTCTTTATTTGGCACAAAATTTGACATTTTTAACACAGTAAAACAAAACTATATGATCACTTTTCAAATTATAACCTATACGCATTTGACACTTAATGATAACTTAACAAAACGCCATATGTGTTGAAACTTTGAACTATACACTCTGTTTGCGTGGCAAGTTTGAAAAAAATCCGCACTTCTTGTAGACCTGGTAATCCTCTGAAACGCGTAGAATCCAAATATGAGGCCGAAAATATAAAAAAAACAGATGTAGCCTCCAATTTTATGAATATAGATTTTTATAGAAGCTTTAGATACAATTTGTCGCGTTACGCAAATATGCTTTGATTGGTTTACAATATGGCGTCCAGTGACGGCAATTTGTTTATTTACAATTACATAACAATACTTGTTACGATAAAAAATATCCTATTAAATAGAAAAAATTCGCTGCAAAATATGATGCATAGATTTTACTAATTTAATTTCAGATTGTTAGTTTTGTATAAGAAACTAATAACCTGTGGGTGTTAAATCTACTGCTAATGTATTTTTTTCATTCACAAATTCTATCAATAATTCTGAATGAATCTAAAAATATTAATATTGATATAATCACGATTTGGTCAATATATTTGCATATTATCGGAGTTTTCGCCTGGTCAAATTGTTGCTTTACACTTGAAAGTACTTGTGTCAAGTAGTTGTAAACATGCCTTTAATAATCAATACAAGTACGTGATATTACCCAATAAAGATAAGAGGGACATATTATTTTATGTTAAAGCATTTTAAAATAGAAAATTTTATTAAATTCTTAGACAAAATCAGTCTAGAATTTTTTTGAATATAAATCTTGTTTTGTTAAGTACCAGGTCTTTCCGGATATCTTGTATACTAATTTAATCGGGACTTTTGATCACATAAATACGATTCTAGAAATTTAGCAATGCCAATATTTGTTCGACGGAATCTTAAGACTGGCATACAAGTTTCCTTACAAATGTTAGCCTAGAATTTTTCTAGAATTGCCATACTTTTGTCTTCATATAAACCGCGCATCTTATTCTTTTAAGGGCCAGTATTACCATCAGAGTTTACCCAGGGGAGTCCAAGCTTTTAGATTCCCTGGGCCATATTATAAGAATACGAGTTGTTTTTGGCCACACATAAAATACACTAATACTAATTAATATATTATATAGTTTGAGAATGACTTTGATTCTCTCTAAAGAACGCATTAAATTAAAAAATATATCGCTTACAAATTAATAGCAAGTTGAAATTTTATTTGTAGCGTTATTAATAGTACAAGGTGTCTCAAAAGAAATTTTATATTTAGTGGATCGATTAAAAAAAAAGTAAGCCGTATATAGAAAAAATGTTTATTAATTATTAAAATACACTTTTTGGGGATTTATTTCTTAAAAATAATATCGTCTAAATGTAGACCCTCGCGTTCTCGGCACTCATTTAATCGAACAGTAAAATTACTTATGACGTCTCGGCAGGTGGACTCAGGGATGGCTGCCATTTCGTGACGGATATTTTCTTTCAAATGCGCCAGTGAAGTCGGTTTATTGGCGTAAACTTTAGATTTAAGATAACCCCATAGGAAAAAGTCCATAGGGGTTAAATCTGGACTGCGTGGAGGCCAATTTATGTCACCTCTCCGGGAGATCAATTTGCCTGAGAATTAAGCCTCTGACTAGCATCTTGGGGCTTTAATTCTTGCACCAATTGAATTTTGTAGGGGTGCAGCTTTAGGTCTTTGTGCATAATGCGATGTTATGATGATCTATGCACATTTAAAGCACTTGCGCGCTTCCGAATTGAAAGGTTCGGGTCGTCACGAACAGACTGATTAACATCCTCCACGTTTTCTACCGTTCTTGATGACCTAGGTCGCCCGGATTTTGATTTATCCAGCGTTGTACCAGTCTCTTCAAACTTTTTAACCCAATGTCGAATGAGATGAATGCTTGGCGCATCATTTAAGTGGCGAAAACCTCGAATACTGCCGAATTTTCTACGCGCTACAGTCGCCGAATCACCGTTTTTGTAAAACTCTCGCACGCATAACGCGCGGTCTGCTCCCGAGAAACGCTTCATAGCGACTGAATTCCCAAGAGCCAGGCTACCGATTGACATAACCCCCGCGCCCCTCGGATACATTGCGTTCACGCAGTAAGCTAAATAAATATAAAATTTCTTTTGAGACACCTTGTATTTGCAATCGCACTCTTATAAAGTTTGTAAGTTTACGATTTTTTATTGAGCCGCTTTCATAGCCGTCATGGGCCGCTGTTTAGACAAGCCTGGTTTAAACCAAATTTAACGGTAAACCATGATTGCCTTCAAAATTGGTGTATTACCATTCGGGGTTAGCGCTGCTCTAAGTTTAAAAGAAAACAACCGTTTGAGAGTGGGTAAAAATGACAAATTGGACGGAAAATACGAGGGCTACCTTTTAAGTTAGTTGTTTTACAAAAACTAAAGTTGGTTTTCCACAGTTCAATTAATTGATCAATAAATTGATCAAGGATTTTGTCAATTAATTGAAAAATTTATTGGTAACCTTGGAAACAAAAGAATCACTTTACACACATCAATTTATTTATCAATTTTTTTGAAAAGTTTTACATTACCAACTGTAAAACATGTTGACATATTTATCAGAATGAAAATATTGAAAAAACCCTCACAAATTTACGAGCTGTGAACAATAACAAAAGAAATAACTATAGTTGAAGGTAATGGGATTCGGACCAGTCAGAAAATAAAAACAAATTTATTAACTTCGCTTACGTTTCGATTAAATTTAAATCTTCATCAGAGCTACAAAGATATATAGAAATATAAAATTATTAAATTGGTAAGTTTACATGTATAAAATTATGATAGTGTTCAAATTTAACAAGTCAAGTAGTTAAAATAAGCTTTACTTTATAAGCTTACTATAATTACTAACTTACGGACGTAACTCATCTAATCAAAAGAAATAACTATAATATTTGAAAACGAAACACAAACAATATATTTCGAGGTTATGCTGCAACTAAACAGTTGGCAATATCTTAACAGATAAAAATATACCTAGAATTCACTAAAAAATGGTTGAAAAATTGATTAAAAATAGAACTTGTTCTATTTTCAAAATAAATTGATCAATTTTTTTGTCAATTAATTTGACGAAATTTTTACACTTTACACACATCAAATAAATGAATTTTCAATTAATTGATCAATATATTGAATCGTGTAAAACCCACTTTAGAAAGAATTTTTGACAAACTGTTTTATTGTTTTTCAAAATATTCGCCTTTAAGATTTTTTACACTTTTGCATGCGTTCTAACCAATTCTCGAAACATTTTTTCCACTCTGAAGGTGGTATCTCAAAAACATGGTTTTCAAAGGCTTCAACAGCTTCTTGAGGTGATGAAAATCACTGTACACAAATAATTAATTGTTTGACGTGTTGTGTGGGAGCTTGCATTGTCATGATGAAGAATGTTGCGACATTTTTGGTTGTTTTTTGTGATTTTGTCAATTACTTCTAGCAAACAAATGGTTGTATATCATTCAGCATTAACTGTTCTCCGATCCTTTAAAGAAATGGTTGCGACATGTCCAGTACAACCGAAGAAACAAGCTATCATTTTTGTGCTTCGTGAACGAACAACTTTTGTGGGTTTTGGTTCATCTTGGAAGACCCTTGGATTGCTTCTTAGTTTCCGGTTCATATGAAAAATCCAAGTTTCATATACAGATTTTGCAGTGCCTAGGTTGAAGTTTTTTAGCATAATTTCCGGTGAAACCGGAAGTGCCTCACAATTCTTATAGTAACCTTTAGATGGGCCTTTTTGTCTAGTTTAACTTTTGTTCTGAAGATTTTTTGTATCTTTACAAATAAAGGAGATTTTCGGGGTGCCCCGTTTCAAACAAATACCCTGTATACTTTTCTTAGGCATTGTCTGTATTTTACGTTACTATTTTCCATAATTTACTATTTACTTTTCTTTATTTGGATCATATTTCATTCGTATTTTAAGAAATATGAGTAATAAAATTCACCGGAGCTTTTAGTGTAGGCAACCTACATAACATGGCTGTATATTGGGTCAGCGGACAAGCACATTAGGCGTAACTTGATATTGGCTCATTCATTACTGCTAACTCAACACGGGAAAACAATATTTTTCTTGACACAATCCTTCAGATGACAATCAGAAAGATTTACTTTAACTCTTTCAATATTGTGGGGATAAATACAGCCTAAACAATGTTTGAAAAATTCTGAATAGGGGATAGGCATAATTTTTTTTTATTTTTTATTATATTTCTCTTGTTGTATATAAACATAAAAAAGAGTTTTGCATATTTTTTTAATTTATTTATTTTACATCGGCCTATTTCTGCAACGAGGCTAATCGCCGATGCCAGAGGGCGAGCTCCTACACCTGGATGAAGGGTGAATGATTGTGAAAATGGGAGTAATGTAAACATATTATTCTCGCCCAAATAATATCACCAACGAAGCAGGCTCGAACCACCGACCGGACAGTCGTACTGGGTTTCCACCAGTACAAACCCCACGGCTAAATGCGCTCGTCCACTCCGTTGGCAATTTGAAAGCTTAAAATAATCATAAATGTATGTAGCGCGCGAAAACCATGTGTGACGTCATACCCTAAATAAGTGTACTGCGTACAGCCTACCCAGTCCACAGCGTACAGCCTACACAGTCTGTCGTGAACTTATTTGCTCGTATAACTTTTATAGATTGTCTAAAGTTAGAGTGATTTTAATTAAAATAAAGTTTAATTCTATAAAAACAATTTATACATGTTTACCGAATTAAATTTATTTAAATATATAACCTATTGCAGTATTTCAATTATGCCTCTAATGTTTTGTAACTTCATGTAAACAATGTAGTAAAATTCTGAAATCTAAATTACATAAATATTTACATTTTACAGAGTTGCAGCGTTTGTTTACATAAAGTTATAGAATACATAAATAGTTTACTTACAAGTCTTTTTTGACACCACGTATTTCTTCAGCACTGTAGCATTCATTATTTTTCATATATTGCGCATAAAAGCATCAATGTTGGGTAAATTATCACTCTGAGCCCTAACAAAATCTTTATCTGCCATTTTAATAATAAATGCATGAAAAAATGTTTAAAAACAAATACAAAACTCTCTAACAATACAATATACACATGTAAAGTTGTAGTCTGGACTGTCCAGGGTTTGACGTCATGCTCAGTCGTATTTACTCGGCAACCTTCGCGCTGTGGTCGGCTTATTTCAAATTTACAATATTTTAATTAAAAAATTTGGCTGTAATATTAATTAAAATGTGATTTTTGTTTTGTTAGGTGACATAACTAACATTAACATATCAAAAAAATGTAGTTTTAAGGAAATATAAATTTTATGCGTATCTCGTATTAACAGCCTATAGTCGACTAATTTAAGAGCTATGAACGCAGCTTTAAAGTAATATTTGTACAACACATCTAAAACCAGCATAAAAAATAGCAACAAAAACCTAATTAAACTTTATTTATTTTTATTTTTGTCTTTATTCCTTTGTTTCATCATCATCTTTCTTCTCCCCAAGCAAGTTGTGTAAATTATTGTTGTCTAGACTGTAGTTAAAGCCCCTTGTGCCTTATTTCTGACCAATAGCCGCCCAGAGGTATCACGGAATTAAATATTTATGAAGGTACAATGTGAAAATTAGTTTTGGGACGAGTTTTATTAGGTTTGGTCCACTGTGCAATACGACAATTTTATACGGAAACTAAACAAATAAATTATTTTTAGTAAATACATAATATATACAACATAAATAATAACTAAAACATGAATGTAACATAGTAATTACATAGTTTAAGATATTTTGATAATATACAAAGGTTGCCCAATAAAATTTCGGCCTCACAATGAAAAATTTGATTTTTCTATTTAAGATATTTGTTTTTTTTCAATATGATCTTCCTTAACATCAATATTTTATTCCAGCGATGCTCCAATAGTATATTATTGTACAAGTTATATAAGACGATGTATTATCCCACGAGTTGTTTGGAGTATGATGAACGCAGTGAGTAGTGCTCCAAAGAAACAAGTGTGACAATACGTCGTATAAAACGAGCATAATATATTTTTTATACATTGCATCACTTATTTTATAGAAATTTTAAAATTTTATTTATAAAAAATATCGGATCACAATTTAGAGATTTTTATGAAATGCGGTCACCATAGCAACAATGTATAATAAAAAAAAATTCTATGATAACACAACACAACAGTAATTTGACAGTTGCAAAACAACAAACTTTCTTTTCGATTTTTTTAAATAATATTATTAGGTGTACCGGAAAATTTTTTCGTTTATTTGGTATTATTATAATAGAAACAAATCGAAAGAAAAAAATTGATGTGAAGTGTGAATTTTCACACATTTCAGGGTTTTGCAGGTATTTAGTAAGTGAATGATGATTATTTAGGATGCCAAAACAAAATATGTCAAAATATTTTTTTATGAATTTTAAATCGAATGCCTACTACCATTATTTAACTTTTTAAAGATGTGCAGTATTTTTTTTTTTTATATCAAGGTTCATTAAGATTTTGAAAATTGCGCCTATGGCTTCCATTGGTTGTTTTTAGTCATAGCTCCTCCCCTTTGATTTCGTGTACATTCAAATATATAATTAAATTATAATTTCAACAATTTCCACTGGCTATTAAAAATTAAATGCAACAATTGCCAAAATAT
Organism: Liopterus haemorrhoidalis; assembly: GCA_963971575.1. Classification (NCBI taxonomy): domain Eukaryota; kingdom Metazoa; phylum Arthropoda; class Insecta; order Coleoptera; family Dytiscidae; genus Liopterus; species Liopterus haemorrhoidalis. The sequence goes on from OZ020613.1 coordinate 68,480,961, forward strand.
AATTAAAATTTTGAAAAAATAATTTATACAATCTAAAAATGCAAAAAAAAAAATAAAAAATAATATTGTCTCCTCACGTAGGACTCGAACATGAGTTCGAATATGAATTCTTGGACAGAACGCTAGTATCTTATCCACTGCACCAAGAAACACGTTACTGTTTAGCGTATTATATAACTATAAGTTGTCAACATTATTAGCAAAAAAACACAAAAAATGCTTTTTTTTCCAAAAACATAATCTGATCAAAAATTCCTGTTGAACTATTCCGGTTCACACCAATGTACATTACTTAGAATTTTTTCAGATTTTTAGTTTAAACCATCTGGGCTACAGGGTGTGGGACAAAAATTTTTTTGCACAATATTGGCAAAAATCGCTTCAAAATAATTTATTTTGCAAAAATAAAAATTTGATCGTTAATCCACGTACCAAGGGCTTTCATTTGATACCCTACTCAGATATAAAAAAAAAAAAAAAAAAAATTTTCTATGAGCACATATTTGTTTATATTTTTAGGGGGATATGTTTTTTAGATGTTTTAGTATTTTTCCTATGTGCGGGTTAAGAGTTGTATAAGCATGCCAAATTTCAACTCTCTAGGTTTAGCCGTTTGGCTACAATTTTTACCGAACAGACAGACAGACAGACAGACAGACAGACAGACAGACAGACAGACAGACAGACAGACAGACAGACAGACAGACAGACAGACAGACAGACAGACAGACAGACAGACAGACAGACAGACAGACAGACAGACAGACAGACAGACAGACAGACAGACAGACAGACAGACAGACAGACAGACAGACAGACAGACAGACAGACAGACAGACAGACAGACAGACGACAAAATGACGGTATAAGGGTTTTTTGGTCATACCTACAAAACCCTAAAAATGTACTTTATTGAGTAAAATAGTTACCTTTGTGATCTATAACACTCTGCCATTTATCAGGAAGAGAAAATATTCCCGATTAATAAAATTCCTGATTATTTGAAAAAAAAAAAATTGTTCAAGGCTCATTTTAACATGGTTCATCTCTAAGTGTCTTGTTTCATAAAAAGTGTTCCAGTGACCGAAATGTGATAGTCAGAGGGTGAAATGTCTGGTGAGTAGGGTGGGTGTGTTAGAACCTCCCAATCAAGCTCGGGAATTTTTTCACGTGTCTTTTTTTGACGGAACTGCACTGTTTCGCCGATTTCTTGAAATTTGTGAAAATTCACACTTCACATCAATATATTAATAATATTCCATTCTTCTAACTTATTTGTCTACAAAATACCATCTCAATGGTGACATTTCAAAACTAATAATTCCTATATTTTATGAAATATTTTATAGCTTCTAGCACGCAATTATATGACTGAGCTGTCAAATACCTTTCCTAGGCGATCTTCTCGAGTATTGAATATCTTGGATTCCAAAGAAATCTTGCATTTCTTGCATAATTCACTGGTGATAGCTATATATATTGCTTTAGATTTAACAACTATGACCTAGAATAGACCAGGCCGCCGCTTGTATGTCATCCATCCATGTGCAAACATTCATAAGATCACCATCTAATAGAATAACACACTCTACACAATCTTAACAAAGCGTTTGTCTTTGATTTTCTGCACAGTGTGCATAGTGGTCACGTGACAAAAAAACTGCAAGCCAGAGAGTTAACACTGCACAGTTATGTCAAATACATCTCGAATGTGTAGCTAATAACACTGGTCAACACAATTTTTGCTGACTTACATCTAAGACTTGTTTCTTACTAATTTGGTGCTGCTGAACTCAAATATCACATCAGTTTTTGCGTATCACATCAGATTTTTGCTCTACAACAAATACATATTTTCGGCCAAATAATGCTTCTATCGTTTAATTTTAGACGTCGATACTGTAATTGGTACAAATTTGGCGAACAATAAGGACTAAATAATTAGAAAATATTCTTAAAATTTTATTTATATTGAAAGAAAGAAAATGAGAACAGTTTTAATTACATTTTAATGCATTGGAGTGTTAAAATAAAAATACAAAATAATTTAAGGATTAAATGGTCGTTTGTAAGATCTTCTGGAGTGCACCATTCCCGATAAGTCTCTTTTAATACTCCAACAGTAGTCAGCTATCATGTGAGTATCCCACCTTCGTTGATAACGTCTCTCCATCTCTTTTAAATCCTGATGAAAACGTTCACCCTGTTCATCACTAACATCTCCAAGATTTGTCAAGATGTTTAAAAAATGAAGTTTCACGCTCATGTTGCACCCCAGATGATGATAATTTTGAATCAAATTTTCAACGACCTTCACATAGTTTTCGGCTTTTTTATTCCCAAGAAATTTTTTGATGAGCGCCACGAAAGACTGCCATGCATTCTTCTCCATATCATCCATATGTACAGTGAAATGTGGATCATTCACTAATTTTCTAATTTGTGGTCCGTCAAAAATGACAGCTTTTAGCTTCTCATTACCGAGACTTTGAAATGTTTCAGATATATATTTGAAACAGTCACCATCTTTGTTCAACGCTTTTATAAACTGCTTCATTAGACCCAGTTTAATATGAAGAAAGAGGAAAATGATTTTTGTTCGCTCCACCAAAGGTTCGTGTATTATGTTTGGGTCTCCAACATTTAAATCTATTCTCACCGGCCAATTTTTCTGAGTCCAATGCTTATCTCTCGCTCTGCTGTCCCACAAACACAATAAACATGGATATTTTGTGAAACCAGCTTGTTGGCCAAGTAAAAAGTTTACCATTTTAAGGATGTAGGCTGCTAAGTACCTTACCCCTGATACTGTTTCCCCTTCACGCCATTGCAAAAAGGTTGCTGTCAGGTACCTGTAACTAAGCCTTTTCCGGGAAACTTATTGAACAACAAGTACAAACCTGAACATTTAATGGATGCAGCGGTCATACTAAGTACCTTACCCTTGACCTTGCAACCCCCGCCGTTGTAAAATAGTCTATAACAAGTACCTGCATGTAAGGCGTTCCTACGAAATATATTGGACAACAAGAACGAAGTTGAAATTAAAGTAGACGTATATCAGAAAGTGAAAAGGTGAAAAAAGTCAAAATACGATAGAACAAAAATTTGACGTGATAGGCAGAAACTGTTAAAATTTTTGAAATCAGCACCCCAAAATTAGTTAAAACAAGTATCAAATCTAAGTCAGCAAAAAAAAAGTTTAAATTTGTTGACCAGTGTAATAGCTCAGTCTCCTAGTTTACTCGCTGGAGCGAAGTAAACGGCGAGTTAACTAAACACCATTGTTACATTGAGCGAGTTTTGCTAATAAACTTCCAGTAAATTCGCCTGTAATTGATCTTTAAGTTTGCCAATCTCTGCCCCAATTTTTTTCTAATAATTATCTAACTCACTGTTTTAATGTCCCACTGAAGACTCAATTAAGGTATCCTAACCGAACTTTAAGTGGACTTGAACACTACTGGGGCAGCCAGTTCAACAATTCACAGTCATCCGATAACCTCTTTCAAACTGCTATTAAACTCCGGGAAATAAAACTTTTCCCATTGTGAAAATGAAAACTTTTTCTCGAACAGTTACTGATTCTATCAAATGTTTTGTAAACTATCAAAGCCGTTACATTCCATTATTATGGTTTATTTTTATTCCAAATATTGGGTTATTACATAACGAGAAATTGCTTAAAAATTACCGGTAATGGTAGTTTGATTAAAGATTATTAGTAACGGTACAGACTATGACACGTCTCTTAAAAAATTAAAAACTCTCTAAAATTTTTTATAGTGGATTATTTAAAATATCGGCATTTCCAGATTAGAGATATTCTAAGTGGTGAACTTTTAATGACTTACTTCAAAGTAGAAGTCGTTGGCATTAGTCATACTGTTTAAGTTTGTTTATGTCGATTTGTTTTTGGAAAATCCAATAAAATGGATAGATCTTATTGTTGTGTACCTATGTGCAAGTCAAGGAAAAAGAGGAACCCTGAATTATCGTTCCACAGATTTCCACCTACAATGTTAAATTAATAACAAAACTTGATCGACTTAAAATCGACACGAGTAAACTTCCATCTCTAGTCAACCGATTTTTACCAAAAGTTGATCAACTCGTGCCATCGATGTCAAAAGCTTAAATATGAAGTTTCATAAAAATTCTTTTAGCCAAATTTACTCTGCACGTGTATACAGACGGACGGGTGGAAGGACAGACGGACAGACGGACAGACAGACAGACTGATAGACATCATGCTAAAAATAGTCAAAACGTTATGTAGGGACCTCAATTCGTGGAGATCCATCGAAATCTTGAAATATCAAAATCGGTATAATCACAATACCTCCCTTATATATGTTAACGATCGGTAAAAATTGGAAATATGTTTCAAATAAAAGTTGTTAGTTGTTGCTTTTATAGCAACTTTTGTTAAATAATTTTTTTCGAAATATTTTTCTGTTGTTAAATATTCGCAAAAATCTTAAAATCGATACGAGTAAACTCCCGTTTCTAGTCAACCGATTTTTTCCAAAAGTTGATATAAATAGATACTTATAAATTTTTTCAAAATATTTTTCTGTTAAATAATAAAAAAAAAAATACATATTGCTAAATATTCGAAAAATCTTTAAATCGACACGAGTAAACTCCCATTTCTAGTCAACCGATTTTTACCAAAAGTTGACCAGCTCCTGCCGTTGATGTCAAAAGCTTAAATATGAAGTTTCATAAAAATCTTTGTAGCCGAATTTGCTCTGCACGTGTACACAGACAGACGGATGGACAGACAGACACAGACGGGCAGATAGCCGACAGACATCATGCGAAAAATAGTCAAAACGTTATGTAGGGACCTCATTTCGTGGAGATCCATCGAAATCTCGAAATGTCAAAATCAGTATGATCACAATACCTCCCTTATACCCTTTTCACACTAGATCTTTAAGACGAGTGAACTTAAAGTTCACCGATGTTTAACATCGGTTTGCTTTCACACTTGATGTTTAAATCTCCGGTGCTGTCATCAGCTACAGTAATTTTGTCCTTAATACCCTTTTCACACTAGATCTTTAAGACGATTGAACTTAAACATCATCGATGTTTAATATCGGTTTGCTTTCACACTTGATGTTTAATTTGAAGAAGAAATCTCCATGTAAAGCTAGTATGTATTGCCAACATAATTTCATATCGTTTGAATTTATTCTGTCATTATTTTGTATATCGAGGTTAGGAGAAGTTTATTTTTTATATTTATTTAAATAATAACGCAAATAATCATCTCATAACCTCGATATATAAAATGATAACAGCTGAACATAGATAAAAGAAGAGAAGCACAAATTCAAGGAGTATTTTTTTATAATGGGAATTAAGTTGGCAATGCGGGCGAAGTTTAAGACGCAGATCTCTGTCTTAAACATCGGTCGTGTTTAGACGAGGCCGTACGGTTTCACATTAGCGTTTAAAGATCCATTCACTTAAACATCCGATCTTAAAGATCTAGTGTGAAAAGGGTATAAGTTACCGTCATGAAATTACCAGTTTTGAACTGTCTGCGCAGACGCACATTTTGAATTATTATAAACAAATAAGGATATTTCATTTCATTCTACAATAAAGACACTACAATAAAGAATATATTACACCTGTATTAACATGTAAGTCGATACATTTTATCTCAATTATTGTAGCTCTGTATTTTATTAAACACATTATTAAAATAAATAATTTTATTATAACAATAAGTATAAACTTCTTATAACGTCGATATAATACAGTATTCTTGTTTATGATAATATAAAATGTTGACAGCACAAATTCAAGGAGTATTTTTTTATAATAGAAATTAAGTTGGTAATATGGACGAAGTTTAAGACCCAGATCTCTGTCTTAAACATCGCTTGTATTTAGACGAGGCCATACGGTTTCACATTAGCGTTTAAAGATACATTCACTTTAACATCCGATCTTAAAGATCTAGTGTGAAAAGGGTATTATATTTTGGCGATCGGTAAAAATAGAAATTAATCCGAACGCCTTAATTTTTCTTGGTACGCAACCATCTTAACAGATCTGTTTTGTGGGTCACATAACGTAACAAGATTACGAGATGTATTTTTATATAATTTTGGGTAATTTAATTATATTCGCGTGTAGCGAGTGTTACATTAGTCGAGAGCTACGTTGATACATAGTTTAATATATAACGGTAATATATAACTGCCAGGACTTTGAAATATCTAGGGAATTTGAGCGCAGGTGCGCGTATACCTTCTAGATTATGAACTACAAATTTCATTTATCATAGAGTGGAAATGTATTATCAACACTATAGACATTTTTGGACTGAAACTAAATTTATTATTATTTTAATTTAAATTATTGAACATATCTTCAGAAAATAAAGATTACCAATTATGAATTCTACATATTAAAATTACATAAGCTTGCGAAATACATACATGTATTAGGTAACCAAAAAAGTTCGTGCATAAAAAATGATGAATAAAATGAATTTTCACACATCTCAGGGTTTTGTTAGTATGTAATAACTGTGAGAACCCAATTGAATGCTGGATGTATAAGACAATTTTTTTTCTATAATCACATCAAAATCAATAGTTTTTTGATAATAATTTTTATTCGTTATTTTCTAGTACTAAGAGCTTCAATTTAATTTTATTAAACAAAATTTAAATAGTTTGCCAAATATACTAGCGTGTTATTCTGCATTTGCTTCATTTTTCATCATATTTATTCGTTATTGAGTACTAAGAACTTACAATTAATTTTTTTACACTAAATTTAAATAATTTGCGAAAATTTCATCACAATAAAATTTAAATTAAAATATCCCATAGTTTTTCTGCATTTGCTTCGTACCTATGTCTTCATTAAATTAATAAGAAATATATTAATAAACGGCTTAATTTTTTTCACTTTCCGAAACGTATTTCTCAGTATTAACAATGTGTTATTTGTTTTATAAGTATTTCATTAATTGATTTATTCCTCTTTGATACCTTATACAGTGAATTTATATTTTAATGCAACAATTACCATGGGTACAGTTTTTGACAGCAATATAAATCGTGTTCATTTTCATTTGCAACTTAGAAAAAACTATATTTACTAGCAAAATCAAAATATTTTATTGAAAATACAAATAAAAAATAATAATAAATAAGTAACTAATAAAAACTTATAATAAATGTTCAAAAGTTTCTCCGTTTACTTGCATACAAAATGTTGCGATCATAAAAATGATTCAAAACATTCAGTAATTGCTCTTGAGGTATATTGTTGGATGCTTGAACAATTTTGTCTTGCAGTTCAGCAACATCCCTAAGTTCTCCATTATATACTTTGGCTTTTAAATATTCCCAATAAAAAAAATCATTGGGTGCCAAATCCGGAGATCTCGCTGGCCAATTTATCGATCCTCCTCTCCCAATCCAGCTATTTGGGAAAGTTCTATGTAAATATTCTTTAACTATTCTAGAATAATGGACTTGTGCGCCATCATGTTGAAACCATACTTGTCCATTAATATTCAGGTCTCGCAACGCAGGTAATATTTGGTTTTGCAAAAGGACTAGATATTTTGCGGCATTAAGGTTACCGTCAATAAAAAAAAGGCACTATACTATTGGTTCCTATTATCCCTGCCCAAACATTTAATTTTTGCGGCCTTTGAGTTCGGGAGGAATGAAACAAATGTAAATTTTCTCGACTCCAGTACCTAAAATTTTGTCTGTGCACTTCACCATTTAGAGTAAACTTTGTTTCGTCAGTAAATAAAAATCTTTGAAGCATTGTTGGGTCGGAATTAATTTTTTCAAACATTTCAAAACAAAAATCCATACGTACTGCTGCGCCCCTTTCTAACAATTCTTGATGATTTTGAAAGTATGATCGAAACTTTTCTTATTTTAAGAAGTTAAAAACAGATCCAATACTGATACCAACGGTTTGTGCAATTGATCTTAAAGTATTTTGATTGTTTTCTTCCACTTGTAATAATATTTCCAACTGCTTCTCTTCTGTAAGCACGTGGGATGTTGTTCTTTTTTTATTATGTTTTGACTTAAGATCCTTCGCGATGAAATTTATTAAGTAGTCTTGAAATTGTAGAGGTATTTGGTATTGGCTGATCTGGATAAGTTGAACTAAATACAGCAGAAACTTCTCTTAAACTCATTTGGGAGTTATACCAAGTTACCATCATTATTTTTTCTTCATCTATATACATGTTGATTAATTATTAAATCAGCAATGAGCAAAACTATACACACTAATTGTCTATGTTGCAAATGAAAATGAACACGATTTATATTGCTGTCAAAAACTGTATCCATGGTTATGACATAGTAGATGTTGCATTAAAAAATAAATTCACTGTATATACCCAATAGGTTGAATCACAACGTATAATAGTATAATAAAATAACTGAACACTACACACTACACTCTACAGTGTGTAGTGTTCAAAACTCAATCTTCAGCGGTTAAATTTTTTTTATTATATTTTGGCATATTTTTTATTTTAAAAAAATACATACTCTCTTAACCATAAATACAAAAAATCCATAACGTAATTAACCATAATTTAGCCATCAATTAAAAAAATAATAAATTTTGTCAAAAACACAAAAACTACAATATCTTTCTAAAACGCAATCGGATCAAAAATTTCTCTCGTACGTTTCCGGCTCAGACTAATGTTAATTACTTATAATTTTTTCAGATTTTAGGCTTAACCCCTTTGGGTAAAGGGGGGTGAGACTATTTTTAGCACATTTTTTGGCTAAAAATGTATTTAAAAAAACTAATTAAAAAAACTACTTCTTGTTCCTTAATCTACGTTCTAAGAGCTTTCTTTTAATACCACACTACAAATTTAAAAAAAAAAAAAAAAATTCAGTCAAAAAAATCAATTCTTTTCGAAAAACTAATCTGATCAAAAATTCCTGTTGAACTTTTCCGGTTCCCATCAATGTACATTATGGAGGTACATTACTTAGAATTTTTCGGGAGGTTTTCTCTTTGGGTTAAAGGGAAAAACGTGTTAAAATAAAGAAAAAAACTACTTTCCATTCCTTAATATACATCTTAAGAGCTTTCTTTTGATAACCACACCATAAACTTTTAAAAAATAATTTTTTTTTCAACCTTACTACCTTTACTTGACACTACCTACCCAGATTCGACTCAGGGGGGGCTTACCGTTTATAGGTCTATAGGTAATAAGTACTCTAAGTTAAATTTGAATTCAAATTTAGCAATATTGATCCCTTGGCCTAGTGTATTTTTATTGGCCAAGAAAAAACATTTGGGCACTAGAGGATTTTTTTTTGTGCTCACTTAATCTTTTGAAATAAGGGCGCCAGAATGATAGAAAGGACCTTTAAATATAATAATCAGGCTTAGAGTTTATATATTTCACTTTGTAATCATCAAACGTTCTTTTGATTTATATTTATGTAAATGAGTTCATGAGAAAAATATGTAGTGCAAATAATTCCCTTTTGCCTCGTGCATTCCTTCTCTTTCGAGTTAATTCTCCATAACACAAATTCTGTTATTGCTTCAATTTCCATATGAATGTTGTTTTCCTTTATTTTTCTTTCAAAAAATATCTTCCTGAAAACATAATTCAGAGATTTACTTATGGGGATTTATTGGTTAAATCCTGAGTGACATAGTCAAATTAGATTTGGGACCTGAAGTATAGGAAGGGAACTACCACTCCTTATAAATTTACATAACATAGTTTATCCTTTGCAAAAGAAAAAGGATTTATTTGACAAAATATTCAAGAATACACCCGAGAATTAGAAACATCGCGTCAATAAAATATAAAACATGGCAATCTAATATGTACTTCAGTCACTCGCCATATTATACGCACCTTGATATTTGAAAAGAATAAGACCGTACTGTAGCCAACTCAATTCAGTCAACTCGCTTGTGTACGTAAATGTTTTTCGTATAAATACAGGTCGTTATAACCATAGGTCGCTATATCCAGTGCTGTATTGGTAAAATCAGCAGAAGGTATATGGTTCATTCATCGTAAAAATCAGCAGGTATATGCTATAAACGGGGGGAGGGTGGTTAAAAATTGGCCAAAATTTAATTTGAATTAAAACGTAGAACATACGGAGTGATTATTTAAAGGCGAGAAAAATTTACATTAATGCTTTTCGTTTCGCCATATCGACGTCGATGACGTAAATTAAATTCTTAGTTAACCACTGAATGAATATATTTATCTGTCTCGTTTCGCCTTGTTTTTTCATAACTCGGTAATTACCTTAGCCAATTCGGTACTTCCCCAGCGTTTACGCGTTAGGCAGAATTTTAAATTCGAGATAAATTTTATCTCTTGCAATTTTTTCTAAAACAATTAGAGAAACAGGAAATAGGATATTTATAATTTTATATGTTAAATACTGTATATCAGTCTCTATGTTATACCATAAGTTCAAAAAGAAATTGCATAAGGGTTGGATATGGAAAATATTAGTAATGTCACGAGCAAGCTTTAGAATTAATTAATTGTCATCACTGTTATTATTGTCATAAGTTTATATTTGTTATAGCTTGCAGTAGACATTATTTTATTTTTCCATAGCCAAACCTTATGTAATTTCTTTTTGAACTTATGGTATAACTTTAATGGTCTAATCCAGCATTTCCCAAAGTGTGGGTCGTGACCAGTGATGGGCGCGTAGAATACATGATGTAGACTAATGTAGATTTTACGCGTAAACATGTCAAGTAGAATATGCCTTTGTTTACGTGTCGAATGTAGAATGTAAACTGTACATGCGTAGTACGTTTAAATGTAATATTTGAAATAATAGAATGGTAATAGTTTAAATTTACTTTAATGTTTATGTTTATTTCAATTTTATGTAGTTCTAATTACATATATTGTTTCCAAAAATGTTATCTCACAAATCGTAGGTTGTTATGGACTATATAAATTACTTGGTTTCTGTCTGTATGAACTACTAAAGTAAAATTAAAATTAAAAGTTAGCAGTTGTTTTAATCAGGAAGGATCAGGAAGCTGTCCAAAATATTAAATTTTAGTTCTTTACTTCTTCTTCTACTTAAAACTGGCGGTATTTTATTTTTTAAACGTTACATAACCTCATTTTTCATTATTATACGCTAGATTCTACGTGTCTACACAGTCTACACTTCTATACGCTGTCTACGGTAAATTTACACGTAGACGTAAAATATTCAAGTTTACGCGTAGACACCCATCTCTGGTCGTGACCCGGCACCGGGTCGTGAAAAAAATTGTAAAACACAAAAAAGATTTTTTTTTGTACATATTATTTTTTTTTACGTAAGTTAATCACTAGAATTGTGTGTATTTGTGCTCTTTATTACTATACTATATTCTTTATTACTATTTATTACTCTTTATTACTATAAAGCTACTGCTTTAAAATAAAATTTGTTTTGTAAATAAATGTTTTTTTTTCATAAGGTGGGTCGCGAAAAATTTTAAAACCTCGTACCGGATCGCGGTCAAAAAAGTTTGGGAACCGCTGGTCTAATCTAAATATTTTACATACCACTAAATGTATCGCGTACCTCGGGTTGAATACCACTGGTATTAATCACAAACACGTTTTCTTGTTATCACTGCTTGTCACTATTTTTTAAATGTGTTTAGTTTTTTTTTTTATCAACTCCATTTTTTAACAAGATGCGAAATTAGATTTTGAAGTCTAGTGATTTTTAATGATTCAATGGGGCTTTTGACCAATTATTTTTAACATTATAAATCGGACTTTCACAAAAAATTGTAGAAAAAAATAGCTTATCAGTTTAAAATATCTTTTTTTTCTGTCAATTCATAATCAAATTTGACATTTTAAATTTAAACTGGTTCAACATTCAAACATTAAAGAAAAGCACAGGTAACATTAAAAATAAATTGCTGTCTAGCTTCGCATGTGTTAAGGAATGGACTATAGAAATTTAGGAAAAATTCAATTGAAATGTCTGCTATTACTTATTTTTCTGCTATCGTTAGGAAATAGGCACTGGCAGAAAATTTTCTGAATTTTGTTTATAAATTAAATTTATATGAAATGTCAAGAATCTGTTAATAATAAAAATTCTCATTCGTTTTCGCAGCTTTTTAAACGACCGTAGAAAAAGTATTGTATTCAATATGTAAGGAAATTGAGTTATTACCTTACTTGTTGAATAAGTAGCTATTTTTAAACCTTCTCAGGTCACGGGTAATCAGGAAATTCCTGGTATCCCAACGGACCAGTCCAGTCCTATTTGTAAATGTTATTAACTCGTAAATGTGGAAAATACCTGTACTTGTGTAGTTTATTAAAGTGTTAAAATTTTCATAAAATCTTGTAATTTTAGGTAACCAAATTTCTTATGGTTTTGTACATAAATAATCAAACAAAGGTAGAAAATAGTAGAAAAAAAAAATCACCTTCACAATCTATAACCCTTTCTTATTATTATTATTTATTTTTTTTGATTCCCTGGACCATGGAACGTGGTCATCAGTCAAAATCTCAACATCGAAAATTTTCGCGTTTGCAATACTTGCCTCTTATACCGGGTGAATTATTTAAGGAGCAACATACATGTTTCACATATAATGTTAATGAAGTGAGTTATTTCAAAAGCAACATACCCACGTACGTGGGTACAGTGGCTCACTGTACCACTGTATCCACATAACACGTGTGCCACTGTTAGCCTAACCCTATTTTCACGAACATTTTATCAAATATAATAAATGATATAGTTTAAAACATTAGTAAATGCTTTACACTGTAGACAAATGACCAATTTACAACATGTAATATAATTTTTTTTTACTAATTTAGTTGTGTTTCGTTCAAATAAAAAATTTCTTGTTACGATAAACTTTAGTTTGTCAATCTCAAATCAACATTTTCATCATAAATGGCGGGACTTAAATTTATAGACTCAAAATGTGGATAGTATAATTTCTCAGTACCAGAGGGGCCTATATATACCCAAACAGACATGAAAATATTCTATATTTCAAAGATATTTAAAATGTTCCACTGTACCAATTGTGCCACCGTCCCCACATCTCCCCTAAATATAAACAAACTGATAAAATTCATTTATTGTTTCTAATTTACTATTTTTAGCCTTCTAGGAACTTTATCATGTCAAATAACTTTTATATCTAATCACCATTGCATATTTGTTACCATGGATATGAGCTTGCTTTCATAATTTGCTATGTTGCAAATGAAATAACTCACTTTATTAACATTATATGTGAAACATGTATGTTGCTCCTTAAATAATTCACCCGGTATATTAAGGTCGGGCAAGTAAAAATATATATTAAAATTTAATTTTCGATGTATGTATTTTTGACTGATTTTATAGCGGGGGGCTGAATTATATGCTCTAAAAGGGACCTTAGTCAGAAAAAGTTTAAGCACTGATCTAGCGCAAAAAGGGCATTAAACGGTTGGAAATATGTGCGAAAATATAGGGGGTGAGGTAAAACTTCCCATTCAAACAAACATTTTTACCGACCGCCAACATATATAAGGGACGTTTTGTGATCATACCGATTTTGACACTTCAAGATTTCAATGGATCTCCAAGAATTGAGGTCTCTACATAACGTTTTGACCATTTTTAGCATGATGTCTGTCGATCTGTCTATCTGTCCGTCTGTCTGGCTGTCTATGTCTGTCGGTCTGTCTGTCGGTCCGTGTACACGTGCAGAGCAAATTCGGCTAAAAGGATTTTTATGAAACTTCATATTTAAGCTTTTGACATCAATGGCACGAGTTGATCAACTTTTGGTAAAAATCGGTTGACTAGAAATGGGAGTTTACTCGTGTCGATTTTAAGATTTTTGCGAATATTAAACAACAGAAAAATATAATTTATTAAACAAACGTTGCTATAAAAGCAATAACTAATAACTTTTATTTGAGACGTTTTTTGATAAAACGAAAAATTTCGAATAATTTCTGTAAAATTTTTCGAAATTTTTTCCAAGTCTCAATTTTTACCGACCGTCAACATATATAAGGGAGGTATTGTGATCATACCGATTTTGACATTTCGAGATTTCGATGGATCTCCACGAATTGAGGTCCTTACATACCGTTTTGACTATTTTTGCGAATATTTCACAACAGAGAAATATTTCGAAAAAAAAATATCTAATAAAAGTTATTATAAAAGCAATAACTAACAACTTTTATTTGAGACATTTTTTGATAAAGCAGCATAAATTAAACAAGTACTTTGTGATGGTGGTTCGTCCTGTGGTGGTCACAGCTGATTTTTTTTACTTGGAAATATGTCGGGAAAATATGGGGGGTGAGGTAAAATTTCCCATCCTAACACACTTTTTTTTCCGGATGAGTCTTTCATTTTACTGCAAAAATAAAAATAGACTTATAGAATGATATTAAATTTAATATTTGCACCTCAAAAATAACAATCAGAAAATATTATGAAGCAAAAAATATATTATTCCATTTAGTTATTGATTATTAAATATTAAACAGTTTCAAATGCAGCCCTTTAGTGACTTAACAGGCCACAAGATTGTCTTAGTACATTTTTTCATTTTCGATAATTTTTAAAACAGATGATCTAAATCAGGGGTTCTTAAACTTATGTAGTCCGAGGACCCCCTCTTGAACAACATTTTTTTTTTTTGCGGACCCCATCCCAACCCTAGGCATTTTACGTCGTTCTTGAGACTTAATTTCTGGCTCAATAATCTCATAGGCACTACGTTATAATAAATATTGGTAAAAATGTATCGCTGGTTATTTAATAAATGGTCTTGACAGCATATTAGCATATAGAATAAAAAACATAAAATAAATAAAAATAGTAGTAAAAAGAATAAAAAAAGTTACAAATACAAGAGATATTTGAATAAAAGCGAAAAGTTGGGGGATGTAAAGTTAATGTCAAAATTGTTTCGCGGCCCTCCAGGGGTCCGCGGACCACAGTTTAAGAACCACTGATCTAAATAAAACATGATATAAACAACAAACTTTATGTTTGACGATATTTGCAAAAGATAACTTGAATGCATTAATGTTCATGCTCTCTAGAGTAAGATAATAGACGTACGTCAAATACTAATAAGTAGAACATTCACTAACGGCAGCTATGTCACAATGTCAAATTTTAAATTCTAAAAGTAACATTATTTTTGTTGAAATTATAACGAAATTTACAAAATTCAATTTGCCAGTGTGTATAAAAATTGCTTAATATTCATTAAAAAATCATTCTGTAAGTCTATTGGATCTAAAGCAGTGGCGGCGGTAGTGGGGGGTATGGGGGGCCCGGGCTCCCCTAAAAGTTGCTCTAGCCCCCAGTTGGCCCCCCTAGAATTGCTTGGAAAAAAATATATTTTAGAAGTGAGGACCTTTTTTTTAGGTCATTACTTGTATTTTCATATGTAAACGATAAAAAAATATTTCCTGGCCCCCCAAATTTTACTCCAAATTTTTTTGGCCCCCCAGTTTTAAGAGCTAGCGCCGCCACTGATCTAAAGGCACAGAGTTCTATAAAAAACGATATTTACAAACTTGTATCTCATTGGGAAAGCGTCCTAGATTGTGAAGTTAATTATAATATCTCAAAATTATTTTACAATGGTCCAACATTAATGCACCGTTATTTTGGACGTTGCCATTGCTGATAGTACTAGGCTAGAATAGTACAATATAATGAGTATTAGTATCAAAAAGATATAATGCTTCATGAGTATATAAAATATATTCAGACGTTTCGGAAACTGCTCAACAGTTAATTGTTTCAATGAATAAAACTTTTTTTTGTAACTGTCCTTGTTTGTTTTTTTAATATACAAAACCGCACGAACATTTTTGGTCACCTAATATTTTCAAAAGCATTCATATTAGCACGTGTCACAAAATGTATGTATGTTAGAGAAATGCTATACGTAGTATGTAGTTTAAAAAAAAAAAGAGAAAGCTTGTTTTATCAGCTTGTGCTGTGTTTAAAGTGCATGTGAAGAAGAAGAGTGTAATAATCAGTGCAGTGATTCATACTCCGGGTTGCAGGATGCATGGAAGCGTTGGTCTACATTCGGCCATGGCCATCAAACGTCAACGGAAAGCGAGAGAGAAGAAACGCAAAGAAGAACGAGAGAGACGTTTTTCATCCCCACACACTAGCCAAAGCAGTCTCGATGTACATCGCCCAAAGAAGTCATCTAGAGCAGCCCCATCAGACCATCGACTTAACACCTCAATCGGTATGCTACACCTTGGCATCGTCTTCTTGGTTCTTGGTCTTTTCCTCATAGCCTCAGGGATCTTACCAGAAGACGTAATAACTTGGAGAGAAGGTGGTTGGTGGAATGAACTTGTTGCCACAGGTATCTTCGCTACATCCCTTGGAATATTCTTAATTTGCCTCAACAGAGTTGTATCGAAAAAAGAAGAAGACGATCTTAACGAATATGTCCAAACACAATTAACCAGATCTCGTTCTGGTCATCGATTAGAACGCGATGCAGAAACTGGTTGCTTGACAACGAAACAACATAAAAGAGTCCTCCAAATGAAAAGAGAAGACATAGAAAGAGGGCTTCGTGAAGAAGAACTACCAACAGTACACTCACCAACTGTTAAAAATTCTGTTATAAATGGAAACGCACAACTTGAAAAAATATTGGAAGAAGAAATTTGTAACAATCCTGAAGTATTGAAAGAAGTAGAAATATTAAATAAAGAAACTATTTCTACTACTACTACTGCTAGTTTAAGTCCAGGTTCACCTTCAGAAACCAGGTTATTACTAAATGAAGGTAGACAGCCAGTTATTGCTAGAATTTAAGTAAATTATATAATTCTAGATAACCAAATATGTTTCTCACAAAACTAAAACACCATATAGTTGCATAGGGATTGCATATGGACAGAATTGATTAAATTAACCATATGCAACACCCTATAAAAGGTTTTATAATAAAAATTACTGGCCAACATTTTACTAACAAAAATTATTCTAAATGTTCTTCGAAATAGTCCAATAGCAGCTATACAGTTTCGTCAATGTTTGTTCTACTTTAGAAAGCACTCCTTGGTACTTTTGAGAATAGTTAGGCCACTGCACTGGCTTAAATCAAAAACTATGGTGGAGAATCTGGTAGCAGGATTCAGTTCTTGAACAGCTGTTTCGACAGTAACAATAACACCGGTCAATTTTGAGTCTGGGTTCTGCATATATGATTTTTATTTCTTCCACATTATTAATTAAAGAAAAAATAGTTTTACCCGAAAAAGTTTGCTTTTGTAGCTATCAGAATGAAATTATGGATTTTAAGAAAATTTCCCTTTTTTCAGACCTTTATTGTATGTAAAAATAATACAAACTTTTGTTATGAATTTGAATCAGTTTTATTTACAAGAAAACCATTCGAAACAAACAACTACTAACAGAATATATAAAAAAGTTTAGAAATGATTATTTTTCGTATTTCTTCTGTGATAGTATGGACATTCTCGTATTAGCCCCCAAATATAGTCCCCCATCATACTCTCATTGTATTGCCCCTGATAACGACGTTCAAAGTCCATCACGTCTTGATGAAAACGTTCACCTTGTTCTTCCGAATAGGCTCCCATGTTATCTTTAAATTGGTCCAAGTACGCATGTAACATATGCACTTTAAGGGACATTCTGCAACCCATGAGTTTAAAGTTATCAAGCATAGTTGCAATAACCTCTATGTAATTGTCTGCTCTGTTTCCGAGAAAACCATGAACCACTGCTTTCAGGCTTTCCTTTCATGAGTATTGAGTATCTGTGAAAATTCGTCACTGGCCATTATTTTCTTTATTTGTGGTCCGACAAAAATAAAGGTAGCAAGGATATTTAGTATAACCGCCTATGCAAAGCGGTCGGAATCTCATGCACTCCTTCTGACTGGCATCTTTTCATACAGTTCTACAAAAAGTTTAAAAGCTGTCCTTCTTCACAATGGAAATAAATTTCCATCTCTTCCTTTTGCTCATTCCGTAATGCTCAAAGAAATTTACGAAAGTGTGAAAATGGTGCTTGAGAGTTTAAAGTATGATGAGTATACCTGGACAGTGATAGGGGATTTTAAGATGGTTGGATTTCTGATGGGATGCATTCCCACCAGAAATCCAACCATTCTTTTGTTTTGATAAATTCGCCGCAAATATAGCAGGGTGAGCGACTTGATTTTGTTAATTGTCATTTTGATTTTGATTAGTGCCAATTTGATTTTGATTAGTGCCAATTTGAACTTGAAAAGGTATAGTTCCGCTTAACCAAAGTAACATACTATTAAAGAAATTTCAAAGATTCATAAAGAGCAATTTTTAAAAGTGCATAAAAGGAGAAGTGGAGAAAGAAAGGATAAAGTGGAGAAGTTTTCAGAAGTGGTTGAGTCGTTGGAACCGATGTGTAGCTGCTGTTTGAGACTATTTTGAATATATAAAGTTTCAGCCACCAAAAGCAATCAATGTTTCATATATTAAAGAAATAATTACCACAATTTTAGCTGAAAAATTTAAATAGCATTTTGGAATAATTGATTACAAAAATTATGAAGCTAGTATTTTTTAAAAAACCTAATCTATGCCTTTTTATATTGTGAAAAACTTTTTTGACTATCTAAAATTTTCTTGGTCATATTAAATGTAATAAATGTTTTGATCTATATTAAGCGTTTTAAAAATAATTGTAAGAAAATTTTAGGCGTATTTTGTAACTTTTAAATTACAGCCTTAAGAACAAGATAAAATTTAAGGTTTTACCCCAAAATGGCTAAATTTTCTTATTTTAATAAGGGGTTGAATCAAAAATTTGTCGAGCTGGTGTCATAAAATTTCAATAAAAAATTATTTTAAATTAAGAGGTGGTGATTTTAGACTGCTGGTTTGTAAACATAACCCACATATGTTCACATGCTCATAATTTTTTCCCGAAATTCCGTATAATATAACACAATCGGCGTTTGACAACTCCTCTCCTTGAACTACATACTTAGAAAAATTGTTGCACTTAAAAAATTAAAATGATTTAGTAAGGATGTTAATTATTCATTTTAAATCGAAGACAAAGGATGACCCAATTTGGACTCCAGGATTTGTTTTTTTAAAACACAACATATTGGAAAAATCCGAATTTTATTGTTATTAGCGTAAAGTACAGGCAATTATTTATGAAATATGATGTCGGCCAAATGCCCTCCACGACTCCGCTGACATGATACCATTCTTTTAGCAAAGTTTTCCGTAAATCGTTTCCAATAAATGCGGTTCGATTTCAGCAATTGCACGTCTGATGTTTCTCTTTTAGTTCTGGAATCGTAGCAGGCTTGTTGACATAGAACATTTCCTTCAAATAGCCCCAGAGAAAAAAGTCTAATGGGGTTAGATCGCAAGACCTCGCTGGCCAATTGATGTCGCCCCTCTAAGAGACAACATGACCAGTAAATTTTGAAGTAAAGTGAGTGTTTCACGTGCTGTGTGACATATGGCTCCATCCTGTTGAAACCACATGTCAATTAAGTTCAAATCGTTGGTTTCATTGAAAAAAAAGTTGTTTAGCATCTCCCGATAGCGTACACCGTTGACAGTAACAGCGTTACCAGCTTCGTCATCAAAAAAGTACAGGCCAATGATTCCTCCAGCCCATAATGCACCAAACAGTGCATTTTTGTGGATGCATTGGTTTTTCTTGAATAGCATGTGGATTTTCACTACCCCAGATGCGACAATTTTGGCGATTAACAAACCCATTCAATAGAAAATGAGCTTCATCGCTCCATATGATTTTTTTGCAAAAATCAGCCTCAACTTCTGTGGTTTCTAAAACCCAGTTCACAAATGTACTGGTGGTCCGCTGCTTTCAGTTCTTGCGTCAGTTGAATTTTATACGCCTTTAAATGCAGGTCTTTTTTTAAAATTGAGTAGTGCCATATGAAAGATTCAATTGCGGTGAATGGATTGACGTGCTTTGTTCTTCTTGCACACTATCACGTATACGAGCAATATTTTCACCTGAACGATCTCTGGGTTGATAGCGAACTCTTGGTGTATCAATAAGCATATCATTTATTTCAAATTTTTGCAGTAGTTCACGAATTACACGCTCACTTGGAACATTATTCTTTCCAAAAAGTGGTCGAAGTTTCCTTCGCGTGATCGTAACTGATCGCCTGTTTTCATGATATTTATGCGTTGCTGCACAGTATACGGCGCCATGATGAATTTGCAATGTGTTTAGATACCAACTGTAAAAATGCAAACTTCCAACATTCACTGAACGAAAATGGCGCGCAATTCAAATCCCGGAGTCCAATTTGGATTACCGTTTGGGTGCATTCGAGTTGTACAGAGTAGAGCGAGCTCTGAGCGAACAGTTGATGGTGACGTCATGAATAGAGCACCAACGGAGCGAGCGTTCTTGTGACGTAATGTTTATAAAATTTAACCCTACAATTTTAGGCGGCGTTTTTACTGTCAGATTAGTTCACGTCAGTCATGAATCAAAATTATATACCTCGGTTTTTCCTTGATTTTTTTTTTTCAATGATGAAGAAATAAAATTAATTAAAAATTAAATAATAATTAATGAATTAATTTAATGATTTTTTTCTATTTTAATTTTATGCACGGTGTATTTTAATAATTTTTTTGCTGTTTACAGAACGTCACAAATACATAAAATGGCCCTACTCTGTAGCCATAGACAAATAACAATATTATTTGTCTAAGACTATTATTTTTATTTTATTTATAATTTAATTTTAAACTTTCATTTCTTTCCCGCCGTTCCCCCACTTGTTTACGTCATACTCCACATGCTCGGTCTTAAAACCCAGAACACATAGAGCGCACTCTAAATGCTCGCTCGATCGCAAAACGAATGCAATTGAGTGTACTCCGAGCGTCAAATCGAACACGTTTGAGTGTACAGAACGTGCTCGGAACGCTCGGAGCGTCAAATCGAATGTACCCTTTATAACATGTAAACAAATGAGGACAAATTTCACATTACTCGTTCCGATCAGCTGTTTCACAGCGATCACAGCGCCGTCATCGGCTATTGTTGAGTCCAATAAAAGTGTCAGAAGTAGAAGAAACGTTGATAGCGGTGTACTGCTGCGAGGGACTATTTCAAAAAAGATTTAAATTTAGAATAATATTTTTTATAAATAAAATTATGATGCTAGTTTGATTTTTTTCTTGTTCTGGAACAGTGTGTTACAAAATATCGCCTAAATTAATTTAATTGTGTTTTTTAACACTTTATATATCATATTTTAATTAAATTTTATATGTTTAGTGTTCTAAAAATGTTAGTTAATTTAGAGATTTTTAACCAGTTTTCAACACTTTTAGGAAAATATATTTTTATACGCGAAATGTAGCTTATTTTACAGAATTTTAATAATTTCTTTTTTTTAAATTAAAATTTGCATGTTTAGATTAAAATTTTCGGAACATGTTATATAATAGCTTAGAAAAAGCATTCGGCAAGGTTAATACCTAAAATTTTCTATCGCAGCCTTTAACTAAAGATAAGAAAACATTTTATTTAGGAATGTATATAGTATTGATATACTGTTTTTAAAAATAATTTAAATTTGCAACAAGTATGGGTAAAATTTTCAATTGAAAAACAATACAAAAAGATATACAGGATGAGGCAATACTTATTCATCTTGATTATTTCCTTAATAAAAAAAGGTTATAAAAATATTCAAATAAAACTTATTAGGGGTAATGGGGGTCAGACTACAGTGGTATCAAAATTTTTTTTTATTTATTTATTTATTTTTTTTTTGCAAGAGACACAGCAATTAATAACTATTTGCATATTACACTCAGAGATGGGCGTCTACGCGTAAACTTGAATTTTTTACGTCTACGTGTAAATTTACCGTAGACAGCGTAGAGAAGTGTAGACTGTGTAGACACGTAGAATCTAGCGTAGAATAATAAAAAATGAGGTTATGTAACGTGTAAAAAAATAAAATACCGCCAGTTTTAAGTAGAAGAGCCAGTAAAGAACTCAAATTTAATATTTTTGACAGCTTCCTGATTAAAACAACTACTAACTTTTAATTTTAATTTTACTTTAGTAGTTCATACAGACAGAAACCAAGTAATTTGTATTGTCCATAACAACATACGATTTGTGAGATAACATTTTTGGAAACAATATATGTAATTAGAACTACATAAAATTGAAATAAACATAAACATTAAAGTAAACTATTTAAACTATTACCATTCTATTATTTCAAATATTACATTTAAACGTACTGCGCATGTACAGTTTACATTCTACATTCGACACGTAAACAAAAGCATATTCTACTTGACATGTTTACGCGTAAAATCTACATTAGTCTACATCATGTATTCTACGCGCCCATCACTGATTACACTATAGGGTAGTCGGCGAATCAGTGCAGTTGCGTCACTGGAAACGTCGAAATGTTTTTGTGACGTCATATTTAGTACGTTTACATAGCATCCATTTAACGAATGTAATATTCGTAAAGTCCATTTACCGTAACTATAAAATGCCGTCACAGTTGAAAAACTCACCTTGTTGCCAACTCGTAAACTGTCAAAAAAAGTTAGGTTATATCGAACAACTTCCAAAAATATATTGAAAACCTATATTTCCTATGGAGGAAAGGAATTAATGTAAATTATGATGCTCAGCAGTTCTTTCTAACCGATTTGTCGCGAAATTTATGGTTTATATTATATTAAGTGTGTAATGTAATATTAAAAAAAAAAAAAAATCAGTGTATAAGAATCATCAGAAATATTTGTTTTTAGAAATGTGTCGTGTTCTTTTAATACGTTTTATACAATTTACTTTAATTTTTCGCCTGGTGTCATATTGACACAGCGGGTTCGGGAAGCAAACGCGGAGTGTTCCGAGTCAAACTGTTTAACTCCAGACCGCTCGAATAAACGCGTTTAGACCTTTTCTCGAACGCTCCGAGCTTGCTTCCTGAACTCACTAAATGATATCGGAAAGCAATGATAAAGAGTCAAATTTTTTATTATTCGAATAGAAATTTTTGAATTTCAGATGTTAGATACAATTTTGTTTCGAATAATGAATATTCAAATATTATTTCCAGTCGAACAGTTTATTGCCGCTAGCTGCAAGTGTAAATTTCATACGCTAAAATTACTTTTCATTTGCATCTGATCAGTGTTGTAATGTATCTAGGTACATTTTAAAATATGTATCTGTATCTGTATCTAGATATTTAAATCAGTATCTAAGTATCTGTATTTCAGGTACTTTTTTCAGATACTTTCCTATTTTGTCTTTTTCAAGGTCTTTTTACAAAATATGTCCTTACGATTTTTCAAGTTGGTAATACATTTAGCATCATTCAGATATTTCAATAAGTGCTTTTAAGTTTAAATTAACCAATCAGCGACCAGTAAACTTTCTTTTTTATTTTTTATTTTAAAAAAAAGGAAAAAAATAAAAGGATGTTTTCCAAAATTTAATTAATTATATATAGAACTTGTATTTTATCATAATTCTCAAACTTATAATTTATTTATTTATTTAATTTATTTTTATCTATAAAATTTTAATAAAGTGCAATTGTATTTCCAGCTCTGAATAAATTTAAAAAAATAATAAATAAAAAATACTCATTTAATAATCAGTAATTTATTAGTGAACAAAAAATGTTCGAGATATCCGCTGAAATTGGAATAAAAAAGTGATTTTTTTAAAAATTACATAGGTATATAGTTAGTTAATATTTCTGACACACAGCTTCAAAGGCTATTTGTGTTTATTTTAAGAGTAATAATAGTGCATAACTTATTTTTTATTCTAAACAAATATATTCCTTGCTCTAGTTATATCTTTTTTTTTGTGGTGTTTTCATTTTTCCGAAAGTATCTTAAAAGTATCTTGAAGTATCTAGATACATTGTAAAAAAAATGTACCTGTATCTAGATACTTTTTAAAATTTGTATCTGTATCTGCATCTAGATACATTTTTCCTCAAGTATCTGTATCTGTATCTAGATATATTTTCAAATGTATCTATTACAACACTGCATCTGATGATAATAAACCGTTCTACGTAACAGACCTGCAGGTTAAAATTACAAAAAAAAAGAACGTAGCAAATGTAAATAGAACATATTTTATTAATCATATATAATATTTGTTTATCGACCAAGATACAAAATTAAATATTGTTTTTGTTCACTTACATTACAAATTATAAAACCTTTTAAAATATACACAATATACAGATAAAAGTAGGTTATAGAAATATCAGCCAACATGGAAAATACTTAAATATACAAACACGGCTACTCCTTTGAGCACGGCTACTAAGAGCTTTGGGCATTTTTATTACAATAAAATTTTAAAAAAATAAAATTTAACCTCACTACAGTCTGTTCCAAACGGTTAAGCGGAACTAGATTTTGCAATCTAGTTACTTTCATCGCTTAAATCGTGCTTTTCGGTCGTTTTGTTTAAGCTTTGTAAATCATACAGTCTGTTCCAAACGGTTAAGCGGAACTAAATGGGAATTTAGTTCTTTTAGGTTGTCACGAGAAGGGACCTTGCTTGGGATATTTCATTTTTCACGTTGGGATGTCAAAATTTAAATTTCCAACACTGAAACCATGGAAACGAATGACATATGTCAAAATTAAATATTTTTTTTAGATATTTTAATGACAAAAAAATAAATAAATGGGAAATTTGCATTGAGAACGACACAAAAAATCAAAATATAAAGAAAATGGCATTTCAAAATGATATTAACCTTAACCAAAAAATGTTTATTGTAAGTATGATTTACAAAGCTTAAACAAAACGGCCGAAAGGCACGATTTAAACGATGAAAGTAACTAGATTGCAAAATCTAGTTCCGCTTAAGCGTTTGGAACAGACTGTACTTACAATTAACATTTTTTGGTTAAGGTTAATATCATTTTAAAATGTCATTTTCTTTATATTTTGATATTTTGTGCATTCTTAATACAAATTTCCCATTTATTTATTTTGTTTGTCATTAAAATTTGTAAAAAAAAAATAATTTAATTTTGACATGTCATTCGTTTCTATGGTTTCATTGTTGGAATTTTAAATTTTGACATTGCCGACCGGCGTAGCGCAGTGGTAAACATCTGCTCTGTGTTGCTAAGGTCTCGGGTTCGAATCCCGTTCAGGCATGGAAATTTTCAAAGAATAAAAATTGTCCTGGCTAATTGCCAAAGCAGCAAAGGCCATTAAAATAATAATAAAAAAAAAAAAAATTTGACATTCCACCGTGAAAAATGAAATAACCCCAGCAAGGTCCCTTCTCGTGACAACCTAAAAGAACGAAAATCCCATTTAGTTCCGCTTAACCGTTTGGAACAGACTGTAAATTCTAAACACCTAAATGTCAACCTGACAAATAACGATTGAACAATCCAATTTCAAACTGGCAACATTGAAAAAATGTACCAAAATTAAATAAATAAATGTACTAACTGAGTTATGGATTGATGTTGATTAAAACATATCATAACGTTGGTACTTAAATTAACCAAGTGTGACGTCATCTCATAGTTATTGTGAATGGAGTTTAATAATATGTAAAATAATATGTGTTGAGTAATTTGAAAAAAAGTTATTTACTGTCATACCTTTTACCAAATAAATGCATTTTTTTTTTTATACGGTTATCGTTTGACCCCTATTGCCCCAAATAAGTTTTATTTGAATAATATTTTTATTAGTCTTTCAATTAAGGAAATAATCGAGGTGGACCAAGTGTTACCTCACCCTGTATTTACTAAGGGCGCTACATAGTTACGCCCCTGTATTTATGTTACAGAAAAATGTATATAACAAAAAAAAAAAATGGGTTTCTCAGCTAATCTTATATAATATTGGAATTTTTAATTTTTTATATATCCCAAAAACTTTGCATTTTGTATTTTTATAAAATTACCTTATTTTTTCTATTAAATTCTCCCGAAACTTGTTGCTTTTTTTCATATTTTTAATTTAATTTTAAGAATGGCGTGCTTCAAATCAAATATCAATATATAACGCGGCATATCGGAAAGAAATATTAGATTTTCTATATGTATTTTCATAAAAAACAGAACACAACAAAAACAGAAGACAAAAAAATTGTTTATTTTAAATTTATAAAAGAAATTTAAATGGAATTTTTTCAGTATATTGTTATTTTCCATCTTATCAATTATGTTACCCGCAGTACGCATGTGTTAAGCTGGTTGCATAACTGTCCATATTTTTAACACCAAGTAATATATTTTATTTTAGGTGCGTTCGGTATAACTGTGCAGTTAACCCTTTTCACACTAGAACTTTAAGATCAGATTTTAAAGTGAATGTATCTTTAAACGCTAATGTGAAACCGTATGGCCTCGTCTAAATACAAGCGATGTTTAAGACACAGATCTGCGTCTTAAACATCGTCCGCATTGCCAATTTAATTTCTACTATAAAAAAATACTCCTTGAATTTGTGCTGTCAACATTTTATATTATCATAAACAAGAATACTGTATTATATCGACGTTATAAGAAGTTTATACTTATTGTTATAATAAAATTATTTATTTTAATAATGTGTTTAATAAAATACAGAGCTACAATAATTGAGATAAAATGTATCGACTTACATGTTAATATAGGTGTAATATATTCTTTATTGTAGTGTCTTTATTGTAGAATGAAATGAAATATCCATATTTGTTTATAATAATTCAAAATGTGCGTCTGCGCAGACAGTTCAAAACTGGTAATTTCATGACGGTAACTTAAGGACAAAATTACTGTAGCTGATGACAGCACCAGAGATTTAAACATCAAGTGTGAAAGCATACCGATGTTAAACATCGGTGAACTTTAAGTTCACTCGTCTTAAAGTTCTAGTGTGAAAAGGGTATCAGTCTCGTGCAAGTTTTTTGTCACGTGACCACTGTGCACACTGTGCAAGAAAGTCAAAGACGTACGCTTTGTTCAGATTGTGCAGTTATTCAAACTATTATTCTAACCTATTTTTTTTTGTAAACTAATGAATTATATATGTGTGATTACATCAAGTCTGTCTCCTGCTAATTGTTTTGTACGATAATATATAAATGACACATGAAGGTTTTGCGAAGCTTTTAATTAATATAAAAGAAATTTTATTTGAAGAGGAAGACAATTCAGAAGAATTTTCCAAACCAGAAAATATTTTGGAAAAAGTGTTTGAATATGCAGAGAATTCTGTTCCAAACATGACTACAAATCAATTTAAAGTACATTTCCGCTTCTATCCAGAAGATTTTAAGTCTTTTTGAGTGTATTTATATGTTCCTTCATGAGGTTCATGTCTATATTATTTATTTTGCAAATGCTGCAGCATAAATAATTGATGATATCTTGATTGTTTTCACTCATATTATTTTGTAGAAATAATAATTTTGTATTTTTACTGCGAAAAATAGCATTGCATAGACTGCCGCACGATCTGAATTTGTGACGATTGTGCAACAGAAACTGCACTGCACAGTATATGCCGAACGATCTTCGTGCAGCACAAAGCACACAGAAACTTTATGACGAACGCTTCTTGTGTAAATTATGCAGAATGTGTAGATATTAGCTTATGCCGAACGCACCTTTTGTAATACGTTACTATACTCTATCTCAGAAAGACTGATAGTAATAAAATTTATTATTTGTAAAAAGTTATTGTTTTTTCACACAGAAGCGGCAAAACAAAAGCGACAAAATATGAATAGTTCGAAACGAAATATTGTTAAAAACAACCGAGTGTGCCGCACATCTTTAATGGGAATACGAACTAGGGTTAAACACAATAGATCATAAAAATTTGACCCTAAAATTTTGACAAAATATGGTCACAGGGGTGTGTTTAATGATATGATAAATATGGTCACAGGCGTGCGTTTAATAAAATGATAAATAGTAATATAGAAATACACAAAACCAATTTAAACCTGTTTAAAATGTGCACGCCACTGGTAACTGCCTGATAAAATGATTTATTACTATCAGTCTTTCTGAGATATAGTTATAGTCTCTTCAAACGTTAAAATGCAGTACTGCTCTTATGGCAAATGGTGTTGTCAAAAATTTATTTGGATAAAAAGTTATTTTTTTGTCTTCTGTGTCGTTTTTTCGAATGGCTATACGAATATACGAGTGTATAAATTATTCAAATTTCCCAAATCGATGACGTTTATACCCTTCATTTCTATGGTAACGAAGTTGGTGTGACGTCACAAATTCAAAACTCATGCATAAAGATACCGTGTAAGTTATGACGTCATTTGAAAGAGGTTACGTCATAAGTCAATAAAATATTTATGATGACTGAGGTAAATGATTTCTAAAATGAATAATTCAAGTGAATTGTGATTTAAAAATGTTGGCAGGAGTGTATTCAGGACTTTTTAATGCTTATTATTCAATAATTTACTGAAAAAATGTGACAGTTCGATGTTTTGAAAATCTTGATTCAAAACTGGCGATTTTTTTAAAAGAAAAATGAAAATTACAATCTGTTCATGATCTAAAAGTAATATAATGGCAAGAGTTGTTAAAAAAATTATGATTGTACATTGTAATAGTCCATTTTAAATAAGAATGAAGTAGGTGGCACAGTTTATACATGTACTGCAAATACAATATTGTGAACAGTGAACAATATTTTGAAAATGAAAATTTAAAAAAAATTTTGAGTAAACTATTGAAATGGAAAGTTCAGAAAGATTCAGAAATCTTGTCAATATAATCTTATGCATGGGATTTGGATAACGAATCAAATAAAATTGAAAATATATACTTATTGATAATCTTTCTAAAGGCTGATTTTCTATATCTTTAAATTTTTCATAGTATTCAATGTCTCAAATATTTTTTTGGAACCTGTCTCTACAAAGAAAATAAACTTAAATCTAGTAAGTTTTGATCAAACCTTATTTAAAGAAAACAAAAAATCTTTTTTACATTTAATTTATTACTGGATTTACTCTTTTTAGGAGCACAGGTCCCAAGCTCGCTACATTATTTAAAACAAAAGTTATAGGTTATATAGATTTAAGTCGATGTTGAATGTTAAAAAGTAGTTACACAAAGTAGATTATGTTAGGTAATAATATAGTTCCTCTAGATTCAAGAAGACAAAAAACATTTTTTTTATTATTCATATTTTTTACGATAGCAAAATAGATATTTTTTTATATTAGGGTGACCATTTCCTTAAGAAGGCAATGCGGGACGGAGCAAAAAAAAGGTCCTCACCTCCCAAATCCAAGTGAAGAGCAAAAAAAAAAAGGTCCTCACCTCTCAAATCCAAGTGAAGAGCAAAAAAAAAGGTCCACACCTCCCAAATCCAAGTGAAAAACAAAAAAAAAAGGGTCCTCATCTCCCAAATCCAAGTGAAGAGCAAAAAAAAAGGTCCTCACCTCCCAAATCCAAGTGAAGAGAAAAAAAAAGGTCCTCACCTCCCAAATCCAAGTGAAGAGAAAAAAAAAGGTCCTCACCTCCCAAATCCAAGTGAAGAGCAAAAAAAAAGGTCCACACCTCCCAAATCCAAGTGAAGAGCAAAAAAAAGGTCCTCATCTCCCAAATCCAAGTGAAGAGCAAAAAAAAGGTCCTCACCTCCCAAATCCAAGTGAAGAGCAAAAAAAAGGTCCTCACCTCCCAAATCCAAGTGAAGAGCAAAAAAAAGGTCCTCAACTCCCAAATCCAAGTGAAGAGCAAAAAAAAAGGTCCTCACCTCTCAAATCCAAGTGAAGAGCAAAAAAAAGGTCCTCACCTCCCAAATCCAAGTGAAGAGCAAAAAAAAGGTCCTCACCTCCCAAATCCAAGTGAAAAACAAAGAAAAAAGGGTCCTCACCTCTCAAATCCAAGTGAAGAGCAAAAAAAAGGTCCTCACCTCCCAAATCCAAGTGAAGAGCAAAAAAAAGGTCCTCACCTCTCAAATCCAAGTGAAAAACAAAGAAAAAAGGGTCCTCACCTCTCAAATCCAAGTGAAGAGCAAAAAAAAGGTCCTCACCTCCCAAATCCAAGTGAAGAGCAAAAAAAAGGTCCTCACCTCCCAAATCCAAGTGAAGAGCAAAAAAAAAGGTCCTCACCTCTCAAATCCAAGTGAAGAGCAAAAAAAAGGTCCTCACCTCCCAAATCCAAGTGAAAAACAAAGAAAAAAGGGTCCTCACCTCTCAAATCCAAGTGAAGAGCAAAAAAAAGGTCCTCACCTCCCAAATCCAAGTGAAGAGCAAAAAAAAGGTCCTCACCTCTCAAATCCAAGTGAAAAACAAAGAAAAAAGGGTCCTCACCTCTCAAATCCAAGTGAAGAGCAAAAAAAAGGTCCTCACCTCCCAAATCCAAGTGAAGAGCAAAAAAAAGGTCCTCACCTCCCAAATCCAAGTGAAAAACAAAGAAAAAAGGGTCCTCACCTCTCAAATCCAAGTGAAGAGCAAAAAAAAGGTCCTCACCTCCCAAATCCAAGTGAGGAGCAAAAAAAAGGTCCTCACCTCTCAAATCCAAGTGAAGAGCAAAAAAAAGGTCCTCACCTCCCAAATCCAAGTGAAGAGAAAAAAAAAGGTCCTCACGTCCCAAATCCAAGTGAAGAACAAAAAAAAGGGTTCCTCCTCTCCCAAATCCAAGTGAAGAGCAAAAAAAATGGTCCTCATTTCCTCAAATACAAGTTACAATGCGGGACAAAATGTTAAAATGCGGGACTTTTGCGGGACGCATCTTAATGCGGGACAAAATGTTAGAATGCGGGACAGTCCCGCAAAAAGCGGGACGAATGGTCACCTTATTTTATATGGCTGAATAGCAAAAAAGCTCTATTTAAAATTATCATGAACTACTATAAAATTCATATGAAAAATTAAAATTGACCCTGATAACTTGAAAACGATATGCGACAAAAAAAAAATTGAACACCTCTCTAAATTCACCATCAAAAAGTGTCTCAAGAAAGTCCACACGAAAATCAATATTTTAATTTTGGAAGTTATGAGCAGAAATTAAAAACCGGAAAATTTACATTTTCTTTCATGTCTAGTAACGAGGTGTATAAATTAAGTAACCGGACTGATTTAAAAAAAAAAAATATTCGAATAGATTTTTTTTTTTTGATCTATTTTTTAATTTAAGGTACAATCTACTTCATTGCGAGTATTAAGTAAATGTTATCTCTTATGAGGTATTCCCACTAATCGATGAAAGTTCAATTTTCTCTTCTAGTTCTTCTTTATTATCCTGTCCTCTTTCATCCTCTTTGCTTGTCTTATATACTTAAAATATATATTTCTTTTTTTAGTTTCCTTAGTTAGTTTGCAAGTAAACTTTGTGAAACTAAAATTAAACTTCTTGAATTTATGGGAGTTGTATTATTAGTAATTTTTTTGAGATTTTGATGTGAATTTTTATAAAAACACAGTCTTCAACAACATTGTGATATATAGTGAAAATATTTCTCTAATTAGAAAACTAAAATAGTTTTAAATAATGTAGTTTTATTATTTATAATTACATATAAATTTTATATGTTAAAGTAAGCAGGGTGTTTATTCAATATTTTGATTCGTAAAACCACAGAACATTGGGTGCAACATTTATATTTATTCATGGGTCTTGCAAGAACGCAAAAAAACATCGAAAGACATGCAAAAAAATGATTTTTTGCAAATACCTCCGATACAGTGGCGGCGCTAGCTCTTAAAACATGGGGGGTGGGCAAGAAAATTTATTAGTATTATTTGGGGGGCCAAATACAAGTGATAACCAAAAAAAGGTCCTCATTTCTAAAATACATTTAACCAATCAAATTGCATTAAATTCAAATCAGCCAATAGGAGACAATCCTTTAACCAATCAAATTGCTTTAAATTATATTCAGCCAATAGGAGACAATTAATCTTTTAACCAATCAGATTGCTTTAAATTCAAATCAGTCAATAGGACACAATTAAGCTTATAACCAATCAAATTGCTTTAAATTTAAGTTCAACCAATAGGAGACAATTAATCTTTTAACTAATCAAATTGCTTTAAATTCAAATCAGCCAATAGGACACAATTAAGCTTATAACCAATCAAATTGATTTAAATTTAAGTTCAAACAATAGGAGACAATTAATCTTTTAATCAATCAGATTGCTTTAAATTCAAATCAACCAATAGAAGACAATTAACCTGTCAGCCAATCAGATTGCTTTAAATTCAAATCAACCAATAGAAGACAATTAACCTGTAAGCCAATCAGATTGTTTTAAATTCAAATCAACCAATAGAAGACAATTAACCTGTCAACCAATCAGATTGCTTTAAATTCAAATCAAACAATAGAAGACAATTAACCTGTCAGCCAATCAGATTGTTTTAAATATTAATTATTCTCCAAACAAATCTGGGCGGCCAACTGGAGGCCAGACCAGTTTTTTTTTTACCCCTGGACCCCCCACTATCGCCACCACTGCTCCGTTCCATTGCAAAATTTGAAAAAATATATTTACATTGAACGCCCATTGATCTGATTTTAGTTAGGTAAATTAATTTTAGTTAGAAATTAAATTATTTCCGTCCTACGGACCACATTTTTTCAAAATACGAAATTTTATAATTATTTCACACCCTGTATACTAGTATTAAAATATATATACTATGTTATAAGAATACTATTTACAAAATTTTATAAAAGTCAATTATTTTATGTCATAACAATGTAAATTTAGTTTAAAAATCTACCAAAAGATGGCTAAACATTACTTTTAACGAACTGCCATCTATTGATATTTTTATGAACTAAACATATGTATGACATAAGATTATTTGACAGTTATGTTATAGTGTTCCGTTAAAAAGCACATAGTCCTAATGGCATAAGCTTTTAAGCCTTTCAAAACACTATCTCACAACTATTATAGCTTTAAAGCTCTAATAAGCTAGAATATTAATTTATAAAAAATATACTATTCTTACAAATTTATTAAAATAACAATCCCAATATTTGGGCCCCATAAATAGAAAATTATTTTTTAGAAAAATGTAGATTAAAAAAATGGCAACATATCAAATTAAAAATTTTAATAACTAAAAATAAGGAAAAAACATTGCTCAAAATTAATTAGCTTATACTCTGCTTTTAAACTAGGAGGAGTGTTGTAAAGTTTCGCGCAAAAAGTCATAAGCAACCTAAAATTTGTGTTTTATATCGAGATTTTGCTTGCATCTAGTGCAATAACAGTTATGATCCATGTACGAGTAATTTACTCCTCCTAGTTTAAAAATAGACTATTGTTTTTCCATTATTGGTTACTATAGCAGCGATAATCAAGTAACTTTTTACTCGCCAGTATATAATTACAAGTCTATTCAATGACTTCTGCTCTTAGTTGTAATAATAATAATAATAATAATTGGACATTAATAAATTTAGCACAATCAATGGAATTTAAGCACTGTGAGATGATTAATACTTTTTTCCATTTTTATATGCTACTATAGCAATGATAATCATTAAATTTTTACTCAGTATTACAGAAGCACTAAAAAATATTTTTTACTACCATTTGAACAAGTCTATAATTTCATAGGAAAAATAGAATTTTTCTGCTCAACTGTGAAAAGCGGATTTTTCCGCACAAGTGTGGAAAATTGGACTTTTCCGCACAAGTGTGGAAAAGTGGACTTTTCCGCACAAGTGTAGAAAAGTTAATATTTTTCGCACAAATGTAGAAAAGTTAAATATAACCGCACTAGTGTGGAAAAATTTATTTTCCCGCACACGTGTGGAAAAGTCTAAAAAAGTAAAAATTTTCTGCACAAATATATATAAAAACTGTATATTTTCGCACTAGTGTGGAACAATGGCTTTTCCCGCACAAGCGTGGAAAAGTAAAATTTTGCTGCACAAATCTGAAAATGTAAATGTTTTCCGCACAAATGTATAATAATTGAATATTTTCGAACTAGTGGAAAAATTGCTTTTCCACACAAGTGTGGAAAAGTTGAATTTTTTCGCTCGAGCGCCGTAAAGTAGATTTTTTTCGCACAAATGTGGAAAAGTAAAATTTTTCCGCTCAAGTGTGTAAAAGCTGATTTTTTACGCACAAGTGTGGAAAAGTTCATTTTCCACACGAGTGCCGCAAAGTTGATTTTTTCGCACCAGTGCGACAAGGTAACACAGCCATACCATAAGTTTTGTTTACATAATCAGTATCCAGGTTCCATGCTTCAACTATTTAACATAAAAAATTATCTGAAAATTATCTGAATGTATTCAAAAACTTAGTTTTTATCAATAATGACCTCTTTTGCTTATGTGCTGCATACAATAATTTTTCTACGGCCAAAAACTTAGAAATGACAATTTGACAACGAAAAATGACAATTTTAACATCTCATATAAATAAATTTGTAAACGTCAAAATTTCAATTATTTTCTAAATTTTGTATTCAAATTAAGTTATTAATTTATATGAAATGTCAAAAATGCCGCTTTTTGAACAGCCGTAGAAAAAATATTGTATGCAGCATATAAAGGTCATTATTTTACTCTTGTGTAAAGAACGCTGCTTCGCCTTGTTTTGTATACAGCTACTTTATGGGTTAATTCTGTGCAAACCTTTCTTTAAGCAACCTATAGGCGTTATGGGTACCTATAGACAATTGGTTAACTTTGTGCGCACCCATAACATTTACATGTAATTTTACGGGTGCGCGCAGATTCTTTCAATTGGATAAAGGTACCCGTAACGCCTATAAATTGCTTACGGAACAAGTTACATAATTTACCCATCTCTTATTCAAAAGGTAGTAGAAAAAATCTAGTGTGAAACACGTAGGAAAAGTATCGTTGCAAAAATAGCTATTTTAACACTCAAAAATAACTAGAAAGAATAGTGTATTTTTAATAAATTTTAAATTCTAGCTGTCTTTGATAATGTTAGCACAAATCAGCTAGCAGCTGCTATGCAAGTACGCTATGCTAGCGAATCTGGAAAATGGTGGACAAAAATGGAACTACAACTAATTGGAAAACTAAAATATAATTAAAAATGTTTTGACGGTCCAATCAAAAAGTTAATTTAATTTCAGTTATCTACTTAGTTGTTGTTTTAATTTTGTCCATAATTCCTCAACGAT
This sequence comes from Liopterus haemorrhoidalis, assembly GCA_963971575.1. NCBI lineage: Eukaryota > Metazoa > Arthropoda > Insecta > Coleoptera > Dytiscidae > Liopterus > Liopterus haemorrhoidalis. Next base: position 68,516,212 of record OZ020613.1, read on the forward strand.
TCTTCTTTCAAAAATCTTGCACATTTCATACTTTTGTACATACAGTTGCATTTAAATATTTAATAAATTGATAATATCTTAAAATGATTTTATTTTAATGGCCTAATTCAATTCCTTTACCTGGAAAAACAGCGATCAATACCGAATAGAAAATAGTAAGAAATAAGGTTTATGGTTTCCGCAGCATGTCCGCAAAGGCGGTCATGTTATAAGTCAAGATGGACAGACAGATATACTGACAGCTCGATGAAAATCACATATCCAACCAAAAAAACTTGATACAAGATTGGCGCTAGAATTATTGGAAATAAGATACAAAGTGTCTCAAAAGAAATTTTATATTTAGTGGATCGATTAAAAAAAAAGTAAGCCGTATATAGAAAAAAAGTTTATTAATTATTAAAATACACTTTTTGGGGATTTATTTCTTAAAAATAATATGGTCTAAATGTAGACCCTCGCGTTCTCGGCACTCATTTAATCGAACAGTAAAATTACTTATGACGTCTCGGCAGGTGGACTCAGGGATGGCTGCCATTTCGTGACGGATATTTTCTTTCAAATGCGCCAGTGAAGTCGGTTTATTGGCGTAAACTTTAGATTTAAGATAACCCCATAGGAAAAAGTCCATAGGGGTTAAATCTGGACTGCGTGGAGGCCAATTTATGTCACCTCTCCGGGAGATCAATTTGCCTGAGAAAATTTCACGAACACGTGGCAGAGACATATTGGACGTGTGTGAAGTTGCTCCGTCCTGTTGGAACCATGTTCTTTGGTTATAGCCAGGAAAGTTTTGCAGTTCAGGTACCAAGAAGTTGTCTAACATCTCCACATAACGCTCTGAATTCACTGTAACTGCACGCCCCCTTTCGTCTTCAAAAAAGTAAGGGCCGATAATTCCTCGCGCCGACATCGCAGCCCATACGGTCACTTTAGGCGAATGTAGGGGTTTCTGATGTTTGCGTTTCGGATTCGTTGCACTCCAGTAGCGGCAATTCTGCTTATTTGCGTGGCCATTAAGATGAAAATGAGCTTCATCCGAAAACAAAATGTTGGTAAACGTTGAAAATCGCTCAATCACCTGATTTACGAAATTAAGCCTCTGCCTGGCATCTTGGGGCTTTAATTCTTGCACCAATTGAATTTTGTAGGGGTGCAGCTTTAGGTCTTTGTGCATAATGCGATGTGATGATGATCTATGCACATTTAAAGCACTTGCGCGCTTCCGAATTGAAAGGTTCGGGTCGTCACGAACAGACTGATTAACATTCTCCACGTTTTCTACCGTTCTTGATGACCTAGGTCGCCCGGATTTTGATTTATCCAGCGTTGTACCAGTCTCTTCAAACTTTTTAACCCAATGTCGAATGAGAGGAATGCTTGGCGCATCATTTAAGTGGCGAAAACCTCGAATAATGCAGAATTTTCTACGCGCTACAGTCGCCGAATCACCGTTTTTGTAAAACTCACGCACGCATAACGTGCGGTCTGCTCCCGAGAAACGCTCCATAGCTACTGAATTCCCAAGAGCCAGGCTACCGATTGACATAACCCCCGCGCCCCTCGGATACGTTGCGTTCACGCAGTAAGCTAAATAAATATAAAATTTCTTTTGAGACACCTTGTACTTATGTATCATTTTCATGTTGGAGTCACAGACGCCACAGGGGTGAGAGGCGTGGTGTTATATTTACAAGTTCGAATTTCATGGTAGGGTTGGGGAGGCGTGATAAGTACGCATTTTCGGTTTTGACAACATTTGTATCTAACCCAAATCTAACCTAAAAGTTTATACAAGTATTTAGAGTTAACGGTTATTCAATTTCATTAAGTATGTCGTCAAATCGAAGGAGACGTCTAACTCTTTTTTATGCATATTTAGACTTATTGCGATATGAAGAAAAGCAATGGTGGGTACGTCCCATATATACATGGAAACAGAAGGCAACAGGGAGATTATTTTAACTTGTTGCAAGAAATGAGACACAAAAAACACAGACAGTTACTTCAATTACAAGAAAATAATTTAATACACAATCTTTTTTACTTGACACAGTTTCGAATGAAGATTCTGTTGGCCCCTGCTTGGGGGTGTATTATTAGTATACCCACAGCATGACATTTCTACAGACCAGATATTTGAAACTGAATCCATAATAATAAACTTTATGACTACCGACAACATTGTAAAAGTCGTTATTTCGCTACATCAATTTACGTTTTTATAATTTTTTTTAGGAAATTAATATAAGTGTCTCGCTAAAGATCTCACCATTCCGAAAAAATATATGTTTCTATGGTTTCGACGGTGCGGCCAGCGCTAGAGTTGAAATTTCTGAACTTGCGACACCGCGCCTACGACACCCTGGTATGGGTTTTTCTAAAATAGAGCGATCCTATTGGTTGAATTTCTGGTTCCACACTTCCAACACCAGAATGAAAATGATACATAATGGCCGGTTGCTAAAGTAAGAATTACACAGCCCAACAGACATTTTGGTGCCTGCGAGTTTTTAACTGTCTCTGGGTAATTTTTGGGCACAGAATCCAAAATACCCGTCAGATTTGATCTATCAGATCTAGTTTTTGAGATACGTTATATTGGCATCTTTTACAATAAAATATCTTATTTCTTAACTTGTGTATTTTTCACGTTATTACAGTTACTATTTGCTCCAACTGCCAGTTACAAACACAAAACAGACAAACACATACATTCATCACTTATCACTTAAAAATGTTCTTTTGTACGACTTTCTAGCATGGAGTTTACCAGAACAGTCTTTCTGAAGACTCCAACAGTAGGCCATCATGTGGCTATCTTATCTTCCTTGATATCTATCTTCCATAGTTTTATGTCCTGATGGAATCTTTCCCCCAGTTCTTCACTAAAATCACCTAGGTTTTCTGGTAAGTGGTCATAATACAACCGAGAATATTAAAGTTGGAAAGCATATTTTCCACTAATTCTCTGCCTTATGATTTCCAAGTAATTTGACAACAGTCTATTGACATATGGTACTTTTTAGAAAGAAACTTGTTTCGGTACTACTAGGGCCATCTCTTAGATTTTGTAAGGACTTATTGAGCTACCCTTGTACCATCAACTATCGATATCTTCTGAAACGATACCCATCTCTAATAATTATATATAATTATCACAAGTAAGCCGATCTTTAAACTTGTTTATTATTATTCTGTCAATATTGTTCGATAACGAGATATTATTTTACATAAATGATGATTCTAGATAATCTCTCATCAAATTTTTCAAGCTCAACTCTCTAAAATGAAAGCTAATTAAATCTCATTCTTATTTCTTTAACCTGATTTGATCCGAAGCTTTAAAGCGCAGCTTTGTAGGAAGAATTACGAGAAAATGAATGGAGCTGTGCGTAAAAAGGTTGCCATGGTAATAGGTGACGTCATTTTGAAAATTTCTTTTACGTTTATTTTTAACTTGATTATTTCTAGAATGCTGGATGGAAAAAAAAACATTTGTCGTCTGTTCAAGAAAATTCATTTAATTCTATAATTCCTGGTTCATAAAACATTCCTATACCTAGTTTTATTTAGAGTTTTCTCAAACTCAAGTTAAAATCATTTGTTTTTATATGTTACAAAATACAAAAACAAATGATTTTAACTTGAGTTAGGGATATCACTACCCAACAAAATATTTTTTTTTATTTTGGTGCCGGAAAAGTAAGATCTGATTTTGGATATTTTTGATGCGTTGATTCCAAAAATATCTGACTCTTTTTCGTAGCAGCTCTAGTTTTTGAGATACAGACTAATTGATTTTAGTTTTTTATCTAAAAACGGTAAACTTCCTCCTTGGACAGCAAAGTGGATATACAAAATATCCTTGTTTTTTATGTCTTTGGGACAGCAGAGCTAAGGATCAGCACTGGGTTAACAGAAATTGGGTGATTTCCATTAAGAAATATCATAATTCAAGAAAAACGTTGTCAACGAACCTTTAGTTGCGAGAGAGAAAATTATATTTCCACCCTTGCATATCAAGTTTGGGCTTATGTAGCAATTTTTGAAGGTTTTAAATCGAGATGGACTTTGTGTAGGCTACTTGACACGTAAATTTCCTGGGATTAACTCTGAAAAACTGAAAGCCAGAATATTTGATGGTCCTCAGATAAGGCAAGCTACTGAAGATCCACAATCCAATCCAACCGCATCAATGAACGAGATTGAATCTAATTCTTGGTGTTCATTTATTCAAGTAGTACAAAATTTTCTTGGAAATCATAAGGCAGAGAATTAGTGGAAAATATGCTTTCCAACTTTAATATTCTCGGTTGTATTATGACCACTTACCAGAAAACCTAGGTGATTTTAGTGAAGAACCGGGGGAAAGATTCCATCAGGACATAAAACTATGGAAGATAGATATCAAGGAAGATAAGATAGCCACATGATGGCCTACTACTGTTGGAGTCTTCAGAAAGACTGTTCTGGTAAACTACATGCTAGAAAGTCGTACAAAAGAACATTTTTAAGTGATAAGTGATGAATGTATATTTATCTACTTTGTGAAATAAATACCTTGGTCTGTTTTGTGTTTGTAATTGGCAGTTGGAGCAAATAGTAACAGTAATAACGTGAAAAATACACAAGTTAAGAAATAAGATATTTTATTGTAAAAGAGGCCAATACAGCGTATCTCAAAAACTAGATCTGATAAACCAAATCTGACGGCTATTTTGGATTCTGTTTGGAATATTAGGACCTCTCTTCTTCATCGTTTTTATTAACGACCTTCCAAATATCTTTTTCGATAACTCCGCGGATGTAATACTTTATGAGGACGATACCACAATATTAACAAGTAATACATCAGTAAAAGAGTTACTCGACATTTCAGAAACTGCCCTAGGGAAAGTAAAAAACTGGTTTACCACAAACAAATTAACTCTTAATGCCAGCAAGACCCAGCAAATTATCTTTTCCCTAAACCGCAACACCGACGAAGTCTTTGAGTACGGTGATCTTATTAAATTCCTAGGAATATATATAGACGGTCAACTCAGTTGGCACCACCACATCAGCAATTTGGCCATTTTCCTGAAGAAATCTATCTTCGCTTTTGTCAGGCTCAAAACTTCGGTCTCTTTCGAGACTTTACGTATTTTTTATTTTGCCGCTTTCCAGTCTCGTTTGTCTTACGGTATAGTCCATTGGGGAGTAAGCTCATCGATCAACCGCATTTTCATAATCCAAAAAAGAGCTCTTAGAATTATGAATAATGTCCCCTCCAGAACCCACTGCCGGGAACTTTTTAAAAAATGTAGAATAATGTCAGTGTACAGCCTATTTGTATATATCTGCCTGGTGTATGTTAAAGAAAACGCAGCCCAGTTTGTCACCGTTTCCTCAAGTCATTCTTATAATGTCCGCTCTAAAGACAATATTCGTCTCCCTAAAATAAGACTTGAGAAGTCAAAAAACGGTCTTTACTCGGCTGCATGTTTCTTCAATTATTTGCCTTCTGTTGTCAGAAATGTTAATAACAGGACCTTCAAGAAAAAACTTAGAGAGGTCTTTCTTGAAAATTGTCTGTACAGCACTGAAGAGTACTACAGCATTGATTGGAGCAAATACTAAAAAACCTTTCTCCTTTTAAGTACCCATCTGGCAATTGTATTGTAATTTTATAATTTATATTTCAATTTATATTTCTAATAATTATGTATGATCTTTGACTGGTGTAAACGTGTGAAAACTTGTACAAGCACTAAATAAAATTACTATTATACAAGGTGTCTCAAAAGAAATTTTATATTTAGTGGATCGATTAAAAAAAAAGTAAGCCGTATATAGAAAAAATGTTTATTAATTATTAAAATACACTTTTTGGGGATTTATTTCTTAAAAATAATATCGTCTAAATGTAGACCCTCGCGTTCTCGGCACTCATTTAATCGAACAGTAAAATTACTTATGACGTCTCGGCAGGTGGACTCAGGGATGGCGGCCATTTCGTGACGGATATTTTCTTTCAAATGCGCCACTGAAGTCGGTTTATTGGCGTAAACTTTAGATTTAAGATAACCCCATAGGAAAAAGTCCATAGGGGTTAAATCTGGACGGCGTGGAGGCCAATTTATGTCACCTCTCCGGGAGATCAATTTGCCTGAGAAAATTTCACGAACACGTGGCAGAGACATATTGGACGTGTGTGAAGTTGCTCCGTCCTGTTGGAACCATGTTCTTTGGTTATAGCCAGGAAAGTTTTGCATTTCAGGTACCAAGAAGTTGTCTAACATCTCCACATAACGCTCTGAATTCACTGTAACTGCACGCCCCCTTTCGTCTTCAAAAAAGTAAGGGCCGATAATTCCTCGCGCCGACATCGCAGCCCATACGGTCACTTTAGGCGAATGTAGGGGTTTCTGATGTTTGCGTTTCGCATTCGTTGCACTCCAGTAGCGGCAGTTCTGCTTATTTACGTGGCCATTAAGATGAAAATGAGCTTCATCCTAAAACAAAATGTTGGTAAACGTTGAAAATCGCTCAATCACCTGATTTACGAAATTAAGCCTCTGACTGGCATCTTGGGGCTTTAATTCTTGCACCAATTGAATTTTGTAGGGGTGCAGCTTTAGGTCTTTGTGCATAATGCGATGTAATGATGATCTATGCACATTTAAAGCACTTGCGCGCTTCCGAATTGAAAGGTTCGGGTCGTCACGAACAGACTGATTAACATTCTCCACGTTTCTACCGTTCTTGATGACCTAGGTCGCCCGGATTTTGATTTATCCAGCGTTGTACCAGTCTCTTCAAACTTTTTAACCCAATGTCGAATGAGAGGAATGCTTGGCGCATCATTTAAGTGGCGAAAACCTCGAATACTGCAGAATTTTCTACGCGCTACAGTCGCCGAATCACCGTTTTTGTAAAACTCTCGCACGCATAACGCGCGGTCTGCTCCCGAGAAACTCTCCATAGCGACTAAATTCCCAAGAGCCAGGCTACCGATTGACATAACCCCCGCGCCCCTCGGATACGTTGCGTTCACGCAGTAAGCTAAATAAATATAAAATTTCTTTTGAGACACCTTGTATTATTATTAGGGAATAATTCAATTTTTGAATATAAAAAAATATGTATATGTTACATAGTGGGGCATCAGAATTTTAGAAAGACTTAAGTGTGGCATGGTAAAAAAAAGGTTGAGAAACACTGCCTTAAACAAAGATGCGAAATCCTAAACATGTTATTGAACGTTTGAATCTTTATGCAACTTATGATTCATTCTCTACATAAGATGAAGGAATGCTGCTGATATAAAAACATCGGAGTTAAATTGAGGGGTGTATCTGTGAGCGAGGGTGAAGAGGGAGGTCACTAGGTTACTGGGCAAGCGCTTTCCACCCTATTACGTGCAACATCACTGCAATCCCATCATCATTGGGTGTGGTGGAATTTTATTATAACGACAAACGTATTGAGACTCTAATTCTATCTATTTTCTAACATGAAAAGTTTAGATCTAACCCAAAACTTTAACTAAAACTTAGAATCAGATATCAAAATTATCAGACCAATGAGATACAAGAGATAACGAAGTTCTGTAAGATGTAGTAATTCAATTAACAAATGTTGCCAACTGTTTCAAATTTACTACGGGTCAATTCGTAAATTGGATTCTAGATTTTTACCAACCGTCTTATCTAGAAATACAGTCGATTCCGCTTAATTGGGACACATCGGGACTTAGGCAATTTGGCCCAATTAAGCGGCTGCCCCAATTAAGCGAATTTCACATAAAATTAAACTATGCATATTTTTCTTTCAATAATTTTATTTTATAAACTCTTGGACAAAACTATAAATTACATATAACCAAAAAATATAAACTTTTAAGAAAAAATAATAATAAATTCCAAAATAAAATAATAAATAGGTACATACAATTCAATTCAATGCAAAAATGCGTCAAGTGTAGTCTGTCTTTTGTTTTTGTAACATTTCACTTCTACAAAATCAGCACAGGTATTCAGTGCGGAGGTAGGGGTCCCTTCATTTCCTTCCTGCATAAAATAACGCTGTAATATTAAATTCTTTGTACATTTTCTTGAGAATATGTGTAGCATAATATGTACTGTGTTCTTAACTGTCCCAATTAAGCGGAATGTTGTCCCAATTAAACATGTAAATTTACTGTTGGTTCCTTGGTTTGGTTTCTGTTCTTTGAGATTTGTCCCAAATAAGCGGCTGCCCCAATTAAGCGGTGACCCAATTAAGCGGAATCGTCTGTAGTTTTATTTCCAATTTTTTTATTCATTTTAAAACTAGATATAAGCTAGGTGCGTTGCTCAAAACAAATTCAATTATGTAAATCGAGAATTATTTGACAGGTATACGGGTCTATTCTCTAAGCATGATGTTAAAATCTTAGCGTCAGAAACTGACGTTAATTTTTTTAACACCATTTTTAACATAAATGCTATTCGCTAAACATAGATGTGTTAAAATTATAGCGCGGTGGCGTTAAAATAGCCAGTTAACGTTCTACAATAAGCGCCTACTAAAACGGTGGCTTTAAAAGTTAACGCTGGTGTTTAGTTTGCAAAAATGGCTGATCCTATTTAAATAAATGTCATGATATTTAAAAAAAAAATCAGCTGTGGCCACCACAGGACCGACCGCCATCGTAAAGTACTTGAACATTCTACCAGCAGAGTAGAAATAACTTGGCCTAATATTTTCTAACAGAGATATTATTTATATCATGACCATGGAAACGTTACATATAAGTATGAAAAAATTGAGACTTAGAAAAAATTTCGAAAAATATTACAGAAATTATTCGAAATTTTTGGCTTTATCAAAAAACGTCTTAAATAAAAGTTATTAGTTATTGCTTTTATAGCAACTTTTGTTCAATATTTTTCTGTTGTGAAATATTCACAAAAATCTTAAAATCGACACGAGTAAACTCCCATTTTTAGTCAACCGATTTTTACCAAAAGTTGATCAACTCGTGCCATTGATGGCAGAAGCTTAAATATGAAGTTTCATAAAAATCCTTTCAGCCGAATTTGCTCTGCACGTGTACACAGACAGACGGACGGACGGACAGACAGACAGACAGACAGACAGACAGACAGACGGACGGACAGACAGACAGACAGACCGACAGACATCATGCTAAAAATAGTCAACACGTTATGTAGGGACCTCAATTCGTGGAGATCCATCGAAATCTCGAAACGTCAAAATCGGTATGATCACAATACCTCCCTTATATATGTTGGCGGTCGGTAAAAATCAACTTTCTATTACTTTTTAAAGTGAATTCTTTACAGTAGAGATAAGAATGACGCTTCATAACTTTTGTTATACAAGTAACCCAGACGCAAGTTCAAGTAATTGTATAGAAAGGAAGTAAATGGAGTATTGAAGAACAATTTTGGTTTTTGTTGAGACACAGAACTTAAAATTATAATCATCTGAAAGCTACAAAACTTCACTTATGCCCCACCGTGTTTCAAAATATCGCAGTACATTTTAATGGTGTATTATTTGAAGAAACAATTGATGAGATTGATAATGACGATCACAACAGTGTTATTCCAGGGTAGAAATAGCGTAATAAATCAATTAATTATTTACAATAACAAATTTCCACTGATTTCACAATAACAAATGTTAAATTTTACGAATATAGTGATGACACATTTCAACATTGCCATCTAGTGGTCGTTTGTAAAAACATAAAAGGTAACTCTTGTAAATACGTTGGTTCTTCTTTAAAAAACTGTACATATATTTTCTCACATGTTGCATAAGATAAATTGAAATTTAAATAAGAAAATGTGATTTTGCCAGGTAGTGAGATAGTTTTCCGTGTGAGTTGTCCTGTCGGTGTAAGGGGATTGCCCAGCATTTCCCTCCCGTTGAAATATGTATGAATCAAATCCCAGTCTTCCCATATTGATTCCTGTAATGGGTTCGCGACACGTTTTACAACATATTGCACCAGAAACGAAGCACAGAATATTTCAAATTAAATTTTATTAAAAATTCAGTTTAGTTATTATTAAATATACTACTGAACTAATCAGTGGCGCACACAGATTTTTTGCTTGGGGGGTCCAATTATAGACATAATTACCGACCGCCAACATATATAAGGGATGTATTGTGATCATACCGATTTTGACATTTCGAGATTTCGATGGATCTCCACGAATTGAGGTCCCTACATAACGTTTTGACTATTTTTAGCATGATGTCTATCGGTCTGTCTGTCCGTCCGTCCGTCTGTCCGTCTGTTCGTCTGTCCGTCCGTCCGTCCACCCGTTCGTCCGTCTGATACAGCTTTTAAAAATTAATCAACATGTATACAGATGAAGAAAAAATAATGATGGTAACTTGGTATAACTCCCAAATGAGTTTAAGAGAAGTTTCTGCTGTATTTAGTGCAACTTATCCAGATCGGCCAATACCAAATCCCGCTACAATTTCAAGACTAGTTAATAAATTGCATCGCGAAGGATGTCTTAAGTCAAAACATAATAAAAAAGAACAACATCCCACGTACTTACAGAAGAGAAGTAGTTGGAAATATTATTACAAGTGGAAGAAAATAATTAAAATACTTTAAGATCAATTGCACAAACCGTTGGTGTCAGTATTGGATCTGTTTTTAACTTCTTAAAAAAAGAAAAGTTTCGATCATACAAATTTCAAAATCATCAAGAATTGTTAGAAAGAAACGCAGCAGTACGTATGGATTTTTGTTTTGAAATGTTTGAAAAAATTAATTCCTACCCAACAATACTTCAATGAATTTTCTTTACTGACGAAGCAACGTTTACTCTAAATGGTGAAGTACACAGACAAAATTTTAAGTTCTGGAGTCGAGAAAATTTACATTTGTATCATTCCTCCCAAATTCAAAGGTCGCAAAAATAAATATTTGGGCAGGGATAATAGGAACCAATATTATAGTGCCTTTTTTTATTGACCTTAATGCCGCAAAATATCTAGCCCTTTTGCAAAACCAAATATTACCTGCGTTGCGAAACCTAAATATTAATGGACAAGTATGGTTTCAACATGATGGCGCTCAAGTCCATTATTCTAGAATAGTTAAAGAATATTTACATAGAACTTTCCCAAATAGCTGGATTGGAAGAGGAGGGTCGATGAATTGGCCAGCGAGATCTACGGATTTGGCACCCAATGATTTTTTTTATTGGGGATATTTAAAGGCCCAAGTATATAATGGAGAACTTAGGGATGTTGCTGAACTGCAAGACAAAATTGTTCAAGCATCCAACAATATACCTCAAGAGCAATTGCTGAATGTTTTGAATCATTTTTATGATCGCTTAACATTTTGTATGCACGTAAACGGAAAAACTTTTGAACATTTATTATAAGTTTTTATTAGTTATTTATTTATTTATTTATTTATTTTTTTTTAAATTTGTATTTTCAATAAAATATTTTGATTTTGCTAGAAAATATGGTTTTTTCTATGTTGCAAATGAAAGTGAACACGATTTATATTGTTGTCAAAAACTTTATCCATGGTAATGACATGTTGAATTAAAAAATAAATTCACTGTATTAAAGCAGACATTTGAAGGTAAGAACTGTCTTAAAGATATTATTTTTTATCTAAAAGCTGTCGTCTTTTCACGATTGTTTTGAAGAGAATGTCGAGTGCAAAGTAACATGAGCATCTCTTGAATTCTCTTCTTTTCTTGTTGAATAAGATTTACCTGATTTATCAAATTTTACCTTACCGTCCAAAATAAATTAGTTTTTATATTGTAAATGTCAAAAACTCATATTTTCTTGTCATTTAGACGTATTATTGACATAGGGAGCCACCTATTTATCATACTTTAACCTTTCCTTGTTTGATCGATGACAGAAAATATTTTTGTACGCATCCTTCTTAAAATAAAATAAAGTAAATAATAAAACACCGGAATAGTCTGGAATTGGTGGCGGATCGACTATTTTTACCTAGTTGGCATAGTAACAAGAACCACAAAAATTCAGTAAGTCCTTTTATATTATTACTAAAATACATTTTTTTTGGGTTTCGTAGATATGAACAAGAAACATTTTTACCATCACTCATGTGTCTGTCTGTCTAGTAGAAATTGTGACCAAGAGGTTGGACTTAGAGATTTGAAATTTGGCATGCATATACAATTATTTGACCCTGAGGGCTGAAATGTACCAGAGCAATCCGGGACAATGTTACAGTTTGCAAAATTATTGAAAATATTGTTCCACTTCGTGAAAAACAAAGTTTTTTCAGGTAAAATTAAAAAGATTCTTTACTTTACTAATTATTTTATTGTAGCACAGACGCACATTTCGGCTATGAAGTAGCCATCTTCAGTAGCTGAATAAAACTGAGGGTTTAACTCAATAATTAATATTTAATATTTATGATTTCTGTTTCTGTTTGTCAGAAAAACAAAAAAATCAGCTTTGGCCACCACAGGACTGACCGCCATCACAAAGTACTTGTATAAAATACATTCTAGCAGCAGAGTAGAAATAACTTGGTCCAATATTTTCTAATGTCGGGTTGCTAACGTAAGAGTTTTCTCTAACTCAAGTTAAAATCATTTGTTTTTATATGTTACAACATACAAAAACAAATGATTTTAACTTGAGTTAGGGATAATTCTTACTTTAGCAACCGGCCATAATAAAGATATATTTTATCATGACTATGGAAACGTTACATATAAGTATAAAAAAATTTACTTTAAAAAAAAAAAAATTTTTTTTCGTTTTTTCAAAAAATGTGTCAATTAAAAGTTATTAATTATTACTTTTATAGCAACTTTTGTTAAATATTTTTTTTTCGAAATATTTCTCTATTGTGAAATATTCGGAAAAATCTTAAAACCGACACGAGTAAACTCCCATTTCTAGTTAACCGATTTTTACTAAAAGTCGAACAACTCGGGCCATTGATGTCAAAAGCTTAAATATGACAGACAGACAGACAGACAGACAGACAGACAGACAGACAGACAGACAGACAGACAGACAGACAGACAGACAGACAGACAGACAGACAGACAGACAGACAGACAGACAGACAGACAGACAGACAGACAGACAGACAGACAGACAGACAGACAGACAGACAGACAGACTTCATGTTAAAAATAGTCAAAACGTTATGTAGGGACCTCAATTCGTGGAGATCCATCGAAATCTCGAAATATCAAAATTGGTATGATCACAATACCTCCCTTATACAGGGTGTTTGTTTGAAACGGGGCACCCCGAAAATCTCCTTTATTTGCAAAGATACAAAAAATCTTCAGAACTATTTGACTATTTAGAAAAAAGAAAACTATTACTTTTTACAATTATTTTACAAAAAAAAAAAATTACAAATGTTCGATCAAACCACCATTATTGTCCACACATTTTCTCATTCTTAATAAAAACTCTTCCATCGCCCTTATTAGAGTACACTCTTGGATATCCCGGATTGCACTTCTAACCCTTTCTAACATTTAATTGAAAAATTAAAATTTAAGTTATTTCATGTTATTTCATATAATAACTAGTTACAACAGTTTATTTTAGAGATATTTTGTTTCTTTTTTTATTGTTTTCAAAGCTTGCTACGTTCAACTTTGTAAAACTTATGTTGATTATTATTTTGTGAATAAATGGTCGCCATTTTGAAATGGTTAACATAAAAATATGACTTTTTGGTGTCATTGTAAAGCTAATTTAATGTACTTTTAGGAATAAAATATAAAATTATCGATTCCGTATGCTAGATCAAAAGTTGACATCATTTCCGGTGAAACCGGAAGTGCCTCAGAATTCTTATAGTAACCTTTAGATGGGCCTTTTTGTCTAGTTTAACTTTTGTTCTGAAGATTTTTTGTATCTTTACAAATAAAGGAGATTTTCGGGGTGCCCCGTTTCAAACAAACACCCTGTATATGTTGGCGGTCGGTAATAAATATTTTTTTAATTTTGTGTGAGTTATCAAATGAAGCCACATTCTAACTGCTTGCGAACAGTTGATTTTGGTTTGGACGCGCCTCTAATGTAACAACGAAATTCAATTTTTGGGGGATATTGGTTGTAATTAATGAAGTAGGTAATTAATTTATTTTTTGCAGAGGAATGATAGGAGCAATGCCGGCGGTCGCCGTAAGGCATGAGCGGCGCCGCCAGGAAAAGAGGTCCAAGAGGCCCTCTCAGCTGTACCTGGGGGGGCCGTGGTTTCCTCCCGCCTCCCAGTCTCCGACACCGTCGCCCGGCAACAATGGCCTCTATGCCGGAGAGGATATACTCCCAGAATACTACGTCTGTGGAAAGGTAATATCTCACTTTACATAGAAATTTATTTAAAGATCTTAAAATATTAACAGTTCCCTCACTTTTTATATTAGAATGCGTATTATTTGTCAGAAATAATTATAGTAACTTTAATATAAATAGTGATTATCATAATCACAATACAAGAAGTAAATCTAGCTTGAATATTGAGAGGCACCATACTACTTTGTACGAGCAAAGTCCTCGTTTTATAGCTGCAAGATTGTATTATTATACAATCTTGCAGGTTCCTGATAGCATTAAAAGTATAACCAATGAGAATATATTCAAAAATATGTTTAAGAAATATCTACTAGAACATACGTTCTATTCAAACTCTGAATATTTAAATTACACAGCTGGCTAATATTAAATTTTGCATTCTGTTAAATTGTAGACATTATATTGACGTAACCTCTGTATTTCTAATGATCGCTAACAGGCTCAATAAATTATTATTATTATTATTATTATTATAGAAGGGGGGTTTGTAGTCTCGCCAGTACCGTTCAGGTTTGCCCGCAACGTGTTCGGCACGGACGAGACGCTCTTCTCTTACCTTCACGAGAGGGTCGAGAGAGCTTTTTCCCAGCAACCGGTCGCATCCCAAACCCTGGCGATATGCGACCGATGGGCTCACACCAGATCCAGCGTCCGCACAATGCGAAGCGATCCGAGCAGCACTGCTTTTTGCAATCTGCAGACCAGAGAGGTAGCAGATGGTCTGCAGACGGGAATGATCTCGATTTCCCTCTTAAAAACAGCTTTAAGGCCACCCAATACACCCAAAATCAAGACTACGAGCTTTACAGAATAACCCGGGTACATTTTTCTTAGCTCGGACAAGAGGTCCAGGTACTTGGTTCTCTTCTCGTCCTCTTTGAGATTGATATTTTTCTCAGCTGGACAGGATAATTCGATGACAAAAATGTCTTTTGTCTCGAAATCCAGCAGGACGATGTCCGGTTTATTGGCTGAGAGAAGCTTAGTGGTAGAAAATGCATAATTCCAGTAAATACGACATCTGGCATTTTCCACCACTGCTTCAATGTCAGTGGGAGCGTAAGGTAAGACAGGTATTGTGTCAATACCATATTTCTGTCTCAAAAAGAAGTAAAAAAACTCGAAGAGCAGAATTGTGTCGTGATATATAGCTGGATTGAGCTAAAACGGGACACGCAGAAAGTACGTGCATAAGCGTTTCAGGGTGACGTTTACATAGTCTACATTGTGTAGACATCGCCGTCTTTGATATTATGTGGCGATAAACTAAAGTGTTCATGACGCCATCCTGGCACGCAAGCACAAAACCTTCCGTCTCGCACTTGAGCCCTGCAGACCTGAGAAAAGTAAAGGTTCCCAGCAAACATTATTATACGGGCCAGTACTGGTAAAGCACATACTCCCCGGCATTGAAAGTAATGGGCCAGTACCCCGGTGTCCCCGGGGCCGTTACTGGCCCATTGATGTATCAGTTGCTGGCCCAGCAACGGTAAAGTGCAAAATAATCGCATTAGTTGCAAGATTTATTTCTGATGGTTTTAAGTAAAAAGTATGAGTGAAGAAGAGTGTTTATAAAATGCTGGTAAAGTACTTCGTATAGGCGGAATGCGAAATACAAATGTGAAGTACATTATTAATACTGGCGTTGCACTTACTTTTGGTGCCAGTAATTTACCAGCATAAAAGCAGTTTGCCAGCATTCGGCCGTTAGTTGAATGTTTGCTGGGTTAGTTCCCGTGACAAACCGGTGGTCTCAATATGCTTGTAGAACACGGAGTGCATGTTTTTCTCCATGTGTTCTTTAACAAGCATATCGTGCTCTGCTTTTCGTATGCGGGAACACATCATTATTATTATTATTATTATTATTATTATTATTATTAACAGTGTCGTCACCTTTGCTATAGACATCGTCTGTATTGTTTCCTTCGAAAATGAAATGATTTAGTTTCCTTGTCTGAAAATTGAAACTTTGTTCAAGTAAATCTCTAAGTTGCAGTAATTGTGTTGAAGCACGCACTCTTGAAAATTTCTATCTTTTTATGATTTTTCTTTTGTACTAAAGACTTTGTTACACGAGTAGTTTAGAACGCAAAGGAAAGAGGTCAAAATGATAATACTTCAAGTATCACAGACCATTTGTAAGAAACTTTTTTTTTTTGAAATACCTACTTGAAAAGTTTTTTTGCATTTTTCTTTATTCAATTCTGCAATGTCAATTTGGATGAAATATTATTGTTTAGAACTTTTGATATAAATTTGAAATGAAAGTAAATTTGACGTTTTAAGAAATAAGAAAAAGTTGATACAGAAAGCCTGTTGCTTTACACTTTCACAAAAATAATAAAAACATAAAAGAAATAGTAGTAATAAAAACAATGAACATATATACAAGGTGGCTAAGAATTAACTTTACTAAAAAAATAATACGAGGGTTACCTTTTATGTTTTTACAAACGACCACTAGATGGCAATATTGAAATGTCATAACTACAGTGACTGTATAAAGACAGTGTGGCCATACGATGGTCTCATTTTCTATTGGTCGAGCTGAAGTCCGCCATATTTCTTCCAACTTTGTTACAGATTATATATGGTTTACATATGTTTAGCTTGTGTTTCAACAGATTTAAGTGATATTTTCAAATAATATACGTATATTTAGACGTTTAATAGTGAATATTGTTGTGTTTGTGATGAGTAATGAGTAATGTAGATATTATAAACTGTGCACATATTTTTAATTGTCACAAATTAAAATTAAAAATAATGAAACGTTTTGTTATGTTTAGGTTTAAAATTGCTGGGAAAAAAAGGCTAAATGAATATAAAAAAACATTATGCCAGTAAATCAATGGATGGCTTCACAATTATAAGAAGTATTTACTTTCATTAATTTTAATGTTATTCCATGCTGATTTCATTTTATTTTTCACCTGACCATAATTTTAGTTGAATAAATGCATAATTGATAATATATACATCAGTTTTCTTTATTAATATATCATTTATACCATGAGTTCAAAAAGAAATTGCATAAGGGTTGGCTATGAAAAATAAAAGTAAAGTCAACAGAAAGCTTTAGAATTAATTTACTGTCTGAATTAATTAAATCACTCTTGTTGTCATAAGTTATTTATTGTTACATAAAGCTTGTAGTATACATTATTTTATTTTTCCATAGCCAACTCTTATGTAATTTATTTTTGAACTCAGGGTATATAACATGTTCTGCTTATTCTTTTTTAATATGAAAATATCCTATTTTTTTTTTTTATATATAAACATGCGTTTTCCCAAATATTAGAGAAATGTTGGGTTCTCTAATTTTTATAGAACCTTATCATCATTTTTTCCCTATCTTTTTGTTCTAATTCTAATGTCCTGTTTGAACTTGTTTTTTCTTAACAATAAATTGATATTCACACATATATATATATAAACATAAATACGTAAAACTATTAAAAATTTAAGAAATATTATAATATATTAGGCTATATTAACATTTATTCCATATAACCCAATACAAATCTGGAATAAACATGGCGGCTACAGTTCATATGGCCACACTGTCTTTATACAGTCACTGTAGTCATAACTACAGTGACTGTATAAAGACAGTGTGGCCATACGATAGTATCATTTTCTATTGGTCGAGCTGAAGTCTGCCATTTTTCTTCCAACATTGTTACAGATTACATATGGTTTACATGTGTTTAGCTTGTGTTTCAGCAGATTTAAGTGATATTTTCCAATAATATACGTATATTTAGCCATTTGGACATTACTGTACAGGTGGATGAAATGTATACCGACTTCAGTAAGGCGTTTGATAAAATAGATCATAATATATTACTTAAAAAACTTGCTGAGGCTGGTATTAGAGATGGGTTGTTCATGAACGAACCGGCTCACTGAGCCGGCTCAGTACACTGACCGAAGTGACACAGTTCACCAAATTGAAATGAGCCAGGTCACGGCTCACTGTATAGTTTCAAGTTTCAAGGACACGACTGGTCGGGCGATTGTGAGCAGTGACCGGAGTGATCCGGATCTGGATCGATGTCATGTTAAACTTCGCGAGAACTCGGCTTGTAATTTATTATCATAAAGTGTATTTTGTCATCAATTTGTAGGGCAATTTATTTGAAACTAATAGGCTTAGTCTGTATTTTTTTACAACCATACTATATAAAAATATTAAAAATATTGCCCAAATCCCAGATGTCCGATTTATAAGGGCAATAAACATCGCCATAAACTTAACACATCTGGTTTAAAATACAGTAGCTACATAAAGTGAGTTGTTTGTTTCAAAAATGTTAGATAAGAGCCGGGGCTAAGCGACGTTCTACCTACGAGCGAACGACAGACAACTGACTGACCTGTGTGTCGGGATCATGTTTACAGTTCATATATTGCAAGAACCGGCTCTACGCAAGAGCCGGCTTTAAGCGACGTTCTACCTACGACCGAACGACCGACCGACCTGTGTCTCTGGATCATGTTTACAGTTCATATATTGCAAGAACCGGCTCTAAGCAAAAGTCGGCTCTAAGCGACGTACTACCTACGAACTAACGACCGACCTGTGCCTCGGAAACATGTTTACTTAACCGGATCACTGAGCCGGATCAATGAACCGGCTCAACAAACTGAACGACCTCCACTGATCCGGTTCCGCAAACTGAGCCGAAATTCCCATCTCTAGTACGTACAAACTACAATTTACAACAAGACCTTAAAGACAACTTAAGACTAGACTCAACAATGACTAATAACGTACTCAACTTCTTACAGGCAACCAATATTCGTCATCTAATATAATTTCAAAAATTAATAATGTATCAATATACTAATTATGTATCAATTATGTAACCACAGTAATTTCAGACACTAATAGCCAAGCAGCTGAAGTGTCTTAAAATAAATAAAACTAAAAAAAAACATTTGCCGCAAGAACTTTACCAGTACTATTTATGTAATTTCTTTTACTTCGCATATGGAGAGTGATAAATTTTATGGATTAGAGGCCCCATAACCCCACCCTAAGTACACCAATGAACAGTGAAACACGTTTTCCCTACTGTGCAAACATATGCGATTCTTATTTTAGCATTTTGCAGAATTTATTTGTTTGCTATCGTTGGGTGTGCAGAATCATGAATATTACAGATACACTATCTGTCCTATTACGATCGATTTTCACTTATGTATCCAGTTAAATTATATGAACGTACATGTCTAAAGCAATTTAGAAATTAGGTCATTGTTGATGAATTTGCAAAACGTTTATCTCTGTGAAAATTGTCCAATCTTGATATATCTTACAAGCAAATGTTTGTTTCCACGACAATTGAGCCGTTGATTTTGAAAGTGAGATAAGTCCATTTTGTGAAAAATATGAGTTAATTTTACATCTTATTACAAATTGAGATTATGTTCCTGTTTTTAATCATTCACAATAAATATCGACTCAATATTAGGGTTGTACATCGAAGGCAAAACATCGATGTTTAACATCGATGTCAACTATCGGGTATGGTCAGAGCAACACATTTTATACCCATTTTCAAGATTTTTTTTTTAGAAAACTGTTAATAGTAACTTGATTGCGATAATACCTACATAAAGAACAACCTTTGAAGAGTATCCAAAAAAATTTTTATTGAAAAATATCGAAAATTAAGCTCGTGACATGAATTTGAAATTTTCGTTCAGGACAAAGAGTCGATTTGCGGTGAGACACATAACTAATGACTGGATCATCTAAAACAAAAAAACCAAAAATATTTCGTTAGTTTATGAGTTTCTTGAGGTAACGCTGTCGAGTTTTTTCAAATATTTAGATTATTTAATTTTTGGTATAAGTTTGAAGTCAAAAAAACGAAAAAAACGGAAAGTTTTTTTTCGAAATTTCTGTTTTCAGTTGTAAAAAATTCCATAAATAAAAAAAAATGCAAGAAAAAAAATATATCTCGACAGCGTTACCTCAAGAAACTCATAAACTAACGAAATATTTTTGTTTTTTTTTGTTTTAAATGATCCAGTCATTAGTTATGTGTCTCACCGCAAATCAACTCTTTGTCCTGAACGAAAATTTCAAATTCATGTCACGAGCTTAATTTTCGATATTTTTCAATAAAAATTTTTTTTGGATACTCTTCAAAGGTTGTTCTTTACTGTAGGTATAATCCCAATCAAGTTACTATTAACAGTTTTCTAAAAAAAAAAATCTTGAAAATGGGTATAAAACGCCGACCATATCGGCGCTTACTATCGATGTTGAAAAAAAATCGAAGGAAAAACATCGATGTTTTATTAATATTAAAAAAAGCTATTTCTTTATATTATATAGATTTTATTTAATAATGCAAAGATAAAATACGAAAAAAGTAACACACAATACACAAAAAGCATTTATTAGATTTTGAAATAGAAATACTCCTTTTTAATAGTAATTAATTTCACATTAATATTATTATACCCAATATAATAATCCTAATTTGTACCTACAGACTATTCCAAACGATTAGGCGGAACTAACCACAATTTTCATTTTTGTAATTTGTCATTAGATATTTTTTTATATATTGAAGTTGACTTTTCCTGAACAAAATGATCAAAAGCTTCAATCAGTCGGTAAAAGTAACTAGAATTGAAAATCTAGTTCCGCCTAAACCAAAGGAACAGACCTTACTATTTTTACATTTCTAAAATGAAATATTGGATTTTATTACAATACTAATATAGTAATCTTAATGTTAATTTTATATTATTTAACATAAAAATAACACTGTCATACACAATTATTTTTATACTTTTTTAAGTTGAAATAAAGTCTGTTCCTTTGGTTTAGGCGGAACTAGATTTTCAATTCTAGTTACTTTTACCGATGAATTGAAGCTTTTGATCATTTTGTTCAGGAAAAACCAACTTCAATATATAAAAAAATAGCTAATGACAACTTACAAAACTCCAGGTATTGGAGGAATAACAACTGGAAAAGTGTCAACAAGACTCAAAAAGAAAAAGTGTGTTGGTGTCGTTGGTCGTTCGCATTGTTTGCAAAAATTAGAAGTTTCTTCTTATTTTTTCGTATTCTGCTAACTGCTAAGAAGAATAAGAACTAACACTATTAGTATTGTTATATCACTATAGATGGCGCTTATACAAGGTGTCTCAAAAGAAATTTTATATTTAGTGGATCGATTAAAAAAAAAGTAAGCCGTATATAGAAAAAATGTTTATTAATTATTAAAATACACTTTTTGGGGATTTATTTCTTAAAAATAATATCGTCTAAATGTAGACCCTCGCGTTCTCGGCACTCATTTAATCGAACAGTAAAATTACTTATGACGTCTCGGTAGATGGACTCAGGGATAGCTGCCATTTCGTGACGGATATTTTCTTTCAAATGCGTCAGTGAAGTCGGTTTATTGGCGTAAACTTTAGATTTAAGATAACCCCATAGGAAAAAGTCCATAGGGGTTAAATCTGGACTGCGTGGATGCCAATTTATGTCACCTCTCCGCTCAATCACCTGATTTACGAAATTAAGCCTCTGACTGGCATCTTGGAGCTTTAATTCTTGCACCAATTGAATTTTGTAGGGGTGCAGCTTTAGGTCTTTGTGCATAATGCGATGTAATGATGATCTATGCACATTTAAAGCTCTTGCGCGCTTCCGAATTGAAAGGTTCGGGTCGTCACGAACAGACTGATTAACATTCTCCACGTTTTCTACCGTTCTTGATGACCTAGGTCGCCCGGATTTTGATTTATCCAGCGTTTTACCAGTCTCTTTAAACTTTTTAACCCAATGTCGAATGAGAGGAATGCTTGGCGCATCATTTAAGTGGCGAAAACCTCGAATACTGCAGAATTTTCTACGCGCTACAGTCGCCGAATCACCGTTTTTGTAAAACTCTCGCACGCATAACGCGCGGTCTGCTCCCGAGAAACGCTCCATAGCGACTGAATTCCCAAGAGCCAGGCTACCGATTCACATAACCCCCGCGCCCCTCGGATACTTTGCGTTCACGCAGTAAGCTAAATAAATATAAAATTTCTTTTGAGACACCTTGTATTTTGTGTACTAATTTTAATAAAAATTAAATTTTTAAGATTCTAGCGCCTCTAGCGGTAGTTTCTGAATTTCAAAGTTTAAACATCGACATCGGTAGTAGACATCGATGTTTTATCGATACTATCGCCAGTTGACCATCGATGGTAAAAACATCGATGTTTTTAAAACAAACATCGATGTTTTCGATACATCGATATTTTATTCCATCCCTAGTAGGTACATATTAAATTTCAATAAAAATGTATTATTCTAATTTTAATATGTTGAAAAATTGTACTTGCCAATAAAAAAATTCGAATAAATATTAAAATATAATAATTTTGTAGGTTTCAGCCCTCCAGATAGTGGTGGGTTCCCTCCTCCTAGGGGCCGTAGTCCTGGTGGTGGGTCTAGTCCAATTAACACCTGGTGCCGCAGACGCAGATCACCGCTGGATCCTCCTGAGTGTGGGTCTTATCCTGGTGATAATAGGTCTTGTAATGACTGCCATCCGCTGCTGTTGTTTACACATTACCGACCCCCCGGACCTAGAAAGAAATGAAGTAAGAGAAGGGGGGAGTAGTACTGATGTACTTGTACAAAGAAGAAACACACAGGTAAGGAAAAAGATGAAGTAGAATTTAGGAACAATAGAGCCAATATTGATTTGCGACTAGTTCTGGTCAGCATGATTAGAACAATATTAAGTCTGTTTACGTTAAAATTATAATTAGTAATCACTCAATAATGAGTAATCAAAAGTAGACAACCAAACAGTATCAATCCCCTTGCTGATATTACGGCATAAATAGCAGGGATGGGGAGTCGGAGTCGGAGTCGGGAGTCGGGAGTCGAGGAGTCGAAGCTTTTTGGAGGAGTCGGAGTCGGAGTCGGGAGTCGGAAAAAGTTATCGACTCCCGACTCTTTGATTACATATTTATCAAGGATGAGAACAATCCGAAAACGAAAGTAAAATACCATACTACCAGAATTTTTTAAAGTACGGAAACAGGAACGACATTTTTTCTCTGTTCATGAACGAAAATGAAATTAAAAATATTCAATTCCGGTTTCCTTCACGCTTTCCAGTTAAAAATTTAATTAATTTTCAGTCATATCTAATTTTTCTTTTTCTGTATACTTTGTTTATTATGTTAAAACGAAACTAAACTGGATTTTTATTTTCTCAAGTTGTAACGGGCTTTGTGATTATTTTATGTTTCATGTTGGCAGCTAAAATTTATATGTCAAAAGAAAAAAGTGACATGTTATGAAAAATAAAGTATAGTCTGTTCCAAACGATTAGGCGGAACTAGATTTTCGGTTAGTTCCGCCTAATCGTTTGGAACAGACTAACCGAAATTCAGACTAACCGAAAATCTAGTTCCGCCTAAACCAAAGGAACAGACTTTATATAAAATACAAAACAATTTTTTTTTAAACTAATATATTTGAAAATTTGTATTAAAAATGACTCAATAGTCAAGATGAAATGAAAATGACATTTTATAAAAACAGCTCACCCAAACCCAAGATATTTAATGTAAGTATAGTCTGTTTCTTTGGTTTAAGCGGAATTAGATATCGAAATCTACTAACTTTTAAGGATTGAATGAAGCTTTGTATCATTTTGTTTAACAAAAGCCCACTTTGATAGTTAAAAAGTGAACTCGTGATAAATTAAGAAAATAAAAATTCCATTTAGTTCCGCTTAAACATTTGGAATAGACTTTACAATTTACCAGTGAAAGGAGTCGGGAGTCGGAGTCGGAGTCGGAGTCAATTTTCGAAAATACCGACTCCGGAGTCGAGAGTCGGGAGTCGATAATTTTTCTGTCGACTCCCCATCCCTGGTAAATAGTCTACGAGGGCGTATTGAAAAGTAAGGTTTCCTATTTTTTTTTCATAGAAAATCAAATTTATTCACAACTTTGCGTACATCGTTGGAAAGGTTGAACATTTAGCTATTTTTCTACAAAGTCGCCTTGACGATCAATCACGTTTTGCATCCTGGTAACCAGCTTTTTAATGCCGGCGTCGTACCACTCTCCCGCCGGGTCGCGAAGCCAACTGACGACTGCTTCTTGCACTTCCTCGTTTCCGGGGTGTAATGATGTGCCCAAGTTTCGTCTCCAGTCACAATCGAATCCAGAAATTCTTCGCCCTCTTCCTCATAGCGGCGGAGAAATTCTGTGGCACTTGCCACGCGGTTTCTCTTGTGTTCATCGGTGAGCTGCTTAAGGACCCACCTGGCGGACACTTTGTGGTAACCGAGGACCTCCAACACAATATTCTGCACGGAGAAGTAGCCACACTCTTCATTAAGACCTTCCTTTATCTCATGAAGGGTTATTCTCCGGTTATTGCGCACCATCTCGTCGATTCGAGCCGCCGTTGATTCCGTCAAACTCGGCCGCCCCGACCGCTGCTCATCATGGACGTTTTCCCGGCCCTCAGAAAACTCCCGGCACCACTTCTGCACGTTTTTTATGTCCATACACTTCTCACCGTACACTTCCACTAACTGGCGATGAATGTCTATCGGAGAAACCTTTTTTGCATTCAAAAATCGTTGGCTTCGCGACGCGGCGAAAGAGTGGTACGACGCCGGCATTAAAAAGCTGGTTACCAGGATGCATAAAGTGATTGATCGTCAAGGCGACTTTGTTGTGCTTTGTGATGGCGGTCGGTCCTGTGGTGGCCACAGCTATTTTTTTAAAACTTTGCATCATGGAATATTACGAGATTATAATTTTAACGTAAAAAGACTATAGATTCGATCATATAAAGAAAATGGATATTCAATATTATAACACAGGCGCTAACTTTAGTTGTTAAGGGCCAATTTGAAAGTGTCTTTTTTTTGTTGTGCAAACCTGCTGCCAAAGCAAAAACTACCACAATTATAAACTCACTCTATAAACTCAAACAATTACTATAAATATAATATTGAATATCCTATATTGTATAAATTAAATAAATAAATAAATAAAATACACCTGTGTATATTAATATTAATTTCAGCACCGAAATGTTGCACTGTTTTTAACTTAATATAGGTAGAAACTATATGTTCACGGTTTTCGACAGGGTTCTTCTTCTTCTTCTTCCTTTTCGACTTCTTCCTTTTCTTCTTCTTCCCCTTCTTCCTCTTCTTCTTTCTCTTTATTTTCTCTTCTTTCTCTTCTTTTCTTATTTTTCTTCTTCTTCGTCTTCCTCTTCTTTTCCTTCTCTTCTTCTTCTTCCTCTTCTTCCTCTTCTTTTCTTCTTTTTCTTCCTCTTCTTCTTACTCTTTTTTCTTCTTTTTTCTTCTTGTAGTTCTTCTTCCTTTTCTTCTTCCTCTTCTTCTTCCTTTTATTCTTCCTCTTCTTTTTCCTCTTTTATTTCTTCCTTCTCTTCTTCTTACTCTTCTCGATCTTGTACTTCTTCCTTCTCTTCTTCTTCCTCTTCTCGATCTTGTACTTCTTCCTCATCTTCTTCTTCTTTCTTATCTTCTTCATAATTTTTGTCATCATCATTTTCTTCTTCTTAAGTATTGTCAGTGATTTCTTTTTTAGCTTACAAAAGGGGTATCAAGAAACTTTTGATTTATGAAAAATTAATTTTCTCTCAAAATACGTCAACTTTATGTGTAATGTGCTGTGTAAAACTTATTTTAACATGATTTTTATCCAAAAATGTGCTAAAAGCACACTAATATGAACCGGGATAGCACAAGCGGAATTTTTGATCTGATAATTATTACGAAATTTAAAAAAAAATTTGCAATACGTTCTTTCAATATTTATCTAACTGGATAACTGGGTAGCTATAGCTGGTTCTTGATAAGTCTATCTGGCACGTAGATTATTCTTTCAAAAGTTATCGAAATTCAATCAAAATAATTTGTTATCACTAATTTATTGTTCCAAGAAATCATTTAATTTCTAACTTTTTGACAGTGACAGCACTTATTTGTTACTTATTCACTACTTTGACTACCGAATAACTTATCTGCCAGGTAGGATAGTTTATTCGTATGAATAACTTTATCTGAAGGTGGAAAGACGCTTTATTGTTTTTATCCGTCAGATAGCGTTACCAGCCACTTTATCTGAAGGTGGAAAGACAAACTAAACGAAATAATTTTCAACCCGTTTCTAAGGGACACGTTTTTCTTGTAATTTAATGTGTACACAACCCTAGTAAAAATTTGAGCTTCTGAAACCCTTTAAGAAAAAAATTTGGTTAACAATCCCCCCCACTGGGTGCACGCCAGGTTTTGTCTAGAAGAGGGAGTATTATGTAAAATAAATTAGCAGCACTATTTATCACCTTTGTAAATAAAATTTTAAACACTGCATTTAAAAATGATAAAATAAAAATCCTTTTGTTTGTATGCTTTTGCTTCTAGGTAGCACTTCTTAGTGAAGTAGTCCTTAATAAAAAAAACCGATTAGAAAACTCTGGTTTTCTTTTCCAGGAGAATATAGACCCCATCCAACCAGTCTACATGTAGCGGTTATTCATACAACCTAAAATAATTACCGAACGCACAAATCATATCATCAATATGCTTATTATTCTAGGTACTAGTACCCTCCGAATTGGAGAGCCTGATAGCACACCCAGAAAGGACGAGCCAGGAATGTTGCAGGACTATCTCAACACTAGGAGTGGACACGTAGAGGATCTGGCTGCATAGTAATTAAACCGACCATCACACATTATATATGTGTGAACTTATTGTCTTACGGGGAGAGGCAGAGTCTTTAATAAACATTTTAATAATTACAACCGAAAAAAATCACGAACAAAACCCCAGTTAAGGTTCCTGGATAATTCGATTATGAGTGTTCAGACGAAATTTATTTCTGGTTAACTAACGCTCTTTGTGCGCTAGCAACCACCGAAAGACTTAAGCCTGGTTTATAATAAGCCCATAGCATAACTGCATATGCATTAAACAATAGATTTGACCCTTCAAAACATCTGTTTGTAATAAACAGAACAAAGAGAGTAGTGTAATTTTTATGCTTATGTTCCATAACATATCTATTATAAACCAGGCTTAAAACCAGTTTTGCATTATGCTTCTTAATACACTGTCAAATTTATGACGTTATTCAAACTTTTAAAACTACCTAAAGTAAAAGCGATAGAAATAGGCATTCAAGACCCAAGATTATTAAATTATAAGGTTGTCTAGTAGTGTTGGGGGTAAATAGAGAGGCTACGCGTCATCCGTATGCTACCGGGACGTCAGTCTTTGTTTATCGTATATGTTATATACACGTGAAGTTTGATTTTTGGCTATAAATATAAAAATATTGTTTTATTTTTTGATTTTCTACTTGTTAGGGTTTTGTAGGTATGACCAAAAAATCATTATACCGTCATTTTGTCGTCTGTCTGTTTGTCTGTCTGTCTATCTGTCTGTCTGTCTGTCTGTCTGTCTGTCCGTTGGTCTGTGTACACGTGCAGATCAAATTCAGCTAAAAGGATTTTTATGAAACTTCATATTTAAGCTTTTAACATCAATGGCATGAGTTGTTCAACTTTTAGTAAAAATCGGTTAACTAGAAATGGGAGTTTACTCGTGTTGGTTTTAAGATTTTTCCGAATTTTTCCACACGGCTAAACCTAGAGAGTTGAAATTTGGCATGATTATACAACTCTTTGACCCGCACATAGGAAAAATACTAAAACATCTAAAAAACATATCCCCCTAAAAATATAAACAAATATATGCTCATCGAAAAAAAAAATATTTTTTTATAATTCTGTGTAGGGTATCAAATGAAAGCCCTTGGTACGTGGATTAACGATCAAAATTTTATTTTTGCAAAATGAATTATTTTGAGGCGATTTTTTCCAAATTGTGCAAAAAAATTTTTGTCCCACACCTGTAGCCCAGATGGTTTAAACTAAAAATCTGAAAAAATTCTAAGTAATATACATTGGTGTGAACCGGAATAGTACAACAAGAAATTTTGATTAGATTATGTTTTCGGAAAATAACGCATTTTTTGTGTTTTTAACTAAAATATGTTAAATAATCAATTCGCTATGTAACACACCAGATCAGTAGCTCTAGTAGCATAGTTAGTTTTGTCGTGCGTTTAATAATGTAACTTAATTTGCAAACCAGGGTTCGAATCCTCTTAATTTTATTTTTTCTGCCTTTTTTTCCTTTTAATTTTGTTTAAATTATTTTGTCAAAATTCTAGTTATATTTTGGTAAATGTTGCATTTAATTTTTAAAAGCGTAAATTTAATAACCAGTGGGAAGTGTTGAAATTATAATTTAATTCTGTTTGACGAAATCAGAGGGCGGGGCTTATGATTTAAGCAACCAATGGAAGCCATAGGCGCAATTTTCAAAATCTTAATGAACCTTGCTATATAAAAAAAATACTGCACATATTTAGAAACTTAAATAATGGTATTAGGCATTCGAATTAAAATTAATAAAAAAATATTTTAACATAAAATTTGTTTTGGCATCCCAAATAATCATCATTCAGTTACTAAATACCTGCAAAACCCTGAAATGTGTGAAAATTCACACTTCACATAATTTTTATATTTAATTATTGTAACCATTGGCCTGTATAATTTTTATTTACAAGACCAAATCTCAATCAAGATTGTTAAAAATACCAGTACAGCATAAAAATAAACGTAAAATTGGTACACCTGTAAAAGTATTGATACTTCCAACAAAATCAGACTGGAGATAGTTTCAAAAGTTGAGTTGGGAGTCGGATAGCATTGAAAGTTTGAAGAAAGTATTTTGTTTATAGTTTTTACGTCAATACTTCGCAAAAAATCCATAGTGCTTAGGTAAAAAATATAATGTAAAACTGGATTAAGTCTTCAAAAGTCTAATTTTAAGGAGATCATGGGGTCTATTCTATTATCAACAGCCACAGTTCACAAAAAACCTTCTGTATCGACGAAGTTGGTTTTTGTAAATGCATAAATTTTACGAATTAATTATAATGTTAGTATGGGATCTAAATAGATAATCAGATCAATTCTGTAAAAATTTACTGTGTAGTAACATTACTACAAGATAAAATATTATAAAAAGTATCATGACTTTCATTCATGATAGTAACCTTGCTCATAGTGACACATTTAATTACTATGATCATAGTAACTGAGTTACAAAATTGGTCTGTAAGAGTCCCATTAATATAAATGTGCGGACAATTGATTATATCATTGAAAGAAAAGAATCATATCATTGGTATTTATTTGCCGCTTTTCTTGAATGGTGTTCCTATACGCCTTACTATGTCCTAGTCCTATTAATAACTGATAATATGATCAGAATACTTTTTATCTCAAATGCCATTGTGAAATTTGATTTCAGAAAAAAAGCTTCGTATCAAACTTATTGTGACTATTTTACAAACCTGGCGAAGCACTCATCGAACTGATATTACATATGATATGATGGATGATATGACTTACAAATGACGCGTCATATAGGGGAAGATAGATAGGCTGTCACATATGGGAAAACTGCAATAATAATTACAATTTTCGTACAAAATATTTTATTAAAGCAGTAGCATTTAACTACGTCAATAGAGAATCAATAGGGGATACGCAGAAAATTTATATTTCCTTAAAACTACATTTTTTTGATATGTTAATGTTAGTTATGTCACCTAACAAAACAAAAATCACATTTTAATTAATATTACAACCAAATTTTTTAATTAAAATATTGTAAATTTTAAATAAGCCACAGCGCGAAGGTTGCCGAGTAAATACAACTGAGCATGACGTCAAACCCCAGACAGCCCAGACTACAACATAATGTTTACGTGCGTATTGACATCTGACACTACCGATAGAGGCGCTACTGCATTTTACATCATGGCTGACTTTGGTAGGATATTTTTGACAGATTCAATGGTATCTTCATGTGATATTTATTGAAACACACGGGAACACACTCTAAAATGGTCTTTAACTGTCTTTCCACTTCTAAGAACATATTCCCATGCTTGTCTTCTATCCATAACTACACGTGCACCACCACGTAAATTCAGAAACACGATTTTTTGCCACGTTTCGGAACACGATGAAAACTTAGGTCTCTATCACGACCTACTTTTGCATTGCAAAGATAAAAACAACAATTCACGTTGCATTTAATTTTTTCTTGGAATTTTAAAGACATTTTTTTAAAAACTTGATATGAAAACAACAGTAAACAAACTCGACTATCCTACAACCGTCAGTTTCTCAAAATCTCACTAGAGGCGCTTCAGTTATTGTCAGTTGACAATATTGTCTTGTTCAAGAGTTTTGTATTTGTTTTAAAACAATTTTTCACGCATTTATTATTAAAATGGCAGATAAAGATTTTGTTTGGGCTTAGAGTGATAATTTACCCAACATTGATGCTTTTATGCTCATGGAATATATGAAAAATAATGAATGCTACAGTGCTGAAGAAATACGTGATGCCAAAACAGACTTGTAATTACCATTTATGTATTCTATAACTTTATGTAAACAGAAAAAAATCTAAACTAACGCGGACCGCTAATAATAATTTTTGGTTAATTTTTTGTAAGAAAACAAATATATTTAATGTGCTACTAAATACATTTTATTTGTAGAAAATCACAGAAAGTTTACAGAAAATAAACAAAATATAAATTATTTACATCAAAAATGTGCAGAAAAAATAACCAAAAACACACAAAAAACACATACAAAAACTTTCGCGGACCACTAAAATTTTTCTGTGGACCACCTGTTGAGAAACACTGTTCTATAGTATATGACAGGCGTGCTTGTAGCCGTGGAAGCATTTATTTCCTCGGCTTATATTGGTTGTTATGTTAGCGTTACATGATATTTTTAAACTACTTATTTTTTCGCCCAATAATAATTAAAATAACTAATAACTTTAATTAAATATTAAGAACGTCTTTTTCGTCCGAGGAAATGATTATTACAAAATTTTACCACAGCAGTGAGCTCTGTATTCAAATCACGTTAATTTTATGTCATATCATTGTCAGATCATTGTTATATCACTATCAGTGTTACTTTAATGAGTGCTCGACCTACATAAGATTAGTACGAGTCCAATTGATATAAACGTCCAAACAATTGATTTTAACATGGTATTTATTTACCACTTTGTTCGAATGGTGTTCCTATACGCCTTACTATGTCCTAGCCCTATAAATAACTGACGATCACGATTAGAATAACTTTTAAGACAAATCTCAAATGTTATTGGAAGATCTGAGAAATAAATCGTGTCAAAATTCATATCCATATCCCCCCAAATATTTCTTATATTTAAAAAATGTATACTAAAAATATTTATTTTTCAACAATTTTTGTCATACACATTTTTACTGTCAATTAAATAATAAATAAGATATTATTTTTAGTTGGTGTCCCCTCTGAAACAATTCCAAACCTTCAGGGGGGGTCATCCTCGCAATTTGGGAACCAATTTTAAATAAATATATTAAAAAATAATTGTCAAAAAATTTAATTTTGACACTATACAGTCAAAAATGACCAAAATTAATCAACGTCTTTGGTTCAAATTTTTAAAATGAAAGACTCTGTCTCCCCCATGGATTAAATAATACAAATATGGAATTGTACACAAATTAACTATAAAATGGCTTCCTATAACTATTTTACCTACATTTGACATTCAATATTAATTAATTCGAATTTAATATCAATAGTTAATAGAACGTTTTTAAACTTTCATACAAATACGAATTAAATTTAAGAATTTTAAGAAATAGAAATAGAGTTTTTAAAATAATTTTAGTATTATTTGGATGGGTTCCATGTTTTTATAATTCATATTTTATGGTTCATATCTTTTTATATCTTACCAGAGCCAAACACATTATAAAAAACCCATTTAAATACAATTTGAAATATGTTTTCAAAACTTCATAAGTCGAATATTGTCCTAGTATATTCTTTAACAGTAGCGTACGAAGAAAAATATTTCATAGGGAGATTTTTCACAACATCGGAATTTATACGTATTGAAAAGCAAGCTTTGAAATGAAGTAATTATAATTTTAGTTCTGTTTTCAATTTTCGGGAGGGGATTTATCTCCCTAATCTCCCCCCTTGCGTACGCCACTGTTCTTTACTGTGCTTCGAACGTTTTATGGTTTTGTAGGTATGACCAAAAAACGCTTATACCGTAATTTTGTCATCTGTCTGACTTAGGGTGACCATTTTCTTAAAAAGGCAATGCGGGACGGAGCAAAAAAAGGTCCTCATCTCTCAAATCCAAGTGAAGAGCAAAAAAAAAGGTCTTCACCTCCCAAATCCAAGTGAAGAGCAAAAAAAAACATCCTCACCTCCCAAATCCAAAAGCGGGACAATGCGGGACAAAATGTTAAAATGCGGGACGAATGGTCACCCTAGTCTGACTGTCTGTTTTTCTGTCTGTCTGTCTGTTCGGTAAAAATTGTAGCCAAACGGTTAAACCTAGAGAGTTGTAATTTGGCATGCTTATACAACTCTTTGACCCGCACATAGAAAAAATACTAAAACATCTAAAAAACATATCCCCCTAAAAATATAAACAAATATGTGCTCATCGAAAAAAAATATATTTTTCTAAAATTCTGAGTAGGGTATTAAATGAAAGCCCATAGTACGTGGATTAACAATCAAAATTTTATTTTTGTAAAATAAATTATTTTGAGGTCATTTTTGCCAAAATTGTGCAAAAAAATTGTCCCACCCCCTGTAGCCCAGATAGTTTAAACTAAAAATCTGAAAAAAATTCTAAGTAATGAACATTGATGTGAACCGGAATAGTACAACAGGAATTTTTGATCAGATTATGTTTTCGGAAAATAACGCATTTTTGTGTTTTTTGGTTGACGATGTACAAAAGTTATAGTTATGTACCACACTACATATACTAGAAGGCGTATCCTGGTCTAATGGTTAGCTTGCTCGCTTGCTACGCAGCAAACTAGGGTTCGCTCCCGGGCAGAGGAGATAATTTGATTTTATGTTTTTTTTCCATTTTGTTTAAATTATTTTGTCAAAATTGTTGCATTTAATTTTTAAGAGCGTAAATTTAATAACCAGTTGGATTGTTGGAATTATATTGTCATTCTATGTGTCATGTATACGAAACCAGAGGAGCGGAGCATATGACTTAAAACAACCAATGGAAGCCATAGGCTCAATTTTCAAAATCTTAATAACCTTGCTATATAAAAAATACTGCACATATTTAGAAACCTAAATAATGGTATACTAGCGTCGGCGAATCAGTGCAGTTACGTCACACGACGTAACAAACAATTGCATTGTTCCAAACAATACATTCTTTTGTTTCGTATTGTGACGTAACTGCACTGATTCGCCGACGCTAGTAACGGGTGTTTTTTTTAGAGGTATAGAACTTTAAATTGCAATAAAACAACGATGGATTATTCGATTGACATGAATTTTTTTTTATTCGAAAGATAATCTTGTGGCATTACATTAAATCATACCAACAAGACGGCGCAACATGTCACACAGCTCGTGCCACAATCGATTTATTGAAAGACACGTTTGGTGACCGCCTAATTTCACGTTTTGGACCTGTGAATTGGCCTCCAAGATCTTGTGATTTAACACCGCTGGACTACTTTCTGTGGGGCTATGTAAAGTCATTGGTCTATGCGGATAAGCCACAAACGCTTGACCATTTGGAAGACAACATTCGCCGTGTTATTGCCGATATACGGCCACAAATGTTGGAAAAAGTCATCGAAAATTGGACGTCCAGATTGGACTACATCCGAGCCAGCCGTGGCGGTCATATGCCAGAAATCATATTTAAAATGTAATGCCACAAGATTATCTTTCGAATAAAAAAAAATTCATGTCAATCGAATAATCCATCGTTGTTTTATTGCAATTTAAAGTTCTATATCTCTAAAAAAAACACCCATTATATTAGGTATTCGAATTAAAATTAACAAAAAAAAATTATTTAACATAAAATTTGTTTTTAAAGCAGACAGCCTGTTTAATTAGCAATAAAAATATTTGTTTATGCACAGATTGTATTACCTCACATTACTTATAGTTTGTCAATAAAACGGTTAAATAATTTTATATCAACCTTTAAAATACAACCCCATTTACAGTCCCATTTTTTTTTTTTTTGTCGGCGAGTGTATGTTTTTTTTTCATTATCAATTAATCGATTATTTTTTACCAATTTAATCGAAAATTGATTATAACATTTCGATTAATCAGATGATCAATTAATGGGTCAATTAATTTTTTTGCCATCTCTAGTCACACACTTCTGTTTTCCGCCATTATTTACTAAATATCTGCGAAATCCTGAAATATGTGAAAATTTACATTTAACATTATATTTTTAAGTGTATTTATGACGTTTTGAAAGCAATCCCTCTGTGCCAGATTTTAAATTAGCTTTAACTAAACCATCTAAAAAATTAATGTTTTCCAGTAGTTAATTTTAGATATTTTAAAATTTTTATATGTAAATTGTGATTATTTGATATGAAAAATTTTAAAACATTTTTACTTATATCAGATAATTGTAAAAATAAAAAATTAAAGGTCAATTTGATATGTTATGTGACCCGCAGTACAAGAATGTGAAAGGGGTTGCCTATATTAAAAAGATAAGGCGTATACATTTACACTTTAGTTTTTTAATAATTTTTTAGGGAAAGGTTGCCGATTTATCGCTACTTAAAATATTTTCTAAGATTTCTCAGAAAGTTTTAATTTTTTGCTGTTTTTTATAGAAATATATTTTAAGATGTTTTAGCAACAATATTCATGTATTTTATTCGTTTTCTTGAATAGACAACCAAGCTAGAAATATTTGAAATAAAGTATTTAAAAAAGTATTTGAACTACTTACTGGTATTTGAAATATATTTCAAATACTTCATAAATATTCTTGGTATTTAGATTTGCAAATACTTTTTCCGTGGTATTTGTATTTGATATTTGCTGTCTGAAAATGTCAGTATTTGAAATACTTTAGAAGTATTTCAAATATTTTCATAGTAAATATTTCATATATTTACTAGTATTTTAATAATAATAATATTTTATTTAGTATACCAAAGGTTTAAATATTTCTTAGTATTTTAAATACATTTAAATTATTTAAAATACATAATTTCAAATATTTCTCTATTATTTCAAATAGATACTTCCTAGTATTTCAAATATTTCCTAGTATTGATAATATTTCCCCAGTATTTCAAATATTTCTCTATTATTTCAAATAGGTACTTCCTAGTATTTCATATATTTCCTAGTATTTTAAATATTTCCTAGTATTTCAAACATTTAAATTATTTAAAATACACAATTTCAAATATTTCCTAGTATTTCAAATAATTCTTGAATTTGAAATACATTTTAATTATTAGAAATACATTATTTCATATATTTTTCTATTGTTACAAATATTTCCCTATTTTTTCAAATATTTTCTTATTATTTCAAATACAGTCTGTTTCAAACGGTTAGGCGGAACTAAATGGGAATTTCGTTCTTTTAGGTTGTCACGAAAAGGGACCTTGCTTGGGTTATTTCATTTTTCACGTTGGAATATCAAAATTTAAAATTCCAACAATGAAACCATGGAAACGAATGACATATGTCAAACTTAAATTAATTTTCTTACATATTTTAATGACAAAAAAATAAATAAATGGGATATTTGTATTAAGAATGACACAAAAAAGCAAAATATAAAGAAAATGACATTTTAAAATGATATTAACCTTAACCAAAAAATGTTTGTTGCAAGTATGATTTACAAAGCTTAAACAAAACTGCCGAAAAGCATGATTTAAACGATGAAAGTAACTAGATTGCAAAATCTAGTTCCGCCTAACCGTTTGGAACAGACTTTAAAGTCTGTTCCAAACGGTAACGCTAAGTTACTTTCATCGTTTAAATCGTGCTTTTCGCCCATTTTGTTTAAGCTTTGTAAATCATACTTACAATAAACATTTTTTGGTTAAGGTTAATATCATTTTAAAATGTCATTTTCTTTATATTTTGATTTTTTGTGTCATTCTTATTACAAATTTTCCATTTATTTATTTTTTGTCATTAAAATATGTACAAAAAATAATTTAATTTTGACATATGTCATCCGTTTCCATGGTTTCACTGTTGTAATTTTAAATTTTGACATTCCAACGTGAAAAATTAAATAACCCAAGCAAGGTCCCTTCTCGTGACTACCTAAAAGAATGAAATTCCCATTTAGTTCCGCCTAACCATTTGGAACAGACTGTATGTCCCAGTATTGCAAATATTTCCTAGTATTTCAAATACATTTAAATTATTTGAAATACATAATTTCAAATATTTCCCTATTACTTCAAATATTTTATTTAAAATATTTCCTAGTATTTCAAATACATTTAAATTATTTGAAATACATAATTTCAAATATTTCCCTATTACTTCAAATATTTTATTTAAAATATTTCCTAGTATTTCAAATACATTTAAATTATTTGAAATAAACAATTTCAAATATTTCCTAGTATTTCAAAAAATTCTTGTATTTTAAATGTATTTAAATTATTTGAAATTAAATATTTCAAATATTTCCTAGTATTCCAAATAATTCTTGTATTTTAAATGCATTTTAATTATTTGAAATTAATTATTTCAAATATTTCCTAATATTTCAAATACATTTAAATTATTTGAAATACACAATTTCAAATATTTCCCTATTATTTCAAATATTTCCTAGTATTTCATATAATTTTTGTATTTCAAATACATTTAAATTATTTAAAGTATATTATTCGAAATATTTCCCCATTATTTTAAATATTTCCTTAGTATTTCAAATATTTCCTAGTATTTCAAATATTTCTTAGTATTTCAAATATTTCCTAGTATTTCAAATATTTCCGAATTCATGAAATATATAATTTTTGCGGCAAAATTAAAGGAAAAATATTCAATTGTGCTAATTTTCCAAAATATACGATACTTCTTCTTCTTTTTCTTCTTCTTCTTCTTCATCTTCTTCTTCCTTGGGCATTGTCAGTCAGGTGGACTTTCGGCCTCACTCACAATAGTCCTCCATCTTGACCTGTTAGTTATAAGATCTTTCCATGTATCTCGTATACCAATACTTGTCACGGCTTTTGTGGTAGTATAAGCCTCGCGTTTCGGCAAGTATACGCAGGCAGAAAAAAAGTAAAAAATAACCGTATATTTTGGTAAATTAGCAGTATTGAAGTTATATTAATATTTTTGTATTAATTTTGCGACGAAAAGTAAATTTTTTATGAATTCTAAATTGACCAAATTTGTGGCGATCTTGTTGCGACACTGTTTATCCAACAAAAAAATTTATAAGAGCTAAAATATAGAGAATTTATCCGTCTTTAATTTAGTATAAATATATTTTTTCAAATTTTACAATGTAATGGAGATATTTGCAAAATAGATATTTCGAATATTGGTCTCTTTATATCAAATAATCACAAAATTGTATTTCACCCAAATTTTAACATATCAAATATAATTTTTTCCATTTTTAAATAAATTTGTGATATTTTAATGATGGACCAAAATGTACCTAACTATATTCAATTTTCTCAATCAAATATTTGAAACTGAGAAAATATATACCCACCTATAAAGGTACAAAATGATTCATTCTTAAATTTTAGTTAGATAAATTATAAACTATTTATATAAAATTTATATTATTTTATATTTATAAAAACTTTTACCATTTTTATAAATATTTATCAATATCTTCACGAAAAAATCTAGCAAATACACGAAATAAAATTTATAATAATCTATGTAAATAATTCTAAAAAAATCAGTATTATAAGAATTTTAAATCTGTTGATGTCAAATGTAGGAAAGCCAAAATGCTATTGTTTACGCTAAAAACTGGTTTCAATTTAAAAACTGGTTTTAGGAAATAAAACTCCAAAAATTACAGATTAAAATTACAAAACGGGCTCCATTTCTTGGCCCGACAAAATAAAGTTTACATAGAACAAATTATGCACGACTAAATGTGTAACTGAACGACAAAATATGTAACTGAACTACAAAATATGTAACTGAACTACAAAATATGTAACTGAACGACAAAATATGTAACTGAACTACAAAATATGTAACTGAACGACAAAATATGTATTGTCTGTTTTTTTTGGTTTAGGGGAGAAACTAAACTGGAGGTTTTTTTTGTCATGAGAACCGTGATTGTCTAGATTATGTCATGTTTTATGTTGTCAAAAATAAAAATGCCAAAAGGAAAATGAATTATATACAATACATCTTTATTTTTGGAAGATTAAAAAAATTTAAAAATTTTAAATTTGTATTTGGGGTCGATTCAGCCTCAAGTATTTCATACTTAAAATGAATACCTGTTTATTCAGGGATAATAGGACCGGTCTATACATCACACTTATCACGTGGCTTTCATATCTATAATCGGCGGTCTAGAAACGAATAACTTTCTTATACGCCTATCTCGGCATTTGGGAACCTATTTTTTTTTTTTTTTTTAGAAATTTGTATTATGTAAGTTATTCCAAACGATTATGCGGAACTAGATTTTAAAATCTAGTAACTTTTAACGATTGTTTCGGGCTTTTAGCATTTTGTTTAAGCTACTGTAAATCATACTTACATTGAACATTTTTAGGTTAGGGTGAATTGTCATTATAAAATGTTATTTTCATTATATTTTGATTTTTTGTGTCATTCTTAATATAAATGAGACATTTATATTTCAATTTATATTCTTCAATTTAATATTCTTCAATTTTTATGTCTTCCAAAAATTTAAAAATGTATTTTTATTAACTAACTGGAATTTTCATTTGCCTAAGTTGTTATGAACTTATTTTTTTTGTCTTAAAATATGTAAAAAAAGTATAATTTTTTTAAATAAATGTCATTCGTTCCATGCCCAGCAAACATTTTTATACGGGCCAGTACTGGTAAAGCACATACTCCCCGGCATTGAAAGTAATGGGCCAGTACCCCGGTGTCCCCGGGGCCGTTACTGGCCCATTGATGTATCGGTTGCTGGCCCAGCAACGGTAAAGTGCAAAATAATCGCATTAGTTGCAAGATTTATTTCTGATGGTTTTAAATAAAAAGTATGAGTGAAGAAGAGTGCTTATAAAATGCTGGTAAAGTACTTCGTATAGGCGGAATGCGAAATACAAATGTGAAGTACATTATTAATACTGGCGTTGCACTTACTTTTGGTGCCAGTAATTTACCAGCATAAAAGCAGTTTGCCAGCATTCGGCCGTTAGTTGAATGTTTGCTGGGTGGTTTCACTGTTGTAATTTTAAATTTTCACATACCAACGTGAAACATTAAATAACCCAAGCAAGGTCCTTTTTCGTGAAATCACGAAAGAACGAAATTCCCATTTAGTTCCGTCTAAAGGGCCTGTAGGTATATACATTTTTTTTATAGCTATTTTATTTTTTTATAATAAATGTCACTTAATTATGAATGCCAACATAAAACATGAAATAATCTTACCAAACTCTGTTTTCGTGACAATTTTTACAATTTTTTATGTATATTGCCAAAACTATGTTTTTTAATTGAAACCAAATTTATAAAAATATGTGTTTGTAGTGTGTTAGGCATAAGTTTATATGTGAAATTATTTAACTATATAGCAAATGTATTTATAACAAATGGACGAATGTCTAAAAATTATCTCAGTTTTAATCAGAGAAATAAGAATATATCTAAATTATTACAATTTTTATAAAATTATTCGTACAAATATATAAAAAATCTGATGTAACTTGCACACAACTTTCCAATTACGATATAATAGACAAGAAATGATTTTTATAAAATCTATTAATAATTTGTAGTCACAGATTCTCGTTAAAAACATGCATCATTTTTTCAGAGCACTCTACGTTTTCAAAAGGCATCCCAGCAAACATTTTTATACGGGCCAGTACTGTTGAAGCACATACTCCCCGGCATTGAAAGTAACGGGCCAGTACCCCGGTGTCCCCGTGGCCCATTGGTGTATCAATTGCCGGCCCAGCAGCGGTAAAGTGCAAAATAATCGCATTAGTTGCAAGATTTATTTCTGACGGACCAGTGCTTATATTATACCCACTCTCTAGTATTTCAAATGTAACATATGTATATTTACCTTATACTTACTTAGTATTATACTCTATCTCAGAAAGACTGATAGTAATAAATCATTTTGTCAGGCAGTTACCAGTGGCGTGCACATTTTAAACACGTTTAAATTGGTTTTGTGTATTTCTATATTACTATTTATCATTTTATTAAACGCACGCCTGTGACCATATTTATCATATCATTAAACACACCCCTGTGACAATATTTTTCCTCAAAATTTTAGGGTCAAATTTTTATTTTCTATTGTGTTTAACCCTAGTTTGTATTCCCATATAAGATGTGCGGCACACTCGGTTGTTTTTAACAATATTTCGTTTCGAACTATTCATATTTTGTCGCTTTTGTTTTGCCGCTTCTGTGTAAAAAAACAATAACTTTTTACAAATTTACTTAACTTTTAACAAATAATAAATTTTATTACTATCAGTCTTTCTGAGATAGAGTATAAAATAAATTAATGGTTAGGTGCAAAATAAATACTCATTTGGCCATTTCACAATCGTTGAATAAATTTATTTAACAAATAAATAATAATATCGCATCGGTTTTAAACTATTAATGAAGAAATTAACTTTGCTGTCAATAGAATGATGCGATATTGTCAACTTTATTCGTTGAATAAATTTATTCAACGATGATGAAACAAAAGTAAAATGTAACATATTAACAAAAATAAGGAGTGCTCATAAAATGCTGGTAAAGTACTTATAGGAGGAATGCGAAATACAAATGTGAAGTATATTATTAATACTGGCGTTGCACAAACTTTTAGTGCCAGCAATTTACCAACAGAAAAAGCAGTTTGCCGGCATTCGGCCGATGGTTGAATGTTTGCTGGGATATTTAGTTAATATCTACAAAAGGATCAATTTTTTAAGGGGTAGTTCTAAACTTTTTTAAGGATTGAGTGATATAGCAAAACTGGTGAATATGATGGATGAGGAACCAATTCGTAGCGCAATTCATGGAGTTTTGCCATTACTTGTGAATTGGTGTGTTGTCCTGGTGGAACATCACTTTTTACTTCGTCAAATGGGGCTGCTTTCGCTTCAAATCGGCGTCGAATCTATTCAAAATCTAGTTTTTGAGATACGCTATATTGGCTTCTTTCACAATAAAATATCTTATTTCTTAACTTGTGTATTTTTCACGTTATTACTGTTACTATTTGCTCCAACTGCCAGTTACAAACACAAAAGAGACAAAGTAAAGTATTTATTTCACAAAGTAGATAAATATACATTCATCACTTATCACTTAAAAATGTTCTTTTGTACGACTTTCTAGCATGGAGTTTACCAGAACAGTCTTCTGAAAACTCCAACAGTAGTAGGCCATCTTATCTTCCTTGATATCTATCTTCCATAGTTTTATGTCCTGATGGAATCTTTCTCCCGGTTCTTCACTAAAATCACCTAGGTTTTCTGGTAAGTGGTCATAATACAACCGAGAATATTTGTTGGAAAGCATATTTTCCACTAATTCTCTGCCTTATGATTTCCAAGAAAATTTTGTACTACTTGAATAAATGAACACTAAGAATTAGATTCAATCTCGTTCATTGATGCAGTTGGATTGGATTGTGGATCTTCAGTAGGTTGCCTTATCTGAGGACCATCAAATATTCTAGCTTTCAGTTTTTCAGAGTTAATCCCAGGAAATTTACGTGTCAAGTAGCCTACACAAAGTCCATCTCGATTTAAAGCCTTCAAAAATTGCTACATAAGCCCAAACTTGATATACAAGGGTGGAAATATAATTTTCTCGCAACCAAAGGTTCCTTGACAACGTTTGGTTTTTTTTTTTTTTGAATTATGACATTTCTTAATGGTAATCTCCCAATTTTTGCTAACCCAGTGCTGATCCTTAGCTCTGCTGTCCCAAAGACAAAAAACAAGGATATTTTGTATATCTACTTTGCTGTTTGGAGGAAGTTTACCGTTTTTAGATAAAAAAACTAATATCAATTAGTCTGTATCTCAAAAACTAGAGCTGCTACGAAAAAGAGTCAGGTATTTTTGGAATCAGCACATCAAAAATATCCAAAATCAGTTCTTACTTTTCCGGCACCAAGATAAAAAAATTATTTTGTTGGGCAGTGTTACTATTCCATGGATTTTATCGACTATTTCTGGCGTGGTGAAATATTTTGGAGCGCCTGAACGCTCATGGTTATCTATAACGCTATTTTATTTGACTTATACCCTTTTCACACTAGAACTTTAAGATCGGATGTTAAAGTGAATGTATCTTTACACGCTAATGTGAAAACGTATGGCCTCGTCTAAACACAATGTTTAAGACAGAGATCTGCGTCTTAAACTTCGTCCGCATTGCCAACTTAATTTCTATTATAAAAAAATACTCTTTGAATTTGTGCTGTCAACATTTTATATTATCATAAACAAGAATAATACTGTATTATATCGACGTTATAAGAAGTTTATACTTATTGTTATAATAAAATTATTTATTTTAATAATGTGTTTAATAAAATACAGAGCTACAATAATTGAGATAAAATGTATCGACTTACATGTTAATACAGGTGTAATATATTCTTTATTGTAGTGTCTTTATTGTAGAATGAAATGAAATATCCATTTTTGTTTATAATAATTCAAAATGTGCGTCTGCGCAGACAGTTCAAAACTGGTAATTTCATGACGGTAACTTAAGGACAAAATTACTGTAGCTGATGACAGCACCAGAGATTTAAACATCAAGTGTGAAAGCATACCGATCTTAAACATCGGTGAACTTTAAGTTCACTCGTCTTAAAGATCTAGTGTGAAAAGGGTATTAATAACTCGTTGACTCGTACTTAACGTTTACTTCTATAGTTTCCTGAGCAGATTGTTTGATTTTATCTGCATTTTTCATAATGGTAGTCACAGTTGAAGGCGGTAAATTCATTATCCTGCAGACATCGGAACGTTTTCCCCCATTTTCCATTCGTCTAATAACTTCCATCTTCTCAAGGGAGATAGAAATACTAGCCTTTTTAAATCCATCTTGAGTTAACATTTTCTTTCTCCTCTTCTCAGACATGGTATTTGTTTTAATGTACCCTTTTGTATATGCGTATGCAAAAAAACACCTATTTTATAGAAACATATAAACAAATTAAATTACGAATAATTAAACTAGATATACGCCAGACGTGTAGAAGGATAGTTATACGTGATGATACTAGAGCGGTGTCCAATCCAGTTGTCGCGGTACTTCCCCGATCAGATCGGGGAATTCCAGGCATACGATAGTTCATTCAGCGCAGGCGTAAAATCGGCGTATATCCAGTTCTACCTGTACTTGGTTGTTTTAAATAATTAAAAAATCTTTTGATTTTGTAATTGGAAAGTTATTTAATTGAGAAATAAACTACCACGTACTGTAAGACATTCGTCCATAATATTTTATTTAAATCATATTATATTTTGCTATAATTGTTGTCTCTATAATATAACTTCCAAAGATAATTTTCCGTGAATTTATATTAATCTACAACTACAAAAAATAAAACTTTTGTAAAAAAATATTTAAATGTATTGATACAGAGATGTATTATGGTATTTTTTAACGCTATGTTTAACATAACATAACATAAATATAATGACATATGACATAACATTAAGTGTCCTTCCATATAGAACAAAAAAACGTTAGCATAAGCACA
This sequence comes from Liopterus haemorrhoidalis, assembly GCA_963971575.1. Lineage (NCBI taxonomy): Eukaryota > Metazoa > Arthropoda > Insecta > Coleoptera > Dytiscidae > Liopterus > Liopterus haemorrhoidalis. Next base: position 68,560,533 of record OZ020613.1, read on the forward strand.
AAGTAACAGTATAATATAATTATCGTTATGTTTGATGTTATGTTTATTATTATGTTACGTCTTCATTCAGTTTTACCTTATGTCATAAACACAACGAACTATGCATTTGAAATATAATTGGAACAATCAAGGAAATACAACTGAGGAAACAAAATCTGGAGAATAAAACAAATAGAGTTTGTAACATATAATATACAACAAACTATTTTACAGAATTACTTGCTATTTCTTATAAGAGCTGTATAAATTAAGTAAGCGGACTGATTTTTGTTATTTTTTTTTTTTTTATTCGAATAGAATTACAATTCAATATTGGCTGCATTCGAGTTGTACAGAGTAGAGCGAGCGCTGAGCGAACAGTTGATGGTGACGTCATGAATAGAGCACTAACGGAGCGAGCGTTCTTGTGACGTAATGTTTATAAAATCTAACCCTACAATTTTAGGCGGCGTTTTTACTGTCAGATTAGTTCACGTCCGTCATGAATCAAAATTATATGTTATCTGTCTCAATTTGTAATACGAAACTAAGAGGAAAATTTCATTTTTTATGTTGTCTATTTAAAATATCATCTTAGGGTGGTACTGCTGAAATGGCACCTTTCAAAACATTTGACAATTCATATTTGACATTAAATTATATGTCAATTTATCTTTTTAATTGAAAGAGATTTCTTTAGATTTCTGAAGGAGAAGTAAGAAAAATTTTAAATGAAGGTGTAGAAAATTTAAGACGGACGAACATGGGAAGAGGTAATAATAAGAAAACAGATAGAACCACAGACTACATGTTTCGGAAAGATTTGCAGAGAAAAATTTGGGATTTACATTCAAAAAATTTATATTTTTCTTTAATGTTATTAAATTTTGCAAAACAAGAATTAGATTTTAAGGGCAGCAGAATAAAATGATAAATTATTATTATATAATATGTATGTTTGTTTTTTATATTTTATCACGATATTTCATTGATAATCGTAATATTTTTTTACTATTCTACGAGTAATAATCGAAAGTTAATGAAATAAATATTAATATATACATTCAAAATATTTGACATGTCAATCACAATTTTGACATGTCAATTTAGTAATAACCTCAATATGATGAAACTTAACCATACTATTAAAAGCCAGATTTACAAGTTCACATGATTCTACAAAAGTCTATTTACACCACAACAGTCACTAAAGTAACCAGATCTAGTTTCGTATTACAAATTGAGACAGATTATATAAGAGGTTCACTTTTGTAAGAACAAACTAAGAGGGAATTTTGTTTTTAATAGTTTGCACCTTTGAAGCTGTATGTCATGTTGGTATTAAAAAATGTCACTTTTTTAAAATGTCGATGCATTTGACAGATGTCATAATGAAAAATGATATCTTATTTATAATGATCATAACCTTATCAACCTAAAGTCGGTTTTACAGCGTAAGGAATATTTTTAATTGACATTTAAAGTCAGTAACACACCATAAAAGTAACCAAAATAACCAGATCTAGGGTGTTCTTACAAAAGTGAACAGCTTATACCTCGGTTTTTCCTTGATTTTTTTTTTTTTAATGATGAAGAAATAAAATTAATTAAAAATTAAATAATAATTAGTGAATTAATTTAATGAATTTTTTCTATTTTAATTTTATGCACGGTGTAATTTTTTTGCTGTTTATAGAACATCACAAATACATAAAATGGCCGTACTCTGTAGCCATAGACAAATAACAATATTATTTGTCTATTGTTATTTGTCTAAGGCTATTATTTTTATTTTATTTATAATTTAATTTTAAACTTTCATTTCTTTCCCGCCGTTCCCCTATTTTTTTACGTCATACTCCATATGCTCGGTGTTAAAACCCCGAACACATAGAGCGCACTCTAAATGCTCGCTCGATCGCAAAACGAATGCAATTGAGTGTACTCCGAGCGTCAAATCGAACACGTTTGAGTGTACAGAACGTGCTCGGAACGCTCGGAGCGTCAAATCGAATGTACCCATTGTGTCCCTCAACATAACATCCTTGGGCCACACAGCGCTAGAGACGGTTCTTCTAATCCTCATAGCAGTGCTGGAACTCGGATACTGGAATAGTTTTCAGCTGGTCGGTTACAGATGTTTGAATGTTTTCGTATGTCCCAAAATGACGTCACTTGAGGTGATTTTTCAATCTTGGGAAGAGGAAAAAGTCACAAGGACTCAAGTCAGGCGAATAAGGAGGCTGAGGAGCCACAGGAATGTTTTTACTGGCCAAAAACTCGTTTATTGAAATTGCTGTGTGACAAGGCGCATTTTTCTCATCCCCAATTCATTGGTCAAAATCTGAAGAACGGTAGTGTGAGTCCAATTCAACTCTTCCCCGATCAATCTGTCAAACGACGATCTGAACGCACAAGATCCCGGATTCTGTCGACATTTTCATCGGTCCTTGAAGATGAAAGCCTTTCGCTGCGTGATTCATCTTCAATCAATTCTCTTCCTTCTGAAAATGCCTTAAACCACTAAAAAACCTAGGTCCTTGACAAAACACTGTCTCTGTAGACCTGCTGAAGTTTTGCAAAAGTTTCCGTTGCACTGTGCCCAAGTCTGAAACCTGATAGCACACCGTTGCTCGAAATGAATGTCACTCATTTTTGGAACGTACTAGAAAAAACTGTTTCACGAAAAAAATCGCTACGGACAACAAAATTACTCTAGCGAGTTCAAACTCGTACTGAAGGCGTATCACATGTTCACCTGACGCTCCTCCAACTCCCGAGTCCCAAATGTTGCCAGATCAAACGCTATATTGACAGTCCGGTTACTTAATTTACTTTAAAATGTCTCAACTTAAAAACAAAATATTGCTGCCAACAATTCCATTTGTAGGCGATGCCAAGAACTTATTAAGCAGCCTGCGTAGAATAAGAATCTAATAGTACAATTACGGGGGGGGGGGGTCAAAGAGAAAGTGTTTTAAGTCACATTTTATTCATTTCGCGAAACAAACCGTTTTAATAGATTCGCAGTATAAAAATATACGTCACTCTGTTTAAAATTCTTATACATTTAATTCCAGGAAAAATATGACTTGCTCCACCTTTGCATTTAATAGATTTGTATTCCTAGCTTGTACCACATTTCAATTTTTTTGAAAAATTGATTTTAGCTTTATTCCGTTTAAACGTGCTATAAAAATATCGTCAGAGTAATCTGTGGGAGAAAAAAACAGCAATATAAAAAAGCAACAAAAAAAAACAAAAACTGTTTTTTTTTTTATTTTAATAGCCTTTGCTGTAGCAATTAGTCAGGACAATTTTTATTTGAGAAAATTTCCATGCCTGAACAGGATTCGAACCCGAGACTTTCGCAACGCAGAGCACATGTGTTACCACTAAGCTATGCCGGTCTGCCAAAAACTGTTTATTACTGTCATTAGCAAATTTAAAGAATTTGTGTTTAAACATTTAGGGCCGTATTCATAAAACATTCCATAATCGTACATTTTGTAATGCACATAATATATTTAATGATCATAATATTTCTATTGCTATTAATAAAAATAATGAACAAATTTTAATAAAACATTTCATGATGTCCATAATGCAAATGTGTAATTATGTAATTAAGTCTGTTCCAAACGGTTAGGCGGAACTAGATTTTGCAATCTAGTTCCTTTCATCGTTTAAATCGTGCTTTTCGACCGATTTGTTTAAGCTTCGTAAATCATACTTACAATAAACATTTTTTGGATAAGGTTAATATCATTTTAAATTGTCATTTTCTTTATATTTTGATTTTTTGTGTTATTCTTAATACAAATTTCCCATTTATTAATTTTTTTGTCACTAAATTATATCAATATGTCAAAAAATAATAATTTAATTTTGACATATGTCATTCGTTTCCATGGTTTCATTGTTGGAATTTTAAATTGTGACATTCCAACGTGAAAAATGAAATAACCCAAGCAAGATCCCTTCTCGTGACAACCTAAAAGAACGAAATTCCCCTTTAGTTCCTTCTAACCGTTTGGAACAGACTGTATAAGCTGTTCACTTTTATAAGAACAAACTAAGAGGGAATTTTGTTTTCAATAGTTTGCACCTTTGAAGCTGTATGTCATGTTGGTATTAAAAAATGTCATTTTTTTAAAATGTTGATCCATTTTACATATGTCATAATGAAAAATTATATCTTAATTATAATGATCATAACCTTATCAACCTAAAGTCGGTTTTACAGCGTAAGGAATATTTTTAATTGACATTTAAAGTCAGTAACACACCATAAAAGTAACCAAAATAACCAGATCTAGTGTGTTCTTACAAAAGTGAATTGCTTATATTATAAAGATCATAATACAAAATTACTAGGGATGTTTTTCATTTTTTTACTATTTTATGTCAAGAAAAAATATTGCAAAAACAAAATTTTAAAATATTGCTGTCAGTGTCACTTGTCACTTGAATTTACAAAATGGAAAAAAGGCAAAAACGTAAGAACTTCACGACTAACGAGTGTAGTTTATTACTTCTTAATTTAGAAGAATACATATGTACAATAGAGAGTAAAAAACTGATTAGATCAATGTGAAACCTGATGCAAAATATCTTAGGGTTACTAGTAACTGATTAATTGGGGTTTTAGGCATGTTTCTCATCGTGGCCTTTTCTAAATCTTCCCTAATAATTTGTAATATATTTGCAACAGTCATTTTATTTAAACAGAATCTTAATTTAAATTCAATATCATTACAAAAGGATTTTTCGGTCTCGAAATAAACGATATCTTGATAAAATATTAATAACTTGTTCTATAAATTTTGTCAGAATCAGACGACGAATCTATAATAATACTAAATTTCAAATGAATCCTTAATTACACTTTTCGTTGGTTCAGACTTGGTTCTTACTGGGTACATTCGATTTCGTACAAGAACGCTCGCTCCGTTAGTGCTCTATTCATGACGTCACCATCAACTGTTCGCTCAGCGCTCGCTCTACTCTGTACAACTCGAATAATGCACCCACTATGTTTGGTGTGAATAATATTTGACAGTGACATTACAAATTTATCTGTCAATCAATAAAATAATGAGTGTAATGTTATAATGGACTTCAATATCAACATTACATATAATGAAACATTTAATGATCATAACACATTATTGGCATTCATGAATACAAAAAAATATTTAAAGATCATTATGCACTATTATCAATATTAAATTCAATTATGAACGTTTATGAATACGGCCCTTAATTTAGATCAATTAACAGAAGAATCTGAATCTGTATTGATGGGTGGTGGTCACATTTCTTGTTAATTTATAAATATATTATTTTTTATATTTGAGGTTGTACGTTTAAGTGTTGGTGTCCATTTTTACTTGCTTTTTTATAAAAAATAAATTAATAAATCAACGAATCAAAGATTTATTTTTAAGGAAAACTAACTGTATAAAGAAAACTTAAATTTGTTCTATAGCTCTGTATAGATTGTTCACTTTTGTAAGAACAAACTAGATCTGGTTATTTTGGTTACTTTTATGGTGTGTTACTGACTTTAAATGTCAATTAATAATATTCCTTACGCTGTAAAACCGACTTTAGGTTGATAAGGTTATGATCATTATAATTAAGATATCATTTTTTATTATAACATATGTCAAACGGATCGATATTTTAAAAAAGTGACATTTTTTAATACCAACATGACATACAGCTTCAAAGGTGCGAACTATTGAAAACAAAATTCCCTCTTAGTTTGTTCTTACAAAAGTGAACGGCTTATATGTGATTTTTTTCTCGGCCTACTCTGATATTTTTTTTATCACACGTTATAACATTTCAATTAAAAATTAAGAAAACCGAGCTACAACCAACATTTTTAATAAAGTTTCTATAGCACGAAAATTTGTGAAACTATTATTCGCATTATGCAGGATATTTTTTATAATTTTATAAATTAAAAGGTAAAACTGAATGTAGGATTTATTGAAAAAGATGTTCAAATATTTTATAATTAAAATGTTAAGTGATTTTAAGCCGAATTGTGATTTTGCTTGACTCTGTTGATGATATCTGTATGTATATTTATTAATGCTTCCAAAAAAAGAACCCTATATTATTTATTGTAAATTATTTGTAATTATTGTGCACGACTGAATAAAGATTAACCTATTTAAATAATGTTTATTTACCGCCCCCGCCCCCAATGTAAACGCTCCTAACCAATGCAGGATTAATCCTAGTTACAATAGTAGTATACGTAGGTCGCTAGGAAAGTTTTGAAATAGGGGCTGTATTGTAAAAGATAGTCAGTTGTTTTAACATAATTAAGAACTCAACACAATGAAGGTCATTTTAAATAAGGTCAAATACAGTCGAGAATGTTTCAAAGAATCTGGAGAACGAAAGAGAAAAGCAAAAGAGATACTACGATCGAACATCTCATAAAAGAAATTTGTTGAACTTAGAAGACTCAGGCCCGGTTTTTCCACCTTTAGATAAAGTTCCAGGTAACTATCTGACAGATAAGGTTATTTTTAACTTCATTTGCTGAGTAAATGTCATCCCTTCTTTCTATACAAATGTATCTATCGGATAGTTATCTAACAGATAATGAGACTGACGTATTGGATTCACTGACTGGTATTGACATTTATTCAGCAGATGAAGTTACAAATAACCTTATCTGTCAGATAGTTACCTGGAACTTTATCTGAAGGTGGAAAGACCGGGCTTTAGTAATTGTTCAAGATCCGTTGACAAACAAATGACAGTCAGATAAAATTATACATAATAGTAATACACCTCGTTCAGGTTTTGTAGAATTGAAGGATGGAAGTATACAAAGAAGAAATCTGAAACATATTAGAAAATCTCCAGCAACAGTGCAGTCAGAATTGGAAATAGCTTCAGAAGAAGTTACGGCTCCGGTAGAACCACCTCCAGAAATGGTTTCAAGTCCTTCCACTAGCCAGCAACACCTTCCACAACAATATGTCACCAGGCATGGCCGAACAATCAAGCCCGTATCTAAATTTCAATTATCTTAAGTTTGTAAAAAAGTAAGGAAGATGTATTGTATATATTATAGCATTACCCATGTATATACCTTAGCAATGAAAAGATAGTCAGTTGTTTTAGCATAATAAAGAACTCAACACAGGGGCTTACTTTTTAAACTTTTTCAAAATACTTCCCATCACGTTCAATACACTTCCTCATATGTATAAACCACGTGTTAAAAATGTCTTCTCACTTTTCAGTTGGTACTTCTGCATAAGTTTGGTTCCAGGCTGCTAAAAGCTCATCATCGCTCTTAAAATAGCGGTCTTTAAGCTTATCCTTGATGAAAGAGAAGAGTCCGAAATTAGAAGGAACAAGATTTGGACTATACGGAACACTTGTAGTGCAGAAATATTCAAAAATTCTTTAGCTAGTTGAGCTCGATGCGTGGATGCATTATCTTTATGCAAGCGCCAAGTGTCAAGGCGTGATTGTGAAATTTTGAAGAGACTGATTCAACTGAGGCAAACAAAACTCAACGTACCAATTGGTCGTAACCGTTATTTGGTCTTCTAGAACAATTCTCGTAATAATCCCTCGCTTACCGAAAAATACAATCATTGTCTTTTTCACAGATCTTGATTGTTTTACCGCGGTTTAGTTGGAGTTTCTACGTCTTCAAAGAGCCATATCTTGTTTCTTGACTTTGATGGCATAATAATAAAGCCATGTTTCATCCTCTGTCACAATGGAGTTCACGAATTTTAAGTGTCCCATTTCAATTTTTTGAAACATTTTTCCACACAATTCAACTCTTACTGCTGTTTGTGCATCAGTCAGGTTGTGGGATACCCATAGCGTTCAAACTTTCCTAACTTCCAGATGGTCGCGAAGACTCCTCTATCTGCCTGTATTTAATTCACTTATTTACATCGAGAAGTTTTTTAACTGCAGCAAAAATTTGGACTCATTTGCTTTCGGAAGCTCACGATGGATTGAAAAAAAAGGTTTGTATATCCTCATGGTTAGTATGATAGGTGAGGCGGAAAGGAAACACCCTTCAGTAACAAGAATTGGAAGAGGCGCTAAAATTAATGAGAACTGTGTTTTTTTTTTTTTTTTGATTATTCGGTCACTTAAGTTTCCTTTTTGTTACTTGTCCAGTCACTCGGATTTCCTTTTATTTTTACTTACTTAGTCACGCAGGTGTCATTTTTTGTGTCGTCTCGATATACAATTAGACAAAATTCAAAATTCCGCGAAGATCCCAAAAAATTAAAGTAAGGTTATTATTCTACGTATTTATTCTACGAGCTGTATAAATTAAGTAACCGGACTGATTTTTAATTTTTTTTTATTCGTATAGAATTACAATTCAATATTGTCTCCTTCAAAATAACTTTCTTGGGAAGCCACACAGCGCTGGAGACGGTTCATCCAATCCTAATAGCAGTGCTGGAACTCGGATACTGGAATAGCTTTCAGCTGGTCGGTTATGGACGTTTGAATGTTTTCGAGTGTCCCAAAACGACGTCCCTTGAGGTGATTTTTCAATCTTGGGAAGAGGAAAAAGTCACAAGGACTCAAGTCAGGCGAATAAGGAGACTGAAGAACCACAGGAATGTTTTTACTGACCAAAAACTTGTTTATTGAAATTGCTGTGTGACAAGGCGCATTGTCATCCCCAATTCATTGGTCAAAATCTGAAGAACGGTAGTGTGAGTCAAATTCAACTCTTCCCCGATCATTCTGACTATCAACCGACGATCTGAACGCACAAGATCCCGGATTCTGTCGACATTTTCATCGGTTCTTGAAGATGAAGGCCTTCCGCTGCGTGATTCATCTTCAATCAACTCTCTTCCTTCTGAAAATGCCTTAAACTACCAAAAAACCTGGGTCCTTGACAAAACACTGTCTCCGTAGGCCTGCTGAAGTTCTCTAAAAGTTTCCGTTGCACTGTGCGCAAGTCTGAAGCAAAACCTGATAGCACACCGTTGCTCGAAATGAATGTCACTCATTTTTAGAACGCACTAGAAAAAACTGTTTCACGAAAAAATCGCTACGGACAACAAAATTACTCTAGCGAGCTCAAACTCGTACTGAAGGCGTATCACATGTTCATCTACCGTCCCTACAAATCCCGCGTCCCAAATGTTGCCAGATCAAACGCTATGTTGCCAGTCCGGTTACTTAATTTATATACCTCATATATCTATTTATTGTTTTATTTTTTAAGTTAATATGTATTTTAGCCAGCCAAAACTTTTTCTTAGGGGTCAGAATTTTTTCTGGGGGGTATGTAGGGTATATAATGAATCAATTACATGAAAAACGATTCCCTTAAAAAATGTGTAATTTAAATAAGGGGGGGGCAAACCCTTAAGACCTACACTTAGGTGCGCGCCTGTTTCTGGTCATTCAGGTGCTGCGTTAGGTGTGATCGTTGTTGTGCGCCAAAATTTTTAACAAACTCGAAAAGTAAGGAGCACGAAGAGATCAACCCACGAAAATTGTAGGTATTAGTAACTCGCAATCTGTTATGACAACTCGCTAGTAAAAAAAGAAGGAGGGGTATTCTGCACCATTGAGATCAGAGTACAATTGTACTCGTATCTTAACAAAAAATTCTGGTTATTGATTGCCAGTATTTGTTTAAAAAAAGATAGAAAAAAAAATACGAATTAAAAAAATTGCAGTCTGATAGCCTATTCGTAAAAACATTTTTTTACTCACAAAAAACATCACAAAAGGGGCGTAACTCAAATTCCCCCCCCCCCATTTCATAAATTTTCATAACTTCTCCAAAACTTCGCGTAAGGGCTTAGTTACAGCACTGATTTGCAAAATGAGAGTATGCTAGTGGGTTTTCAAGGGTTTGAATAAAATATTTGTTGGGGGGGGGTCAATAAGCACTACTAATATGTCGATACATCTGTGTTTTAGAGCAGGCAAAACGATATTAAAATGTAATATCAAGATGTTAGACCCCTCCCCCCGTCCCAGAGCACGCCTTGGGATTCGAACCCACATACCTATATTCCGTAACAACTTTACTACAAAGCCACAATTGAAAATAAAAAAAAAATCAAATAAAAGTTTTTATCAAAATAATTACAAAAAACTTTTATTTGTATTCATAAAAGTATTAGCTATAGTCTCTCCCACATCCCAATTTTATGTAGTGCTCGACCCCTCCGTAATGGAGGCCGAACTTATCCGGACACACCCGATACTAACCGAAGTGGGGGGTGAACGAAAAACGGGAATAAAATAGCGTCAGTTATCGTTAAAACATTGATGTGATTGTACGTTAAAATACTATAAATCTGTGTCCTTTGTTTATCAGTTTTATAATATAGATTTGGTGTAAATTTGGTGGATTAGTTCTTAACAGTGATATTGTTTGGTGAAAAAAACACGAAAAACAACAATTGGATATTAAAATTATCAAGTAAGTGAAGCTCTACCCACAAAAATAACTAGAAGTACTCCCAAAACTTGAATTTAAGCCTAAGATAACAAAAACAAAGATATTGTTGATTCCCCCCGCATTTTTATTGGTAAATTTTTCAGTATTAAGACCATAAGAACTCCTGATTAGTTCCATAACGTTATAAAGCGATTTTTAGCGTTATACTGAACATTTTCACTTATTGCGAATCTCGCATTGTACGAATTCGCCCGTAATTTTTATAAACTGGTCAATTTCGAAATCTTGATGGTGGAAAATATTGCTGCTATCTCTTTAATCCGGGGCCGTTTTTGACCATGCAGGGGCCCTTAGACACACAGAGTTTGGGCCCTTTTAGAAAGTCAAAAAAATGTGAATGAAAACAGTACTTTTATTTGACTTTATTGGTTATTATGGCCTTATACAAATCAAATATAAGTGAAGTGATTACTATTTTGAGAATTGGATTTACGTTAATGATGGTTTCTTCCGGGATTTGTGTTGTGCAAAATCTGCTATGTCCTCAAAGTCTAATTTTTGAAGGATATTACTTTCTATGCACATGATTGAAAAATTAGTAAGTTCTTGTAACATAGTCTATTGTAATTTTTTATTCTTTTTAGCCGTGAAAATAAAGCGCTCTCCACTACAATTGGTGACCATTAAGCAATGGAATATCCTTGTAGCAACTTCCAAATTCGGGAAAATTTCTTTTATTAGAGTATGTAAGGTATGTATCTGAGTATCTCAGACTCAAGTCCGCCGATTTATTTGCAAGGTTTTTTTTAATAAAAGTAGTAAAATATTGAATAACTAGCGCCCTGCGCGGATACATTTTTCTGTATCCGCATCCGCATAGACAGGATCCGCATCCGATCCGCATCCGCAACCTTTGTAAATATAAAATCCGCATCCGCAAAATATCCGCACAATCCGCACAGGATTTGCTGTCTGTTTGGAAATATCTAACATGTTTCGCCTTATTTGGTATATCGTTGTTTTAAAACACTATTAATTTTTTTTAAATTTTATCACATTAATATTTTTTGGTCCAGAAATATGTTTTCTATCTAACGTCGTACTGAGATTATATAGGTTAAAAAATAAAGATGGAAATTACAATTATTCGACTCTTAAACCAAGTTTATATAAAATGTAAAACTTTAAACGGCAATATCGTAGAAACTTAGTTTTTTAAGATATCTCATTATTATTTTAGAGCAGCGATATTTAGAAATAATTAAACAGATTAATTTATCACATTTATGACCAATAAATAACAAGGAAAGACCTATAAGATCAGCATATTTAAAAAAATAAGTTCTTAATAATAAAACTAAATTTTTTAAAATATTTTTATTTTTTTTAAATTTGATATGAGCTTCTATGTTTTTAAATGTGGCAAATTACCATAGTTAATTTTTACTAATATTTCCAAAAATGAAAAATAAGGCGAACTATTTTTAAATTAATAAACGCGATGAATCCAAAGAAATTGTTGTATCTACGACTGTTATATAAACTCTACTATATTTAACTATTTAAGTAAGTGAAAACTGGGTCTTTATGGGAAGAGTAAAAAAAGTAAAAAGTGCCGTAACGTATTATTATTTCACTCTTGTCATAAGCACAATACAAATGCCAGCGATACATTTTTGGGGTTCTAAACGCGTCTTCCGTAGAAAGAAGCGTCCAACCGAAGATTTTATGTTCACACGGATATTGCGGATAAGCGGATATGATATATAATCCGCATCCGATTCGCATCCGCACGATTTAAATGATAATTTATCCGCATCCGCAGAAAAATGGCAGATATCCGCGGGTAATCCGCGGATATCCGTGGATTTGCAGGGATAACTTCTCGGGATATTGGGTCATAATAAAATAACTAAATATTCATATTTTTGAAAAGACCGGTTTCGACATTGTCTTCTTTAGTATACTGAAGATAGAAGAAAATGCTGAAGAAAACAATATATAATGTCGAAACCGGTCTATTCAAAAATTTAAATATTTAAAAGTAGTAAAATTGCATTAAAAATTGAGCTCTTCTTTCCGTGTAAACGACGACCTGGGCATTTTGAGACCCACATCAAACCGGGGGCCCTGGGTTCCTGAAAAGACAGAACTGCGAACAGCTCAACTCATGGGTGTTTTCGAATTAGCGATTTGTTTGGATTATTGAAATCTTTTTTGTAATAAACGAACTGTATAGTGTTAAATAAATTCGGTAATCACTTTTTAAAAAAATCAGTAGAGAAGAATATTGTACGGGACAATTACTTTGAGATATTTGAAATTAAAAAGGCCCCTTTAATTCTAGAAATGTTAAAAACTAATAACTGACATATTTTATCGTTAAAGAGCAACATATTAGGAGGTTGCCTTGAAAGTGGCCGTTTACTTGTGTTTTTTGAGTATTTATTTCAATAACACAATGCGTGAATACATTAATCAAAGCTATGCCTTCGGAAGCTATGATTATTTCCTACTATTCTAGCAGAAATTGAATTACGCGACGAAATAATGGTTTTTCTTTAGTGCTAATCCATTCAGCAATTTTAGAATTCTCCGTTCGCGAAAAGGTTCTAAAAAAGCGGTCTAGAAAAGGCCTAAAAACGTTCCTCGAGCGGTCTGGAGTTAAACAGAGTGATTCGGAGCACTCCGAGCTTGCTTCCCGAATCCTATTGAAATGAAATCTTCCAAAGCTCATTTTTTTAATGAATGCTCAGGATATAGGCTATTCCAAACGTTTAGACGGAACTAAATTTTGCAATCTAGTTACTTTCATCGTTTGAATCGTTCTATTTGGCTGTTTTTAAGCTTTGTAAATCATACTTACAATAAACATTTTTTGGTTAAGGTTAATATAATTTTAAAATGTCATTTTCTTTATATTTTTATTTTTTGTGTCATTCTTAATACAAATTTCCCATTTATTTATTTTTTTGGTCATTAAAATACGTAAAAAAGTATTTTATTTTTGACATAAGTCATTCGTTTCCATATTTCACTATTGGAATTTTAAATTTTCACATACAAATGTCAAACATGAAATAACCCAAGCAAGGTCCCTTCTCCTGACAACCTAAAAGAACGAAATTCCCATTTAGTTCCGCCTAAACGTTTGAAATAGCCTGTAACTGAGATATTTCAAATTTATAGGTAGCGCCCTAAAGTCCCACAAATATTTATCTTATTAAAATCTACATGAACAGAAAAGAGGCCGTTATGAGGAAACACAAACGGTAACATTTTACGAAACGCACTACAAATTTTAGTCTACACAAATGCACTACAAATTTTAGCCTACGCTAACATTATTGAAAAGAATATTCATCTAAAAAGCAGTTTGCCATTTTGGACTAAAGATTAACAAATCCAAAACTAAATTTATGATAGTAACAAGAAATTTCTGTATTAGAATCGGTTATAAAACTAGGAAACTAATCCCCAAAACATCAAGAAATTCTACAGAAAAACACATTTGATTAAAGTTCCACAAAATTGATTTATTAAATCTTCGGCCTGTTAGGCCATCTTCAGAAGAATTCATTCTTCTGAAGATGGCCTATACCAGGGGTCTGCAAACTTTGGCTTGCGAGCCACATACGGCTCTTTGAAGATATTCGTGTGGCTCTTCAAATTAAGTTGATAAGGAATAAAATTAAGAAAATATTCAAAAAGTCATGTATTAAAACAAAATTATGGCTCTTTAAAATGTTTCCAGATGCCGTAAAGGGTGAATTTGGCTCTTAAGCCTCTAAAGTTTGCCGACTCCTGGCCTATTGAGAACTGACAATAACTGAAGTGACGGCTAGCGGAGTATTTTGGAACTTAACGGAATAGGATTTTGTTGGATGTGGGTCATTTAATTGCATTGTTTGTATGTGTTAAAGTGAAGAAAATTTTAATAAAACGTCTTTAAAATCGCAACAGAAAATTAACTGCAATGTGAATTGTTGTGTATCAAATGGCAAATGTCAAAAATATCCTATTCCAATCGCCATTTTGTAAGCGACAACAGCGCCTCTATAGGTAATGTTTATTCTCAATACCGTACGTCCTTTTTCGACTTGCAACATAGAGCTTGCCCATGTTACATTTTCCACTGCATATTCTATCTCTACTATGAGTTTTAGACAAAAACTTTGTTAACAAAAATTGTTCAGTATTGTACCTAATTTTTAATAAAAAATTTCCAATTTGTTTGAAAAAAGGCACAATATTTTTTGTATTTATATCTGAAAATAACAGTTGCCATGCATAAATGAAAATCAACAAATTCATCGATACTGGTCAAACGTAAATCAGAATATTATTTACTCTAGGAGTCAATATAAAAAGTAAATGTTTGGGCAGGTATTTTGAAAAATAAAATTATAGGACCCGTATTTATTGAAGGAAACTTAAATTCAGTATTGTATTTAGATTTGTCGCAAAACAAAATTGCAAAAAAAATTGTAGGCGAAGATGAAATTTGGTTTCAACATGACGATTGTCCACCGAAGTAAAAGAATATTTACATTTCCAAATAAGTGGAATGGAAGAGGAGGTGAAATACTTTGGCCCCATGCAGGGCCGTCTTAAGATATTCAGCGCCCGTGGGCCACTAAAAATAATGCGTCCCTCTTCATAAGAAAATACATAACCAGAACCGTAGCAATGTTTTTAGCGCCATTATCAAATAAAGTTAATTGATTAAATAAAAAATAAAGGTCTTGACTTTCCCAAATCCAAGTGAAAAGCAAAAAAAAGGTCCTCACCTCCCCAAATCCAAGTGAAGAGCAAAAAAAGGTCCTCACTTCTCCAAATTCAAGAGAGGAGCAAAAAAAAATTCTCGTCTCTGCAATGGCGACCCTGGCAAGTGCCCCGTTCTGTAGTTCTGTACATAACACCAATAAAAATGCCAAAATGCCGCCCCTAAAAGGCTTACGCCCCAGGGCTGTAGCCCATTTAGCCCTGTGGTTAGGGTTGCTCTGCCTCCATGGTTTAAATCCTCCATATTTAAATCCTTGTTATTTTTTCTTGTGATTCTTCATAAAAAATAAAATATATAATTTCAATAACAGACTCCATAGACGATTTAAAGCAAAAAATAATTAATTTGTAATAATATTCATCCACGTACTATTGCAAATGTAAACAGAAATTTCTACAATAGTTTTATAGGGTTTTTGTTTAAATGGTTCTTTGTTTTAAAAAGGTTCCTGACCTCTATTCTAGAACCTTTTTATAATTATACTAATTACGGATATAAACACAAAATAAGTTATACATTTAAGCGAACATATTGTTTGTTTTTAAGAGCTCCAAATTTTTTTTGCGACTGTACAATTTACGACGTTGTCATCGATTTTTGTTTTCCACGACGCATTTCCAAATTGTATAAGTATTCTGTTATATCATACAGGGTGTTATCGGGAACTGTTTAAGCATTGCTAACTTATATACCAGACATACATAGGGCGCTAGGAAAATTTTGAGATACAGGCTTACTTTTTAAACTTTTTCAAAATACTTACCATCACATTCAATACACTTCCTAATACGTATAAACTACATGTTAAAAATGTCTTCCCACTTTTCTGTTGGTACTTCTACACAGATTTGATCACTGGTTGCTAGAAACTCATCATCGTTTAAAAATTGATGTGAAGTGTGAATATTCACACATTTCAGGGTTTCGCAGGTATATAATAAGTGAAGGCGGTATGCTGAGTGTGTAGGACAAATTTTACTTTGTAGTAATCACGGCAAAATGAACGATATTTTTAAAATAATTTATCGTCTGTTAATCATATAATAAGATTGGTTATTAAATTTACGCTCTTAAAAATTAAATACAACATTTGTCAAAATATAACTAGAATTTTGACAAAATAATTTCAACATAATAAAAATGCAAAAAATTAAATTCACTCCGTACTCGAACTCGAAACCCTTCGTTTTCCAGCCAGTTTAAGAGTGCTCTAACGCATGTAGCCATCGCACGCCATGCATGTGAGTGTCTTACATTGGTATAATTTTTGTACTTTGTGAACCAAAATCCACAAAAAATGCGTTATTTTCCAAAAACATAATCTGATCAAAAATTCCTGTTGTACTATTTCGGTTCACACCAATATACATTACTTAGAATTTTTTTAGATTTTTAGTTTAAACCATCTGGGCTATAGGGTGTGGGACAAATTTTTTTTTGCACATTTTTGGCAAAAATCGCGTCAAAATAATTTATTTTGCAAATATAAAAATTTAATCGTTAATCCACGTACTAAGGGCTTTCATTTGATACCCTACTCAGAATTTAAAAAAAATATTTTGTTTTCGATGAGCACATATTTGTTTATATTTTTAGGGGGGTATGTTTTTTAGATGTTTTAGTATTTTTCCTATGTGCGGGTCAAAGAGTTGTATAAGCATGCCAAATTTCAACTCTCTAGGTATAGCCGTTTGGCTACAATTTTTACCGAACAGACAGACAGACAGACGACAAAATGACGGTATAAGGGTTTTTTGGTCATACCTACAAAACCCTAAAAATGGGGACTTTTAAGCTTATCCTTGTTGAAAAGGAAGAGTCCAAAATCACAAGGAACAAGATTTGGACTTAACGGAGGATGCTCTAACACTTGTAGTCCAGATTATTAAAAAATTCTTTAGTTAGTTGAGCTCGATGCGTGGGTGCATTATCTTCATGAGTCCCCACGTGTCAAGGCGTGAATGTGGAAGTTTTTAAGGGACTGAATCAACTGAGGCAAGCAAAACTCAACGTAGCACTTGGGCGTAATTGTTTTTTGCTCTTCTAGAACAATTCTCGTTATAATCCCTCACTTACCGAAGAATACATTTTCTTTTTCGCAGATCTTGATTGTTTTACCACGGTTGAAGTTTCGTCTCCAGAGAGCCTTGTTTCTTGGCTTTAATGGCATAATAATAAAGCCATGTTTCGTCCCCTGTCACAATACAGCTCACGTATTTCGAGTGTCCCATTTCTTTTTTAACATTTTTCGATACCATTCGACTCTTATTTCTGTGCATCAGTCAGATTGTGGGGTATTCATAGCGTGCAAACTTTCCTAACTTCCAGATGGTCGCGAAGAATTGGATAGCTGGTGCATTTATGTGTAAAGACTCCTCTATCTGCCTGTATGTAATTCGCCTATTTTCATCAAGTAGTTTTTCAACTGCAGCAATATTTACAGCAGTAACTGTTTCACGGGGCCTTCTTGGACAAGGATCATCATCTCGGTTAAAAATTTCTTTTTGAAATTGTTTATACCAACGAAACACTGCTCCGACTTGGACATTCTCAGAAAAAATAGTGAACATTTCGGAAATACACTCTTCCGCAGACAACCTCGTTTGAAATTGTACAAAATTATTGCACGATGATCTCGTTGCGTTAGCTCATATTTTACAGTATTTTTCTCTGTTCATTTCTTTTCTCTATTTCCTTCCTCTAGATATATTTTCTTCTTATTGTATTGCCCTTTTTACTGCTTTTATTTTTATTTTTTGTACTTTCGTTTCCTCATTCACTATATACAAGGTATGAAAACTAAGTAACCGGACTGATTTTTAGGGTTTTGTAGGTATGACCAAAAAACCCTTATACCGTCATTTTGTCGTCTGTCTGTCTGTCTGTCTGTCTGTCTGTCTGTCTGTCTGTCTGTCTGTCTGTTCGGTTAAAATTGTAGCCAAACGGCTAAACCTAGAGAGTTGAAATTTGGCATGCTTATACAACTCTTTGACCCGCACATAGGAAAAATACTAAAACATCTAAAAAACATACCCCCCTAAAAATATAAACAAATATGTGCTCATCGAAAAAAAAAATGTTTTTTTTTAATTCTGAGTAGGGTATCAAATGAAAGCCCTTAGTACGTGGATTAACGATCAAAATTTTATTTTTGCAAAATAAATTATTTTGATGCGATTTTTGCCAAAATTGTGCAAAAAAATTTTTGTCCCACACCCTGTAGCCCAGATGGTTTAAACTAAAAATCTGAAAAAATTCTAAGTAATGTACATTGGTGTGAACCGGAATAGTACAACAGGAATTTTTGATCAGATTATGTTTTCGGAAAATAACGCATTTTTTGTGTTTTTAACTAAAATATGTTAACTATTTAATACGTTGTGTAACATAGCAGACCGTTAGCTCTCGTGGCGTGGTTGGATTTGTCGTACGCTTAATACTATAAGTTAACTTGCAAACTAAGGTTCGAATCCTGTTGATTTTATTTTTTGTTTTTTTTGCATTTTTATTTTGTTTAAATTATTTTGTTAAAATTCTAGTTATATTTGGTAAATGTTGCATTTAATTTTTAAAAGCGTAAATTTAATAACCAGTGGAAAGTGTTGAAATTATAATTTAATTCTATGTTTGACGGAATCAAAGGACGGGACTTATGATGTAAGCAACCAATGGAAACCATAGGTGCAATTTTCAAAATCTTAATGAACTTTGCTGTATAAAAAAAATACTGCATATATTTAGAAACTTAAATAATGGTATTAGGCATTCGAATTAAAATTCATAAAAAAATATTTTGAAATAAAATTTGTTTTGGCATCCCAAATAATCATCGTTCAGTTACTAAATACCTGCAAAACCCAGAAATGTGTGAAAATTCACACTTCACATCAATTTTTTATTTATTTATTTATTTTTTTCGAATAGAATTACAATTCAATGTTGTCTCCCTCAAAATAACTTCCTTGGGAATCCTTGAGATTTACAGTGAATCAGTTATTAAGACATAAGAGGTATGTAAATTAAGTAACCCGACTGATTTTAAAAAAAATTTTGTTCGAATAAAATTACAATTCAATATTGTCTCCCTCAAAATAACTTCCTTAGGAAGCCACACAGCGCTGGAGATGGTTCTTCCAATCCTCATAGCAGTGCTGTAACTAGGATACTGGAATAGCTGGTCGGTTACGGACGTTTGGATGTTTTTGAGTGTCCCAAAATGACGTCTCTTGAGGTGATTTTTCAATCTTGAGAAGAGGTAAAAGTCACATGGATTCAAGTCAGGCGAATAAGGAGGCTGAGGAGCCACAGGAATGTTTTTACTGGCCAAAAACTCGTTTATTGAAATTGCTGTTTAACCAATTCATGGGTCAAAATCTGATGAACGATAGTGTGAGTCAAATTCAACTCTTCCCCGATCATTCTGACTGTCAACCGACGATCTGAACGCAAAAGATCCCGGATTCTGTTGACATTTTCATCGGTTCTTAAAGATGAAGGCCTTCCGCTGCGTGATTCATCTTCAATCAACTCTCTTCCTTCTGAAACCACCAAAAAACCTGGGCTCTGGACAAAACATTGTCTCCGTAGGCCTGCTGAAGTTTTGGAAAAGTTTCCGTTGCACTGTGCCCAAGTCTGAAGCAAAACCTGATAGCACACCGTTGCTCGAAATGAATGTCACTCATTTTTAGAACGCATTAGAAAAAACTCGCTAAGGACAACAATAATACTCTAGTGAGTTCAAACTCGTACTGAAGGTGTATCACATGTTCACCTGCTCCAAGTCCCGCGTCCCAAATGTTGCCAGATCAAACGCTATGTTGCCAGTCCGGTTACTTAATTTACACACCTCGTAGACTGAGATAGCTAATGTGTTTATATGTCTGTCTCATTAAAACAATTCACTAACAACTATAAAGCCGCATTTCAGACCTCTTTAAATTAATAAGTTATAGACTGTGCGTTGTGTCGCTCTGAGTTATTCTTTAATGCATTCTTTTAACGTTCCATGTACCGTTCACATCTGTTATAAATTAGTACGTTACGAATATCCCTCCATCTGTGAATTTTGAAACCAACTATTTAGCTTCGTAAAATATTTTATATGTATTATCGTTCTTATAATTCTGTTGTCTTAGATTTTAACTACCTAATTACCTAAATTTTTGTAATTTTGAGCAAGATTTGTTAATGATGACATTATGTTAGGTTATGTAAAGGCATTCGATAACTACGGTGTCACTGATAGAATGCGATAGCCAATGTGTTTATATGTCTGTCTCATTAAAACATCTCACTAGCTATAAGTTTAGAAAATTATGCACAATCCACAACAAACAGCGTATTAAATTTGGAGGTCTGAATGGTTTACGTCTTATCATATGACAAACTTGCTGGTGACAGTGAACAATCCATAAGCTACAGTGCATAAGCTATTGATTTAAGAGCTCTGAATGCGGCTTAAGTTTGGAAAACTATCGACAACGTATAACGTATTAAATTTAGAGTTCTGAACGATTGTTCGCGTTACCATATGACAAACTTGTTCGTGACAATCAACAGTGCACAAGTCATAGCCTATAGTTGACTAATTTAAGAGCTCTGAACGCAGCTTTAGTGATAGTTCGTTCCAAATTTTCAATAAATTGCTCGTGGCATTTCTTGTCATTTTTATACTCCTTTTTATTTCGGGTATATGAAGCGTATATATTTAATTTTTTTACACTTTATATAAACTTAAAGAATTTCTAAAATCTGAAATAATAAAAATTGTAATTATTTTACTCTACAACTTTGTATTTGGTTACGGTATTTTTATGAATAAATAAAATTTAGCTAGCATATAATATGAAATCAGAATTCGGAATTATAATTTATGTTATTAACTTAAAATGACTGGTTCGGAATCACTGGTTTCCGTAAACATTTCTTGTTTTAAATCGATATAACAACAAAAAATAATTCCAGCTATTTTATGGTGAATAAAATAAACTTTTATTATATAATTTTACGATTAAATTTTACTGAATTTTATAGGGAAATATACGGATTTAATATCAAATTTAAAAAGCTCGGATTATTTTGAAACCTGTCATCGTTGAGAGGTGGTTGAGGGCTCTATTTGGGTGAGATGTAAATGGGCAATATCTGGGTATGTGTAGGTCAGGGGTTGGCAAAAAGGGCTCGCGAGACTTTGACTGTTCAGAAGTATTGAATGTGAAGATAAAACTAGTTTCATTAACCCTTTACTGCATGAATTTTTATTTTTGGCTGAAATAATTCATGAGCATTAGGAATTGGTTCTTATTGATAGAAAAATTAATTAAAAAAATATATATAAAATATTAATTATTATTTTTAGAAAAAATAATAATTAAAATAATAATTTAGGATTTGTGCCATACATGGAACATTATGATTCTACATTATGTTACAAAAGAAAATGATTCCGTATTATTTGCTCGTCAATTGCTAGGTGTTCTTCATTAGGGATCAAAAGCAGTCGCCCTCGAATTTTTGAAAGAAAAGGTCGTATCTTCTAGTTGTCCTTTCTCAATAAATTCAGAGTTATCGTTGAAGTGCAAATTCCGATTGATATCCTCAAATCTATTGCAGCCCATTACTTGAGATACTGCAGGATCCATTGCTGTGTATGTGGCATATATGAACATTCATGAAGTAACGTTTTGATTCAGTTTTAAAAGTAAAATAAAAAATAAAAATCGGAATGTGCCATATATGGCACACCATGCGGTAAAGGGTTAAAACAATGGTCCGGGTTTTTGCCATTTTGTTTAAGCTTTGTAAATCATACTTACATTGAATATTTTTAGGTTAGGGTAAATTGTCATTAAAAGATGTAATTTTCATTACATTTTGATCGTTTTGTGTCATTCTTAATAAACGGATAGTCCAATTTTCACCAAATTTATACTGGGGGTAATATAATCCGAGAAAGGTTTTAGTGAGGATTTCGTCCATGTCCCCCTAGGGGGCGTTATGGGGGAAAACCATCAATTTTACACTCTCCGTGCTGTTTGAATTCATTACGTAGGCTAAACCATAAGAGATATGTTGACATAATGCAAACAAAACATGTAGATCTTAACTAGATATAAAAAAAAGTCCGTGAGAGCATAATACCATGAGTTCAAAAAGAAATTACATAAGGGTTGGCTATGGCAAAATAAAATAATGTCTACTGCAAGATTTATATAACTTATAAACTTATGACAACAACAACAGTGATGAAAGTTAATTATTTCTAAAGCTTGCTGTCGATATTACTTTTATTTTCTATAGCCAACCCTTATGTAATTTCTGTTTGAACTCATGGTACCTATAATGCATCGATATCGTGTATTGATCAATTTTCTGTTTTTTTTTTTTTTTAATGGTCTTTGTTGCTGTGGCAATTAGCCAAGAGACTTTTTTTTATTGGAGAAAATTCCTGAACGGGATTCGAACCCGAGACCTTAGCAACGCAGAGCACATGTATTACCACTACGCTACGCCGGTCGGCAATTTTCTGTTTTTAAATGTAATAGTTTTTGTATTATAAAGTTTGAGGGTGCATAACATTGGCAGCACCAGCGGGGGTTCCGGGGGGGGATCGGGCCCCCCAAAAATTGTTCTGGCCTCTAGTTGCCCCCCCCCCGAATTGCTTGGACAAAAATGTATTTTAGAAGTGAGGACCTTTTTAGGGTTTTGTAGGTATGACCAAAAAACCCTTATACCGTCATTTTGTCGTCTGTCTGTCTGTCTGTCTGTCTGTCTGTCTGTCTGTCTGTCTGTCTGTCTGTCTGTTCGGTAAAAATTGTAGCCGAACGGCTAAACCTAGAGAGTTGAAATTTGGCATGCTTATACAACTCGTTGACCCGCACATAGGAAAAATACCAAAACATCTAAAAAACATATCCCCCTAAAAATATAAACAAATATGTGCTCATCGAAAAAAAAAATATTTTTTTTAAATTCTGAGTAGGGTATCAAATGAAAGCCCTTGGTACGTGGATTAACGATCAAATTTTTATTTTTCCAAAATAAATTATTTTGAAGCGATTTTTGCCAATATTGTGCAAAAAAAATTTTGTCCCACACCCTGTAGCCCAGATGGTTTAAACTAAAAATCTGAAAAAATTCTAAGTAATGTACATTGGTGTGAACCGGAATAGTTCAACAGGAATTTTTGATCAGATTATGTTTTTGGAAAAAAAAGCATTTTTTGTGTTTTTTTGCTAATAATGTTGACAACTTATAGTTATATAATACGCTAAACAGTAACGTGTTTCTTGGTGCTGTGGCTAAGATACTTGCGTTCTATCCAAGAATTTGTAATCGGACTCATGTTCGAGTCCTACGTGAGGAGACAATATTATTTTTTATTTATTTTTTGCATTTTTATATTGTTTAAATTATTTTTTCAAAATTTTAATTATATTTTGGCAATTGTTGCATTTAATTTTTAATAGCGTAAATTTAATAACCAGTGGAAATTGTTGAAATTATAATTTAATTATATATTTGAATGTACACGAAATCAAAGGGGAGGAGCTATGACTAAAAACAACCAATGGAAGCCATAGGCGCAATTTTCAAAATCTTAATGAACCTTCATATATAAAAAAAAAAATACTGCACATCTTTAAAAACTTAAATAATGGTAATAGGCATTCGAATTAAAATTCATAAAAAAATATTTTGTCATAAAATTTGTTTTGGCACCCCAAATAATCATCATTCACTTACTAAATACCTGCAAAACCCTGAAATGTGTGAAAATTCACACTTCACATCAATTTTTTTCTAGGTTATCAATGATTTCAAAAATTTCCTGTTCCCCCAAATTTTACTTAAACATTTCCTGCCCCCCTAAATTCTACTTAAAAATTTCCTGCCCCCCTAAATTTTACTTATAAATTTCCTGTCCCCCTAAATATTACTTAAAAATTTCCTACTCCCCTAAATATTACTTAAAAATTTCCTGCCCCCCTAAATTTTACTTAAAAATTTCCTGCCCCCCTAAATTTAACTTAAAAATATCCTGTCCCCCTAAATATTACTTGAAAATTTCCTGCCCCCCTAAATTTTACTTAAAAATTTCCTGCCCCCCTAAATTTTACTTAAAAATTTCCTACACTCCAGATTTTAAGAGCTAGCGCCGCCACTGGTGCGAAACACTGAGTTTTATAGTGTATCAATTATTTTAGAATACTATATTAGAGCATTTCACGCAGAGTCATAAAGTATTTTACACTATACATCAGAATTTGATAATAACGGAGTTATCACAGTGTAAAGTGTACACATGCACAGAAATATTGAATGTTGTACATGTATGTCGCTATTTGGTGCGGAACTTACCAGTAGATGACACTGCTGGAAAGTTCTTTATTTCCTAATAGTTAATTGCAAATTATATTATCGTTTTGTTCTAGTTTCTTGGATTTAAATTAGTTAAATGCCGTTACGAAACACGGGTACCGCAGCTAGTTAATTAATATTTTTAGATTAAATTTCGGCCTTCACTGCACTATATAAAATTTTTCTTGCATTGTTCTTATTTTGTTTCTTAATAGCTAACTGGTTGCCATGTGTAATTTCATAACTAGTTCCTAATTAGATCATAAACTATGATGTATTAAAACACATGGTTTTAGTTACTGGTGTAGATGGTTCCCATACTTTCCTACCGTCTCTCTCTCTCTTTCTCTTTCTTTCTTTCAATTAGACACTGTCAGTCGGGTTGTTCTCTTGCTTGTCTTGTTCTCCTCAGACGGATTTACAGATATCTTGTTTACTACGGTTGCCCAATAAATTCCGAACCTCTAAATCAAAGATATATGCGTATGATGCGGCAAATTATAACTAAAACTTCATTCTACATTTATGTTTGTTGCTATTTTATTCTAATCAAAAATTTACTTACCAGGTCTATAAGTATGAAATGCGGATTTTTTTTTAAATAAAACACATTAAGCTCAAAATAACAGTTAAAGTTTATTTATTCAAAGTATGCTCCACTAGAAGTTATACTTTTTTCCCATCATTCAGGCAATTTGTGAATACCTCGCCAGTAGAACTCTTCCCCTTTCCCCGCAAACCATTCATCTAGCCATTCTTTCATATTTTCATATGAACAAAAGTGCTGCTCGGCAAGTGCGTGACCCATCGATGCGAACAAGTGGTAATCTGAAGGGGCCAAGTCTGGTGAGTAAGCGGCATGGGGTAGCACTTCCCACTTGAGTGCCTCCAATGTGTTGCAAACTGCTTTTGTCTTATGTGATGAAACGTTATCGTGAAGAAAGATTACCTTGTGCTGCCTTCTTTCGTATTCTGGTCGTTTTATGAGCAGCGAATGGTTCAATTCGATCAGTTGTTGTTGGTAGCGTTGGGTATTAACTGTTTCACCAGGTTTTAACAATTCATAATAGACCACACCCTTTTGGTCTCACCAAGTACAGAGCATTGTCTTTTTGCCAAAGCGATTCGGTCTTGCAGTTGATGTGGATGGTGAGCCTGGGTTCACCCATGATTTTTTGCGTTTGGGATTTTCAAAATAAATCCATTTTTCATCGCCAGTAATGATACGATGCAAAAAAGACTTTCTTTTGTATCGTGCAAGCAAAATTTCACAAGTGTTTTTGCGTTTTTCCATCTGCCTCTCATTCAATGCATGTGGAATCCATCTGCCGACTTTCTGGATCTTACCCATCTCTCGTAGGCGATTGGAAACAGCTTGTTGACTAACGCCTAACTGCTCTGCTAGTTGTTTTTGTGATTGACTATCGTCTTCCGGTAGCAATGTGTCCAATTTTGTATCTTCATATTTTTTTGGAGGTTTTCCATGTTCTTTGTCTGTAAGATCAAAGTCACCACTTTTGAAACGCCGAAACCATCGTTCACACGTATCTTACGATGGAGCATATTCACCATAAGCTTCTTGAAGCAGTCGGTATGATTCAGCAGCAGTTTTTTTCAAATGAAAACAAAACAGTAGTACTGTCCGCGAATGCTCTTTATTTGGCACAAAATTTAATATTTTTAACACAGTAAAACAAAATTATATGATCACTTTTCAAATTATAATCTATACGCATTTGACACTTAATGATAGCTTAACAAAACGCCATATGTGTTGATACTTTGAACTATACACTCTGTTTGCGCGGCAAGTTTGAAAAAAATCCGCATTTCATACTTGTAGACCTGGTAAATATCGTTAGCGCCGGAACTGTGGTCAGCATAATGAACATATATTTTTTTGTGAAACTTTACCAAGTATTTCATTTACAAACCTTTTTCCTACGTTATAAACGATAATAGTGTATTTTTGAAAGTACAAACTCTCAGAAAGGTTTTACCATTAACTTTTCAATGCGACACAATTGTGTTGAAGCTGGTCGTTAAGTAGACGGTTGTAATTCAACACAAGTTGGGGGTCGTTTAAAAATACACTATTTATAGAAGTTGCCAGTAGACAGCATGTCTTAAAATCTGTACCATAAGTAGGGACAACACTCGACACCATTTCTATAACACCCTTTCTTTAGAATTCTGCTTATTATCTGAGCTATTTTCTACGAATCATTCCATAATTGGGGCTATTATTGTTACTACTGTCGCATTTCCCGGGAATTTTTTGTTTCATCCGTAATAATGATTATAACATGAGGCTTTTTATGTTTTTACAAAAGACCAGTAGATGGCAATATTGAAATGTGGCATTTGCCGACCGGCGTAGCGTAGTGGTAACACATGTGCTCTACGTTGTTAAGGTCTCGGGTTCGAATCCCGTTCAAGCATGGAATAATTTTCAAAAATAATAATTGTCCTGGCTAATTGCCGAAGCAGCAAAGGCCATTAAAATTAAAAAAAACAAATGTGTCATTATTGTACTCGTAAAATTTGACATTTATTATTGTGAAATCAATGGTAGCTTATGAATTGGCCGAGTAATTTGTTGACAGGGAGCGTTTAAAAAAACAAGTTTGTGAAAAAATTGATATTACTCGTGAAGGTTTTCGTTGGATGTTTTTTACGATTTTAGTAAAGGTCTAACTCAACAACAATGCATAGATTCACTCCGTTCAACTTTTGGTAATGAAGCACCATCAGAAAAGATTGTTTACAATTGGTTTGTAGAATTTCATCGTGGTCGTGCGTCCGTCAGTGATGAAACTCGTGAAGGTCGACCAAAATCTGATTCAAAAAAACATCGATGCTGTGCGCAAAATGATTGAAAAAGATCGGCATGTGACTTACCGTGAGATAGAGGTATCCCTTGGCATATCGCAGACTGCAATACATTCAATTTTGCATGAACATTTAGCTGTGAAAAAGAACTATTCCCGATGGATTCCGCATAATTTGACCGAAGCTCAAAAAAAGGTGTTGATTGGTGTAAGGGAATGCTAAAAAATTCAAACTAGGCACTGCAAAATCCATATACAACATTACAGGTGATGAAACTTGGATTTATTCATATGAACCGGAAACTAAACAATCCACTGTTTGGGTCTTCTAAGATGAACCGAAACCCACAAAAGTTGTTCGTTCACGAAGCATTTCCAAGAAAATATTCGCTTGTTTCTTCGGTTGTACTGGACATGTCGCAACCATTCCTTTAGAGGATCGGAAAACAGATAATACTGAATGGTATACAACAATTTGTTTGCAGAAGTCATCGACAAAATCAGGAAAAACAATAAAAAACGTCGCATCATTCTTCATATGATGAAATAGTATCAATCGGTTTTTTTCTCACTTTAAAAGCAATGTTTTTCCAACTTTCTACCTGTTTTAAAAAATGAATAGTTTAGTTGTATTGGATTAATGTTATCTTGATCTAATTCTAATTTGTATTTAAATACAATTGAAACTGTACTGCAATTATACGTTATCTTGACATGTGTAAGAATTCGCAGAACAATTTCCGCTAGGTTAATAATCAGACGAAATAGCGAAACGAAATATTATACATACAATTTACTAAATACCGCTAACCGCTAACTTGTTTGAATCATGCCAAAATTTAACACCACTGCTACAGCAAATACGAAGCTTATGTTCAGACAATTTAACTCGTGATTTCTGTCACAATTTTATAGAACGGGATAAATTTAATATGATGGCATGAAAATATTACAAAGAAAGAAATCTCTTCTCTTCCCTATTTCTTTTCTAAATATATAAAAGGGAACGTCTGTCTATCTGTCTGCCTTTCACTCTGAATGGTTGAAACGATTTTGATGCGGTTTTCTCCAACACATAGGGCATTTATCTGGAAAGATTTTAAGATATACTAGGGCTACGTTTTAAGTTTTTACAAAAACTAAGATAGAAAAATTTTTTTTGGAACAAACTGGATCAAAAAGAAAAACAAACAAAACCATCTGTTGGAAATTTTTATAAGACTCTTACAAATCAGTAAATTACGAATTAAATTAATAAAATCGTATTTAGAACATAAAATATATGTGAAGACCAGCGTTACCAAATTAAAAAAAAAAAAAACTCGGGATTAAGGCGCAAAAAGCGGGACAACCTAATAAAATGTACAGTTCAAAATGTTTATATAAAGACTCTCTCCCAAAATAGTAGTGACGAGCAAAAAAAAAAGATCCTCACTCCCAAAATAGATGTGGTGAGCAAAACAAAAAAGGTCTTCACTCTCAAAATAGAACTGATGAGCAAAAAAAAGGTCCTCACTCCCAAAATAGAAGTGACAAGCAAAAACAAAAGCAAAAGTAAAATTTTTGATTAATTCGTGATTTTAGCTGTCCCGCGCGGGATAATCTATTCGGGACGTCCTGCGAAATTCGGGACGTCTAGCAACGCTGGTGAAGACACACATTTCAGAATTTCGCAGGTACAAGGGTTACCTTTTAAGTTTTTTCAAAACTAAGAAAGAAAAATTTGGAACAAACTGTTTTATTGCTCTTAAATATTCGCCTTTAAGATTAATACTTTTGCATGCATTCAAACCAATTCTCGAAATATTTGTTCCACTCTGAACGTATCTCAAAAACATGGTTTTCGAAGGCTTCAACAGCTTCTTGGGCTTTTTTTATATGGGGGACAAAAAAAAAAGTCGTTGGGGGAAAAATGAGGTGAATACGGGCAATGAGACGTTAATTCGATGTTTTTCTCCTTCAAATTATCAATTGTTTGACATGCTGTGTGGGAGCTTGCATTGTCATGATAAAGAATGATGCGACATTTTAGTTGATTTTCCTGATTTTGTCGATGACAAATTCCAAAACCCAACGGGGTATGTTCATTTTAAAAATATCATCAAATCGTTGGTTAAAGTCGGAATGGAGAGCATTCAAGTGCTGACAATAGGTAAGCAAATCTTCATCATTTTCAATGCCCCCCAAATGCACCCCAGGCTACTATCGCCCCCCTGGAACGTTCGAGCGCCCCCCAGGAGGCGGTATCGCTAACTTTAAGAATCACAATTGTTGTTAAAAAAAAAAATTAAATTATTGTCTCTTTTTGTTTGTATATTGTTATATTTATATTTTGTTTGCAAATTTTTTTTATTGTATTTATAAATGTATTTACCTTTGTATTGTATGGAATCTTGGTACAATTTTTGTTTTTGTACAAATAAAGAAAATAAATAAATAAGTAGGTGCCATACGTACTATTTTTAGGGTTTTGTAGGTATGACCAAAAAACCCTTATACCGTCATTTTGTCGTCTGTCTGTCTGTCTGTCTGTCTGTTCGGTAGAAATTGTAGCCAAACGGCTAAACCTAGAGAGTTGAAATTGGCATGCTTATACAACTCTTTGACCCGCACATAGGAAAAATACTAAAACATCTAAAAAACATATCCCCCTAAAAATATAAACAATATCAGTTAAAAATTATTAAAAAATTAAATTAATTTACATTAGTGTGAACCGGAATAGTAAAACAGGAATTTTTGATCAGATTATGTTTTCGGAAAATAACGCATTTTTTGTGTTTTTACCTAAAATATGTTAAATATTTAATTCGCTCTGTAACACACCAGATCAGTAGGTCTAATAGCGTAGTTGGTTTTGTCGTGGGCTTTGTAAGTTGCAAACTAGAGTTCGAATCCTGTTAATTTTATTTTTTCTGTTTTTTTTGCATTTTTATTTTGTCAAAATTCTAGTTATATTTTGGTAAATGTTGCATTTAATTTTTAAAAGCGTAAATTTAATAACCAGTGGGAAGTGTTGAAATTATAATTTAATTCTATGTTTGACAAAATCAGAGGGCGGGGGCTTATGATTTAAGCAACCAATGGAAGCCATAGGCGCAATTTTCAAAATCTTAATGAACCTTGCTATATTAAAAAAATACTGCACATATTTAGAAACTTAAATAATGGTATTAGGCATTTGAATTAAAATTCATAAAAAAATATTTTGACATAAAATTTGTTTTGGCATCCCAAATAATCATCATTCAGTTACTAAATACCTGCAAAACCCACAAATGTGTGAAAATTCACACTTCACATCAATATTTTAGAGTATTATACTGTTTTTAAGTAATATCCTCTATACTCTTTATAAAAAAAATCCTGAATATACTCTTTTTTGCTCATCACTTGCAAAAATGCAAGTGAGGACCTTTTTTTGCTCATCACTATCACTTGTATTTTTAGAGTGAGGACCCTTTTTTTTGCTCATCACTTGTATTTGTATGCTTTTCTAGCATACTCTATTTCTGTAAAAAATCTGGTTAGCCTAGGTATAAGTTGGTCATATCTACAAAACCCTAAAAATTAAATTCAAATTAAAAAACAGTTATTGCATGGTAAGTACCCCTATACAAGTTACGAAACACTATATATCCTGAGTTTGTTTGGCAGTTTGATTTTGTTGTTGTCGAGATCAGAATGAAAGAATGTTGTTTATAATGAATGTTGTAAGGGCCGGTGCAGGGGAAGGGGCCTGTGTTGGGGCCGTGCCGGTCCTGGACGGTCGTGTTTCCTACATACCCCGGGGCAGTCCGCTATAATCACTCTCTGCATCTACAAGGAAAAGGAGTTAGAATGTTTAAGGCGTGGATCGTGTACAGTGGAGCTCCTCCAACTCTTCAGCCTCTGCAAAGCCAATGATGAGACTCTTGCGAAATACCCTTTCAAAAAACTACACAAAAAAATTAATGGAGACTATATTTCAATGATGAACTGTACATTTTAGAAGAGAACACATTTCTACCGAATTACATTCGATTTTAAATCGAGAAAATTATGCTCTTTTACTAGATTTAAAATCTAGGTAAATTTTACTGTTTTTCCAAAAATTAAAACATATATTCTTAAAATACTTTCTTTGAGTAACAACTAGAGATGGGAATTTCGGCTCAGTTTGCGGAACCGGATCAGTTTGTAGAGCCGGTTCATTGATCCGGCTCAGTGATCCGGTTAAGTAAACATGTTTTCGAGACACAGGTCGGTCGTTAGTTCGTAGGTAGAACGTCGCTTAGACCCGGTCAGTTGTCGGTTGTTCGCTCGTAGGTAGAACGTCGCTTAACCCGGTCAGTTGTCGGTCGTTCGCTCGCAGGTAGAACGTCGCTTAGCCCCGGTTCTTATCTAACATTTTTGAAACAAACAATTCACTTTATGTAGCTACTGTATTTTAAACCAGATGTGTTAAGTTTATGGCGATGTTTATTGCCCTTATAAATCGGACATCTGGGATTTGGGCAATATTTTTAATATTTTTATATAGTATGGTTGTAAGAAAATACAGACTAAGCCTATTAGTTTCAAATAAACTGCCCTACAAATTGATGACAATAAATAATACACTTTATGATAATACATTACACGCCGAGTTCTCGCGAAGTTCAACATGACATCGATCCAGATCCGGATCACTCCGGTCACTGTTTACAATCGCCCGACCAATCGTATCCTTGAAACTTGAAACTATACAGTGAGCCGTGAGCCGGCTCATTTCAATTTGGTGAACCGTGTCACTTCGGTCAGTGTACTGAGTCGGCTCAGTGAGCCGGTTCATTCATGAACGATCCATCTCTAGTAACAACATACTTTTGCCAACATCCCAGATACGTAGGGCGCTAGGAATGTTTTGATATACGGGCTGTATAAATAAACATAGCAAGGAAATATCAAGAAAGAGATCGGAAGGACAAGATGTAGGGTGACCAACTGTCCCGGGTTTCCCGGGACAGTCCCGGTTTGAGTACTAAAAGTCCCGCATCCCGGGATGCGAAAATTCCCGGTTTCAGCAATAACACAATGTTTTGGAATCTTTTCAGGAAAATTAAATAATATTATTAAAAAATTGATGTAAAGTGTGAATTTTCACACATTTCAGGGTTTCGCAGGTATTTAGTAAGTGAATAATGATTATTTGGGATGCTAAAACAAATTTTATGTTAAAATATATTTTTTTGTTAATTTTAATTCGAATGCCTAATACCATTATGTAGGTTTCTAAATATGTGCAGTATTTTTTTTATATAGCAAGGTTCATTAAGATTTTGAATATTGCGCTTATGGCTTCCATTGGTTGTTTTAGTCATAAGCTCCGCCCTTCTGATTTCGTGTATTTATAGGAATATAAATAGCAGTATAGCAGTAATATATTTAGGCACTAATATGATACAGACATTATAACACATGACATAACATATATTTTATTTTTTTACTTGTATCTATGGTATTATATATAGTTACTATATAGTATATAGATACTTGGTTGTAAGTCCAAGAGTATTCATGCGGACACCTTTATTTTGGACGTTTGCCATTGCTGATAGTTCTAGGCTAGAATAGTACAATATATTGAGTATTAGTATCAAAAAGATATAATACTTCAAGAGTAATATAAAAAATAAATTCGGACGTTTCGGAAACTGCTCAACAATCTGTTTCCGTCTTCAGCGATCACGAGAAGTGATGAGAAGTTCATCACAAATGTACATTACTTAGATTTTTTTCAGATTTTTAGTTTAAACCATCTGGGCTACAGGGTGTGGGACACAAATTTTTTTGCACAATTTTAGCAAAAATCGCGTCAAAATAATTTATTTTGCAAAAATAAAAATTTGATCGTTAATCCACGTACTGAGGGCTTTCATTTAATACCCTACTTAGAAATTTAAAAACATTTTTTTTTTTCGATGAGCAGATATTTGTTTATATTTTTAGGTGGATATGTTTTTTAGATGTTTTAGTATTTTTCCTATGTGCGGGTCAAAGAGTTGTATAAGCAAGCCAAATTTCAACTCTCTAGGATTAGCTGTTTGGCTACAATTTTTACTGAACAGACAGACAGACGACAAAATGACGGTATAAGGGTTTTTTGGTCATACCTACAAAACCCTAAAAATTAACGTCAGTTTTAGACGTTAAGATTTTAACATCTTGCTTAGAGAGACAGAGCCGGCGCTGACGGGCATGCAAGGCATGCGGCGCATGCGGGCGCCACTACGAGGGGGGCGCTGATGTGAGATTTGAAAGGGCGCTAAATGGCCAAATGAATAAAGTAAGGTAGGGTAAATGTAATTTTAGAAGTGAGGACCTTTTTTTTTAGGTTTTCACTTGAAATTTAGAAGTTAGAGGACCCCTTTTTAGGATTTTGTAGGTATGACCAAAAAACCCTTATACCGTCATTTTGTCGTCTGTCTGTCTGTCTGTCTGTTCGGTAAAAATTGTAGCCAAACGGCTAAACCTAGAGAGTTGAAATTTGGCACGCTTATACAACTCTTTGACCCGCACATAGGAAAAATACTAAAACATCTAAAAAACATATCCCTCTAAAAATATAAACAAATATGTGCTCGTCGAAAAAAAAAATATTTTTTTTAAATTCTGTGTAGGGTATCAAATGAAAGCCCTTAGTACGTGGATTAACGATCAAAATTTTATTTTTGCAAAATAAATTATTTTGATGCGATTTTTGCCAAAATTGTGCAAAAAAATTTTTGTCCCACACCCTGTAGCCCAGATGGTTTAAACTAAAAATCTGAAAAAATTCTAAGTAATGTACATTGGTGTGAACCGGAATAGTACAACAGGAATTTTTGATCAGATTATGTTTTCGGAAAATAACGCATTTTTTGTGTTTTTAACTAAAATATGTTAACTATTTAATACGTTGTGTAACATACCAAATCAGGAGCTCTCGTGGCGTGGTTGGATTTGTCGTACGCTTAATAATATAAGTTAACTTGCTTGCAAACTAGGGTTCGAATCCTGTTGATTTTTTTTTTTTTGCATTTTTATTTTGTTTAAATTATTTTGTTAAAATTCTAGTTATATTTGGTAAATGTTGCATTTAATTTTTAAAAGCGTAAATTTAATAACCAGTGGAAAGTGTTGAAATTATAATTTAATTCTATGTTTGACGAAATCAAAGGGCGGGACTTATGATGTAAGCAACCAATGGAAGCCATAGGTGCAATTTTCAAAATCTTAATGAACTTTGCTTTATAAAAAAAAATACTGCATATATTTAGAAACTTAAATAATGGTATTAGGCATTCGAATTAAAATTCATAAAAAAATATTTTGACATAAAATTTGTTTTGGCATCCCAAATAATCATCGTTCAGTTACTAAATACCTGCAAAACCCAGAAATGTGTGAAAATTCACACTTCACATAAATTTTTTTAGGTTCACTTAAAATGTAAAAGTGACGACTTTTTTTGTTTTAGATCTTCACTTTAAAATTAGAAGGGAAGATCTCGAAAAAAACTAATTGCGCCCTACTTAGGGGCGCTCAATTAAATCTTGGGGCGCCGCAGACTCCAGCGCCGGCTCTGTAGAGAGAATAGACCCAATTATGTGCTTGTTAAATAATATACTATTAATTTTGGGGGTAAAGTATCGGCCGTCGATAATGCGAGACCAGAGTTACGGCACTGATACAGATTCGCCTTTTAGCGCAGACTGCTTCTATAAAAATCTGTCAATATCTTGTCTAAAACATGCTTATCCGTTAAAAATATCCTATATAAACTTCAAAGTACAAGTAACACCTTTAAAAATACCTCTAAAACTTTTATAAAACTCTTTTATCTGACAAATAAAACAGTTTAATGTTACATAATGTTTTTCTTTGTTTTGTTGCATTTATTTCATATAATTTACTGGCTTGGTTGAACGTTTAAAGTAAACAAATGTAAAAGAGATGGAGAGCTTGAGCAAAGAGGGAGACGGGTACACGGAGAACTTGAATATGATTTCTATCAACGCGTTTCATGTGTTAAAATATTGAACCGTTTTATGATTTTGTGAGTGACTCACTGGTAATCTGGGATATTAAAAATTGTTTACGAAAAATAAACCACGTGGAGAACGTTATTTTTATGGTTTTAAATAGAATGGTTAAGATGTTTGGGACATGGTAATCGGATAATTCTCTTACTAGGAACTTTCGGTCTTGTTAACTAACAATACCTCACAGTTTTGAAGAAAACTGAATTCAGGAGATTTTTTCTAAAATGCCTCTTGTCCAATTTAAAAAAAATAAATAAATAAACTAAAAATCTGAAAAAGTTTTAAGTAATGTACATTGATCTAAACCGGAAACGTACTAGAGGAACTTTTGATTAGAATTTTTTTTGGAAAATATTGCGGTTTTTGTGTTTCAAACATTTTTTTTTTTTTAAATTAATGGCTAAATTATGACTAATAATGTTATGGATTTTTTGTATTTAAGGCTAGGGTAGTGTACGATTTTTTACCGACCGCCAACATATGTATATAAGGGAGGTATTGTGATCTTACCGATTTTGAAATTTCGATGGATCTCCACGAATTGAGGTCCCTACATAACCGTTTTGACTATTTTTAGCATGATGTCTGTCTGTCTGTCCGTCTGTCTGTCTGTCTGTCGGTCCGTGTACACGTGCAGAGCAAATTCGGCTGAAAGGATTTTTATGAAACTTAACCAATTCTGTAACTCAGTTACTATAATCATAGTAACTAAATTTGTCACTATGAGCAAGGTCAGTTACTATCATAGTAACTTTGGGGTATTTTGTATTCCGTATAACAAAAGTTACTACAATATTTAGTAACATGTTACTATAAAAAGTTCCTATCATAGTAACTACCAAATGCTGGTGTTTATAACTAATAACTTAGTTCTTATGAAGATAAAAATGGCGGACATTTGATTTTAAGTGTAATAATAGAAAATGAAGAAGATTAGTAAAGAAAATTATATAAATTAGATATATATATATATAAAATATGTATGTATGATTGTAGGTAAATGTTTATATTACAGGAGATGAAATATATTAAAGATCAAAAAGTCTTTTCCAATTCCTTATTTTCAACGTCTTTTTTTAAATGATTAAAAAAAATAGTTTTGTTTTTAAAAACATTAACAAAAGTTCTATTAAGTGACGCAAAAATAGTTTCATGAGGGGGGAGGGTTATAAAATGAGACGTATGGAAGTAATGACAAAACAAGGAAAATGCATCGAAGTAATAAAAAATCCAGCTTCATGGGAGGTTCTAACCCCCAATTCCCACCCGCCTGCGCCACTGGTTCTTTGTCGAAAATTTGCCTTCCGTTATTTTTTTTTTATCTCTTCACTCATTTTGTTTTTTTTTTTTAAATATTTTATAAATGTATATACCATAATATATATTATATAACAACAAAATAATGTAAGCAATAAAATATTTTGACATTTTTAACCTCAACTGTCATGTGTACACCACCAATGCGCATGCGTGTTGCGCTTCTGTAACTAACTTCATTCTTTTCTCAGTAACTGTCACTAAGATATAACTTTCATACCGACGTCACTACAGTTGGATATTACAGAATACGAAAAATGTTAAAGTTACTATGAAAATCATTATAAAAGTTATCTTGTAGTAACGTTACTACACGGTAACTAGTATAGTAACTTTTTACAGAATTGATCTGCATATGTAAGCTTTTGATATCAATGGCACGAGTTGATCAACTTTTGGTAAAAATCGGTTAACTAGAAATGGGAGTTTACTCGTGTCGGTTTTAAGATTTTTGCGAATATTTTACAATAGAGAAATATTTCGAAAAAAAAAAAATTAACAAATGTTGCTATAAAAGCAGTAACTAACAACTTTTATTTCAGACATTTTTTGAAAAATCAGCATAAATTAAACAAGTACTTTGTGATGGTGGTCGGTCCTGTGGTGGCCAGTGGCCACAGCTGATTTTTTTAAATGAAAAATATAAAAATAAAAATTGAGTATCGAGTTCATGTGTGTAAGTTCCGCCTGCTTCTCTTTAAGGTATCAAAGAGGAATAAATCATGTATAATAGTGAAATACTAATAAATCAAATAACACATTGTTAATAGTGAGAAAAACTTTTCTAAAATTGAAAAAATCTGAAGTCATTTATCAATATATTTCTTATTAATTTAATGAAAACTTTGATACGAAGCAAATGCAAAAAAAAAAAATCTTTGGGATTTTTTAATTTAAATTTTATTCTGACTAATTTAAATTTTCGAAAATTATTTAAATTTAGTTTGAAAAATTAAATCTCAGTAGGTAACGAATAAAAATAATCATAAAAAGTTGTTGATTTTGATGCGATTATAGAAATAAAATTGTCCTAGACAT
Organism: Liopterus haemorrhoidalis; assembly: GCA_963971575.1. Taxonomy (NCBI): domain Eukaryota; kingdom Metazoa; phylum Arthropoda; class Insecta; order Coleoptera; family Dytiscidae; genus Liopterus; species Liopterus haemorrhoidalis. Next base: position 68,598,339 of record OZ020613.1, read on the forward strand.
CCAGTATTCTATTGGGTTCTTACACTTATTAAATACCTACAAAATCCTGAAATATGTGAAAATGCACAACAAATTTTCTTCTAACCGCAAATTTATTAATTTTATCCGTCAGTTCCAGATTTGCAAGAGTCTTACAAAAGTCTCCAACAGATGTTTTTGATTGTTTTTCTTTTAGAAATGACAGCTCAAGATGTATAACATATAATTATATGTTATTAATAATTAATTATTTCTTAGGTGTTTCATAACAATTTTAATCACGTTTCTTTGCGTTTTGCGTTTCCCTGTGTCTGCTCGCACGGAAAATTCGATTATCGTAACAATAATTTCAAACAATCGATTTTAATATTGCAACATATTATTTTAAATGTACGGAGGTAGATCAAAAAATTCCGAATTAGTATAACGTAAATAATAAAAAATATTTTACATTTAAGTTCTCACTACGGAACGGACGTAATTAGCTCTTGAACTTGAATTAATACCTTTTCATAGTTGTAGTTCTTAACAATAGGGGAAACTTTTTAAGATCGCAGCGCCATATGCGGCAAAGCTGGAACACTCGAAAGGGACATTAAACCGTTACTCGTGTATTTGTTTACATGGTGAAAATGAACACCAGTTGTATTTTTCCTGTTTTCCGACCTTTTTTTTAATTTAAAGGTACTATTCTAAAGAAATTTCAAGGAAATTTTTAGTTTTTCATTGTATTTTTAATTCTTTTTGACTGTCTGTCAATATAATAACAACAACAATATGGTAAATATATTAGTAAAAATTAATATCTCTGCCTGAAAAAGTAGAAGGGCCTTTTAATATATCAACTGATGATTTAGGCAAATTTTGGGTGGGATAAATGATTTTTTACAGTCTTTTCTTGGACGTAAAAAATCACTTTCCATAAAATGCAACGAGCAAACATGCATGCATTGCCCATTTTTAGTTTTTGAGTCCATAAAAATCTACGATCCATTTTCTCTCTGCTTCCAAACGTCGTTTCAATTGATATTTTTTTCGATTTAGGTAAATTATAGAATGTTTAAGAAGGATTCTTCCTTATTCACGATTTACATTGCGCACACAACAAAATTGATTGTATTTTTTCCATGATTCACGAAAATAAAACACAAATAACAAAAAAACACGTATTTCTCCATTGAACATAACAAAACAATGTCTCTTTCGTATCTTCCGCAAATTGTCACCAGATGTCAGGGCGCTTAGGAAGTTTCCCCTATAAGTTTTGACATATTTTACACCCTTAAAATTTTTAAATAATCCTGAAAAAAATAATAACGGCAGTTTTTTTAGGGTTTTGTAGGTATGACCAAAAAACCCTTATACCATTTTGTCGTCTGTCTGTCTGTCTGTCTGTCTTTCTGTCTGTCTGTCTGTCTGTCTGTCTGTCTGTTCGGTAAAAATTGTAGCCAAACGGCTAAACCTAGAGAGTTGAAATTTGGCATGCTTATACAACTCTTTGACCCGCACATAAGAAAAATACTAAAACATCTAAAAAACATATCCCCCCAAAAATATAAACAAAAATGTGCTCATCGAAAACAAAAATATTTTTTTTAAATTCTGAGTAGGGTATCAAATGAAAGCCCTTAGTACGTGGATTAACGATCAAATTTTTATTTTTGCAAAATAAATTATTTTGATGCGATTTTTGCCAAAATTGTGCAAAAAAAATTTTGTCCCACACCCTGTAGCCCAGATGGTTTAAACTAAAAATCTAAAAAAATTCTAAGTAATGTATATTGGTGTGAACCGAAATAGTACAACAGGAATTTTTGATCAGATTATATTTTCGGAAAATAACACATTTTTTGTGGTTTTTGGTTCACAAAGTACAAAAGTTATACCAATGTAAGACACCCACATGCAAGACGTACGATAGCGTAGTGGTTAGAGCACTGGTGTCGTAAGCTAAAACTCGCTGGAAACGAATGGTTTCGAGTACGGAGTGAATTTAATTTTTTCTGTTTTTTTTTTTGCATTTTTATTATGTTGAAATTATTTTGTCAAAATTCTAGTTATATTTTGACAAATGTTGCATTTAATTTTTAAGAGCGTAAATTTAATAACCAGTCTTATTATATGATTAACAGACGATAAATTATTTTTAAAATATCGTTCATTTTGCCGTGATTACTACAAAGTAAAATTTGTCCTACACACTCAGCATGCCGCCTTTACTTATTATATACCTGCGAAATCCTGAAATATGTGAATATTCACACTTCACATCAATTTTTAAAAAATGAGTCCCACTGGTACGGGGTTGGATACAAAAATGGCGGAAATATCACGAATAGAATGTTTTTGGTTTAAGAACTTTGTGGTGACGGTCAGTTCTATTTTTTTAAGTCACAATAATTTTGAGCAGGCGTTTTGGTTCGTGAAATTTTCCCTTTCGAACCCTGTACTCCATTGAAAAAAACTCCTTTACACACAGCACTAATATACATATCAAAGGGGGGCGGTAAAAGGTTAATTGAGTTAACCCCGCGATTTCCAAAATTATTACTAAAATATCAGTTACTATATTTTGAAAATTTTAGGTGTAATTTTTAGCTATTATACTAATAGTATACTATACAAAAAAGGAAAAACATTTGTCCCACATCCTTTGTATATTATAATTTATGAATATTATCTTATTTTCGTTTCATGTGGGTTGAAATAATAAGTAAAATTTCGCCGAAAGCAGCGAACTGTGACCAAAGGTAAATAAACTTTTTAAAAATGTAACAACTTAACCTACAATACCGACTGATATCATCAGAATATAAATAAAGTTTATCACTAAAAATAATGAGACAGAATCAACATGGATATATTTAAATATATTTAAAATAGGAATAATTAATTTTAAGCAAATTAGCAAAAATTATGAAGACCAACTTGGCAAGTAGGAATAAGTATGAGTTCACAAGCAGGATCGTTCCTACGAGGTGTGTAAATTAAGTAACCGGACTGATTTTTTATTTATTTATTTTTTTTTTCGAATAGAATTACAATTCAATATTGTCTCCCCCAAAATAACTTCATTGGGAAGCCACAGAGCGCTGGAGACGGTTCTTCTAATCCTCATAGCAGTGCTGGAACTCAGATACTGGAATAGCTTTCAGCTGGTCGGTTACGGACGTTTAAATGTTTTCGAGTGTCCCAAAATGACGTCCCTTGAGGTGATTTTTCAATCTTGGGAAGAGGAAAAAGTCACAAGGACTCAAGTCAGGCGAATAAGGAGGCTGAGGAGCCACAGGAATGTTTTTACTGGTCAAAAACTCGTTTATTGAAATTGCATTTTTGCGCAGAAAATCTGATGAAAGGTAGTGTGAGAAAATTGTTGAAAATTCAACTCTTCCCCGATCATTCTGACTGTCAACCGACGATCTGAATGCACAAAATCCCGAATTCTGTTGAAATTTTCATCGGTTCTTGAAGATGAAGGCCTTCCGCTGCGTGATTCATCTTCAATCAACTCTCTTCCTTCTGAAAATGCCTTAAACCAACAAAAAACCTAGGTCCTTGACAAAACACTGTCTCCGTATGCCTGCTGAAGTTTTGCAAAAGTTTCCTTTGCACTGTGCCCAAGTCTGAAGCAAAACCTGATAGCACACCGTTGCTCGAAATGAATGTCATTCATTTTTAGAACGCACTAAAAAAAACTGCTCACGAAAAAAATCGCTACAGACAACAAAATTACTCTAGCGAGTTCAAACCCGTATTGAAGGAGTATCACATGTTCACCTGCCGCCTCTCCAAGTCTGGCGTCCCAAATGTTGCCATGTTGCATATGTCAAAAGTAATTCACAGGGAAAAAAATCGTATTTTAGATAAATTAAAGTGACATCCGCTGTTCTAATAAAATGGCGAAATTTGTTTAAAATTGTGTTGCAAGGAAGAAGTTCCAAATCGACTTAAATCACAACCATCAAATAGTCCAGATTTTAATGTATTGGATCTTGGCTTTTTCAATTCTATACAATCCTTATAACATATAGCTTCACCGAATACAATCGACGAACTGATTGAATGCGTACAAAATGTATTTAATGCATTAAATAAACCCTTGATAATGTTTTTCTAACATTGAAAACTTGTCTAGAAGCAACCATGTTAGCAAAAGGAGGGAATTCCTATAAGATTCCGCACATTAATAAGGCAAAACTTCATCGAAAGGGACGATTATCATGTTCCATACAAGCTGTGGAGACAGCCACGTCCTTGTTAAATTAAAACTTTTGTATTATTCTTTATTTTACTAGATATTTGTAACTATTTTATAAATAAAATCATTCAATTAATTAAAATTGTAAATGTGTCTTATTTTTGGAGAAGAAAAAATCAAAATGTGTATCATATTCTCGGATGGAGGGAGTATTTTTTAACATATTATGTGGTATTTAATGAACGTTCTTAATACACAAATAGGCATAATTTAGTCAAAAAAAAAAAAAAAAAAAATAGATTACAGACAAAATTGAGCCCAAAAATGTCACTAAATACCAAAAAAATCAGCTGTGGCCACCACAGGACCAACAACCATCACAAATTACTTGTTAAATTTATGCTGCTTTATCAAAAAATTGATGTGAAGTGTGAATATTCACACATTTCATTGTTTCGCAGGTATATAATAAGTGAAGGCGGTATGCTGAGTGTGGAGGACAAATTTTACTTTGTAGTAATCACGGCAAAATGAACGATATTTTTAAAATAATTTATCGTCTGTTAATCATATAATAAGACTGGTTATTACACTTACGCTCTTAAAAATTAAATACAACATTTGTCAAAATATAACTAGAATTTTGACATAATAAAAATGCAAAAAAAAAAAGAAAAAATAAAATTCACTCCGTACTCGAAACCCTTCGCTTCCAGCGAGTTTTAGCTTACGACACCAGTGCTCTAACCACTACGCTATCGTACGCCTTGCATGTGGGTGTCTTACATTGGTATAACTTTTGTACTCTGTGAACCAAAAACCACAAAAAATGCGTTATTTTCTGAAAACATAATCTGATCAAAAATTCCTGTTGTACTATTGCGGTTCTCACCAATATAAATTACTTAGAATTTTTTTAAATTTTTAGTTTAAACCATCTGGGCTACAGAGTGTGGGACAAGAATTTTATTGCACAATTTTGGCAAAAATCGCCTCAAAATAATTTATTTTGCAAAAATAAAAATTTTATCGTTAATCCACGTACTAAGGGCTTTCATTTGATACCCTACTCAGAATTTAAAAAAAAAAAAATTTGTTTTCGATGAGCACATTTTTGTTTATATTTTTAGGGGGATATGTTTTTTAGATGTTTTAGTATTTTTCCTATGTGCGGGTCAAAGAGTTGTATAAGCATGCCAAATTTCAACTCTCTAGGTTTAGCCGTTTGGCTACAATTTTTACCGAACAGACAGACAGACGACAAAATGACGGTATAAGGGTTTTTTGGTCATACCTACAAAACCCTAAAAATGTCTCAAATAAAAGTTGTTAGTTATTGCTTTTATAGCAACTTTTGTTAAATAATTTTTTTCGAAATATTTCTCCGTTGTGAAATATTCGCAAAAATCTTAAAACCGACACGAGTAAACTCCCATTTTTAGTCAACCGATATTTACTAAAAGTTAGTCAACTCGTGCCATTGATGTCACAAGCTTAAATATGAAGTTTCATAAAAATCCTTTTAGCCGAATTTGCTCTACACGTGTACACGGACAGACAGACCGATAGAAATCATGCTAAAAATAGTCAAAACGTTATATAGGGACCTCAATTCTTGGAGATCCATCGAAATCTTAAAATCGGTATGACCACAATACCTCCCTTATATATGTTGGCGGTCGGTAAAAATATAGATTACAGACAAAATTATGCCCAAAAATGTCACTAAAAACCAACTAAAATCTGAAGTGTGAAAATTTACACTTTTTTAAGTTTACCACATCTATGGACTTGCTTCTAAACTTTCCATATAACATTAAACTTAATTCATAATTAATTCTTTATCAAACAATAAAAAAATTGTAATAAAACAAGTCCATATCTCGAGAGTTCTCCCGATAATGTTTACCAGAATATTTCAGAATCTCCCGACGAGGCAGCTATACTAGGAAGTGTCTATCTGCTTTAAAATATCCAGTACACCATCACGTGGAGCGGCAACCCACTATTTAAATATTTGACAATTCTGTACGCTGTAGATAGAATAGAATATGAGTATCGGGATTTTAAAACTAAACATGTTTCATATAAAGGCCTCACGTGGAATAAAGCCTCACGGTATTTGAAATGTTTAAGTCCGAAATAGGATTCACATTTTGCAGTGGTTTGTTTAACGATACGTATAACATCCACAGATTATAGGGGAAAAATTTTAAGATCGTAGCGCCCCGCGGATTTTTTTGAAACCATTCTAAATCAGATACCACTTGACATTTACTAGTAAATAATAGCGAAAAGTGTATCAAAAAATAAATAATTGTTTGGGATTTTCTGATTTTGTGAAGTGACATTACTTGTAAACATCTAAAATACTACATTTTGTGATCTGGTTTTAAGTTATGGCGGTTTTCCATTGTCGATTATTTTAACTATATTGGGGGAAATAATAATTCCCGTGTTGTTTACCAAGGGGTAGAAATCTACAATGCTGGGCATATAATATTGTGTGGAGTCACTGAAAAAAACAGAGAGTTCATAAAGATTTATGCATTATGCCTACAAACTTGTGCATTACAAACCCACACACAATAACAGGAATTTTCAAGATATGCGAAAATATTTTTTGTAGTCACTATCATTAAAATGTAATGAGCAAACTTTGATATAAGGGCTCACTTTTTTTCCAATTTTTAAATTGTTTATCTAAACATCGCGTCGATTCCTAACCTCTTGCTTTCCCAATTTTGTTTCGAACCATACGGTGTCTGATATTAGTGGAAACAAATGAAACGATATTTCCGGGTTTCTTCTTTTCAATGAATTGCACATAGGCACACAACAATATGTATTATACATTTTTCAATGATTATAATAAAACTTTAAAAACAAACTTCATACAAAACCAATACACAAAACGATATGTTATCTGATGTACACAAGTTCATGAAACGCTCACCAGATGGTAGGGTGCTTAGCTGCAAATCCCTATAAGTTTCTTATACAGAACTAACAATCTGAAATAAAATTAAGAACAGTCTTTACATCTCAATTTGCAGGTATTTTTTTTTTTTTAGACGCTATCTTGTAAACTAATCGACAAATACTTGCCAATAACACGGTAAATTCACATATTTATAACTTCTATATTGCTCATTTGCTGACGACGTTGTTATTAGTGATTCTTCATTTCGCGACAAATGTAAAATTTGCTCGACGCCTTTACTTTAGTACCTACTTTAAAGGTGATTTTAATTTTAACATGTTTTTATCCTCTACAATATTTTCAACATTAAAAAAAATTGATGTGAAGTGTGAATTTTCACACATTTCAGGGTTTTGCAGGTATTTAGTAAGTGAATGATGATTATTTGGGATGCCAAAACAAATTTTATGTCAAAATATTTTTTTATGAATTTTAATTCGATGTGCAGTATTTTTTTTTTTTATATATCAAGGTTCATTAAGATTTTGATAATTGCGCCTATGGCTTCCATTGCTTGTTTTTAGTCATAGCTCCTCCCCTTTGATTTCGTGTACATTCAAATATAGAATTAAATTATTATTTCAACAATTTCCACTGGTTATTAAATTTACGCTTTTAAACAATTGCCAAAATATAACTAGAATTTTGAAAAAATAATTTAAACAATATAAAAATGCAAAAAAAAAATCAAAAATAATGTTGTCTCCTCTCGTAGGATTCGAACTCATTTACTTGGGCAGAATGCCAGTATCTTAGCCACTGCACCAAGATACACGTTACGGTTTAGCGTGTTATATAACTATAAATTTTCAACATTATTAGCAAAAAAAACACAAAAAATGCTTTTTTTCCAAAAACATAATTTGATCAAAAATTCCTATTGTACTATTCCGGTTCACACCAATGTACATTACTTAGAATGTTTTCAGATTTTTAGTTTAAACTATCTGGGCTACAGGGTGTGGGACAAAATTTTTTTTGCACAATTTTGGCAAAAATCGCTTCAAAATAATTTATTTTGCAAAAATAAAATTTTTATCGTTAATCCACGTACCAAGGGCTTTCATTTGACACGCTACTCAGAATTTAAAAAAAATATTTTTTTTTTCGATGAGCACATATTTGTCTATATTTTTAGGAGGATATGTTTTTTAGATGTTTTAGTATTTTTCCTATGTGCGGGTCAAAGAGTTGTATAAGCATGCCAAATTTCAACTCTCTAGGTATAGCCGTTTGGTTACAATTTTTACCGAACAGACAGACAGACGACAAAATGACGGTATAAGGGTTTTTTGGTCATACCTACAAAACCCTAAAAAGGTGTATATTCTAATAATTATATAATTATTTTTCTCGAGATTTCTCGAAAATTCTCGGGAAAATAAGTCTAATGTCGAGAAATCAGAAATACTAGTTGTTATAATAGCAAAAGGACGAAACGAATAACAGGAAAATTTAAATGTATGGAATAGAATATTAAAAGAATACGGTATGACAATGAATAAAAATAAAACGAAAGTTATGGTATTAGGAACAGATGAAATCATAAATATAAAAATAGACGACATTAATATTGAACAGGTTAAGAATTTCAAATACTTAGGAACAGAGATAAGAGAGGATGGAAAACAAGAAATGGAGATAAATACAAGAATACAGAAGACAACAAAACTTTACTTTGACATAAAGAATACACTCATCAATAGGAAAGAAATAACAAGAACCACAAAAATAAACATATTCAAAGCTATATACAGACCGGTACTGACTTTTGGCTGCGAGACCTGGACTCTTTAAGAAGAGAAAAGAGTCAAATACAAGCTTTGGAGATGAAGTATTTAAGAAGAGTAAAGGGTGTGACTAAGATGGATAAAATCAGAAATACAGATATAAGAAAAGAACTCAATATAGAACCGATAGAACAATTTATAGAAAACAGACAACTGGCCTGGTGGGGACACATGCAAAGACTGTAAGACACAAGAAAAGTGAAGCAGATCTGGCAGACCAGAACGTACAGAAAGCAAAGAATAGGAAGACCAAGAAATACATGGGACAGAACAGTAAAAGGGATACTAGAGAAAAGAGGAAATACGATTATATAAGCTAAAAGAATGACAAGAAACAAAAAAGACTGGGCAAAATTCGTACATGAACCCGTACTGCCATAATATAGAAAAGAAGGACAAAACAAAGAAATACAGCCTACACCATACTATGGTAGAAGGCGCCAAACGGAGATAAATTCTTTAGACATGTAATGCGATACGCGCGTTCTTCAGTTTAGTCTATAACAAGAATTATTAACAAATAAATAAATACTATTTGAAATGTTACTTTTAATAATTATTCAACAATTATAACGTAGAACGGCGGTTCTTAAACTGGGGTCCGCGAAAACAATTTTGACATTAACTTTACATTCCCCAACTTTTCGTTTTTATTCAAATAACTCATTTAATAAAAATCCTACTTGGTCAAGATTTTTTGTATTTGTTTTTGTTTTTGAGCTGTAGCAATGTTTTTAGCGCCCTTGGCAAATAAAGTAAAAAATGTTATCACTTCTCAAAATCCAAGTGATGAGTAAAAAAAAAGTCCCCACCTCTCAAAATTCAAGTGATTTTATGATTAATATTATGATTAATACGGAGAATAGTAAAAAAAAATATCCTCGATATAACATATTTTGAAAATTAGTAGAGATATTTAATCAAATAAAAAATTATTAGGAACTCATTTAATTAGCTTTTAAACGTTGAAGCTTTATATTTCTGATACGAATAAACATGTTTAAACAAGCAAAACTTTGTCGAAAAGAGCATTTAATTGTCTATAAAATGATGTATAGAACTTATAAAATAATTTGCAACATAATGGCAAAATAACGATAAATAAAAAGACAGTACGGTCCAAAAAAGGAACCATTTTAAAGTCTCATATTTCAGTTATGAGAAGAGATACTTAAAAAAGTAAAAAAATCAATAGAAAGACCATTCAATTAGCTTTCAAATGGTGTATAAAACTTATAGAATAACTTCTAAAATAATGGCAAAATGGTTATAAATAAAAATATAAAACGGTAAAAAAAAGAACAATTTGAAAGTCTCATATTTCAGTTAGTTGAAAAGATACTTAAAAAAGTAAAAAATAATTAGAAAGACCATTCTAGTACCTTTCAAACGATGTATTAAACTTATAAAATAACTGCTAAACTAATAGCAAAATGATGATAAATAAAAATATAAAACGGTCAAAAAAAAAAGGAACAGTTTTAACGTCTCATATTTCAATTATGAGGAAAGATACTTAAAAAGGTAAAGAATCTTTAGAAAGACCACTCAATTAGCTTTCAAATGCTGTATAAAACTTATAGAATGACTGCCAAAATACTGGCAAAATGATGATAAATAATAATATAAAACGGTAAAAAAAAGAACAATTTGAAAGTCTCATATTTCAGTTATGAGAAAAGGTACTTGAAAAAGTAAAAAATCATTAGAAAGACCATTTAATTAGCTTTCAAACGATGTATAAAACTTATAAAATAACTGCTAAAATAATAGCAAAATGATGATAAATAAAAATATAAAACGGTCAAAAAAAGGATCAATTTTAAAGTCTCATATTTCAGTTATAAGGAAAGATACTTAAAAAGGTAAAAAATCATTAGAAAGACCACTCAATTAGCTTTCAAATGTTGTATAAAACTTATAGAATAACTGCCAAAATACTGGCAAAATGATGATAAATAATAATATAAAACGGTAAAAAAAAGAACAATTTGAAAGTCTCATATTTCAGTTATGAGGAAAGATACTTAAAAAGGTAAAAAATCATTAGAAAGACCACTCAATTAGCTTTCAAATGATGTATAAAACTTATAGAATAACAGTCAAAATACTGGCAAAATGAAGATAAATAAAAATATAGAACGGTCCAAAAAAAGCAACAACTTTGAAGTCTCAGAACAACAAGAAATACTTAAACAAATAAAGAATAATTGGAAAGAGATATTTTGACTAAATTCCTAACTTTATGAGGAAATATCTCCCAAAATGAATGTCCCTAAACACTAATTTGGACTTATAAAATCCCTAAAAAACTTTTATTCGCGATCAACTAAAAAAGTTAATAGCTACTAAAGTTAATTCTGAAGAAATTCATAAAAAAAATCATACGCAAGATGTTAAAAAACTTGAAACCGGTTTTACTAGATGTAGTGACTTGGATGACCGAATACACTACAAGGTTAGGCCGCAATGTAGGAACAAAGAAGTGGATCGAGGGGCAAAGGGAAACTGGGCACCGAAATAAAATAGTACCCGAGATTCTTGACTTTAAAACATTTTGTAATGAAAGTTTCTAAAGATTATTTTGGATAGGATCCAATTAGACTAGGTTAGGTCAATCCTGTTTAGGTCTTAGTTTCATATTAGTTAAATATCAAATGCATTCACGCCTAAATATGTCCTTAAAACTATGTTTTACACTATTGCTTTGCAAACAGATTTTTTTACTTTCTTTTCAAAGTCATTTTTGGACAAGAAAATATAAATAATTTTTATATTTTATATACCGTTTTGTAGATAATTTAATGCTCTATCTAATAGAGCTTTTATAGGTTTAAATATCTTTTCTCGTTTCTAAAATATGAAACATCAAATTTGTTTCTTTTTGCACCGTTCTATATTTTTATTGGTCATCATTTTGCCACTATTTTGCCAGTTCTTTTACATTCTTTTATATATCAGTTGAAAGCTAAATAAATTCTTTTTCCAATGATTTTTTACTTATCTAAGTATCTTTTTTCGTTCCTCAAATATGAGACTCCAAAGTTGTGCTTTTTTTGAACCGTTCTATATTTTTATTTTTCATCATTTTGTCACTATTTTTGCATTTATTCTACAAGTTTCTATACACCAATTGAAAGCTAATTTAATGCTCTTTTCAATGGTTTTTCTCATTTTTAAGTATCTTTTTCCGTATCAGAAATATGAGACTTCAAAATTGTTCTTTTTTTGGACCGTTCTATATTTGTATTTTTCATCATTTTGCCACTATTTTCGCATTTATTCTACAAATTATACATACCAATTGAAAGCTAATTTAATGCTCTTTTCAATGGTTTTTCTCATTTTTAAGTATCTTTTTCCGTATCAGAAATATGAGACTTCAAAATTGTTCTTTTTTTGGACCGTTCTATATTTGTATTTTTCATCATTTTGCCACTATTTTCGCATTTATTCTACAAATTATACATACCAATTGAAAGCTAATTTAATGCTCTTTTCAATGGTTTTTCTCATTTTTAAGTATCTTTTTCCGTATCAGAAATATGAGACTTCAAAATTGTTCTTTTTTTGGACCGTTCTATATTTGTATTTTTCATCATTTTGCCACTATTTTCGCATTTATTCTACAAATTATACATACCAATTGAAAGCTAATTTAATGCTCTTTTCAATGGTTTTTCTCATTTTTAAGTATCTTTTTCCGTATCAGAAATATGAGACTTCAAAATTGTTCTTTTTTTGGACCGTTCTATATTTGTATTTTTCATCATTTTGCCACTATTTTCGCATTTATTCTACAAATTATACATACCAATTGAAAGCTAATTTAATGCTCTTTTCAATGGTTTTTCTCATTTTTAAGTATCTTTTTACGTATCAGAAATATGAGACTTCAAAATTGTTTTTTTTTGGACCGTTCTATATTTGTATTTTTCATCATTTTGCCACTATTTTCGCATCAATTAAAAGCCAAGTAAATGCTCTTTCTAAAGATTTTTTCTTTTTTTTTAAGTATCTTTTTCCATATCTGCAAAATGAGACTTCAAAGTTTCTTTTTTACCGTTCTATATTTTTATTTATTATCATTTTGCCACTAATTTGACAGTTCTTCCATAAGTTCTATACATTTAAAAGATAATTGAATTCTCTTTCCAATGATTTTTTACTTTTTTATATATCTTTTCTCTTACCTGAAATATGAGACTTGAAAGTTGTTGTTTTTTTGGATCGTTTTATATTTTTATTTCTCATCATTTTGCCAGTATTTTCGCAGTTATTCTATAATTTTATACATCAATTGAAAGCTAATTGCATGATCTTTCCAATTATATTTTACTTTTTTAAGTATATTTTTCTATATCTGAAATAGAAGACTTCAAAATTTATCTCTTTTGGACCGTTCTATATTTGTATTTCTTATAATTTTGCCGTTATTTTCGTAGTTATTCTCTAAGTTCTATACATCAATTGAAAGCTAATTAAATGCTCTTTCCAATGATTTTTTACTTTTTTAACTATCTTTTTCCATATCTGCAATATCAGACTTCAAAATTTTTCTTTCTTTGGACCGTTCTATATTTATATTTTTTATCATTTTGCCAATATTTTCCCAGTTATTCTACAAGTTCTATACATCACTTGAAAGCTAATTAAATGCTCTTTCTAATGGTTTTTTACTTTTTTAAGTATCTTTTTCCATTTCTGAAATATGAGACTTTAAATTTGTTCCTTTTTTGGACCGTTTCATATTTCCATTCCTCATAATTTTGCTACTATTTTCGCAGTTATTCGATTAGTTCTATATATCAATTGAAATCTAATTGAATGTTCTTTCCAACGATTTTTACTTGTTTAAGTTTCTTTTCTCGTATCTGAAATATTAGACGTCAAAGTTGTTTTTTATTTTGGACAGTTCTATATTTTTATTTCTCATTATTTTGCTGCTATTTTGACAGGTATTCTATAAGTTCTATACATCGATTGAAACCTAATTGAATGCTCTTTCCAATTATTTTGTACTTGTTTAAAATATCTTTTCTCATTTCCGAAATATGAATCTTTTAAATATATGCATTTTTTAAACCGTTCTATTTCTGTACTTATCATTATTTTGCCATTATTTTATAAGTTTTATACATCAATTGAAAGCTAATTAAATGCCCTTTCCAATGATTTTTTACTTGTTTAAATATCTTTTCTCATTTCCGAAATATGATTCTCCAAAGTTGTTGCATTTTGTAAACCGTTCTATTTCTGTACTTATCAGCATTTTGCCATTATTTTGGCAGCTATTTTATAAGTTCTATACATAAATCGAAAGCTAATTAACTGCTCTTTCCAATGAGTTTTTACTTTTTTAAATATTTTATCTTATTTTCGAAATATGAATCTTCAAACTTGTTTCATTTTATAAACCGTTCTACTTTTGTATTTATCATTATTTTGCCATTATTTTGGAAGTTATTTTACAATGTCCATACATAATTTGAGAGCTAATTAAATGTTCTTCCCAAAGTTTTATACATCAATTGAAAGCTTATTAAATGCTCTTTCCAATGATTTTTTACTTGTTTAAATATCTTTTCTCATTCCCGGAATATGAATCTTCAAATTTGTTGCATTTTTTAAACCGTTCTATTTCTGTACTTATCATCATTTTGCCATTATTTTGGCATTTATTTTATAAGTTCTATACATCAATCGAAAGCTAATTAAATGCTCTTTTCAGTGAGTTTTTACTTTTTTAAATATCTTATCTCATTTTTGAAATATGAATCTTCAAACTTGTTTCATTTTTTAAACCGTTCTACTTTTGTATTTATCATCATTTTGCCATTATTTTGGCAGTTATTTTACAATTTCCATACATCATTTGAAAGCTAATTAAATGTTTTTTCCAATGAATTTTCATTTGTTGAAATATCTTGTTCCATTTTCGAAATATGGGTCTACAAACTTTTGAAACTATTATATTAAATTTTCCAATTGTAAAAGAATTTGTGTTGTAACTTAGTTATGGTACGGTCCAAACGGGTGAGAAAACATAATGTTCATCACTAAAGCTCGATCTCTGTGGCGCTGTCTGTTGTGTTAGGGTCATCCCCTAGGGGCCCCAATCACCAGGGGGCCACTGACAACCGCGCCGGACCAAACTATACATTATTTATGAAACTTCACTCAAAATGCTAAAATGTTTTTGTTTAATTTAAATTGTATAATTAAAGATATTTAATTACTATTAATATAAAAATCTATATAGATAAAATTGGAGGTTATATCTGTATATTTTGTTTTTATTTTTTACATCATCTTGGTTTTTAAACGTTTCAGGTGATTATAACGATAACCACGAAACAATAATTTCTGTCTTTTTGTTAGTCAAACACTCAAAAACGGTTGAACATATTTTGAGATTTTAAGGGGTGTCACCAGCCTAAAATAAAGTATATATATATATTCTTTATTTCCCCTAGACCAGCGTTTCCCAACCGCCGGTCCGTAGGATTTCTTCAAAATCTCCAGGTTCGTAGTTTGGAGGGGAGGACCTTTTTTTTATTTGCTCATCACTTACATTTTAGAGGTGAACATCTTTATTTTTTGCTCAGTACTTACGAGCCCTGTCCACTATCAGTTGGCCCAGCTACGAAATTTTTACTTATTGGTGTTCAATTAACAGAATGCGAATAGCTTATGAAATCTAGGTAACATTTTATTTTCAATTAAACATTTTAGAGCTATACGATTAATATTTACAACTATTAAAGTAAATTAATAAGAAAAAAATAATATTTCCATTGGAAAGCCATTAACTTGGAAACCTATTTCAGAAGTTACCACTGGGTAACGTCACATTTCATTTTTATAACGGCATTAATTCTTCTAGGCATAGTATCTACAAAGTCTTGGCATTGTCGAGGAGTAAACTTATTCCATATTTCTTGAAGCTTTAGTCTTAATTCTGGAATTGTTCTAGCCGGTGTTATACACAATCGTGTACGTTTGTCATTGTCCGTCAGTGTAGTTTTCTTCACGTACTGGGCAACTGAACCACTTGTTTTGTACAATTTTACAATATTTCTAATACTGTATCTTGACAAACCTAATAATTTTCCGATTTCGGAATTGGTTTTTCCTGTTTTTGCTAAGTCACAATGATTAACCGAATTTTTTCATCAATAGTATTGCCTCTGCCCATGTTTAAAAATTATTTAGACTTAACACTTTTAATACATCACAGTCAATAAACAAACTTTGTTTTCCAACGCCTACTATGCATAGCTACCCCAAAAACCCAGTTATTTTATATACAGTACAAGAATACATGAACTCAAAAAATACGTTTGTTTTACGAATATTATTTTTATAATCACAAATTAAATATTACGGAATAAATTTTGGCCCCTTTGCTTCTAATATGATTATATTGTCAAAAAATGTACAAAGCAGCATTTACTTTTATTTATTATTTAATAATTTCTAAAGAAACTGAAAATTTCATAGCTGGGCCAACTGAAAGTGGACAGGGCTCGTTTATTTTGGAGGTGAAGACCTTATTTTTGCTTATCACTTGTAAATCTCAATTCCATACATAAATAAACCTACCTAAAATAAAGTAATTATTTATTATAAATATATTTGATTAAGGTTGAACATTTTTGAAAACTTTTTTGTTAACGAATTCTGTTATTTTTTCTAGATGGCTTAAATCACCAAGTGGACGTAGTGAGTGATAACGCGAGTGATAAAGTGCGGTAGAGAAGTGAGGAGGTAGGCACGAATTAGAAGAGGACAGAAGATATGGTAGAGAACGGGTTGTTCTCACATTAGCCTGCATGGGGAAACAACTTGCCATTACTAACCATACCGAAGGTAAGTTCATATTAAAATCTATACACGGTGTAACAAGATAGAGGGAATATGATTTTTTTCTCTGTATGGAGAAGAAAAAAATAGTTGAAATGAAATATGTAGTATTTTTTAGTAGGCTGTATGAATTTGAACCAATACATATTAATAAAATTGGCTATATCTGTTTTTTTTTTACCGACCGCCAACATATATAAGGGAGGTATTGTGATCATACCGATTTTGACATTTCGAGATTTCGATGGATCTCCACGAATTGAGGTCCCTACATAACGTTTTGACTATTTTTAGCATAATGTCTGTCGGTCTGTGTGTCCGTCCGTCTGTCCGTCTGTCCGTTCATCCATCTGTCTGTCTGTCTGTGTACACGTGCAGAGCAAATTCGGCTAAAAGGATTTTTATGAAACTTCATATTCAAACTTCTGCCATCAATGGCACGAGTTGATCAACTTTTGGTAAAAATCGGTTGACTAAAAATGGGAGTTTACTCGTGTCGATTTTAAGATTTTTGCGAATATTTAGCAACAGAAAAATATTTCGAAAAAATTTATTTAACAAAAGTTGTTATAAATGCAGTAACTAATAACTTTTATTTGAGACGTTTTTTGATAAAACGAAAAATTTTGAATAATTTCTGTAAAATTTTTCGAAATTTTTTCCGTCTCAATTTTTTCATATTTATATGTAATGTTTCCATGGTCATGATAAATAATATAGCTGTTAGAAAATATTAGGCCAAGTTATTTCTACTCTGCTGCTAGAATGCAGGTATTTTATACAAGTACTTTGTGATGGCGGTCGGTCCTGTGGTGACCACAGCTGAATTTAATTTAAATAATTTTGGTTATATCTTTAATGTGCATGTTAGTGTATTGTATATTTGGCTAAATAAATTAATAAATAAAAATAAATGAATATGAGGCAAAAAAAAAACGCAGGACCGACCGCCATCATAAAGTACTTGTATAAAATACATTCTCAATTTTTTCATACTTATATGTAACGTTTCCATGGTCATGATAAATAATATCTCTGTTAGAAAATATTAGGCCAAGTTATTTTTATTCTGCTGCTAGAATGTATTTTATGCAAGTACTTTATGATGGCGGTCGGTCCTGTGGTGGCCACAGCTGATTTTTTTTGATACATTTTAGGCACATAGCATTTTCAATAATTATCGAGTTCCTTCTATCTTGATACATCATATATATATAGATATATAGACAATAGACAAGACACAGACAATATTTACATAATTTCGAGAGTCCCATGCTAGAAAAGAAGTTCCATGTTGAGAAACACTGGTTTATTGTATAATTCGCGACATTTACCAAAATTTCAACCAAGTCCGCGAGTTGAAAAGTTTGAATAGCGCTGTATGGTAGTAATGCATTTAGCAGGTTGTAGCGTTATTGTTTCTTTGAGCGATTGAATTTCTGTTGATCAGCAAAGCAGAATGCAATTCTGCAGAAATAATCTGCAAGCGCATGCGCCGTCAGGACACCGGATGCATTCAAAAACATTGTTTTATTTTTGTTCAACCATTTACTTCTCTTGACTTTGCATTCTTGGAATTTTATAGATTTTTACTTTTTAGATTTATTTGTTACAAACACGCAAAAGGTGGAGTGTATATTGTGAAGGATTACATGGACATAACTGCTTTATTCTTTCATCTTTTCCTTTAAGGGAATCGTTTGTGAAACCACAAAACACAACAATGTTCGACAGAATTTGGATATGCTACCTTTGTAATATGTTACGTTAGCAACCATAACATAATCGGCCCGATTCTGTACAAAGTTACAAGGTTAGTTGCTACTGAGTAACGTTGCTACGAAATAACTTTTATAGTAACTTTCTTATCAATCGCCAAACAATTGGTATTCTCCAAGCATAAGCACAAGCAACGTTCTTAAAACAAGTTATATTTAGTAACGTTGCTACAAAGAACCGTGAAGCTAGAAGCAGATTACGTTCTGCGCAGGCGAGGTATTCGTTTTTAATTGAGTTTGACAGCTATGTTGTGAGTTTCTGAGGTTAAACGAAAAATGTTTTATAAACAAAATCAGAAAAAAAATTGCAAACAGATGGAAATTCTGTTGAATTTCCTGGCAAATAACCCGGTCATGGTCGGTGATATGAGTGTTTAAAAAATAATTGACAGGAACGAGTGGTGGTGCTGTGGTGATGTGCTATGTGGTTACTGTTTTCTATGTGGTGGTGCAAGTTATAGTCCAAATTTAAATGAATTGGGTGAAATACAGTTAAAGAAGTTCGGATAGCCATTGAACAGGCGCGCACTTAAAACATTGATCTGGGAGGGGTCCATTTCGAAAAAATATCTGTAATATAATACAAATGTATTGTTGTGTTTTTGTGGAGAGGACTGGGTTTATATATTAATTTAATTTTGATTATAATTTAATTTTTAATAATAAAAAAGGTGATTCTTATTTGCAATTGCTTAGTTTTTATTAAATAAGTATTTGATTTTTCAATTCCTTGGGGGAGGGGGTCTGAACTCGTCGACCACCCCCTTGTGTGCGCGGCTTCTATTGACAGTCGTAGTTAATACATTTAAAAAATATTGTACTGTTATACTATTATAAAACAAATGTAAATAAAAAAAAAAATATATAGAAATTGAAATGAAGAACTCGAAGAATTTTGTGCTATACAGAAAATAAAATAAAAATCCTTGTATAATTATAGTCTCTATGTTGCCCTTCATTGTAAAATGCTTGAAATAATTCATTATTAAACAGATAAATTGCGGCTTTTCACGATTTTAACAAGTTATTTTGAAGTTACTAAGTGTAGCAACTGCTTTCTGTTAGTTGTTATCCATAATAACTTTTTTAGCAACTAGTTACTAATTTCATAGTAACTTTTATCTTACAGAATACGGATTTCGTGAAAGTTGCTAAAAAAGTTACTAACCTTGTATTTAGCAACTTTTATTGTAACTTTTTTGTAGTAACTTGCTTACAGAATTGGGCCGAATGACATATATGTGACAGATTGTAAATAGACGTAGTAATAAATGCTTATATGTGCTTGGATTTGTGTGTTTTAATTGATATTACAAACGCTATAAAGCGTTTTGTCATCAGAAGTGGGATACTTTTTATATTTCGGGATTTGAAATCAACAACAATTATTTATCAACAAAAGTGGATTTATTGTTTTTCAAAATATTCTCCATGAAAATCACACTTTTGCATGCGTTTGAACCAATTTTCGAAGCACTTTTTCCACTCCGATTTAGGCATTTTCCGATAGTACATAACCAATTATGTGGTCCAACACGAATAAATCTTTTAACGCCCAAATATTCATGCAATAGTGAACGTATGCTGGTCCCACTAATGCCCAAGGATACCACAATCTCACGATAAGTCACATGACGATCTTGCAGTATCAGTTCACGCACAGCATCAATGTTTTCCGGAACAACAATTTTGGACGACCTTTACGAAATTCGTCCTTAAGCGAACTACGGCCACGATTGAAGTCGATAAACCATCGATAAACAGTAGTCCTTGATGGTGCTTCATCGCCAAAAGTCGAATTAAGTTCATTGATGCACTGTTGTTGGGTTAATCCACGTCGAAAGTTGTAAAAAATAATCGCTCGAAAATGTTCATGATTTAATTCCATTTTTAGTCGAGAGTTTTTCAAGATACTGTAAACAACACAAATAGCGCGTAGAGTACGTATACCGTAAAAATGCCAAACTTTACAATAGAAGCGTCAGTTGCCAGATGGCAGCACTAGTTTAGCGCAATCCCGAAATATAAGAGACAACTCTCGTATAAGAAAGATTGTTTTAATAAGAAAACAAATCATTCTTTCTCAAAAAAATTAAAAGTATATAACTTTGATCCATGTAGTTGTTCACTTATCAAATCATATCTGAACAATCGGAAACAATTTGTTATTTTTAATAATAAATCTTCGAAGTCGCCGAATGTTGAACGAGGTATTCCACAAGGATCCATTTTCAGACCACTTCTATTTCTAATCTACGTGAACGATTTCTCCAATTGCATTGGAAATGATTGTATTTTATATGCAGATGATACCACCATAATCTCTCACTCACTATCATTAAATTTAATAAATGAAAATAATATAATCATTGAAAAAGCAAATGACTGGTTTCTTTCGAACGAATTATCTCAATAATTCGAAAACTCAAAATCTTTTAATTAGTTGTAAAAACCATAATTTTTCAAATCCTTCTTCTGTTGCTTTTCTGGGTGTTTATGTTGACCCTGCACTTAAGTGGGATCAGCACTAGAGATTCTTGCCAAAAAAATCTGCAAAACTATATTTCCTTTTCGCAATCTGGTCAATACTGTGTCAAAATAAATAATGTTAGTATCATATTATGCCCTATTTCAGTCATATATTTTTTATGCTCTTCTAGCTTGGGGACATTCTGCTTCAGCTAGTAGAATTTTTTCCCTTCAACGACGTGCTATTCGAATTTTAGCAAAAATTAACTACAGAGCTGACTGTAAGAATGCATTTAAAGAATTAGAAATAATGACATTACCTTCCCTCTATATTTATCAGTGTGTATTGTATGCATATAAAAATAGAAATATATGGCCATCTGGTGACAGAATGCACTCGTATGCTACTAGGAATAAAGACCATATATATCCAAACTTTTTACGTTTAACTAAATCACGCAATGCCTCTAATTATTACAGCATAAAATTTTTCAATATTCTGCCAGAGCAATATAAAGTCCTACGTTTTTTGAATTTCAAGGACACTGTAAAAGAATTTTTAATTAGAAACCCATTTTACTCGACTAACGAATTTTTTAATGTTAAATTTTAAATTTCTTTATGTCCATATATTATTGTACTATCCTAATAATTACTGCCATTTATTTTTTCTCCATATTAACATGTATTTTTATACTTTGTATTGTATTGCTTATGTGAATGACTAAAACAATGTTTTATTTTGTATTATGGTCAATAAAATTATTATTATTATTATTATTGTTCAGTGCATTTTTCAATTGGATGCACATCTAGGGAGTTGTTAGGGGACAACCTGAAACTAAATTTCAAAAACGTAAGAACAAATACCTTTTTTTATCCAACCAATTTTTACCGACCGTCAACATATATAAGGGAGGTATTGTGATCATACCGATTTTGACATTTCGAGATTTCGATGGATCTCCACGAATTGAGGTCCCTACATAACGTTTTCACTATTTTTACCATGATGTCTGTCGGTCTGTCTGTCCGTCCGTCCGTCTGTCTGTTTGTCTGTCTGTCTGTCTGTCTGTCCGTCTGTCTGTCCGTCTGTCTGTCTGTCTGTCCGTCTGTCTGTCCGTCTGTCCGTCTGTCTGTCCGTCTGTCTATGTACACGTGCAGAGCAAATTCGGCTGAAAGGATTTTTATGAAACCTCATATTTAAGCTTCTGCCATCAATGGCACGAGTTGATCAACTTTTGGTAAAAATCGGTTGACTAAAAATGGGAGTTTACTCGTGTCGTTTTTAAGATTTTTGTGAATATTTCACAACAGAAAAATATTTCGAAAAAAATTATTGAACAAAAGTTGCTATAAAAGCAATAACTAATAACTTTTATTTGAGACGTTTTTTGATAAAACGAAAAATATCGAATAATTTCTGTAAAATTTTTCGAAATTTTTGCTAAGTCTCAATTTTTTCATACTTATATGTAACGTTTCCATAGTCATGATAAATAATATCCCTGTTAGAAAATATTAGGCCAAGTTATTTCTACTCTGCTGCTAGAATGTATTTTATATAAGTACTTTACGATGGCGGTCGGTCCTGTGGTGGCCACAGCTGATTTTTTAAATTACTTTATTAGACGGGGGAAAGCCCAATGTAAGTAAATGCGACCCTGGGTTGGCAAATAAGTATCCTTTTTCGTGTCAACTGTAAAGTAAGCGATAGTGGCTCCGTTTCGGTAATTTTAGTCACGAAAATGGGAAAACGCCAAATTTTTTACTGGAATTTTTAAAACATCAACAAAGTTTAGAAATATTGCGCCAAATATTTGTTGTCTGTAACAAGTAAACAGGAAATTATTTTATATTCACCTTGGCGTGCATGAGTCGTGTAGTGAGTGTTCCCCCAGAGCCCAGAGACTCCGCCTCGAGTATCGCCCGTCGCCCGTCGCCCGTCGCCAGTCGACAACAGCCCAACTGCACATGACCCAACAATCGTGAGATGCTGACTTACCAGTTTGACAGCGCGTTCCTCGGTCCACGCCGTCATGTCAATTCAACTACGTTGAATTTAGGACTCATTAACAGATAAATACAAAAAATATGTGCATTCAGACTGAATAATTTTAATAAAAATCCCACGGGTATTTCAGGGTTTTGTAGGTATTAATAAGGGTAAGAAGCCAACTTAACGCTGGATGTCTAGGAATATTTGGTCTATATAACACTCTAAAAAAAAGTGTTATAGGGACTTCATTCGTTAATAAAAAATGAACCCTGCAATTTTCACACATTGCTGGGTTCGCAGGTATATAATAAGTGAAGGCGGCATGCTGAGTGTGTAGGACAAATTTTGCTTTGCAGTAATCACGGCAAAATGAACAATATTTTAAAAATAATTTATCGTCTGTTAATCTAAGAGCTTTAAAAACAAATTTTATGTTAAATATTTTTTTGTTAATTTTAATTCGAATAATAATTGAGATTGCGCCTGTGGCTTCCATTGGTTGTTTTTAAGTCATATGCTCCGCCCCTCTGGTTTCGTATACATGACACATAGAATGAAAATATAATTCCAACAATTCCAACTGGTTATTAAATTTACGCTCTTAAAAATTAAATGCAATATTTGCCAAAATATTGACAAAATAATTTTTACAAACAAAATAAAAATGAAAAAAAAAAATAAATAATATAAAATTGTTTTCTCTGACCGGAAGAGAACCCTAGTTTGCTGCAAAGCAAGCGAGCAAGCTAACCATTAGACCTGGATACGCCTTCTAGTGTAGTGTGTTACATAACTATAACTTTTGTACATCGTTAACCAAAAAACACAAAAAATGCGCTATTATCCGATAAACTAATCTGATCAAAAATTCCTGTTGTATTATTCCGGTACACACCAATGTACATTACTTAGAATTTTTTCAGATTTTTAGTTTAAACCATCTAGGCTACAGGGTGTGAGACATTTTTTTTTTGCACCATTTTTGCAAAAATCGCGTCAAAATAATTTATTTTGCAAAAATAAAATTTTGATCGTTAATCCACGTACTAAGGGCTTTCATTTGATACCCTACTCAGAATTTTAAAAAAATATTTTTTTTTTTCGATGAGCATATATTTATTTATATTTTTAGGGGGATATGTTTTTTAGATGTTTTAGTATTTTTCCTATGTGCGGGTCAAAGAGTTATATAAGCATGCCAAATTTCAACTCTCTAGGTTTAGCCGTTTGGCTACAATTTTTACCGAACAGACAGACAGACGACAAAATGACGGTATAAGGGTTTTTTGGTCATACCTACAAAACCCTAAAAATGAACTTGTGTACCATGCAGCCCCTCGCTTTTCGTTTTAATTATTTACACTTCTTTTTTAGTTTTAGAATTTAGTGTAAAGTTTACAGTTACGTACTGGTTAAATTATAATGTTGGAAAATAAACACTGAAAAAGTGATATTTCATAAAAATATTCCTTAATTAATTGTCTAACGACATAACAATATTTATCTCACGACGTATTTATCCTATACGTGGGCGAAAGAGATGTATAAGCATGCCAAATTTCAACTTTCTATATTCAACCGTTTGGCTACAATTTCTACCAGACAGCCCTTACTTAAATTATTTATGTAAGAATCATAATTTATTATAATGGTAGATTAAAACAAAAAATACATTCTTGCACTTTCCTAAAACAATTCGCATCAAGCTAGACTTGAACCATTTAACGTGGGCCTGGTCCAAACCGGCTACTACTACTTTTTTCGGCTAGTAAAGTTGCGGGTACTCCAGCTTACTACTTAATTCGAAAATAATTAAAGTAGATTTCCATGTCCCAACTTTGAACTGTCAATTAGCAAGTCGATTTAATGTAAACCAGACGGAAGCATGTTTTTCAAACATATGTACTTGTCCCTTATTGTTTTTATTAAAAATCTTTATTCCCGCATCCTGTGTAAATTGATCAAGAGTCGTCCTTGATAGACATTAGAAACATAACTAACGACTACAGTAGAGTCAATTTAACACATCAATGATTCCGTTACACTGACTAATGAAATTTTTGTCCTATACTCTCTTATCTGACCTGAAAACTCAATAATACATATGTAAATTGATTTTAATTTTAATTATTAACATTACGTAATTGTCTGATCAAACTTGATTAATATGTAACCATTTTAGACTCGAATAACCGAATAAGTCTTCAAGAAATATCGCAATAAATCCAGTTGATACCTTTTCAGTTTGTACAAAAATTAAAAAATTGATGTGAAGTGTGAATATTCACACATTCCAGGGTTTTGCAGGTATAAAATAAGTGAAGGCGGCATGCTGAGTGTGTAGGACAAATTTTACTTTGTAGTAATCACGGCAAAATGAACTATATTTTTAAAATAATTGATCGTCTGTTAATCATATAATAAGATAATTATTAAATTTACGCTCTTAAAAATTAAATGCAACATTTGTCAAAATATAACTAGAATTTTGACAAAATAATTTCAACATAATAAAAATGCAAAAAAAAACTGAAAAAATAAAATTCACTCCGTACTCGAAACCCTTCGTTTCCAGCGAGTTTTAGCTTACGACACCAGTGCTCTAACCACTACGCTATCGTACGCCTTGCATGTGGGTGTCTTACATTGGTATAACTTTTGTACTTTGTGAACCAAAAACCACAAAAAATGCGTTATTTTCTGAAAACATAATCTAATCAAAAATTCCTGTTGTACTATTTCGGTTCACACCAATATACATTACTTAGAATTTTTTTAGATTTTTAGTTAAACCATCTGGGCTACAGGGTGTGGGACAAATTTTTTTTTGCACAATTTTGGCAAAAATCGCATCAAAATAATTTATTTTGCAAAAATAAAAATTTGATCGTTAATCCACGTACTAAGGGCTTTCATTTGATACCCTACTCAGAATTTAAAAAAAATATTTTTGTTTTCGATGAGCACATTTTTGTTTATATTTTTAGGGGGATATGTTTTTTAGATGTTTTAGTATTTTTCCTATGTGCGAGTCAAAGAGTTGTATAAGCATGCCAAATTTCAACTCTCTAGGTTTAGCCGTTTGGCTACAATTTTTACCGAACAGACAGAGAGACAGACAGACAGACAGATGACAAAATTACGGTATAAGGGTTTTTTGGTCATACCTACAAAACCCTAAAAATGACATTTTTTTGGAGCAAACTGTTTTATTACTTTTCAAAATATTCGCCTTTAAGATTTATACACTTTTACATGCGTTCAAACCAATTCTCGAAACATTTTTTCCACTCTGAAGTTGGTATCTCAAACACATGGTTTTCGAAGGCTTCAACAGTTTTTGAGGTGTTAAAAATCGCTGTCCACGAATTTTTTGTTGACATTGGGGAGCAAAAAGTCGTTAGGGGATAAATCAAGTGAATACGGGCAATGAGACATTAATTCGACGTTTTTCTCCTTCAAATAATCAATTGTATGACGTGCTGTGTGGGAGTTTGCATTGTCATTAGAATGATGCGACGTTTTTGGTTGTTTTCCCTGATTTTGTCGATGACTTCTGGCAACCAAAATGCTATATACCATTCAGCATTAACTGTTACTTGATCTTCTAAAGAAATGGTTGCGACATGTCCAGTACAACCCAATAAATTCCAGTACTTTCGATTTTCCGTCACCTGTAACGGATGTTGTATACGGATTTTGTGCCTAGGTTGAATTTTTTTAGCATTCCCTTACACCAATCAACACGAGTCTTTTTTTGAGCTTCGGTCAAATTATGCGGAATCCATCGGGAAAAGATCTTTTTCACAGCTAAATGTTCATGCAAAATCGAATGTATTGCAGTCTGCGATATGACAAAGGATGCCTCTTCGGTCGACCTTCACGAGATTCATCACTGACGGATGCTCGACCACGACGAAATTCTGCAAACCAATTGTAAACAGTCTTTTCTGATGGTGCTTCATTACCAAAAGTTGAACGAAGCGAAACTATGCATTGTTGTTGAGTTAGACCTTTACTAAAATAGTAAAAAATCATCCAACGAAAACTTTCACGAGTAATATCCATTTTTTTTTTTTGAACACTTACTCTCAACATACTACTCGGTCAATTTATAAGCTGCTACTGATTTCATAATAGCAAATGTCAAATATGACGATTATAGTAATGACACATTTCAATGTTGCCATCTAGTGGTCGTTTGTAAAAACATAAAAGGTAACCCTCGTAGAAGAACAAAAAAGACTTGGACAATTCTCCGAAAAAATAGTAAACATTTCCGAGATACACTCTTCCGTACAGAAACCACGTTTGAAATTGTAAAAAATTATTGCACGATGATCTCGCCGCGTTAACTTTCACTCATATTGATAATTTTACATTTGCACTGAAAACAATAGACTGCGTACATAAAATTTATTTCATTGTTTCACGCCACTTGCGCAGGCATATTTCAATACGCCCGCTTGCATATTTCAAAATTCCAACATTCGTGTGACGTCGATAGTAAAATTGCTTTTTTCTTGCAACTTTTAAACACCTACCCATTAGGGTTTGTACGTATGACCAAAAAACCCGTATACCGTCATTTTGTCGTCTGTCTGTCTGTCTGTCTGTCTGTTCGGTAAAAATTGTAGCCAAACGGCTAAACCTAGAGAGTTGAAATTTGGCATGCTTATACAACTCTTTGACCCGCACATAGGAAAAATACTAAAACATCTAGAAAACATACCCCCCTAAAAATATAAACAAATATGTGCTCATCGAAAACAAAAATATTTTTTTTAAATTTTGAGTAGGGTATCAAATGAAAGCCCTTAGTACGTGGATTAACGATCAAATTTTTATTTTTGCAAAATAAATTATTTTTATGCGATTTTTGCCAAAATTGTGCAAAAAAAAATTGTAGCCCAGATGGTTTAAACTAAAAATCTAAAAAAATTCTAAGTAATGTATATTGGTGTGAACCGAAATAGTACAACAGGAATTTTTGATCAGATTATGTTTTCGGAAAATAACGCATTTTTTGTGGTTTTTGGTTCACAAAGTACAAAAGTTATACCAATGTAAGACACTCACATGCAAGGCGTACGATAGCGCAATGGGTTAGAGCACTGGTAAAATGCACTGGAAGCGGAAGGGTTTCGAGTTTGAGTACGGAGTGAATTTTATTTTTTCTGTTTTTTTTTTTTGCATTTTTATTATGTTGAAATAATTTTGTCAAAATTCTAGTTATATTTTGACAAATGTTGTATTTAATTTTTAAGAGCGTAAATTTAATAACCAGTCTTATTATATGATTAACAGACGATAAATTATTTTAAAAATATCGTTCATTTTGCCGTGATTACTACAAAGTAAAATTTGTCCTACACACTCAGCATACCGCCTTCACTTATTATATACCTGCGAAACCCTGAAATGTGTGAATATTCACACTTCACATTAATTTTTTTAAGGGTAGCAATACGATAAGATCGAGGCGCCCCTGCTGGGTGGACTCAAAAAGTGAGATAAAGCCTGTGTGAGAGAGAAATAATTTAACATCCATTGTCAGTAATCTCGGAAGCATGGTTTTCGTCTAGTTGTATATTTTGCTTCTTCTTTGCCTCGGTATTAATCAAATAAACATCCAGACCACTTCATAGAGGTATTTCAAAACAAATAATTAATGAAATCATCATAATAATTATTAAATGTTAAATATTGTGTTTTATAATATTTAATTACTTAAAAATTTACAATTAAAATTACTTAGAATACAAAATTGTTTTACATGGGCACATTTTGATCGGGCCAAAAGCGCCTAAAAACTTAACATGATTTTCCTCTTTCCTTTCAGATTCAAGTAAGGACCTAAAAATAAAAAGGTAAAATGGTAACCAAAAAAAAATGTCCTTGCTTCCAGAAATACAAGTGGTAACCAAAAACACAAAACCGTTACTTCTAAAATACAAGTGATGACCTAAAAAAAAATTTAAGTGAAGTGTAATTTTTCACATATTTCAGGGTTTTGTAGGTATTTAATAAGTGTAAGAAGTCAACACTGGATGTTTAGGTATATTTATCACATCAAAATCAACAGTTGTTTTGATAATCACTTTTCTTCGTTATTTAAGAACTAATAGCTTCCATTTAATTCTTTTAAACATCAGTACGCAACTATTAAAAAAATATATTATTTTTTTAATAATTTTAATTCCAAAAATACACGCACTATCTTAGACCTAATTTAACCATAAATTTAAAAATTAAAAAAAAAAATAATTAATTTTGTCAAAAAAACAAAAACTGCCATATTTTTCAAAAACACAATCTGATCAAAAATTCCTCTTGTATATTTCCGGCTCAGATCAATATACATTACCTACAATTATTTCAGATTTTTAGTTTAACCCCTTTGGGTAAAAGGATTTGGGACAAGAACTTTTGCACATTTTTGGGTAAATTCGTGTTAAAAGAAACGAATTTCAAAAAACGAGCTATCGTTCTTTAATCTACGTCTTAAGAGCTTTCTTTTGATATCACACAATAAATATTTAAAAAATATATTTTTTTTTATCAACGACACAAAAAATCGTCATTTTTCGAAAAACTTATCTGATTCCTGTTGAACTATTCCGGTTCCCATCAATGTTCATTACACAGATTATTTTTAGATTTTTAGATCAATCCCTTTGCCAAAAATGAGTAAAAAGTTTTTTGACATTTTTTTGGTAAAAATCCAATAATTTTTTTTTTTTTTTCAATAATGAAAATGTATTTGTTTATCCACACATTAAGAAGTTTCATTAGGTATGCCACTCAAAATTAAAAAAAAAATATATATTTTTTTTGTTAAATACATATTTGTTTATATTTATTTCGAGATGTGTTTTTTTAAACTCTCATTATTTTTCCTATATGTGGGTAAAAATTTGTATAAGCATGCCAGATTTCAACTTTCCATGTTAAGTCGTTTGACTGCAATTTTTACCGTACAGACAGACAGACACATGAGTGATGTTATAAGGGTTTTTTGGTGGACATACCTACAAAACCCTAAAAATTAGTTATAATCTGTATAACAATAAACACCGTTTGAAATGTTTGTTTCTGTCATATTACTAATAACTAATAGGGGAAACTTCCTAAGCACCCTGACATCTGGTGGCAATTTGCGGAATATACGAAAGTGACATTGTTTTGTTTTGTTCAATGGAGAAATACGTGTTTTTTTGTTGTTTGTGTTTTATTTTTGTGAATCATGGAAAAAAAAGACAATCAATTTTGTTGTGTGCCGCAATGTAAATCGTGAATAAGGTAGAATCCTTCTTATACATTCCATAATTTTTCTAAATCGAAAAAATATCAATTGAAACGACGTTTGGAGGCAGAGAGAAAATGGATTGTAGGTTTTTATGGACAAAAAAACTAAAAATGGCCAAAATTCCAAGCCCATGCATGCATGTTTGCTCGTTGCATTTTATGGAAAGTGATTTTTTACGTCCAAGAAAAGACTGAAAAAAGCATTTATCCCTCCCAAAATTTGCCTAAATCATCAGTTGATATATTAAAAGGCCTTTCTACTTTTTCAGGCAGAGATATTAATTTTTACTAATATATTTACCATATTTTTGTTGTTATTATATTGACAGACAGTCAAAAAAAATTTAAAATACAGTGAAAAACTAAAAATTTCCTTGAAATTTCTTTAGAATAGTATATTATTACATATCTTATAAATCGTAGATTACCTTTAAATTAAAAAAAAAAAGCTCGGAAAACAAGAAAAATACAACTCGTGTTCATTTTCACCATATAAATAAATACACGAGTAACGGTTTAATGTCACTTTCGAGGGTTCCAGCTTTACCGTATATGGCGCTGCGATCTTGAAAAGTTTCCCCTATAGTTTTACTTTTTGGACGACTTCGTATAAATGCTCTTCTACTTTTTCGGGCGCTGCCAGTCGGGTTGATTTTTGGCCTCATAATAGTTTGTTAAATTTTTTCGTGAACTACAACAGCAACTATTATCGGTACGACTTGTTATGAATACTCTATATTAGTTTGACTTTTCGTTTTCCAATAGTATTATATCGCCCACACAGGTGCTTTGAACAGGTGTATGAATCACTGCGAGGGGGGCAGAGGGGTCCGGGGTGCAACTGGTTATTTTTTATCGCCTCCCCAGAGAGGGCGGAGTGGGTATAGTTAGGGGTAAACCTGAAAAGGGTGAATTAAGGGTGCGATTTTTATCGCAGGAAATTAGAAAATCACTGATTTAAATTAATTGGATGATAGTGCACCAAATTTTCGATATTGAGATTTACAGTGGATCAATCATTAAGACAGGTACACTCTGAAAAAAGTGTTAAAGGGACTAATTGTACACTAAAGAAATTCACTTTTAGTGTACCATGAAGTCCCTGACAGGGATGCAAGGCATGCGGTCCATGCGGGCGCTACTGCGAGGGGGGCGCTGACCTGAGATTTAAAAGGCCGCTAAATGGCCAAATGGATATAAAAGTAAGGTAGGGTAAATGTAATTTTAGAAGTGAGGACCTTTCTCTTTTTTTTTTTTAGATCTTGACTTGAAATTTAGGATTGAGGACCTTTTTTTTAGGTGTTCACTTAAAATGTAAAAGTGAGGCCCTTTTTTGTTTTAGATCTTCACTTCTTCACTTCAAATTTAGAAGGGAAGATCTCGAAAAAAACTAATTGCGCCCTACTTAGGGGCGCCCAATTAAATCTTGCCTACGGGCGACGCAGACCCCAGCGCCGGCTCTGCACTTAGGTACATATTGGTTAAATAAACAGTGTTAAAGTAGTGTTAATTTTAACACTGAAAAAGTAATATTTCATAAAAATAACACTATCTGACTAAATGAAGATTTTTACACGGTGATTTGGTTAAAAATAATGAACTTTTTACTTTTTTCAAATGAAATATTTAACCAAACTGAGAATGAACTTTTACACTTGCGATTTTTTTTTTTTGCTTTGCATAAGGTTGTTTTATCCTACATCTTCTAGAAACCTATGGTTTCCTGAAATGTGTTAATTCACATTTCACACCTATTTTGTACAAATCGTTTTAAAAACTGAGTTAATTTGCAGTTTTTATAAATTTCTGGAATTTTGTTAATGTGCATAAAATGAATATTTTTGCAGTAAAAAACCAAATGTTTCCTTGTTAATGACAAATTATGTTATTCTGAGTTGTTATATATAGTAAAATACAGCTCAAAACCTTTTTATTATTCCAGGACCGAATTAATAAATTTCAAATTTCTTTGTTTATTTTCAATTAGTTCTGAATATGGATGGGTACAGCTCTGCAGTATCTTTTTTTGCACGATTTTTTGTATTTATAGCTAAGATTGTATATCGTTTTTTGAAATTAAAAATATAATAAAAAAAAATTGCAGCAGAGGACCGAGTTTTGAACATCACACTACACTCTACACTGTAGACTGTTAGTTTTGTATAAGAAATTTGTAATCTACGAGGGATGTTTCCAAAGTTCTGGGAATTTAGCTATAATTTTTATTATTTTGTTAATTTTCGTCAATATTACAATGTAGTTTTTCAACATAATCTCCATTTAACTGAATACATTTATCCACAACGATAAACTAATTTTTTTAATCCGTCCTCAAGTATCACACCTATTGAGTTTATGTTCTGGACCCAACAGCCTTGGCACCCAGCGCGGCGAAACCTTGCTAACGCCCAAACAATCATGCAAGATGTCATGAACTTGTCGTGTACCTATCCCTAGGCGCACACTAATTTGACGAATAGTCATTCGCCTGTCCTCTTTCAGTAGGTCTTCGACGGCAGTAATGTTTCTTTCATTTACCGACGTGCTTGGGCGCCCACTGCGTGGATCGTCTTCTAGTGATGTTCTACCGGTTTTAAAACGATCGATCCACCGATAAACAGTACTTTTGGATTCTGCAGACTCACCAAATACTCCTTGCAGACGCTGAATAATTTCTGATGTTTTCACACCTTCTTTCCACAAAAAGAAAATTATTGCTCTTTGAGATTTTGCTGCGTCTTCCATGGTTACAAAAACAGTGCTATGAAAACGCGTCTATATCAGTCGAACACCTAAATCAGACTGAACAATATTGCACTAGATAGTTACATAAACATGTCAAGACTTGTCTGGCACCAATAACATTGCCTATAAGTTCTGCGTAATTTAATTATAGCACAATTCCCAGAATTTAGGAAATATCCCTCGTATTAGTGGACGTACAATTTCAAAAACATTGATAGATAATCAAAAAACATCAATACCCATCTTTAGTTCTGAGTAAAGTTACATTTTAAATGCCTTGTAGCCCTTTTACCTAAGCCCTATACCTGTGCAATTCATGAATTCTTAGAAGGTACGAACCTTTGTTGTTTTTGGCTTATGGACCTTTTTTCTAGTTAAAGACTTTGCGGTTAAAACGCTTGCCTGACATGCTGAGAGAATAATTACCAGAGAAATTGAGAAAGTGCATTTTGTTAAAAACTTTTGTTCTTTTAGATCTGGTGTGAAAGATTTCATATTGTTTCTGATTGTAGTTAAATTTTTTGGAGCATAGCATATATGGCTATTAGCGTTTATATTTGTATTTAACTTAAACTTATACACATATTCTGAATATTTTTACATCGACATAACCAAACAAAATTCGATATAACAAAAAACATCGATGAACTTAATTCGACTTTTGGCGATGAAGCACTATCAAGGACTACTGTTTATCGATGGTTTACCGCTTCAATCGTGGCCGTAGTTCGCTTAAGGACGAATTTCACTTATTTTATCTAAGCCTAGTTTAATTCTTAATTATATAAAACCTTAATTGTAAATTAAATTAAATTAAATAATCAAATTAGAAAAACTTGAAATTCGATATGCAGTTTTACGAAAGTTCTAGGATTTCACGAGTTGATGTCAGTGTATGCCCAGTTTTGGGCTGGACTGACAGACATACGAAACCGAATTATAGGCGTTATAGTTTTAAATTTCAATCAGTAAAGATATTGTTGTTATAGACGTCTACTAATAAACTAAAAATACATTCTGTTTACTTTTAGATTTGAGTTGTTTACTTAAATAAAATAATAATGTATTTTTAAATATACTACTCGAAAAATTTCTCTAACGAGATTTAACCAGTTTAAAAATTTTGTCAAATTTAGGGTTTTGTAGGTATGATCAAAAAAACCTTATACCGTCATTCATGTGTCTGTGTACAGTAGAAATTGTAGCCAAACGGTTAGAACTAGAAAATTTAAATTTGGCATGCATACACAGTTTTTTGATCCGTAAACAGGAAAAATACTGATCTGTCTGTACGGTAGAAATTGTAGCCAAACGGCTGAACATAGAAAGTTGAAATTTGGCATACTTGTACAACTTTTTGACCCACATATAGGAAAACTATAGAGAGCTCAAAAAAATACAGCGCCGGATATATACAAACAAATAAATGTTTAATGGAAAATTTTTTATTTAATGGAAAAATAAATATTTTTTTTTCAAATTTTGAGTGGAGTATCAAAAGAAACTTCTTAAAGCGTGGATGCACAAATTTTTATTTTTGAAAAATCTTTTTTAGGGTTTTGTAGGTATGACCAAAAAACCCTTATACCGTCATTTTGTCGTCTGTCTGTCTGTCTGTCTGTCTGTCTGTCTGTCTGTCTGTCTGTCTGTCTGTCTGTCTGTCTGTCTGTCTGTCTGTCTGTCTGTCTGTCTGTCTGTCTGTCTGTCTGTCTGTCTGTTCGGTAAAAATTGTAGCCAAACGGCTAAACCTAGAGAGTTGAAATTTGGCATGCTTATACAACTCTTTGACCCGCACATAGGAAAAATACTAAAACATCTAAAAAACATATTCCCCTAAAAATATAAACAAATATGTGCTCATCGAAAACAAAAATATTTTTTTTTAATTCTGAATAGGGTATCAAATGAAAGCCCTTAGTACGTGGATTAACGATCAAATTTTTATTTTTGCAAAATAAATTATTTTGATGCGATTTTTGCCAAAATTGTGCAAAAAAAATTTTGTCCCACACCCTGTAGCCCAGATGGTTTAAACTAAAAATCTGAAAAAATTCTAAGTAATGTACATTGGTGTGAACCGGAATAGTACAACAGGAATTTTTGATCAGATTATGTTTTCGGAAAATAACGCATTTTTTGTGTTTTTAACTAAAATATGTTAAATATTTAATTCGCTATGTAACACTCCAGATTCAGAAACTCTGGTAGCTCAGTTGGTTTTGTGATGCACTTTGTAATTTGCAGTGCGAACGTTGCAGAGTTCGAATCCTGTTAATTTTATTTTTTTCTGTTTTTTTTTGCATTTCTATTTTGTTTAAATTATTTTGTCAAAATTCTAGTTATATTTTGGTAAATGTTGCATTTATTTTTTAAAAGCGTAAATGAATAACAGTGGGACGTGTTGAAATTATAATTTAATTCTGTTTGACGAAATCAGAGGGCGGGACTTAGGCGCAATTTTAAAAATCTTACTGAACCTTGCTGTATAAATAAAATACTGTACATATTTAGAAACTTAAATAATGGTATTAGGCATTCGAATTAAAATTCATAAAAAAATATTTTGACATAAAATTTGTTTTGGCATCCCAAATAATCATCATTCAGTTACTAAATACCTGCAAAACCCAGAAATGTGTGAAGATTCACACTTCACATAAATTTTTATTTTAATGGGTTTTTGTCAATATAATAGCAAAAAACTTTTGTTCTCCAGAGTGGTCGAACTAAAAATCTGAAAAAAATCTCATAATGTACATTGATGGGAACCGGAATAGGTCAACAGGAAATTTTGATCAAATTGGGTATTCTCAAAATACTGATTTTTTGTATTGTCGAAAAAAATATTAAAAAAAAAAATTATTGTGTGGTATCAAAAGAAAGCTCTTAAGACGTAGATAAAGGAACGAGAGGTAGATTTTTTTTTATTTTAATATGATTTTTTCCAAAAAAGTAACCTTTAACCCTCAGGAGTTAAATTAAAATTCTGAAAAAATTCTAAGCAATGTATATTGCTATGAACCGGAAACGTATGAGAAAATTTTTTTATTCAATTTCGTTTTTGGAAAATATTACAGTTTTTATGTTATTGATTTTTTTTTTTTAATTTAAATGGTGGGGATAATAAATCGAAGCTCTTTTAGTGCAGATTAAAGAACGGTAATTGATTTTTGAAATACATTTGATTTTGACTAAATTTTGCCAAGATTTTCGTTTAATATTTTAGCTAAAATTAAAAAAATATATTTGTAGATACATGGGTACATTTTGTTATGGGTAGAGAAGAGGTACGTAAATTTATTTTGCAAATATCGACTAGGAAAATAAATAAATAACTGGCCGATTGCTGGGATTCCATTTCTAGTAGAGAATCTGTTAGTTTTTCATATAGTAGCAATATATAAGGAAAGAAAAGTGTTTTTGTTTTATTTCTTTATTTTAACACGATTTTTTCCAAAAATGTGATAAAGAATTTTTGTCCCACAACCTGTAAAGCCAAGGGGGTTAAACTAAAATTCTGAAAAAAATCCTAGTAATACAAATTGATGTGAACCAGAATAGCTCAACAGGAATTTCTTATAAGATTAATTTTTAAAAAAAATATCAGTTTTTAATATTTGATATTTTTCTGTTGCTAAATATTCGCAAAAATCTTAAAATCGACACGAGTAAACTCCCATTTTTAGTCAACCGATTTTTACCAAAAGTTGATCAATTGGTGCCATTGATGGCGGAAGCTGAAATATGAAGTTTCATAAAAATTCTTTTAGCCGAATTTGCTCTGCACGTGTACACAGACAGACAGACAGACGGACGGACGGATGGACGGACGGACGGACGGACGGACGGACGCACGGACGGACGACGGACGGACGGACGGACAGACAGACCGACAGACATCATGCTAAAAATAGTCAAAACGTTATGTAGGGACTTCAATTCGTAGAGATCCATCGAAATCTCGAAATGTCAAAATCGGTATGCTCACAATACCTCCCTTATATATGTTGGCGGTCGGTAAAAACGTATTAAGTAATACAAATTGATGTGGACCGGAATAGCTCAACAGGAATTTTTTTAAACATTAATTTTTGGAAAAGTATTAAAGTTTTTTTTTTTTGATTTTTTTAATCCAAAATTCTGTAAAAATTCGTAGCAATATTTACAAATTAACGTGAACCGGAATAGTTCAACAGGAATTTTTTATAAAATAAATTTTTTGAAACATGATTATTTTTAAATTTAATGTAGGGTATTAAATAAAAGCTCTTAAAAATACAACAGACGTTAAATAATTTTCAAAATATCATTCTCTTTGACGTGGTTACTCTAAAAAAAACACCAGTCCTACTGCTTGTGGAACTATAGGTTGTTTTCACTTACTAATACCTACGCAATCCTGAAATGTGTAAAAATTCACACTTCACATAAATTTATTAGTTTTAACAATCATTTAAAAATATTTAGGAATTACATTACTATGTATTAGTTAGTTTGAAATGCATTTCCTGATCGTGTTTCTGGGCACGTATACCAGGGACTTTTACCAAGTCTTTCTGGCGGCAACCGGCATGTCGCTCTCGGTCATTCAGAGTGAGCCTCTGCGGGGTATGTTAGGCCTATCTTTAGCCCTAACCTTGGCTAGCATTCGTCTGCTACGGGTCTAAAAATATACTCCCAAAATGTTTCATAGGCCAAATGTTTATGAAACTTATTTTTAAATGATGGGGTTGCAACAGGACCGTAATAAAGTTCAATTAAAAATATACGCATTAGAAAAACAAAACGAAATAAGTCGATATTATACAAGCTGTAACAAGATAGATGGAATATGATTTATTTTAATGTGTTCGACGAAAAAAAAAAAAAAAATAGTTCCACTGAAATATGTAGTATCTTTAGTAGGCTATGAGAATCTCAACCATTATGAAATACCTGTGAATTTTCACACATTTCAGGGTTTTGCAGGTATTTATTACAGGGCTTCGAACCGGAACTGAACCGAAAACCGAAAAAAACCGTTATTTTTGTCGGAACGAAAACCGGAACTGAACCGAAAAAAATCGGTTTATTTCGGTTCAGATAATGTTTATGTGAGTGAATATAAAATACATTTTATTTAAGATTATTTTTTAAACTGATGAGAAGAAAAAAATCGTATTTTTTTAACTGAAAAGTAAAAAAAAAATGAGCTACTATTATTTCGGGGGGGGGGGGGGTGAAAGCCCAGAACCTCCCCCCTGGCAGCGGCCTTGGTATTATTATCACAAAATAAGGAATAAAATGTTCTAAATTATAGTAGAAAATAAATTTCTAATACAAATAAAAGCATTTAAAAATGTTTCACTCGGAACTGAACCGAAAACCGAAAAAATATTTATCACCTCAAAATCAACAGTTTTTTTGATCACTTTTATTCGTTATTTAAGAACTAAGAGCTTCCACTTAATTTTTTTAAACAAAATTTAAATAATTTGCCAAATATCCATGCGTTTTTTTTTCTGCATTTGCTTCGTATTCAAGTCTTCATTAGATTAATAAGAAATATTTTACAGTGTAGAGTGTAGTGTGGTGTGGTGAGCAACTCAGTTCGCAACTATTAAAAAAATATATTATTTTTTAAATATTTTTAATTCCAAAAAAATACACGCAATATCTTAGGTATAAATACAAAAAATCATTATTAGCCATAATTTAACCATGAATTAAAAAAATAATTAATTTTTCCATGGTATTCTATTTGATGATGTCAGTATGTCAAACACTTGAAGTATTTCAAATATTTTCCAAAGTTTTTGGATATTAAATAATAAAATTACAACATAATTAAATTAAAAACTTAATTTAGTCATTGGTGTAGTTGTTAAAATATTATCAAAGGGTCAAGGGTGTAATATTTTGTTCCCTTATTAAGCATGGGCGTGCGTGAAGGCCACACATATGCGTAGAAAGGATTATCCTGCTGTCAAGATATTATTAATAACTCATGACAACATTCTGAGAAAAACTTAGTCATTTTTTTGTTCTTTTGCATAATTGCTGCCATTTTCCTATATTAATAATTTCAGGGCCGCTATAAATATTTATATATTAGTTTCTCTATTCTATAAGACGCCACTAGCAGCAAAGCAAACCGCAAAATATGTAGGGAACATTCAGGGAACGTATGTTGTCTGTTAAAACTCGAAAACGGCTAAACCAATTTTGATGAAAAATAACACACATAGAGATATACATACGTTAATACAGTAGAACAACTGAACCGTTTTTTTTAAATTTTTTAAATAAGAAAGAGTGCTGTATTACAGTATAGTATTGTTACATTATAGTGAGTATATTTTGCAAAAGATTATATTTTTTTATACAAGTTTGTGCCTATGAAGTTAATTATATTTTTTATTTTATCGTATTTGTTTGCTAAGGCTTCCTACGGGGTTCCAGGTATTCTGTGTCAGCAGCGTTCGTATTTATATTTTGGGCATTTGGTGATTTGTTCGAATGTCATTTTTTCGTTACAGAAATAGCATTTTGGCTTCGGTGATTTTTGGAATATGTTTTCGTGGGTGTGTCTGGTGTATCCTATTCTCAACGGGATTATTGTTTGGTCTTTCCGTTTTTCTGTCGATGTTATTCTTCATTTGCCTTTTGCCTGTTTGTTGTAGTGGACCACTCTTGTTTCCATTTATTATTTATGCACTTAATTATTTCTGATTTAAAGTCTTCAGCTTCTACGAGGGTTACCTTTTATGTTTTTACAAACGACCACTAGATGGCAATATTGAAATGTGTCATTACTATATTCGTAATATTTGACATTTGTTATTGTGAAATCAATGGCAGCTTATAAATTAACTGAGTAGTTTGTTAACAGTGAGCGTTTAAAAAAACAAGTTTGTGAAAAAATGGATATTACTCGTGAAGGTTTTCGTTGGATGATTTTTTACGATTTTAGTAAAGGCCTAACTCAACAACAATGCATAGATTCGCTTCGTTCAACTTTTGGTAATGAAGCACCATCAGAAAAGATTGTTTACAATTGGTTTGCAGAATTTCGTCGTGGTCGTGCGTCCGTCTGTGATGAATCTCGTGAAGATCGACCAAAATCGGTTGTGATTCAAAAAAACATCGATGTTGTGCGCAAAATGGTTGAAGAAGATCGGCATGTTACCGTGAGATAGAGGTATCCTTTGGCATATCGCAGACTGTAATACATTCGATTTTCCATGAACATTTAGCTGTGAAAAATCTGTTCCCGATGGATTCCGCATAATTTGATTGAAGCTCAATCGGCTCGTGTTGATTGGTGTAAGGGAATCTAAAAAATTCAGCAAAATCCGTATACATCGTTACAGGTGACGAAACTTGGATTTATTCATATGAACCGGAAACTAAGCAACAATCCACTGGGTTTTCCAAGATGAACCGAAACCCACAAAAGTTGTTCGTTCACGAAGCACTGATTATTTTGATTGTTTGAAGGAGAAAAACATCGAATTAATCGGAGAATAGTTAATACTGAATGGTATACAACAATTTGTTTGTCAGAAGTCATCAACAAAATCAGGAAAAACAACAAAAAACGTCGCTCTTCTTCATGACAACACAAGCTCCCATACAGCACGTCAAACAATTGATTATTTGAAGGAGAAAAACATCGAATTAATGTCTCAT
The DNA here is from genome assembly GCA_963971575.1 of Liopterus haemorrhoidalis. Lineage (NCBI taxonomy): Eukaryota > Metazoa > Arthropoda > Insecta > Coleoptera > Dytiscidae > Liopterus > Liopterus haemorrhoidalis. Next base: position 68,639,125 of record OZ020613.1, read on the forward strand.
TGCCCGTATTCACCTGATTTATCCCCTAACGACTTTTTTTGTTCCCCAGTGTCAATAAAAAAATGCGTGGGCAGCGATTTGCATCACCTCAAAAAGCTGTTGAAGCATTCGAAAACCATGTTTTTGAGTTAACAACTTCAGAGTGAAAAAAAAACGCATGCAAAAGTGTATAAATTTTAAAGGCGAATATTTTGAAAAGCAATAAAACATATTGTTAAAAAAAAATCTTTCTTAGTTTTTGTAAAAACTTAAAAGGTAATAGCAATCTTTGAAAATAATCCTGTAAGGAAGCAGAACAAATTAGACGATTCCTTTAAAACTTTTTCGAAATGTTGACAGTGGGAACTGAGAGAGAGAGAGAGAGAGATAAGTGGTGGAAGTGTCTGTTTGTCATAGCATAGCTGGAGTGAGTGTTTGTTTATATTTGATAAGGTGGTAATCATTCAGCGAGATAACCCGCTAATTCCAAATTTTTTCAATATGTGTTGGCGCCTCGGATCAGACTACATTTAGATACAATTATTGGACATTTGATTGCAACCGACATATATTACTACTTAAATCAGTGATTACCAAACTTTCAACAGTGGACTTTTGATACACAAATACTTAACCAATGGATGCTTTTTGTTGCGCCAGTTCTGGTTTTACTTTAATACGCGTTTTATTGCAATTTTCTCGTTCTATTCCTTCTACTAATTCAATGATATGAGGTCGACTGGAATTAATAAGCGTGGTGGAGGTGAAAAGTAACTTTAATGCAGTTCCATAATCCGTTCAAACGTTAGAATGCAGTACAGGACAAATACACAGTAACAAATTCATAAGTGTAAAAGTTCAATTTCAGTTTGGTGAAAATTTTCATTTAAAAAAAGTAAAAAGTTCACTATTTTTAACCAAATCACCGTGTAAATCTTCATTTATTCAGATAGTGTTATTTTTATGAAAAATTACTTTATCAGTGTTATAATTAACACTACTATAACACTATTTATTTTCTAACACTATTTATTTTCTAACACTATAATTTAACCAGTATGTAAGTGTAAATTTTACACTAAATTTAATCAAAAAAGAAGTGTAAATAATTAACAGAAAAACCGAGGGACTTTTTAGTGTACCATGAATACACTAAAAGTTCATTTATTAGTGTACCATGAAGTCCCTTTAATACTTCTTTTTTTTTAGAGTGTATCTGCAGCTCGGAATATAATAATAATAAAAAATATTTCACTTTCAAGTCATACATACTTGAAAGTACAACTTGAAATTACTTTATTGTATTTTTAATAAAGGAGATATTACAATTTTTTAATAAACAGTTATAACCCCGAAACACCCCCGTAGAAAAGAAATTTTGAGATGATTTTCTAAAGGCTTCTAGATTTTTCCATGGTTTCCATGGATATGGCTTACTGAAATTTCCCGAATATTTCACGAAATTCTACCATAGACGTCCTATGAGAGAAATCAAGACGTTTTCGTTACAATATATCAGTTTAGCGATGTGGCGAAACTGAGAAGTATATTTTTTGGGTTGTTGTGGTTGTAGTTTCGTATTTTGATGAAATTGTCGGGTTCATAGGCTGGCGTACGTGTCCGGTACCGGGTAGAAGTGGCCGGTATCGATCTGTTCCTCTCGCGGGCAAACTGGGCGTCAGGGCGCCGTCGCGAGGACTACGTCAACATGCCGACACTCGCCCTACGCACTAAACTCCACGTCACAGTTCACGGGCAAGGATACAACGCTCAAGGATAACGTACCAACAAACTTACAGGAAAACTGCTACACCTTTTTCTACTTATCAATGAAATAAGATGCTGTTGCCTAATCGACTAATAAGGGGTTGCGTAAATTAAAAGGCGCCCCCTCCCCTCTTGGGGGACATATGTATATCTTCTATTTATCCGCATACAAAGCATCGAGAACTATCTGTTTTTTTCGTCTTCATATTTGGTTTCTATACGTTACAGGAAATTACAAGACGATATACAGAGTGTTTGTTTGAAACGGGGCACCCTGAAAATCTCCTTTATTTGTAGAGATACAAAAAATCTTCAGACTAGACAAAAGTCCCAAAAGGTCCATCTAAAGGTTACTATAAGAATTCTGAGGCATTTCTGGTTTCACCGGAAATGATGTCAACTTTTGATCTAGTATAGGGAATCGATAATTTTATATTTTTTTCCTAAAAGTACATTAAATTAGCTTTACAATGACACCAAAAAGTATATTTTTATGTTAACCATTTCAAAATGGCGACCATTTATTTACAAAATAATAATCAACATAAGTTTTACAAAGTTGAACGTAGCAAGCTTTGAAAACAATAAAAAAAGAAACAAAATATCTCGGAAAACAGGAAAAATACAACTCGTGTTCATTTTCATCATATAAATAAATACACGAGTAAAGGATTCCACAAACCAAAGCGGCCGCGGTGGCGGCCACGGTGGCGTCACGGTAGCGATCAGGTCTCCTCACACTAACGCGGTGGGAGTGGCGGTAGCGGTAGCGATCAGTTAGTGAATCACGGTATATAGTTGTATGATAATATTGGACCTTGCTTGGGTTATTTCATTTTTCCCCTTTGGAATGTTAAAATTTAAAATTCCAACAATGAAACCATGGAAACGAATGACATATGTCAAACTTAAATTAATTTTCTTACATATTTTAATGACAAAAAATAAATAAATGGGATATTTGTATTAAGAATGACACAAAAAATCAAAATATAAAGAAAATGACATTTTAAAATGATATTAACCTTAACCAAAAAATGTTTGTTGCAAGTATGATTTACAAAGCTTAAACAAAACGGCTGAAAAGCATTATTTAAACGATGAAAGTAACTAGATTGCAAAATCTAGTTCCGCCTAATCGTTTGGAACTGACTTTACTATCAATTTCCAAAACTTTTCCTATTTCGTTCCACACTTTATTTGTTTTCCTAATATTCTTGTAATCAGGATGTGCTAAGTCATACAAAATTAAATGATCCTTTACTGATCTATGATTTTTTCTGTTAAATTATCTATTTTCGACATTATTTTCTTAAATATATTCACTCTGTGGTATATAAACAATGAATATCGCGCGGCCTAACGCAACTTGTCGAGTTTGGCCGCCAGTGTTTGGTGATCGCTAGACTGAACGCTGCAGTCGGTGGCGTTCTCAGATAGCGGAACGCTTGTATGTGCGTGGTCTCATTGTATTGTATAGGTTGCGTTAGGCCGCTGCATTATCGCCACCGTGGCCGCCACCGCGGCCGCTTTGGTGTGTGGAATCCTTAACAGTTTAATGTCACTTTCGAGCAGAAGCGGCCTTGGGGGGGGGGCGGTTGGGCGACGGACGGTCAGGTCATCACTTGTATTTTAAAAGTGAGGACCTTTTTTTTTTGCTCTTCACTTGGATCTGTGAGGTGAGGACCTTTTTTTTTTCTTCACTTGGATTTGGGAGGTGAGGACATTTTTTTGCTCTTCACTTGGATTTGGGAGGTGAGGATCTTTTTTTTGCTCTTCACTTGGATCTGGGAGGTGAAGACCTTCTTAATTATTTTTTTTTATGAGGGCGGCAAAAAAATCTCGCCCAGGGCACCAGACTTGCTAAGGCCGGCTCTGCTTTCGAGTGTTCCAGCTTTTCCGCATATGGCGCTGTGATCTTAAAAAGTTTCACCTATTACAACAGACTGACAGACAGACAGACACATGAGTGACGTTATAAGAGTTTTTTGATGGTCATACCTACAAAACCCTAAAAACGATAAAAAAGATTTTTTTTGTTATTAGTCTTAGTTCTTAGTGTGAGTCTTGGTCATACCTAATCCTGCAATGTATGAAAATTCACACTTCTCATTAATTTTTTAGGGTTTTGTAGGTATGACCAAAAAACCCTTATACCGTCATTTTGTCGTCTGTCTGTCTGTCTGTCTGTCTGTTCGGTAAAAATTGTAGCCAAACGGCTAAACCTAGAGAGTTGAAATTTGGCATGCTTATACAACTCTTTGACCCGCACATAGGAAAAATACTAAAACATCTAAAAAACATATCCCTCTAAAAATATAAGCAAATATGTGCTCATCAAAAAAAAAAATGTTTTTTTTTAAATTCTGAGTAGGGTATCAAATGAAAGCCCTTAGTACGTGGATTAACGATCAAAATTTTATTTTTGCAAAATAAATTATTTTGATGCGATTTTTGCCAAAATTGTGCAAAAAAATTTTTGTCCCACACCCTGTAGCCCAGATGGTTTAAACTAAAAATCGGAAAAAATTCTAAGTAATGTACATTGGTGTGAACCGGAATAGTACAACAGGAATTTTTGATCAGATTATGTTTTCGGAAAATAACGCATTTTTTGTGTTTTTAACTAAAATATGTTAACTATTTAATACGTTGTGTAACATAGCAGACCGTTAGCTCTCGTGGCGTGGTTGGATTTGTCGTACGCTTAATAATATAAGTTAAGTTGCAAACTAGGGTTCGAATCCTGTTGATTTTATTTTTTGTTTTTTTTTTGCATTTTTATTTGGTTTAAATTATTTTGTTAAAATTCTAGTTATATTTGGTAAATGTTGCATTTAATTTTTAAAAGCGTAAATTTAATAACCAGTGGAAAGTGTTGAAATTATAATTTAATTCTATGTTTGATGGAATCAAAGCGAATCAAAGGGCGGGACTTATGATGTAAGCAACCAATGGAAGCCATAGGTGCAATTTTCAAAATCTTAATGAACATTGCTGTATAAAAAAAAAAATACTGCATATATTTAGAAACTTAAATAATGGTATTAGGCATTCGAATTAAAATTCATAAAAAAAATATTTTGAAATAAAATTTGTTTTGGCATCCCAAATAATCATCGTTCAGTTACTAAATACCTGCAAAACCCAGAAATGTGTGATAATTCACACTTCACATCAATTTTTTGTATTTAAATGTTATTTACTAATTTATTAATTTGTTACAGGGTGAAGCGGTAGCAATGCTGGGCAGTTCTACGGGTGGGAACGGTCCAGGTGCCGTCCCCCGAGTGCTGTGGCCCCTGGCGCCAGCTGCTGCCCCGCCGCCTCCAAGTCCGGGGGCCGGGGACAGGTACGGCGTGTACTCCCTGTTCCCGGGGGCAGGCAGTCCTGCCCCCGGGGTGGGGGCGGCACTGTACCAGCAGCACTGCTCCAGCGTGGGCAGGATGCAGCAACCGACCACCGCCACCGTTACGGCGTTTCATCAACCACCTGCAGCACACCAGCAACATAAAGGTAACATAATCAGGATTTGAAAAATCCGGGAAAGTTATGGATTACACAGCTCAACAGACATTTTGGTGCCTGCGAGTAACTGTCTCTAGGTAATTTTTGGGCACAGAATCCAAAATAGCCGTCAGATTTGGTCTATCAGATCTAGTTTTTGAGATACGCTGTATTGGCCTCTTTTACAATAAAATATCTTATTTCTTAACTTGTGTATTTTTCACGTTATTACTGTTACTATTTGCTCCAACTGCCAGTTACAAACACAAAACAGACAAAGTATTTATTTCACAAAGTAGATAAATATACATTCATCACTTACAACTTAAAAATGTTCTTTTGTACGACTTTCTATCATGGAGTTTACCAGAACAGTCTTTCTGAAGACTCCAACAGTAGTAGGCCATCATGTGGCTATCTTATCTTCCTTGATATCTATCTTCCATAGTTTTATGTCCAGATGGAATCTTTCCCCCGGTTTTTTACTAAAATCACCTAGATTTTCTGGTAAGTGGTCATAATACAACCGAGAATATTGTTGGAAAGCATATTTTCCACTAATTCTCTGCCTTATGATTTCCAAGAAAATTTTGTACAACTTGAATAAATGAACACCAAGTATTAGATTCAATCTCGTTCATTGATGCGGTTGCCTTGGATTGTGGATCTTCAGTAGGTTGTCTTATCTGAGGACCATCAAATATTCTGGCTTTCAGTTTTTCAGAGTTAATCCCAGGAAATTTACGTGTTAAGTAGCCTACACAAACATCTCGATTTAAAGCCTTCAAAAATTGTTACATAATCCGAAACTTGATATGCAAGGGGGGAAATATAATTTTCTCTCTCGCAACTAAGTTCGTTGACAAAGTTTTTCTTGAATTATGACATTTCTTAATGGAACTCACCCAATTTCTGTTAACCCAGTGCTGATCCTTAGCTCTGCTGTCCCAAAGACATAAAAAACAAGGATATTTTGTATATCCACTTTGCTGTTCAAGGAGGAAGTTTACCGTTTTTAGATAAAAAACTAAAATCAATTAGTCTGTATCTCAAAAACTAGAGCTGCTACGAAAAAGAATCATGTATTTTTGGAATCAGCACATCAAAAATATCCAAAATCAGTTCTTACTTTTCCGGCACAAAGATAAAAATTATTTTGTTGGGCAGTGTTAGAAATCATGTAGTATTAAGTAACTTTCAAATGTAATATTAACCTATATCTATTAATAAAAATAAAAAAATGAATTGTCTAATGTACCTAATCTTCAATCATCCTATATAGCAACATAATATAATTTTTTTTGGTCATGCCTACGAAATCCTAACAATTCTATACATGTTTGCAGATTTGATACTGTTAATCTAAACATATTATAAACACGCAAATGTTTATTGGTGGCTTGTTAAAGATTGCCTTAAATTGCCTCTTTCAAAAAATAAAATAAAAAACAAAACATGCTTTTCATTAGTTTATAATGAGCAATTTACAATGAGAGGCAGTGGTGATTGCGTAGACAGGAAGTTGGCGACACCGGAAGTCAGTCGCGTACACTACTTACAGATTAACATATACCGCCTCGTAGCGGTCCGCCCGACAACTACACATGATATGTCAATTAGATCATGGGAACAAACTCTTAGGTAGACGATTGTTAAATAAAAGAATGGTCAAGAATAGTAAACTCGACTATGTAGGGCGGTAGCAAAGTTTTGAGATAAGGGCTTTTTAATCTAGATGATGATCCTCGTCCTGGAAGGCCTTGTGAAACAGTTACTCCAGTAAATATTGCTACGATTAAAAAACTGCTTGATGAGGGATACTAGGCTTGCCTTTTATATTTCAGGATTTGAGATCAAAACCAATTATTTATCGACAAAAGTGGTTTTATGTTTTTCAATATATTCTCCATGAAGATCAGAGCCGCAGTAAGGAAAACTTGCGCTAGGGGCAAAACTGTGTTTTGGCGCTCTTGGTGGTCCTCACTTTCCAAAATCCAAGTGATGAGCAAAAAAAAGGTCCTCACCTTCCAAAATCCAAGTGATGAGCAAAAAAAAAGGTCCTCACCTCCCAAAATCCAAGTGATGAGCAAAAAAAAGGTCCTCACCTCCCAAAATCCAAGTGATGAGCAAAAAAAAAGGTCCTCACCTCCCAAAATCCAAGTGATGAGCAAAAAAAAGGTCCTCACCTCCCAAAATCCAAGTGATGAGCAAAAAAAAGGTCCTCACCTCCCAAAATCCAAGTGATGAGCAAAAAAAAAGGTCCTCACCTCCCAATATCCAAGTGATGAGCAAAAAAAAAGGTCCTCACCTCCCAAAATCCAAGTGATGAGCAAAAAAAAAGGTCCTCACCTCCCAAAATCCAAGTGATGAGCAAAAAAAAAAGGTCCTCACCTCCCAAAATCCAAGTGATGAGCATAAAAAAAGGTCCTCACCTCCCAAAATCCAAGTGATGAGCATAAAAAAAGGTCCTCACCTCCCAAAATCCAAGTGATGAGCAAAAAAAAGGTCCTCACCTTCGCAATGTGGCGCCCCTTAGTCAAGCTCGTCGGCGCCCTTTTCCTTAGTGCGCTAGGTAGCTGTTGTAGAGGATAAAAACTTGTTAAAATTATAGTCAACTTTAAAGTACTAAAATATTCATTTAAATATCATTAAAACAAATGGATAACGGGGCTTTTAAAAGGATTACGAAAACGGCACAAAATACATATGTATAGAGAAGTTTTCAAAAAATTGCGAAATTAATAATAATAGTAATAATTATTTTATTTAACTTGTAGGTAATCTTTTACATAACAGTTTTAAACTGAACAAAAAATGAATTGTAATTGATTATAATAAAATAAATTAAAACACACTAAATTAAAATAAAATATTGTAACAATAAATGCTAATTAGCTAAATATTATAAATCGCTTCTTATCTGTTGCCACAGTTGCGTTGCGGAAGACAGAAGACAAATTTTATCAAAATTAAATTATAATCAGTGACTCGCTAAACATTAAACATATATGAAAAATGACAATTATAACTTTTTCTCGAGAAATTCTCGAATTCTCAAGAAGAAACACCATGTGGGATCCAATGCGAACAAATCTTTTTTACAGCCAAATATTCATGCAATAGTGAATGTATGCTGGTCCCACTAATGCCTAAGGATACCTCAATCTCACTATAAGTCACATGACGATCTTGCAGTATCAGTTCACGCACAGCATCAATGTTTTCCGGAACAACAACCGATTTTGGACGACCTTCACGAAATTCGTCTTTAAGCGAACTACGGCCACGATTGAAGTCGGAAAACAATAATAATAATAATATTTATTAATCCTTTAAATACAGGACTGCATGTAGGATATGTCAGTACATGAATTAATTTTTTTTTTACACCAGTCCTTACAAGATTTTAAGAATTCATTCATTGAGTATACACAATGCTCTATAAGAAATACCTTAATCTTCCTCTTAAATACAGAAAACTGCGTTTCATTTCTGACATAGAATGGCAGTGAATTAAATAATTTAATACCAACAGTTTTTGGTGATTTTTTTGTCAGTTCCAGCATGATTGCTGGAGTTCTGAAACAATCTTTTCCTCTGGTGTTATATGAATGCTGGTTCAAATGGCGAGCAAAGTATATTTGATTTTTAAATACATAGACCAGCAACTCTGAGATGTAAATACCAGGAACTGTTAATAATTTGTATTTTACAAAAAGAGGTCTGCATGATTCAGTGCGTCTTTTGTTTGCTATACAACGTATTATTCTTTTCTAGGAAATAAATAAAACCATCGATAAACAGTAGTCCTTGATGGTGCTTCATCGCCAAAAGTCGAATTAAGTTCATCGATGCACTGTTGTTGGGTTCATCCACGTCGAAAGTTATAAAAAATAATCGCTCCAAAATGTTCACGATTTAATTCCATTTTTAGCCGAGATGAATTTTTTCAAGTTACTGTAAACAACACAAATAGCGCTCGTACGTCAAAACGTTCTGAGTACGTATGCCGTCAAATATGTTAAACTTTACGATAGAAGCGTAAGTTGCTAGATGGCAGCACTAGTTTAGGGCAATCCCGAAATATAAGAGGCAAACCTTGTACCAAAGAAACACTGGGATTCGGACTTGGACAATTCTCAGAAAAAATGATAAACATTTCGTAAGTACACTCTTCCGCAGACAAACCACGTTTGAAATTGTACAAAATTATTGAACGATGATTTCGCCAGATTTTTTTCCCTTAAAACTAGAGCCCTGCAAATCCGCGGGTATCCGCGGATTATCCGCGGATATCCGCAACTTTTCTGCGGATGCGGATAAATTATCATTTAAACCATGCGGATGCGGATCGGATGCGGATTAAATGTCATATCCGCTTATCCGCAATATCCGCGTGAACATTAAATCTTCGGTTACTTTCGGAGAAACAAGCAATTGTGTTCTGACTACGCAGTCCTCGGTTATTTTCGGTTGTCTGTATATACATGATATTTTGTAGCATTCAATCTCACTTTATGTTATTTTTATTAAGACAGTTGTCCATGATCAAGAATGAGTTTAGACAATCAACTTAACTTTCTTTTTATTATTGAATATATTATAGAAAATAATATTTTGGACAAAAGTTTCCTGGTACACTTTCGACGTAATTCTTCCTACCTCTGCTCTAATTCTGGCTTTTAAATCTGATAAAGGTTTTTTTTTTACATAAAACTGATTAGTAAGTTTTATTTAAATACCAAAATTTACCTACATAATTTTTTTTCGAAAATTTTATTATGTAACCTGCCAATTTTTTTATACTACCCGAAGTAAAAAGTCTTGCAGATCCCAAAAATTTGAAAAATGACACATGTTGGTATTTGAAAAAGTTGCAACGCCTAACTCATGCGCGAAATGGCGTAAGAGAATTACTTGATCCTAAAAATATGAATCACCTTTTATCAAGTAACTTTTCTGATTTTTTTTTTAAATTCAATATTAAAGAAAGCAGCACGCCACTTACTCCCTACGAAAAAGAACGCTTAGGCCCCCCAAAATTGTTATCTCTCTCTAGATTTAAATAAGTTATTAGCGCATCTAGGCCTTAAAACTTTTGGGGTCCCTTAGGTTAGGTTAGTAATAAATAAGCTGGTAAATACAAAAATTTTCAGTACCGTTTTAGAGCAGAGATTACCTAAACAGGCGAAATATGTTAGTTCTTTCCAAACTGACAGCAAAACCTGTAGTGCGGATAGTGCGGATATTTTTGCGGATGCGGATCGGATGCGGATTTGTTAGTTACAAAAGCTGCGGATGCGGATCGGATGCGGATCATGGATGTGCGGATGCGGATCGGATGCGGATACAGAAAAGCTTATCCGCGCAGGGCTCTACTTAAAACTAACTAAAACTAAAAAAATTGTGGGTTTTAAACGATTGAAGAGATAAAAAAAGAAACATAAGCTGACATTTTTGACATTTTTTTTTCATTTTGAGCTTTGTTATCTCAAAAATTTGATTAACATATTTAATATTTTGATAATATTATTATTTAAATTTTTGAGTTCTTAAAATAACCTACTTGGGTTATATCTTAATCTTTAAAAATTTAACATTCGTAGCGATAAAAATTTGAAACGCAATTTTCGAGTGAAATAATTATAATATTGGATTATTTAGAAGTCACGCTAGACCAATTCACGTCCATGTTTAAACACATGTGCCATTATTAACTCATTCACCATACACTGTACACCATACACACACCATACACCACAGATGTTTAGCGAAAACTGGTTATTACTTGAATTTTTTAGAATTAAGTTTGAAGAAAATCAACGCAAATTCCATGATATGAGGGGTACCTTTTAAGTTTTTACAAAAACTAAGAAAGAATTTTTTTTTTTTTTGAACAAACTGTTTTATTGATTTTTAAAATATTCGCTTTTAAGATTTATACTCTTTTGCATGCGTTCAAACCAATTCTCGAAACATTGTACCACTCTGAAGTTGGTATCTCAAAAACATGGGTTTCGAAGGCTTCAACAGCTCTTGGGGTGATGAAACTCACTGTCCACGCATTTTTTGTTCGACATTGGGGAACAAAAAAAGTCGTTAAGGGATAAATCAGGTGAATACGGGCAATGAGACATTAATTCGATGTTTTTCTCCTTCAAATAATCAATTGTTTGACGTGCTGTGTGGGAGCTTGCTTTGTCATGATGAAGAATGAACGTTTTTAGTTGTTTTTCCTGATTTTGTCGATGACTTCTGGCAAACAAATTGTTGTATACCATTCAGCATTAACTGTTCTCCGATCATCTAAAGGAATGGTTGCGTCCAGTACAACCGAAGAAATAAGTGATCATTTTTTGGAAGTGCGTTGTGAATGAACAACTTTTGTGGGTTTCGGTTCATCTTGGAAGGATGTTTTACGGTGCAATTCATGCCCGGTAATTCCCCGAGTTACTGCATATTCCCTTTTAAAAGAAGTTATTTGTTTCCAAAAAAGGTTATCTGTATTTGTGAATGATGTACGTGTAGAAATATTTTTACATTTTGTTAATTTACAAAAACATAAGGACAATAACAACGTTATTAATGCAATTTTTTTTGCACAAACTATTGTTAACATGCAAGAAGCTTTTGGAGAAAGATTTAAAGAGTTTAGAAAATATAAAGCTACACTAGCTCTTTTGACAAAACCAATTGAAGCAGATATGCAGCAATTACATTTATCACCATTCCCATTTAATTACCACCACTTCAGTTATTGGATTTAAAATACAAAGATTTGTGGAATATATTCTTAAAACTTAATTCTGAACTGGAAAGTTTAGAACGAGAAAAGTGCATTTTATCCAGCATAAGTGGACCGAAATTCACAATCTTCAAAATGTAGATAAAGTTGTTTTCGAAGCTTGGAACCGTCTTCCAAAATCGTTCAATCATTTAAAAAATTATGCTTTTGGACTACTGACAATTTTCGGATCTACACATTACTGTGAGCAAGTCTTTTCACATATGAAATTAATAGTCAGTTAAGAAGTAATCTTACTGACCTGAAACTAGAGTGCTGCCTTAAGTTAAAGATTACTGAATATTCACCAAATATTGAAGTCTTATCGAACACTATGCAGGAGCAATCGTCCCATTAAAAAAAATATATTATATTGTAAGCGTAATATAATATATACTGGCAAGTGCAATAGTTATCACAAACTAAATGTTAAATAATAATTTAGTGTAATACTTGGTTATTTTAAAACAAATAAACAATTTTTACGTTTTTTTTTTTTTTTTCTTAAATATATCATATATTTTTTAGCGGCTCTTTCATGTTATTGTTTTTATTTTCAATATAGATTTGACTCTTTGTCACCGAAAGGTTGTCGTCCCCTGCCCTAGTACTATCTATGAAGAAATGATGCGCGGAAGTAATAAAGAATAAAGGATACTTAACTCATTAACTATTTTGCAAAATTTATAATATTTTTGTTATATTTTTTACTAATATTTATTTGTTTCTCTACTTTTGACCCGTCATGTTTTTAAAACGTTGTGTAATTTTTGTAAAATTCGTTTAATCAATATATTGTTTTAAATAACACTTCCTAACAAGGATACAAAAAAAAAACAAATTTGTATCATCAACTTTTTCATTCAATAAAACATTTTTCGTTTTGTAAAAACATAAAAGGTAACCCTACAGCATCAAAATTTTCTTTAATTTTCTCTGTTTTAAAATGTATTTAAAATATTTCTAATTTTGTTTTTTTTAGTTGCAGATTCCTTGTTTTCACCAGGATATACCTTTGCTCCAACTCCCCCACCTGGTTCTCCATTTTCCCCTTCCCTATCAATCCCCCCTCTGGCTCTCACCCCAACGGGGGACCTTCTCCTCAAAGCTCCAGAAGGCAAGAAGTGCCCCACTCCGGCTGTAACCAGTACGGAGAGTCCTAACGAAGGCGGCAGGTGGTACGAAGAAAGATGTTGCGTCAAGAGATGCGAGGGGGGAAATAAAATTAAAGTTGATAAGAAGATGGGGGGATGCAGTAGGACACAACCTGTTAAATGGGGGGTCTGTGTTAAGAGAGAACCTGGAGTAACACCATGTCAAGTTGCTGAGGTAAGCAAAACTTTCTTTTATATATATAAATCTTCACATAATAAGTCTCCGGTCTGACATATATATGGCAACACTGTTGCCAGACCCATATGAATTCTGGATAGTACCAACCTTCAAACGATACTTGTGAAAATTTCATGACATTCTAACAATTAGTTTGGAGGTTACATTGGTTTTAGTGACTCCAGTTTTGTAATTTTCAAAAGAATGGATAAAAAAGAATTTCGTGTGTTGCTCAAACATTGTTTTTTGATGGGAAAAAATACTGTTGGAGCCAAACAGTGGTTTGATAAGCGTTATAGAGAGACTCTGCACCAGGCAAATCAACTATTACTGATTGGTATGCTGAATTTAAATTGATTAATTAATTTTAATTTTATTAATTTTAGGAGTGTTGGAATGAATGCACTCTTGAAGGAGAGTATGTTGATGAATAAAGTCGAATTTCTAAAAAAAATGTTTTTCTTAGTTAGACCGGAGAATTATTCAGCGACGTGGTAGATATGAGGGGGTGTTTCAAACTAAAAGGAACATGATTTTTCTCGAAAACGAGACGTGTGAGCTAGGATCGAAAAAAATTGATAACCAAAGTTTCTTCTGATGGTGCTTCATTACCAAAAGTTGAACGAAGCGAATCTATGCATTGTTGTTGAGTTAGGCCTTTACTAAAATCGTAAAAAATCATCCAACGAAAACCTTCACGAGTAATATCCATTTTTCACAAACAAAAGTTGCTCTGGTCCCCAGTTGGCCTCCCTAGAATTGCTTGGAAAAAATATATTTTAGAAATGAGGACCTTTTTTAGATCATTACTTGTATTTTCATAAGTAAACGATATAAAAATATTTCCTGGCCCCCCCAAATATTACTCAAAATTTTTTTAGCTGCCCCAGATTTTAAAAGCTAGCACCGCCACTGATTACACTGGTCAACAAACTTTTTTTTTGCTGACAGATTTGATACTTGTTTTTGACTAATTTTGGGGTGCTGATTTCAAAAATGTTAACAGTTTCTGCCTATCACGTAAAATTTTTCTTCTATCGTATTTTGACTTTTTTCACCTTTTCACGTTCTGATATACGTCTACTTTAATTTCAACTTCGTTCTTGTTGTCCAATATATTTCGTAGGAACGCCTTAAATGCAGGTACTTGTTATAGACCTTTTTACAACGGCGGGGGTTGCAAGGTCAAGGGTAAGGTACTTAGTATGACCGCTGCATCCATTAAATGTTCAGGTTTGTACTTGTTGTTCAATAAGTTTCCCAGAAAAGGTCGTTGAAAATTTGATTGAAAATTATCATCATCTGGGGTGCAACATGAGCGTGAAACTTCATTTTTTAAACAGTCATCTTGACAAATTTCCTGTCAATCTTGGAGATGTTGTGATGAACAGGGTGAACGTTTCCATCAGGATTTAAAAGAGATGGAGAGACGTTATCAAGGAAGGTGGGGTACTCACATGATGGCTGACTACTGTTGGAGTATTAAAAGAGACTTATCGGGAATGGTGCACTCCAGAAGATATTACAAACGACCATTTAATCCTTAAATTATTTTGTATTTTTATTTTAACACTCCAATGCATTAAAATGTAATTAAAACTGTTCTCATTTTCTTTCTTTCACTATAAATAAAATTTGAAGAATATTTTCTAATTATTTAGTCCTTATTGTTCGCCAGATTTGTACCAAGTACAGTATCGACGTCTAAAATTAAACGATAGAAGCATTATTGGGCCGAAAATATGTATTTGTTGTAGAGCAAAAATCTGATGTGATACGCAAAAACTGATGTGATATTTGAGTTCAGCAGCACCAAATTAGTAAGAAACAATTCTTAAGCTGCATTCAGAGCTCAGTAAATTAACACGCTGTGCGTTATGGATAGTTTTTAAACGAGTGCAATTGGTATGATCGGACAAGCTCGTACTATATCGCTCAACAGTAGTATAGCAACGACAAAGCACGAGCATGTCCGATCATACCAAATGACCTCGTTTAAAATTATCCATAGCGTACAACGTGTTGATTTACAGAGCTCTGAATGCAGCTTTAAGCTGCTATACTACTGTTGAGCGATATAGTACGAGCTTGTCCGATCATACCAATTGCACTCGTTAAAAACTATCCATAATGCACAGCGTGTTAATTTACTGAGCTCTGAATGCAGCTTTAGATGTAAGTCAGCAAACATTGTGTTGACCAGTGTTATAAGACAAATGTGATTCTTAAAAACGTACTTTTTTAAGTGCTTGGGTGCTGAAGCCCAATGCCTGGACGCGCCTGCGCAGTTGTAATGGAAAATTTAGATAAAATTGTAATAATAATAA